>CM077569.1:19320259-20550401 GCA_039657325.1 Stephania cephalantha | reverse complement strand
ATGACGTGGATGACTTGCCTAGTCTTATGAGCTTAGGAAATAGTTGGAGAAAGAGGTCAAAAAGACCAAACTACTCAAAAAGAGTTTGACCTTAGAAATTCGTGAGATAGAATCACAAAATGAGACCATTAATGACCTCCAAAATGATTTGAATGAGGTCATGAAAGAGAGAGAGGTAAAGGACTTAACCAATACAGTGACGAAGTTCACCAATGGTAGATATATGTTTGATATGATGTTGGGAGCTTAACAACATGCACTCAATAAGAGAGGAAGAAGCTATGGAGCAAATCTATTGAGCTATGAGATTTTTGTTAATGATGTTTATAGATGTTCTAAGTGCAATAGGTCCCATTAGGTTGGGAAATGTGTCTTGAAAAAGACTAACGTGGGAAAACTAGCATGTGTAACTAAGGATATTTTGCATACTAACTTTAAAGGACCTAAAGGATTTTGGGTACTAAAACCTAGGGTTTTTCATTCTATGTAGGAAGGAAAGAGGATTATCCTAGTACTTGGATAGTGGGTGCTCGAGACACATGACAGGAGATGCAAGAAAGGTCAGATTTGGAAATGATAACAAAAGGAAAGGTCATTGGCGTTGGCACCATAGGTAACGATTTTCTATATATATATCTAATGTTTATCTTGTTGATGGTTTGAAACATAACTTGCTTAGCATAAGTCAATTGTGTGACAATGGTTTTCATGTCATGTTAGAATTATCAAAATGCATTGTTAGGAATGGGAAGCATGAAATCTTGTTCATTGCATATAGAGATAATAATGTCTATGCTATTAACTTTGATGAGATGCATATGCTAAATGTTTCAAGTTTGAGTGCTCTAGATGAATGTGATTCATGGTTGTGGCACTGTAGACTAGGACATTCTAGTACGAAAAACATGTCAAAATTGACTAAGCACATGCTAGTTAAAGGTCTTCATAAATGCACATAGAAGAAAGACAAGGAATGTGAACCTTATATTCTTGGAAAACATGTGAAACCTTCATTCAAGATGAAATAAGCTAGTGATGTAACTAGAGCCTTATAACTAATTCACATGGATTTGTTCAGACCTACCCAAACACAAAGTCTATTGGGAAATTATATTGCTTTGTGATTGTTGATGATTTCACTAGATATACATGGGTTTAATTTCTAGCACATAAGCAAGAAGGATTTGAAGTTTTTGTCAAGTTTTATGCATTAGTTGAGAATAAGAAGGATATAAAATAATTATCATTCGATGTGATAGGGTTGGTAAGTTTTTCAATAGGAATCTAAAGGAGTTTCATGCTAGACAAGGGTATTCACATCAACTATCCTCTCCGAAAACATCATTAACACGGTATGCTATGTTTTGAATATGGAAAGGTCCAAAGCTTAACATTAGTTTCTTTACGGTGTTTGGTTATGCTTACGATGTCTTGAACGATAAGGATCATTTGGACAAATTTGACCTAAAGTCAAATGTATTTACCTTCTTAGGATATTCCATGCAAAGTAAGGCATATAGAATGTTCAATAGATTAACCAAGACCATAGAGGAGTCAAACCATGTCAAATTTGATGAGATAAATCCTAAATTGCAATTGATGCACACTTGGAGAAAATGAGATTTGATGATGATGACAGTATCATTCAAACTCAAGAATCAAATGGTAAAGAAGTGGAAGTAATAACGAAAACCAAAATGAGTGCCTCAAAGAACTCAAGAATTCTTTTAGGACATCATTCTCAAATAATTCTAAATGATCCAAACAAGGGCACAACCACTAGGTCTTTATTAAACGGAGATGTGGGGCATATGGCATTTGTGTCACAATTTGAGCACTTTAAGATAGATGAAGCCGTAAGTGATGAATTTTGGATCATGGCTATGCAAGAGGAGTTAGGTCATTTTGTAAGAAATAAGGTAAAGACCTTATTGCCTAAACTTAAAAATCGTATCATTATAGGCACCAAATAGGTGTTTAGGTAAAAAAAAGAATGATAAGTAGTGAGAAACATGGCTATGTTTATTGCATAAGGCTATAATCAAGAGGAAGGCATTTATTAAGAAGAAGCCTTCGCACCAGTAGCAAGGCTAGAAGCAATTCGAATGTTGCTTGCTTATGTTTTCTATAATGGGTTGCTACTATAGAAAATGGATAGTAAAAGTGTATTTTTAAATGGCTTCATCAATAAAAAGGTATATGAAGACAACCATTGGGTTTTGAAGACCATGCTTATCCAAGTCATGTTTATCATCTTCAAAAGACCTTGTATAGATTGAGACAAGCTTTAAGAGCTTGGTATGATAGACTAAGTGCATTTCTTCTTGATAAAGGGCTGAAGAAAGGATCATTAGATCCCACCTCGTTCATTTTAATCAAAAAATATTATATGCCCATTGTTGAAATTTATGTTGATAATATCATCTTTTGATCACCAAATGCACGTCTATATTATGAATTCGCATCTTTAATGACCATTGAATTTGAAATGAGCATGATGGGTGTCCTAACATACTTCTAGGGTTTGCAAATTAAGCAATCTAAGCACTTGGATTTCGATGATGAACTAAACCTCGGTGGACCTAGACCATCACAAAACCCCTTGAGATGACCAAGCCGGTCGGGGAATTATCAAGTAAGCCTTAATAAGCGGAATAACATCAACAATTATCTACAAATAGACAACTAAGATATTAAAGTGCAGAAATTAAAACCTTCCATGTCTATAACGTGCGAAATAATAGGTAGATAGTTAGTACAACTTCAACAACTAAAAATATGTTTTGTAGGCTCAAAGTCTACCCATTTTAAATCCCTGTTTTATTACATGCTCCAGCAAAACATAATAGATTACTTAATAAATCCAACTTACATAAGAAAAAAAATCTTCCTTGCTAGGAACTTCACTTTTCCTTTCTCTAACGCAGCTAAAGAGGTACCTATAAAGGGAAAAGTAGTGGGGTGAGTAAAAGATCCAATGGGCTCATTAAAGTGAGGACCCGCTTTACCTTCAATCGTCTAAGTACTAACAAATGCAATATATAACAACGTGCAACAATAAGTAAGGAGATACATCAATAATATTCTAAACTTAGGGATATCAAGAAATACGCATTTACAAAAGCAAACATAATACATATAAATGCAAGTCATAGTTGCCAATATGCCCACATACTATTGAAATCATTACGGTCACCGATTTCTCGCTCCTAGTGAATATGGACCAACTATCTAACACATTGGCCATTGTGCCATTTAGTTAAGCTTCTCAACACAAGTAGTGTTTGTCCAAGCCATCACTATTACATATACCCCTAACTTCCCATGGTTGCTAGAGCTTTGCATCAACCAATACTCTTCCCATGTCTTTCGTATTAGCGTTTACTAACACGATCGTGTAAGCCACTACAAACACGAGGAATAATGATTAGAGTAAATCATGATGCTCGCAACTATGGCTCATGTATCCATGTGTTAGCACCAACCAACATATCTTGAGTAACAAGTGTGATTCTCGCAACTATGAGTTATCACGTTCGATATATGCATGTAACAATAAATTTAGCAAGATTTCATATCAATAGCATATGGTATCTCATCCTAAGTGTCTAACTTACATGAGACATGAGTTATACTAATATCATGACGTGATTTAAAGTAAAGCGCATCCCCTACTTACCTCGATTCGCAACAAGTCCAAATTTAATTACTTACTCGTAGAAGTTTGATGTGGTAATCATCGAGTATCTACATTGAATACATAGTTAATAAGATTCACAACGCTCACAGGTAAGTTCACTATGAATTCTAGACTATGAGATTATCTTTAATAGGAGTTCATATTTGAACTCTCAATTGAGACGTCAACAATACCCGTGACTTCTAATGCATTTTAAAATTAGTTAATTTCTTGTTTTAAGTCATTTATCAACTTCGTCTCGTTGTTAAAAGGAAGAAGCTATTGCCGTCTAAATATTGAGCAAAAAATAAGAAAAATCCAAAAATTAGCAGCGAGACACTAACCTAGGCATCGGGGTTGTGCCGATCGCACCGATTGCATTTTCTCATTCGATGGAGTTCCAACTACTCCCTGAACTTTCTCAAACTCCTCCAAAGTTCCCAAGACAAAAATTTTTGGAATACGGTGTTTCGCAAAACCCATATTCGACGACAAAAACCACCAATTTGTACCAAATTATCAAGATTCCAACCCAATACTTGTTTTTGTTTGAAAACCTTGAAAACAACACAAATCATCAAGAATTCATGTAAAATCAAACTCGTTTACCATTTCAAGACCCAAATACATTCAAGGGTTGAAACGTAGTTTCAAATAACCACAAACTCGGATTCAAACCAAAGACCAACCAAAAAATTTGTGTTCAACAAGATTTAGGGTTAGAACATGAAAACAAACCCATACCCATACATTAACCCACATAGATGATGAAAACAACATCGATAGTGTAAATCCTTTGTAAAACAAGTTTGAAACCTTGGTGAATATCACATCTGAAAATACACCTTTGATTCCAACAATTTGTTTAAGTTTAACAAGTTAGGTTAAGGATTTTACCTAGCCGAGTGATTCTCAAGCTCATGGGAGCATCCCAACATCATCTTCTTCATTCCTACAACTAAAACCCTAGGCCTCCACTAATATTTGTTAAGTTGGAACAAAATGGTACAACTAGTTATAACTTGTATATATAGGGTCCTCCTTGAGATTTAGGGTTTGGTGAGCAAAACCTAGCCCCACATCTCATCTTGGCCTCTTTAATTCTAGGATAATCCGTTATTCCAAAATGATACCATCATTTTTGTGCTTTTACAAGAATATTCTTGCTTGTGTGTTATCGCTATTACCTTTATCCTTACTTGTTCAATAATTTATTCAATCTTGATTAGACGACTTAGGCTAGTTTCACCCGTAGGTTAACTTTATAGTACATAGTACATATAGTCAAACACATTAACACACAAATATCATGTAAATTTACCAAAATATCCTTGGTAATTATTGAGATTACCAATTTAAGACCTTCGGGTCGTTACAATATCCTTAATTTTAGAAAATTTCGTCCTTGAAATTGAGGAAGATTGTACACCCATAAATATGATGAAGGAAATTCTTCCAAGCAACATCCTTACACACTTTGCTCTGTGCCATTCCCCAACTTATATTTTGTCATTCCATAATGGCTTTGATTCCTTGAGTGACGATCACGAAATCCATCCTCTTATTCGTTGTGCTAGCATCAACTAACATAATAATATTACTTGGGAAAACGTCAAGCATAGCTCTTACGTCATTATTCGGGTATTTGTGTGACAACCACCACTAAAACCCTTTTTTGTTCTCTATGCTAGCGACTACTATCACGGTATTATTTACAACGAAGATAAATCATGACTCCATAAAGGTTATAGAAAGTCGTACCCATGAGTCATCCCTTAGCTATCACTAAAATTTGAATTTACTTATTTAAAGATATAGAAATCAGCGAATTCGCATTTATCAGATTGACACGCTACCAATTCGTAAAAATGTCCTAAACACTTTCTTGAAGCATACCCCTATGAATTTCATTATTTGTTATCATCCCCATTTTTTTCCATTAACGAACCACCTTTTTTATGATAAGTACTCTAACTTATTCATTTGGCATAAGTCCATAAAGAGATCTCAAATTTGTACATATAACCATATGTACCCCAAGCTTAGGCACATCATTTATGTAATGCAAACTACCATTTGTTTGCCACTTGTTAAGGCATCAACCTCAAATACTCATGTGTCTCACAACTTGTCGATACTCGCATTTCTATTCATTACACCAACATGCTATAGATTTTATTTGCATTAGAGGAGGATCCTAATCTAGGATCCCAAATTTTAATCTTTCACCTATACTTGGGTCCATTAATGCGAAACTTACATGGCATTAATTCATAGAGGTTTATCTTATTCGATATGCCCATCATGTTTTAATTTGCTCCTTAACTCCTTATCTATCATGCCATTCATTCTACATGTAGTTGTTCTAGAACTAAGCTTTATATTGGAATCCCCAATTTTAGTGACCCAGTTATCTCTTGTCGAGTTAGGAAAACTATCACTAATTAACAATACTATCCCTTAGAATTTCAAATCTTTTTTTATTGGTCAACCATGTTATCTCGCACGAAGGAATTTTAAATGTTCTAATATGTCAAATGTAGGCATATCGCGACTACAAAATGATTATGTTACATGCCATGAACTCTCCAGTGTATCCCAAGTGTACTTCAGCAATAGTGTGTATTTTGTCCATTATTGGTGGGGCCCACCGCCGCCACAAAAGGCGTTGTTAACTCTAGGCATTTCCTCATGAAACGGCCCGTTTATCAACAATGTAAACATATCGATCATGGCATCTGAATTTTTTCGCGCTGATTGTGCCATTGATTCGAGAAACTCTTACTCGGTCCTATGTATCCCTCACTTTTGGCCATTGTGCCACGTGTAGTTGAGGGTGCATGAGTGTGAGTAGTGGTCCTTGCGGACATGTATCGTGCCCTCGTTGTTGTAATGGTTTGAGTGTATCAGCTCGAATACCCTCTAGTTCTCCACCTCTTGTTCAAGCTTCCCCCGATAGTTACCTTCATATTCGTTCTTGTTGAAACCCAAATAACTACCATTGGCACAGTTCTTGGTAGTGGCATGGCCTCCCCTAACCCTACCGACCTGATATGCTTTGATTGAAAAATCGTGCACAAACTATAACACTCGCATAAGTCTTTGGAATATAGGGTGCCACATGTGTCTTAAGGTGCTCATCTAGCTCGTCAATGAACCTAGTAACCCTCTACCCCATGGTAGCTACATAATCTGGAGCAAACTTTGACAACTCACTATAATCGATTCATACTCCCGCACTAGTCTACCTCCCCGTATTAAGTTCAAGAACTCGTGCCTCTTAGAATCTTTGATACCAAATATGACGACGTAAACCCAAGTTGGCTTGGACCGCCGTCCTAGACTATCGCTAAACTCCTTGAGATGTCGCATTGAGTCGGCAGATGATCTAGTAAGACTTAACCTATGAAATAACATCAAACTATCTACAAATAGATAACTATGTATTAAAGTGCGGAAATCAAAACCTTCCATGTATATAAGGTACGTAATAATAGGTAGATATTCATTACGACTTTAACAACTAAACATAAGTTCTACGAGCTCAAAGTCTACCCATTTGAAATCCATGTTTTGTTACATGTTCCAACAAAACATAATAGATTACTTGATAAACCTAACTCACATAAGAAAAATATATCTTATATGCTAGGACCTTCCCCTTTCCTTTCTTTAACGCAGTGACGAGGTACCTAGAGGGAGGAAAAGTAGTGGGATGAGCAAAAGATCCGACGGTCTCGATAAAGTGAGGACCCATTTTACCATCAATCATGTAAGTAATACCAAATGCAATATAAAACTACATGAAACAATAAATAAGGAGATATAGGAATAATAATCTCAACTCAGGGATATCAAGAAATAAGCATTTACATAAGCAAAAATAATAGATATAAATGCAAGTCATAGTTTCCATCATGCCAACATACTATTGACATCATTACGGAAGATCGATTTCCTACTCAAAGTGAAAACAGACCAAATATCGACACATTATCCTTTGTGCTATTTGGTTAAGCTTATAAACACAAGTAGTGTTAGCCTAAGCCATCACCGTTACATACACCCCTAACCGACCCATGGTTCTCGAGCTTGGCATCAACCAAGTACTTTTCCCATGTCCTTCGTATTAGCATTTACCAAAACGATCGTGTATGCCACTACGAATACGAGAATAATGATAAGAGTGGATCATGATGCTCACAACTACAACTCATGTATCCATGTATTAGCACTAACCAAAGTATATCTTGAGTAACAAGTGTGATTCTCGCAACTACGAGTTATCGCGTTAGGTATATGCATGCAACCATAGATTTAGCAAGAAATCATGTCAATAGCATTTGACATCCCATCCCAAGTCTTTACCTTATGATACCTAAGTTATACTAATAGCATGACATGATTGAAAGTAAGTGCATCCCCCACTTACCTCGATTCGCTACAAGTCCTAATCCAATTCCTTACTTTTAGAAGTTTGAAGTGGTCTTCCTCGCATATTTACATTTAACACATACTTAATAAGTTTCACAACACTCATTGGTAAGTCACTAGGAATTTTAGACCATGAGTTGGTCCTTACTAGGAGTTCATATTTGAACTCTCATTCGAGACATCAACGATACCCGTGATTTCTAACACATTTTTAAATTATTTAATGTCTTGTTTTAAGTTTTTTATTAAGTCCATCTTATTAAGCTTTCCATAACTTTTACAACGATGGGCATAACGTCAAAACCAAAGTTAAAATGAAAAAGTTATGGTTGTTTAAATATCGTGCAAAAATGAGAAAAATCCAAAAATAAACAGCTAGGTAGTAATCGATGCCATGGCACTTATGCCCAATGCGCCGATCGCGCTGGTTGCATTTTCTCATTCGACGGAGTTCCAACTACCCCGGAACTTCCCTCCCATGACCTAAAATCTAGACATATGGTGTCCCAAAAACCCATTATGAACAACAAAAATCACCAATTTGTACTGAATTATTAAAATTCCAACGCATTACATTTTCTTGTTTGAAAACCTTGTAAACTTCACAAATCATCAAAACTCATGTTAACTAAAACCCATTTACGATTTTAAGATCCAAATACATTCAACGGTTGAAAAAATGGTTCAAACAACCACAAGCTTGGATTCAAAACAAAGACCAACAAGAAAAACATGTGTTCATCAAGATTTTGGGTTAGAACAAGAAAAGAAACCACATACCCATACATTAACCCATAGAGATGATGAAAACAACATTTAGTAGGGTAAATCCTTTGTAAAACAAGTTTGAAACCTTGGCCAATCATCAAATCCAAAAATGCACCTTTGATTCTTACAATTTGATTAAGTTGAACGAGTTAGATTAGGGTTCTTACCTAGCTTGAGTAATTTTCAAACTTGTGGGGAAAGTGTAGCTTGGTGTAGTCCCTCTCGGCATCCAAACTTCATCTCTGCTCCACTTCTAAAACTAAAACCCTAGCCTCCACACTTGTTTATTAAGTTGGAACAAAATGGCTACAACAAGTTATAACTTGCATACGTAGGGTCCTCCATGAGATTTAGGGTTTGGTGACCAAATCCTAACCCCACATCTCTTCTTAGCCTCTTTAGTTCTAGGACAAACCATTATTCCAAAATGAGTCCATCTTTTTTGTGCTTTTACATGAATACCTTTGCTTGTGTGTTATTGCCATTACCCTTATATTTACTTGTTCAACAAGTTATTCAATTTCGATTAGTTAACTTAAGCTCATTTCACCTTTAGGTCAACTTTAAAGTACATAGTAGATAGTTAAACTCATCAACATACAATATCATAAAAATTTACTAAAATATCCTTAGTAATAAGTGAAATTACCAATTTAAGAAATTGGTCGTTACATTTTCATCAATCAAATGAAGTACATGAGGGACATGCTTAAGAACTTCAATTTTGGCAATTTGAAGGCATGTGAAACTCCTAGTAGTTCCAGTGTCAAAATGGACAAAGGCCAATTAGGAAAGTCCATAGAAGCTACATCGTGGCATTATAGGTAGTAGTCTCTATTTGACTACTAGTAGACACAATATTTTGTTTATTGTATGGCTATGTGCTAGATTCCAATCCAAGCCTAAGGAATCACATTTAAAATATGGCAAGCATATATTTTGATACTTAAGTAGGACACAAGACTTGGGATCGTGGTTCAAAAAAGCTAAAAGTATTGAACTTATAAGCTTTGTTCATTCCGACTATGCGGAGAGTCTAGTAGATAGGAAAAACGCATCAAGATTTTGTCATTTGCTAGAAAATTCATTAATCTCATGGTTTAGCAAAAAGTGAAAGTCCATTGCATTGTTCACCGCATTGAAGCCGAATATTTGGCTTCAAAAAGTAGTTGTGCTCAAGTATTATACATGAAGCAACAACTTGACGATTATCAAATCCAAGTTGGTTGTGTTGAAATATATAGTGATAACACAAGTGCAATCAACATTTCAAAAAAACCAAAGTGTTACACTCCCGTACAAAACATATTGAGATTAGGCACCACTTCCTTCGTGATCATGTGAAAAAAAGGGATGGTAAACTAATTTCGTTGTCTGTTGAGGACTAACAAGTTGATATCTTCACTAAGCCATTACTTAAAGACCAATTTTCAATGATTCGACTAGGTCATTTAAACCTTTTTAAATATTATTAGTAAGGTGTCCATGGAGTATGAGATGAACCGAGTTATCCCTAAAAAATCCAAACTTCTTACCAAAAATTCCAGAGCGTGCTAGGTCCTTTAAGTTAGCAAGTTAGGTTTGCCCAAGTAGCGTTATGTCCATCCTAGTAGTGCGCTAGGTCATGTTATCGACACGCCACTAAATATATCTAGCGTGCTAGAGCGGTTTGCACCCGATACATATACTTAGCTCATTAGTGCGCTAATCACACACCTAGCACACTAATACGTCTCGGGTCGGCTTTTTTTAAACCACCCGAGACAGTTCAAAATGCTCATCGTTTCGTATTCTCGTCACCCCTGCCCAAGCCTCCTTCATCTCCATTCGACCTCCCTTTGTGGTTTTAGGGTTTCCTAGGTAATTATTTTCTACTTTTTGCTCATTTCCATTCGATGAGTCAATATTTATGAACTATTTCATAGGTCTTTTGCGATGTAAATCAAGTCCAAAGTCGTGTTTTTGGCTCTATATGTTTACTTTGGAGACGTACGGGGTATTTAAGTGATTGTATGAGACTTAGACAAATCTAGGAGAGAAATCAAATTTCGGTTAAAAATCAGAGACTTGATGCCCATGTATAAATGGACAACGCCAACAAACACGACGTCAAAAAGCATTAGGCTAGAAGACAGGATGGAGCCAAAAATGAATAGAGGATGTCAACTCTTATAAGGGACGGCACCAATAATGACGCCAAGTTCGAAATAGAAGTTCATACCAACTTAAAGCCTAAGACTTTCTACATACCGCAACGTCATGAGTGGCGCCATTCCCACATAATGGCGGCGCCGGTGGACGACGCCGCATTTACGTAATAAAAGTTTTTCAAGTTTTAGAAGGTTCTTATTTCCCTGGTTTTCCCATTCTTATACCCAAGCTCACTTATATAGAGGAGGGAGCTTTATGAATGAAAATATATTGTTTTCACAGTGGTTTAGGAGTAGATCAAGCTAGAGTAGCCATGTACGGCTAAATTTTTTAATAACTAGGTCGGGATGAAGCTATCTAGCCATTAGTAGGTTCTTTTCGATGTCTTGTTGAGATTTTCTAATATAATATTATTTTGATTAAGTTCTTTGTCTTTTAGTTGCTATTTTTAACATTATCTTAATGGTCGTTTAGAGTTCGTATAATCAATGCAAATCTTTAGGCGTAAACCCATTAACTTGTGATCAATCGGGTTGATTCCGACATACCAACCAGGCTATGAAGTGGCAATCACTTAGAGCAAGAAACTTGACACACTTGTTGTTTTAGGTGAGTAACATCGAGAACTAGGTTAAATATTAAAATTGGCTTGCCCAAGGTTATTAAAAGGTGCGTGTTCCCATAAAGTCGTTAATGTTGCTCGCGTGATAAATCTTGAGAGTGGTTGGCCAAGATTGTATGGTGCAAGTAAGAGAAGTATTTAGAGAGTGGTAGCCCTATCTATCAAGAATTGGGAACTAGGGTGTTGGTGACCTTAACACCTATAGCCTATCCAGGGAAACTATTTTGAAACCCATCATTCAAAGTCGATGACATTAGACATGGAAACAACATAGGGCTAGATTGTGGATTCCTATACTTAGGAATTTTCTATTTTCGAGTTGCAATTATTTACTTTCTAGTTTAGTAGATCTTTAGGATAAAAACATTTCAAAACCCCCCATATTTACTTTTTTGTTCGTTGGACTCAATTTGACCTGAATCGTGAATTCGACCCCATATTTACCACCACTACACCCAAGTGGGATTGGTAACCTTTTGCTCGTTATATTTGACATGCACGACATGTGATCACTATTGCTTATTTCCTCGTTCTTGGCATTTCTCTAGTTCTCTGCGCCTCGTTTCATTTTTGTGCCCTAGTTCCCTTTTGTGTTTACAACCATGTCCGCCTACGTAAGACCAACTATCTTACCCTTGGGTCCTCTTCTTGTCGTCCTCCTACATGCTTTGAGTCGTCCTGCGTCCTAAAATAGCAACTCCAAGACTTCATCTCCATATCCGACCACCTCCCAATCCACTAGCAATCTCGAGACTAGATTGACTAGTCATCGACATGTCGGCCACCGTCCCGGCCAATCCCCCTTTTCGTGAACGTCGCACCAAGCCCAAACACGATGGTGGGTTGTCCTCAAAGAAGGTCCTTAAGGTGGTTAGCGCATGACCAACGAACTCAAAGGTACTCCACCCACCATCATTGACTTTGAGTTCTTCGACAAGGCACACCTTCCAAAGTGCATGAGGTGGTTGCAAAGCTCGGTAGGTGTTCTTCTATCTATATAAGGAGACCTACAATGCTCCCTTGGTGCAGGTTTTCTACTTGAACCTCTCCACCACTACTTTAGGGGGTAAGATTCATGATTGGCTATTCAAATAACTTAAGGTTCTTAACTTCTTCATACGGTCGATAAGGAAATAATCGTGTATACCGATGTAGTCATTGATATCGACTTCAAACTTGTGCCTAACCTTTTCCATAAATCGTGCAAAAGTTAAATTTTCCTTGTTGCGGTAGTAAGAACTACGTCACTCTACTTAACCTTTACATTTTCAAGGCCCTCATGAGGGAAATAGCTATCGTTTGCCCCACATCATGATTACCTATATGACACCCATGTCAGCTCCGGTCACCATCTTCCCTACAATTATATTCTGCCTCTTTCCTTGAGGAAGCATAGAAGGCTCTTTGCCTAGGGGTCACCCACTTACATTCACCGACACCGCTTGCATAACAACTCTGAAGCCATGAAGTATCGCAACATTCACATGGAGCGATGATAAATACACGAGCAGGACATCCCCGAGGGTGAACACTACGACGGCTATGAATTTCCTTACGAGTTTGATCTTTTGGTTAATTTCGATGAGCCCGAATATATGGACTACAAACTTTCTATTTCCATACAAGGATGGCAAGCAACGATGAGGTTTAGCAGGAACCCTTGACTTACCTAGCTCCATAAGCTCTAAAGTAGTCGCAATGCCCTCCTCAACAATTTTAGTCATATCATGACACTTTGCTCCTCCATCGGACATATCTTCCTCCTCCGCATACATCTCTGCTCGGCTAGGCCGCATGCATGAGTACATGGGGCGAGCCTTCATGATTGTTAACATACTTCTTGACTATCATACCACGAGCCTGTATTGGATTAAGAAACACCAATTGCTACCTAGGCAAGCAAGAGATGACCGCATTATCGGCTCTACACGTCCGAATTCGTCTCATTAGGATACATGTTCATTTTTGTTGGTTTTTGTTTTGATAAACATTTATACATGTTCACTCATGTAATTTTTTATTTCGCTTGTGCCACAACTATGTTATTCATACTTTTCAGCACCTAATCAAATTGTTTTTTTGCATATCTCTCGAGTTACAATGTACTATCTTTTATATTATCTCACTTTGTGAATGGATACCATTATCTTCCCTTACTTGTGTTTTCTTTGATGCATGTTGTTTGGGGAGATCCTTTCTCGCTTTTTGATGTTATTAAAAAAGGGATAAATATGTAGTTTGAACTTGAAATTTATCAATTTTATAAGCACAAATTGTGCAAGTTTGTTTTTCAAGTTCATGTTGTTTGATGCCATCAAAAAGGGGAAAGTGTTGGAATAAGTGTCTGCGCTCACTTAAACTCGGCCTGCGATTTTGATGTCGACATACAATGTAAGTTGGTACCAATGAAATTTGTTAATTATGTGAAAGATCAAAGTCGAACAACTTCACGAGTTCAAATAACCTTAGATGAAACGAGATTGAAAACCACAAGGTTAGGGTTTGGGGTTTAAAACCAGCAAATAAAAATTTAAGATCTTATTTCGAAAACCCCTACAAGGTATCAAATCCTAGTTCCAAGAACTGATTGACTTAAACTAAATTGTACCTTAATCGCAAGTTTCCTTCTTTGTGTTAATCGATTTTTACGACGCGTTTGCCAGAGATGAACGTCCTCCATTTAGAAATCAATATACAAATAGTGGCCAAGATTAAGGTGCTAGCTGAGAAAGAATAGGAAAAAAATTTTTGTTCCCCCTAAAACTCAAGAACATTTGAAAACCTAACTCATTTTATCAAATACAAAAATTAGATTCCAACCTTAGTTTTTTATGTAATGTTAATTCACTTAACATGCCTATTTTAAACAACCCTTGTATAAAGTCACCAAGTGAATTACTATTATTTGTGTGTTACGAATTCTATTATATAAAATTCGTTATTTCGAGTCATTTAAAATCTTGTAAAACAATTCTTTGTGTGTGACCCAATAGGTTCATGCAATGTTGGTAGTGAAAATAAACCATTTTAGTACCCATGTCATAAGTGGTCTCTAGCAAGGCATTATGACTACCCAAGTTGTACGAAGATCAAAATCAATATAACCTAATCAATAGTGTGTATCATATTCTTTTGTCGTACGATATCCTTTGATCAAACACATGGTACGAAAAAGTCATCCTTGATGTTTAATCGTACTAGTCTCGATCTCTTGGTAGGCTGAAAACTTCAACGTGACATTCATCATATCAATTCACATGGACTTGGCCATTATTGGTCTATCATATCGAGGATCCACCGATATCTCTCTCTAAATGAGAAAGACAAATTCTATCTTAATTACACACCTTTTACATATTATTTACATAGCAACCAATCACAATTTTTACAATTGTTTATTTAGAACAACATTTAATTGCGTCAAATCACCATGCTCCTAATATCGAAGTCTCAGGCAATCTCAAGTTAGAGGACGAAAAGATATACCTATCATGAGTAACACCTATGACTTAATCCATGTGGTTTTCTCAAAGTGGATCAGTCCAATATATTGTTCCCTAATTATGATTTTGATTTGTATCCCTATATACATGATCATCATATGACCATCAATTAAGACTCACATAGTCTTAAATCATTATATTTCCTAGTATAATGACCGAATAAGGACATTTATGATATTTTTGTAAACATCCATTGATCTTATTATAATGTAAATATGCAAACCAATTATAATAAATAGCAAATGAATACTCTATCTTATTAAGCAAAATAATAATAGAAACAATTTTGACCTAGAGCACATGCCCCAACATCTCCCACTTTCACAAGGACCAACCATTCATGTATTTAATACCTAACGACCTATCATGACCTTCATGTTTTGATTGTGGAAAAGCCCTCATCAATGGATCTACAACATTGTTTTCTATAGGAACTTTACAAATCTTCATATCTCCCTTTCTCAATGATTTCTTTAATGAGATAAAAACGGATGAGTATATGTTTGGATCAGTGATGTGATCTTGTTTATTGGCTCTGCGCTATCGCCCTATTCTTTGTCGCAATACAAGCAAATGAGGTTAGCAATACTTAGAACCACACCTTATTTAGAGATGAAATTTTTGATGCAATCGCCTCCTTACTCGCATCGAAAATTTGGAATGTATTAGCTTTTGTTATAAAATTTGCCATAATTTTTTGCTTCGAACTTTTCCAACTCATTTCGCCCCCATTCAAAGTAAACACATATCCAAACAATGATATAAATTCATCTATATAAGTTTGAAAACTTTCATCTCGTGTAACAGTTTACAACTAGCTCGTTTTACAAACAACCATAGATTAAAAACACTTCTTTAGTCCTTCTCAAGTACTTAGGAATTTCTTTCCGCTATCGAATGACTCTCACGTCCTTCTCAAGTACTTAGGAATCTTCTTTACTTGTTATGCAATGACTCTCACTGGGATCTAACTAATATCTCGCTTATTATGCTTAAAGCATATGATACATCGAGTCGAGTGCATGACATGACATACATGATAGATCCAATGGTGATGCATATGCAATTTTATTCATACGGTCTCACTCATCATTTGTCTTAGGACATGTGTCTTGCTAAGACTTATACCATGAGATATATGTATTAATCTTCTTTTAGAATACGAGGAACCGAACCTATTTAATACCTTGTCTATGTAAGCATTCTAACTTAAACCAATTAGCCTTTTAGATCTATCCATGTAGATCTTAATCCCAAGGATGTAGGCCATATCTCCTAAGTCCTTCATTGTGAAGCACATCCCTAATCAAGACTTGACATTTCTTCAAGGTTGGGATGTTGTTTCCAATGAGCAATATATTAATAACATACAATACCGAGAAAACAACTACGCTCCCACCGACCTTCTTGTATACATAAGGCTCATCTTCACTCTTAATGAAACCAAATTCCATAATTGCTTCATCAAAACAAAGATTCCAACTCTAAGAATCTTATTTTAATCCATAAATGGATCTTTGAAGCTTCCACAATTTCTTAAAACTCTAAAGATGAACAAACCCTTCAAGTTGTATCACATACACGTCCTCAAGTAGATTTCCATTAAGAAAAGCTATTTTGACATCCATTTTCCATATCTCATAGTCATAATATGCAGCTATGGCAAATAGAATTCTAATGGACTTAATCATGGCTACAGGAGAAAAAGTTTCATTGTAATCAACACCTTAAGTATGTTTAAAACTTTTTGCTACTAGCCGTGCTTTATAAGTGTGGACTTTGCCATCCATGTTAGTTTTTTTCTTGAAAACCCATTCACATCCAACTGCCTTACTACTTTCGGGTAAATCAACCAAGTTCCAAACTTGGTTATCATATAAGAATTGCATTTCATATTTCATGGCATTAAGCCATTTATTTAACTCCGAGACTCGACACACAGTGATAAGGATTATTTATACTTATATATAGTGTTAGTTTAGTAGCATATTTAGTATAAATATCCTTATATGAGCTCTAATTCATGGTGTTATTGCATTTTTAGGGAATTAAGGTGTAAAGGAACGTATTGACCAAAAATGAGAAGAAACATAGCAAACACCCATAAAAACATGGTTGGCGTTATGGCTACACATGTTAACGGTGTAGGAACATAAAGCACAATGAAGGAAGGAAAGGCATGGTATGGGAGAGATGAGAAAGTGAAGAAAACCAAGTCCGTAGGTCGATCGATAGTAGTGTGTTGTGGCATACATGAGACGATGTCGAGCAAGTAAGTGACAACGCGAGGCACCAGGGAGTCAAAATGTATGTATGCGGTGGTGGAGCATTGGCGGCACCGTAACTTAACACACATGGCGTCGGAGCATTAGTGACAAGCACGGACACACATAAAAAAAAGGTTAGAGTTTTATTTTGAGATAAATTGTAAAGTAGGGCTTCTAATTGTTGTTAAGGAGTCTAAATAGGTATTAGGACATGATAAACTTACCACATACCAACTATTAGCCACCATTAGCGTAATTGAGCTTTTATTTTACTATGAGTTTAAGTATTAATGAGTTTGTATGACGAAAACCTTGAAGACTTCAAGTATACAATTAAAGTTTGGTTTCGTTCATTAATTCAAGGTAATGATTTCCATTATGAATTGCGAGAAGTGTGTTTCAATGAAGTGCGAGTAGTCTATTTATCTTAGGGTTCAATGATCCTAGGGTATGAATGTTATGCTTTCGATATGAATAAAAAATGATAATAAAAAGTGCAATGGTTGGAATTTGTATTAATTCGAGCGTAATGCTTTAGACACTTTGATCACGTTCTTGATGAGCTTAGGCTTTAGAAGTTATCATGGCCATTGAAGCTCTTAATCCGGACATGAACAATACAACCATAAAAAAAACAACATCGATAGATAGTTGTTGATTGGGGAGGCATAGATAGTAAACTTAGTTGGCTATAAATTAAAAGATTTGGGACTTAAAGCAATGTGGAGTTTATGTTATTCATACCGATAGGTGGAGTTCTAGTTTGCACATAGGAATCTTTTCCATCACAATATTTGGTTGAAGTGGATTTGAAGGAAATCGGTCTATTCGACTAAGCATTGCACACAACATAATGAGATGTAAAAATAGTTACAAAGCATAGTTTTAAATTACATAAGTAAAGTTGCGAACTAAGACATCCTTAATATAAGAGTTCAAGTAAAGTTTAAATTGATTTGTTAGATTATTTTAGTTAGTATAAAACCAATTAAAAAGTGATTTCCTTAGCAATAGTTCAAAGTTAAATAGGTAAACCACTAGTGCAAAAACCTTTCCTTAAGGACAATATCGTGATCAACGTAAGTTGGTTACACTATTACTACAAGCAATCTGTTATACTTGTAGCCGCGCACCAAGTTTTTGGCGCCGTTTGGGGATAGGTAGCCATTAGTATTACTTAGTGAATTTGAATAATTGCTAAGTTTTATTTTAAGTATTTTACTTTTTAGTTCATAAAAATAAAAATAGGCTTAAGTTTCAAGTTTGACTCTCAAAGACTTGATATTTTGTGTTTTCTTTCCAAGGATACTTAGTGCATGCGTAGCAAGGGAGAGAAGAACCTAGTCCCTTACGACTTGAAGATTCACAGAACCAACAAAGGAAAAAAAGAAAGAAATCAAGATGGCAAATGAGCAAGCTAGAAACCAACAATAGGGCCGCGGGAATTGTGACGCCCAGGTTCCACAACCCAAATGGGCCACGCCCCGGCCTAGACTTACGTGGACCCCGAGTCAATCCTCGCGACGTCAACGCAAGCCTAGTCGGCCTTCCTAACCATATTTCATTATGTATCGTGAATTATTCAAATTTGTAAGTTATCTAAGTTTATGTAGAAGTGATTTAAACTTGAACAAATCTAAACAACTCTATCTAAATCAGTCGAGAACAACATTGAGTGTGGAAAACCCCGCATATACTCCATGTCTTAAAATATCTCACAAAACCCATATATCCAATGTGACAAAAATAATATACGAAGTAATACAAAACCTCCAAAAATGTGAGAGAGAAGGCTGCTCCAAAGTCCTCACAATAGCCTTTCCCTTATTCGATCATGCGGATCCGCACTCGAGTTAAGCACGAGAATAACTAGTCCAGTATGTAACGCCGTAGGATACTAAGCAAGCATTTCGAAATAAATAAATTAGTCCATATTCTTGTAGATAACAAGAAATATAATAGGGCGCATGAATAAATAAAAGACCGTAAATAAATTAAAAGCAATTGATACATGAGTGTCCAAAGATACAAACAGAGAGGCGCAAGTAGTCCCGACTAATAAGTGGTTGAGTCTTGGAAAAACATCAAGACTCGGGTTCTAGGACTTGGTACACTCACAAGTCCTAAACCCACGAGATAGTAAGACTTCTTGGAACAACCACGCTAAGAACTCACACCCCGTCAAAATTAGTATCAAGTGCGGTGCATCCCGAGGTCATGACTCGGTATGTTACATTAGCCAGCCCACTTCTTCCAAGGATCATCATTGACTCGAGGTTGCCCTTGGACAACTCAATAAGAATGGAATTTCCAAGGATAGATATTAAAGCAATTAGCAAAAATATAAATAGCTTAAAATAAAATTACAAGTACAATTTCCTAACTTGATTACTTACCTCGATCCACATGCTTATTCCTAACCTATTCGGCCTCCCAACACTCTAAAATACGTTCTTGAACCTTCGTATCTCTTCCTTCGATTTCTGATATCATTTAGTATCAATTCAAGTCCAATATCCTTAGTTTAGAACTCTTAAACCATACAAATATCTTTGCGACCAAAGTACGCTCGAAAGCTATTTCTAAAAATAATACTTTATAATAATTTCAAAGTATTACCAACTAGCCCACTAGAGTTACGGTTTTAACTCACGAAAACCTCATAATTTGTCATGACAACCAAGAATGAACTTGTATTACTTATTATGTACTTTCTATAGACTCCAAGAATACTCAAATCGGATCACAAATGGAGAAGTTACGAATTTTCTAATATAGCATGTCAACTTGACAAAAAATATCTCCAAATCCTCAAAACTCAATAACAAATGCCACGAAACCACTCGATACCAACCCCAAAATATTTCCACGGCTAGGGAGTCAAATTGTATCAAAAACAATAATCAATTCATCCGAAAACCCAATATAAACCGATATCAAGGATAAAACATCTCTAAAATAGTTATCAACTGAATTGCATTAATTGAAATCATCAAAACCCTAACCCACGTCGGTGAAATTTATCCCAAATTGATGCAAATCAATCTAATACACCAATTAACGACAATTCATACCAATTTCTATCGAAACCTCGCGAAAGAAATTGAAAAATCGCGACAATTCAAAATGTATCGAGGAAAATGCCCCTGCATTAAGAATTTACCAAATTACTGCTTTGAATGCCTCGTTTCGTCGCAGAAACATAGCTCGAATAGACCGTCTTGCGATCCTCTATTATTTTGCGGAAAGAAATCGGGCAAAAATTGGATGTCGAGCTCGCGAACGAAAACCCAAATCAAGGGGTTTTGGAACGAAGAACTGATCGTTCGTTCAATTGAAACCAAATAAGTTTTTGATTTTCATTTTATGTTTTATATATATTTATATATAAATCCTCGGATTTCTTTTTATTTATTAATTCTGAAAGTCCTATTTTGACATGTTTTGACTTCCGGTGCTCGTTTTCGATCCCGTTTTCCATCAAATTGAACCAAACTCTCGACAAAATAGTTCAACTTCATATAATGTACAAAATACTAGTTTTGGTCACGCCAAAACCCCAAAAATCTTAACTTCGTCCATGACATGCCCAACTCTCCCAAACCAATTCTCCTGCCATATTTAACCAAACTTACACACAATTAAACCCAACCTCAACCTCGACTATCTTGTCAACCGACACGAAACTTGAGGTAAGATCTTTCCTACATATTTTCGAAATTAATTATTTTAAATTGTTCAATCTTTTGTATAATAAATAATACAAGCATCACACAAAAATATCATACCTCGAGGCCTACACCGATATTTAGACATACGAATCACGACGAGTGGATCCCACATACGACTCGACATTACACGTGGCACGAGTTAGACTTTTAGGGTTGTTACGATCTTCCCAACTAATTGGAATTTCATCCTCGAAATTGAAGCAATTCACAAAGGAAGAATTTATTTTGTGAAGGCCCAAAGCCATACCATACACTTGGTCGGGCTCTTCCGAGAAAAGCTGGGCTCCTCCGAGACCTCTACGTAATGTGGGACTCAACTACTCACACCATCTATGTCCTCCCCCCAATATATGTCGGGGCAACATTCTCAAAACATATATTGGGAATAGTCTTTTGCCTCTCTAGACTATAATACGCGCCCTGGGGTTTAAGTATGCATATTTAGCGAGTCCGGTACCATTGACCTTGTCCACCACCTCTAACACACATATCCTTAGTATAGTCATGAGAATGTGAATCGGTCTCTTTAATCGTCCGTCGGTCTCTCTAGTCTAGTGGGTTTCAAACTCAACTCATCGACCAAGCGATCGGAAATAAAAGATATCGTAGCACCAAAATCTAACATAGTGTACATAAAACGATCGCAAATATAAAGCATACCCGCTATCATGTTACGGGTAGCGATCGGATGGCGCGTGGCAATAGCATGAACATGCTACCGCTCTATCGTGGTCGCCCTTTGCCCAATCGGGACACGTATCGCGATGTGACACGGCTCTCCACACTCCTAACTAGTACGCTGAAATCCCGATCCAAATGGAACATTTTGTCCCCGTCCATACCTTTGCCCCTTACCACGCTTCTCGCTTCGCCACCTCGCCATCGCCCTCGGTCCTATAATACTATTGTCGCGAGAACCGACGGTGCTTAAGGAATTTGTGGTGTGCTAATATAACTCGTACTATAACGAGATGGTATTGGCGCAATACGTGGTGTATATTGTGGAGATGCAACAAATCCTTCACTTTGAGCCCGATCTCTCCAATGTCTAGGTCTATTCCTTCTCCCGTAATCTATAGGTTTGACTTCTAATTGTGATGGTGGTGGAGCCGCGACTCATCGCACCGGTGCGCATGCTCAAAAAGTTCTCACCGGCCATACTCCTCTCGTAGGCCTCCCTGTAAATTCCCAGGAGCCGTGGTCATCACAATAGAACCAATCTCACTCAACAGCCATTCATGAAGTAGTAGGCTCGGTGAATGTCCGTATCTTCGATGCCTTTGGCATAGTCCATCAAACGCAATTATCGGCCCATATACTACATCATCTGTCTCATCCGCCGCCCGTCGGATGTTGTGAAACTTGGTCCTCTTCATGTTCCCGATCGCATGAGGGAAATACCTTTGGTTAAACCCTTCCTTGAACTCAACCTATTCCTTGGGCTTCCTTTCATAGCCACCATGCTATGTCACCATACATCAGCCTCCCCGAACAACGAAGGCGATGAGATGCTCGACCTCATATGTTTTGGTGTGGCCAAGACATTATGAATCTTCTCGTGAATCCTCATAACTTCTCTCTTCGCTCCGAGATCCGTACCACCATGAAACTTCTACGGGTGATGCCTATGAGACTCGCGAGACTCGTCCCAACTCGGCCTGTCGCTCGAGTACTCCCATCGCAGGCGTACTCGACGTACCCCCATCTTGGTGTATCGGGTGTAGGTGATACTCTCTCAACAAGAATTTGTACCCCCTCATAAGTCACAAGTCCGGTTGGCGTATTTGTAGAGTCGTAACAACGACTGTACTATCGGTGCACTCCGCCCCGAGGATCTGGTGTCTTTGCGGGTGTAGATGTAGAAGGCAATGTTGTAGCTCGTGTCTTTGTCAAAAGTCATAGAATCTCCTGAAGTTGCTAGCCATGTGAGATGACCAATCGGGACATCTCATCCAACCTCTCATGAACATCACTCGGATCGGTATCACCGATCTCGGCCGATCGACCATCGCAATCTGCAAAGAATGCGATTTCTTGATCATGATATATCTATCGATAGTAGTAATATACAAAACATCAAATGGCTCATATAGTCCAATTTTAACTTCCCCAACTCTTCTTACTTCCCAACTAAAACTTATGTCGGGATTACGTGGTTCCACTCTAAGTTCCAACCTTGTACTAACTCTATTATTGATTTGTGTCTTATGTTGGTTGTGGTTTATTCTTGAGTCTACACTTAGCTCTTATCAAAATCGAGGGCTCTGATACCAACCGTGTTGGTATCATATTGCCTTCAGCCATATAGTCTTCTAAACCGCTCGATACCAACTATGATGGCCCCAGCCCACAACCCAAACTGGGCCCCACCTAACCTAGACTTACGTAGACCCCGAGTCAATCCTCGCGACGTCAACGCAAGCCTAGTCAACTTTCCTAACCATATTTCATTATGTATTATGAGTTATTCAAATTTTCAAGTTATCAAAGTTTATGTGGAAGCGATTTCAACTTATTCAAATCCATACAACTCTACACAAATAAGTCGGGAGAACCTAGAGAGTGGAAAACCCCGCATATACTCCATGTCTTAAAATATCTCACAAAACCCATATATCCCATTTGACAAAAATAATATACATAAGTAATACAAAACCTACAAAAATGTAAAGAGAAGGTTTGCTCCAAAGTCCTCACAATAGATATTAAGGTTAAAAACATCTCCAAAATAGTTATCAACTGAATTGCATTAATTCAAATCATCAAAACCCTAACCCACGTCGATGAAATTTATCCCAAATTAATGCAAATCAATCCAATACACCAATTAACGACAATTCATACCAATTTCTATCAAAATCCCGTGAAAGAAATGGAAAAATCGTGACAATTCAAATTGAATTGAGGAAAATGCCCCGCATTAAGAATTTACCAAATTACAAAGTGAATACCTCATTTTCGCCGTGGAAAGTTAGCTCGAATTGACCGTCTTGCGATCCTCTACGATTTTGTGGAAAGAAACCGGGTGAAAATCGAATGTCGGATTAGGAACGAACGAATCGATCGTTCGTTCAATTGAAACCAAATGAGTTTTTGATTTTCATTTTATGTTTTATATATATTTATATATAAACCCTCGTGTTTCTTTTTATTTATTAATTCTCGAAAGTCCTATTTTGACATGTTTTAACTTTCTGTGTTCGTTTTCGATCTGTTTTTCGCCAAATTGAACCAAACTCTCGACAAAATAGTCAATTTTCATAAAATGTCCAAAATACGGTTTTGGTCACGCCAAAACCTCAAAAGTCTTAACTTCGTCCATGACATACCCAACTCTCACAAACCAATTCTCTTGTCATATTTAAACAAACTTACACAAAATTAAACCCTATCTCAACCTCGACTATCGCTAATCGATACGAAACATGAGGTAAGATCTTACCTACACATTTTTGAAATTAATTATTTTAAATTGTTCAATCTTTTGTATAATAAATAATACAAGCATCACACAAAAATAGCATACCTCGGTGTCTACACCTAAGATTCGAACATACGGATCACGACGAGTGGATCCCACATACGACTCGACATGGCACGTGGCACGAGTAGATTTTTAGAGTCGTTACGGGAATAACCAACCCACGGGTGATCCGGTAGTCTTTGGACAAAGTGCGAGGACAGATATTCCTTCATGACTACTTAAAGCTAGAAGTTTAGTATACTTACAACGGAGTGATGAGGCTTTCACTAACACCATCGAGTTCAAACCGAGATCGTCTCTAATAAACATGGTGCCAAATAGTCTGTTCAATGGGCTATCTAATGAAGATCCAATTGCACATGTTGAGAATTACTTGGAGAAGTAAGACACCGTGCACATCACCTGCTATACAAATGAGGTGATTAGGATGCAAATTTTCCTATTCTTATTGGGTGGAAAAGCCAAATCCTGGTTCCTAGGGTTGAATACGGGGAGTATGACCTCATGGGGAGAGATAAATGAAAGATTTCTTGACAACTACTTTCCCTAGTGAAGGTCGGGGAAAGGAAACTTGAGATTAATCTGCTCAAACAAGACACCGAGTCTCTTGGCGAGGCTTGGAAAGACTCAAAGAGGCTTGGGAAAGTTAATCCAAAGATTGAGGAAAATTTACAATTTCATCTAGTTATGCTTTGAATTTTGAAAAATTTGATGATATTGTATGAAATTTTGAATTGTAATTGAAGGATTCGTTTTGCAAGATTGTGTGAATGTTGAGCATTAATATTACCCATGGAGACTTAGTTGATATCTTTGCATTATTTGGCATATGCATGACCAATGTTATATGAATTTTATTTTTTAGGCGGCTTGAAGACCCGAGTTGCATTGCATTGTTGCTTTGTTGATTGAAATTTAAAAAATGACAATAACAAGGAAACAAGTTAGGCAAACTAAAGCAAATGAGTTAGAGACGTCTACCTCGAAAATCCCAATGAAGAAGAGCTTAAACATTTTAAATCCAAATTTTTTATTTGTAGAGAGGCTAAGTATTGATATGAGAAAATCTTACGCGGGGAGTTCGTTTGTGAAAGGTGAATTAATTTGTCAGCAAAATATGATAATAGAATGAATAACTTCATTAGCACTTTGAAATTTGGAGTAACTCACTCTAAACTATAGAAAGAATGAAGTTAAACGAATGAGTGAGATTGTTATTTTTAATTTTATGTTAATGCAAAGTTCCCTAAGCAAAGGATAAGCCAGTGAAGATGATAGGGATTTTTGTTCCTTTCAATAAATGTGAGATCAATACTATCCATGGGTTGGAGCTCTTAAAATTGTATGGATCCGAACCAACTTTCCGGACTAAGTTATATGAAAAACCTTATAACCTATACCCTTTTAAAGCCAAAGAGAACGTTGTTGGGTTTTGGGGTTTATACGCAACGAAAAATTCAAAACATTTTTTGAAAAACCCCAACAAGATCTTAAATAAGTTTCATTAAAATAGATCTAAACCATAACTTAATCTGTCATTTCCTTCTCTCGATTGTTCGATCTCCAAGGCGTTCAAGTGCATGTCCTCTATTAAAAATCCACACGCAAATGGTGAGCACAATTTAAAGTGCTAGCCCTAAGAGAGATAGAAAAAGTTTTTTCTTTCTCTCCGAAAATCCCGAGAACTCAAAAATAGCAAAAACGGAAAACTTATTTTGTTTTGTGGTTTCAAGTTTTATTTATGTGTTTATAAGCTCTCACTTAAAATCATATTCGTAATACCACTATTGTATTTAGGTAGTTTAAGCAAATTACATGTATGCCCCTATCAATAAGTTATCAAATAAAAAATCGTAAGGGCTTTTATGTCATGAATTTTATCATATAAAATTCATTAATTTGGACCAATTGAGATTGTGCAAAGCCATTCTTTATGTGCGACCCAATAGGTTCAAAGCGAAGTTGGCGAGTGAACCAAAACCATTTTGGTACACAATTCATAAGTGGTCTCTAATAAGGCATTATGACTATCCGAATAACATGAATATCAAAATCGATACAACCTAATGAATAACATGTATCATATCCTTTTGTCGTGCGATATTCTTTGATTAAACATAAGGCATGGAAAGTTACCTTTAATGTTTAATCGTACTAGTCTCGATTTCTAAGTAAACTAAAAACATCCAAGTGACATTGATCATATCAATTCACATGGATTTGGCCATTATTAGTCCATCATATCGAGGGATCTACTTATATCTCTCTATATGAGATGGACAAATTATATCTTGATTACGCACTTTCACATATTATCAACATGGTAACCAATCACTATCTTTAGAATCGTCTGGTTGAAGACAACATTTGATAGTGTCAAATTACCATGCTCCTAATATTGAAGTCTATAGTAATCTCAAGTCAAAGGACTAAATGACATAACTATCATGAGTAATGCCTATGACTTAATCGATGTAGTGTTCTCGTAGTGGATCGGTCGAGTACCTTTTTCCCTAAAAAGTAATCATGATCACAATTAGTATCCCCATACACATGATCATTACATGACCATCAATCAAGATTCACATAGTCTTAATTCATTATAGTCCTAGTATAATGAGCGATTAAGGACATTTAGAATATTTCAACAAATACTTATGGATCTTATTATAAGGTAAACTCGCAATCACTTATAATAAAACAACAAATGAAAACCTCAATTTTATTAACTAAAATTATAAGATAAACAATGTTTGTAGGTTGACCTCGGGCACATGCCCCAACATCTCCTACTTGCACTAGGGCCAATCATTTATGTATCTAATACCTAATGACCTAACAAGACTATCATGTTTCGCTTGTGGAAGAGCTTTCACCAAAGGATCTGTAACATTATCTTTTGTAGGAACTCGCAAATCTTCATGTCTCCCATCTCAATGATTTCTCTAATGAGATGAAAATGTCTACATATTTATTTGGATCAGTTATGTGATTTTGGCTCCTTGGTTGTGCTATCGTCTTATTGTTGTCATAATATAAGCAAATGAGGTTAGCTATACTCGGAACCACACCAAGTTTAGAGATGAACTTTTTGATCTAAATCGCTGCCTCCTTTGTTTGCATTGGATCTTTGCAATATACTTAGCTTTTGTTATAGAATCGCACACAAGTATCTTACTTCAAACTTTTCCAGCTCATTACGCCTCCATTCAAAGTAAACACATATCCAGATCGCGATCTGAAGTCATCCATATCAGTTTGAAAACTTGCATCTATGTAACCATTTGCAACAAGCCTGTCTTCCAAATATCCATAGACCAATAACACTTCTTTAGCCCTTCTCAAGTACTTAAGAATGTTCTTTATCGCTATTTAGTGCTTATCGGGATCGGGACCGATATCTCGCATGTTGCGCTCAAAGCATATGGTACATCGTGTCCAAAGTGCATAACATGGCATACATAATAGATCTAATAGCTAATGCATATGGAATCATATTCATGCGTTCACGCTCATCATTAGTCTTAGGACATTGAGTCTTGCTAAGACTTATACCATGAGACATTGGGAGTGACCCTCTATTAGAGTCTTGCATATTGAACCTATTAAGTACCTTGTTAATATAAGCACTCTAGCTTAGACCGATAAACCTTTTAGATCTATCCCGATGATGTAGGTTGCATCTTCTAAGTCCTTCATTGAGAAACACTTCCTTAACCAAGACTTGACATTTTGTAAGGTTGGGATGTCATTTCCAATGAGTAATATATCATCAACATACATTACCAAGAAAATAATCAAGCTCCCATTTGACCTTTTGATTTACATAGGCTCATTTTTATTTTTAATGAAACCAAATTCCTTAATTGTTTTATCAAAATGAAGATTCCAACTACGAGAAGCTTGCTTTAATCCATAAATGGATCTTTGAACCTTGCACCCATTCCTAGAAATTTGAGGATGAATTAACCCTTCAGTTGTATCATATACACGTCCTCAAGTAACTTTTCATTTAGAAAAGTTGTTTTGACATCTATTTGCCATATCTCATAGTCATAATATGCGGCTATGGAAATTAGAATTCTAATGGATTTAAGCATGGCTACAGGAGAGAAAAGTCTCATCATAGCAACACATAGTGTGTCGCTTGAAACCTTTTGCTACTAGTCGTGCTTTATAAGTATGCACATTGCCATCCATGTGACTTTTCTTCTTGAAAACCCATTTACATCTAACGGTCTTACCACTTTCAAGTAAATCAACCAGGTTCTAAACTTGGTTATTATACATGGATTGCATCTCAAAATCCATGGCACTAAGTCATTTATCTACCTGGATTGCATCTCGAAATTCATGGCACTAAGCCATTTATCTACCTCGGGGCTAGACACATGCCTTCTTGATAAGTAGTAGGTTCATTTTGATCCATAAGCAATACCTCACTGCTAATAGTAATAAGAAATCCAAATCTCTTAGGTTGATGTCTTACCCTATCCGACCTACGTAGGCCTTGTGATACCTATGGAGGTTCAACTAGTTCAAGACTTTGTTGATCTCCCCCTGGCGGTTGATTGTTTATTTGTGGTTCTTGAACTTATTCAAGACTTACTTTATTCACATTGTTATCTTTTGAAATAAACTCATTTTGCATAAGGAAACTATTCGAACAATAAACATTTTGTTCTCAGTGGGATTATAAAAGTAGTATCCACTAATTTCTTTAGGATAGCCAACAAATACACACTTGGCGATTTAGTGATAATTTTTTGAGATTTGTCATCGCAAAAACCTCATAGCCCCAAATCTTAAGGAAATTCAAACTTGGTCTTTTCCCAAACCACATCTCATATGGCGTTTTATGAACCGCTTTAGAAAGAACACGATTATGTGTAAACATAGTAGTTTCTAAGGCATAACCGCAAAAGAAAATATGACAATCTACATGTTTAATCATAGATCGAATAATATCCAATAAAGTCTAATCTCTCCTATCAAAAACAACATTCCATTGTGGAGTTGTACGAGGAGTTAATCGTGAAACAATCCAACAGCTTTCTAAGATGATCATCAAACTTTTAGCTCAAATATTCACCACCTTAATCGGATCAAAGTGCTTAATGGATTTACCAAGTTGATTTTGCTCTTTATTCTGAAATGTTGAAAACACCTCAAAAGATTCACCTTTATGTTTCATGAGAAAAACGTAACCATATCTCGTTGAAATCATCGGTGAAAGTAACGAAGTACTAATAACCACCTATAGCCTTTGTGTTTATCGAACCGAATACATCAATATTTATTAGACCTAATCAATCACTTGCCCTTTAACCGTGTCCAAGAAAGGGACTCTTTGTCATCATGCCTAACAAAAAGATACACATGTTTCATATGATTCAAATTTAAATGAACCTAAAAGACCATCTTTATGGAGTTTAGAAATGTGTTTCTCATTTATATGACTAAGAAGATAATGCCAAAGGTAGGTTTGACTCAAATCATTTGACTTTAATCTCTTTGTATTTACGTTAAGAATAGGAGTATCTGTGGACCTTTTCATGTTTAGAATATAAACACCATCACATAAATTATCATTCACATAGAAAACATCTTTACGAGAAATGGAACATTTATTATTTACAATAATAAATTAAAATCATCCAAATCCAAACATGAAACCGAAATGATGTTTATGCTCAAGGCAGGGACATAATAACAATTATTTAAAACTAAAACTAGTCCACTACGTAAAATTAACTTATAGAGTCCTATAGCCAACGCAACAACCTTTGCTCTATTTCCAACTCGTAGGATGACTTCTCCTTTCTTTATCATTCTACTTTTGATGAGACCCCGCACATTAATAAAAATGTGAGATCCACATCTGTATCTAATACCTACGAATCATTTGTAGACAAGTTAACTTCAACAATGTAAATTCCTCAAAAGTAGTGGCACTATTCTTCTTTTTCTTTAGATCTTCAAGATAGAGCTTGCAATTTCTAAATCAATGCCTAAGTGCATGGAAGAAATGGAAATTTTCTTCTTTTTCCTTTTCCTTCGAGATTGTGAAGTAGAACCGGTCTTTGGCTCGATTTGTTCCACGAGCTTTATGACACCACAACAACCTTGGCAAGCTCTAAGTTAGACTTCTCCATATTATTCATGTTATATTTCATCACAAATTGTGAATAACTATCGGGTAATGAATTCAGGATCAAATCGGTAGCCAACTCTTAGCTTATGGGAAATCCAAGTCTGTCAAGATTGCCAATATAGCCCTTCATTTTCACAACATGAGGACTAACCGATGGACCCTCAACCATTTTGCAAGAATGAAGGTTTTTGACTCTCTTGAACCTTTCTTGCCTAGCCTCATTGTTAGAATATTTCATTTAGCATCATAACCATGTGGTAAGCTTCCATGTGTTCATGTCCTTCGAAGTTCATGAACCATGGTTGCCAACATAATGCATGCAACATCAGTTGAGTCGTTGACATGCTTAGTATGTGCATCCATCACGGCTCATAAAGCATTAGCTGGTGGTTCCTTAGGAATAGGATCATCCAGGACATGCAACCTGTGTTCATACTTAAGAATAATTCTCAAGTTTCTAGTGGAAAAAACATAAGATTTATAGTGGTTCAATCCAACAAATCTACATCCACTACCTAACCTCCCGGTTAGGATTTTTAAACCCCTGTTTTTTATTAAAGACAAGTGTCACAACCTATGCGTACAAACCTAAAATGCCTAAAAACAAATTATGACTTCCCACCTAGCCTCAAATAAGGTTTATGCCTAGCCTCAACTAGGTCGTCCCTTGACTTAGATCCTACTAAGACTTACAAACAACCACTTACAAGAAATAGATGAATATAATGAAAATTAACTTTACAAAGTAAAGCAACAATAAGTTTAATTATTAGTAAGCCACCTAGAGCGTAACAACAATAATGCATGCAAGTATGGATATGAATAAGATATATATATATGCCATCGATTTTGCACCAATTTCAAAAAAAGAAATTAAGTAAATCAAGTCGATGAGAATAAATGTAGTTTCAAATCCGATGAATAAGTAATTTGATAAAAATCAAGTTTAAGGCCTATTTCTTGTTCAAATAAGTCATAGGGTTTATAAAGACAAGTTTAAGCGTAAAGCCAAAACAAATGTGTTCAAGAACACAACAAATGATTTCCACTCACCAATCACAATAAAAGATGTAGTTTAAGCACAATAGAGCTAGGAAATCAAACTTTCTTACAACCCCAAATAAGAGAGAATCAAATCAATTCTGGAGAAGTGGTTGTAACCTTTAGAACAACTCAATTACGCTAGTTTCAAGGATGATTCATTAGCCTCAAAAGATTCCAAGTGGTTGAACATAAAAATGAAGACTATTTGATATGAAAAGTAAGACATAAGTGAGTTTTTTAGCTTGAGAGGACAAAAGAATGTTTTAAGTGGTTTCTTGATGGTTTTCAAACCTATTTAATAGCTTATGGTATCTTGATCTAAGGGCCCAAAATCAATCATTGATTCAAACTAAAGCAATAGATGTAAGCTTTTTTAAAAAGCTATTAGGAGCCTGGTTAGCACGCTAGGCAAAATCAGTAGCTACAACTCAACTAAACCTTTGGGAACACATTAAACATGTTTAGTATGAGTCATTGGACTTGTTTGGAATGCCTGGATGATTTGATACATCCCAAAAATCGGAAATCCCTGATTTCATTAAACATGTAGGGGCTTTTCTACTAATATTTTGCTTTCAATTCAAAAACCATTCAAATTTAGTTTGATGCTTTCAAAACCAAACACTAATGTTTTTCCAAATCTAAAGCATGTGTAAAAACCTGTTTTGACAATGTAAAACCATTTCAAGTTATGAAACTTAGATGTACTAAAATTAAAACTTGAAACTTTGGAAAAATGGGGAAAACATCATATGCATGAATCTAATGCATTTGGCTTGAATAATTGGACTTATATACCTTACATGATTTGTACAAAATGCAATGTGAGTTTTTTATCCTTGTTTCCTTGTCTAACTGAGTAATCTTGAATTTCACCGACTACATTTGACATGAGCTTGTCGAACTCAATCTTCCTTTTGAACTTGTGATTCCAAGTCAAGTTTGGTATTCTAAAAACATTTAGCAAACTAGTTAGAATCCTTTCACTTTGTTTGTTTCCTTCAAAATCCCTGGGTGGAGTATAGTGACTAACCATTAGTCCAACTATAGTTAGATATGAAAGGGGTAGACGGTTGAGACCTATTGATAGGTATTTAGGCTTTCTGTAGCACCGCATACGTGTTTGATTAGGATTTAGTGCAAAGCGGGAGGGTGGAGCATCCATTTTCACCATCCCAAGACAGAGAGCAGACGATGAAGATGACGATAATGACGCGCAATCCTTAAGTAGTATTATAGGAATCCTTTAGACTGTAAAGTTGAGAGTGAATTTGATACCATTTAATTTTTTTAATATTCGGGATATTTTTTTAACTATTTATTTTTTAAATCCTATGTTTACTTTACTTTATTATAACTTGTGATATTATATATATATATATATATGTTTGTGTGTTTTAATATTTTCATGTTTCAGCTTACTTTTAAACCTTGAGAACAAAGTTTGGTTTAAGTTTGGGGGCATCGACACTCACTACACTATAAGAAGTGGTAAGATAGGTCTGGGAAATAAAGATAAACAATGTATATATGATAGTTTTAGTTTTTAATTTGAAGCGGTTAAGAAGGAAAGCATGGTAGTGTATAAGTTTTTAATTTTATTTACTATTTGAATGTTTAAGTAGTATAAATTAGGTTATATATAGTAATATATAATGAATAAGTAGGTTATTTGCATGTTCAAGCCTTTAATTGTGGATGAGTTGATTACAAGTATCTTGTTGATATGAAACTCAAGAGAGCGTTTTAAATTTTGAAAATGAAACAATTAAATATAGCAAACAACAAGTGTGATTTCATAATTAGAAACTTATAGTTAAGGAAGACCTTCAACTTGAAACAAAAGTAAGAAATTAGAACACTTTTTGTGGAAATGTTAGATCTCTAAGGATTAAATAATAAGAATGAATCTTACTTGAAAATACAAAGCAAATAAAGATTTTGTGCAAAGAGGGGAAAAAATAGGCATTTTATATTAGAAGTTGGAGTTTACTTACTTGATTTAGTGAAAACGAGAAGTGCTAACAAGAGTTTTGGAAATAAAGAAAAAAATAAGAGAATCCCACAAATTCTATAGGAAATGGGGCATAGAATTTGATGGTTGGAAAAAGTGAGAAAGGACAAAGTCCATAGGAAAATGAGCAGGGATTGTTAAATATAAAAAATGAAAAGAAGAAGAAAAAAATGAGAGAAGAAAAATTAAGAAAAGAAGGCAAAGAAGTAGAATAAAGCTCTTCAAATAAAAGATTTAGCTCGAGTACGAGTAGCTAATTGAGTTAAGTTTCTAATAAAACTATGTTAACTCCTATAGACTCTTAAACTACTAAAGTCTACTAAAGATGAGTATGATATATGCTTCGTTGTCAATTCCTGAGCGAGAATGAGAAATCATGAGATTCAATACTTGCTACTTGAGTGTTATGATAAGACAAACTTAAAAGTAGTGATTTTTTCTCTGTTGTGATCTACTTATTGTTTTAAACGTGAAGTTATACATGTTAAAACTACACGTCTTAAAATAACAAATTTTTACAAAGAAAACTCTTAAGTGGATTATTAACTTGAAACTTAGTGAATTAAGGGATACTCCATGAACAATGTAAATTGAATGAGAACTAGTTATAAGGAGACTTAGTAGAATAAACATTTGCTCGGGACTCGCAAAATCCCATGTTTGGAGGTATTTGATAAGTAATTATTTATACTAATATATAGGGTTAGTTTAGTAGTTTATTTAGTAAAAATGTCCCTATATGACCTATAATTCAGGGTGTATTTGATTTTTTATGGAATTAAGGTGTGAATGAAGGAATTGAGCAAAAATAAGAAGAAACAAAGAAAAAACTCTCAAAAACATGGTTAGCATCGTGGCTACACATGTTGGCATTGTGGGAACATAAAGCAAAGATAGGAAGGAATGGCACGTAGTGGGAAAGATGAAAAAGTTAAGAAAACCAAGTCTACAGGTCTAGCGTAGTGGCAACACTGTAACATACAAGGGACGACGCTTGTAAGCGAGTGATCACAGCAGCGGCACCAATGAGTCAAAATATATGCATGTAATGGCAAAGCACACGGCGTCGGGGCATTAGTGGCAAGTGCTAGACACACAGAAACTAAAAAGTTAGAGTTTTATTTTGAGTTAAATTGTAAAGTAGGATTTCTAATTGTTATTAAGGAGTATAAATAGGTATTAGGACGTGGTAAACTTACCACATACCAAATATTAGCCACCATTAGAATATTTTAGCATAGAGTTTAGTTTGAGTTCGAGTATTAAGGAGCTTGTGTAAAGAAAACATTGAAGACTTCACGTTTGCAATTATAGTTTTATTTCGTTGATTAATTCAAGGTAATATTTATATTCATCTCTCGATTTGCAATGATTTCCATTATGAATTTTTGAGATATATTTTTCAATGATGTGTGAGTAGTATATTTATCTTAGGGATCAATGGATCCTTTAGTATGAATGTTATGCTTTGTATATGAATAAAAAGTGATTATAAAAAATGCAATAGTTAGAATTCGTATTAAATATGTGCATAATGCTTTAAACATCTTGATCACGTGCTTAATAAACTTAGGCTTTAGAAGTTATCATAGCCGTTGAAGCTTTTAATTCAGATATGAATGGTACAACCGTAAAATACACAACATCGATAAATAGTTTTTAATTAGAGAGGCACGGATAGAAAACTTGGTTATGAATCTAAAGATTTGGGACTTAAAGCAATGTGAGCTTACATTACTCACACCAATAGGTGGAGTTCTAGTTTGCACATTAGAATCTTTTCCACCATGATAAGTGGTTAAAGTGAATTTGAAGGAAATCTGTCTATTCTAATTAGGCATTTCACACAAAATAATGAGATGTAAAAATAGTTACAAAGAATAGTTTTAACTTACCTAGGTGAAGTTGTAAACTAATATATCCTTAATATAAGAGTTCACGTAGAGTTTAAATTGATTTGTTTGATTAGTTTAGTTACCATAAAACCAATTAAAAAGTGATTTTCGTAGCAATTATTCAAAGTCAAATTGGTAAATAACTAGTGCAAAAACCTTTCCCGAGAACGATATTCATGATCGACATAAGTTGATTGTACTATTACAACAAGTAAGTTGTTATACTTGCCGCATACGCATCAATAGCCTCCCGATTACTAGTGAGCTTATATTAATCCATAAGAAATACCTTACTACTATCAGTAAAGAGAAATCCATATCTCTCGGACTCATGTCTTGTCCTACCAGCACCTTCCCTGGTCCTTGTGATACTTGTGGAGGCTCAACTAGTTCAGAACATTGTTGATCTCCCACTAGCGGTTCAGTGTTTGTTAGTGGTTCTTGAACTTCTTCAAGACTTGCTATAGTCTCATTTTTGTCTTTTGAAATAAACTATTTTCTATAAAGATACCATTCCGAGCAACAAACATTTTGGTCTTAGAGGGATTATAAGAGTAGTTTCCTCTAGTTTCTTTAGGATAACCAATAAATAAGAACTTGATAGATTTGGCTAAAAAATTTTGAGATGTTTCATTTTACGAAAACCTTATAGTTCCAAATCTTAAGGAATGCCAAACTTAATCTATTCCCAAGCCACATCTCAAATGGTGTTTTATCAATCTGTTTTGGAAAGAACACGATTCATTCCAAATGCAAGTAGTTTCTAAGGCATAATGACATGTGTCGAGCGTGCACAATAGTTTTCTATATTTTTTTTATTATTTGTAGTAGTGGTAAATGGTAAATCGTCTCCATAGGGGTTTTGCAAATCTCTTGAGAATTAAGGCTACCCTAAAGTTTTATTGGACTTAATTTACTTTAATTTAACTATCCTAATTACAATGGGAATTAAACACTATCAATCTAAAAACAAAATAATCACTTAATTAAAATAACTAATGTATAAGCAATTTAAATTCAATAGGCTAATCTAATGCAATTCAAACAAACAATCAAGAAATCAATATAAATTAAGTATCTAAATAATACATCTTAGACAATGATATGTAAATATTTGGATATTTTCATTAAAACATAGTCATAATCAAATCATCATTTTTATATAATGATCCTAAATCATAGAACTCTAATCATGATAGGTTACCTTTAGCAAACTATCGACTTTTCTTATTCAATCGAAATAAGTCATATCCTTATCCTTCAAAATCTACTTATTGTATAAAACCCATTAAACTAGAAACTATGATAGCATTAACAATCAATAAATGTCATACCTAATCAAAACTAAATAAGGATCAAAATTATGCTAGTCATTAAATAACCTATAACACAATCACCTAGAATATCCACTCGGGTAATTTTTTGCCCTATAGAATAATCCTAGTTACTACTCTATAATCGTTGTCAATAATTATAGACATAGATTTAGATACCTTATACTAAAAAACATATTGGTCACTATGTACTTAATAAAAAGAATCATTAGTTGTAATACACAAAAAAACTTATTAAATCCGTGATTAACATGTGTGATTGGTTTAAATCATTAAACACATAAATTATATATTACGACTAGATTGATGAACGATTTAAAATCATGTCTAGAGTATTATTTAGAATGATAAACGACTCACACATATTAATAATAAACATTGCAAAAAGAAAATAATTGAAAGACATTAATGTAAAATACATTTATTAAATAAATCTTGAATCTCTAAAAAGTCTCCAAAAGTAATGAACAATAAACTAAAATAAAACCTTTTCGAAAAGACTTTAAAACTAATAATGGATAATTGAAAGCAATTAATTTCGAAGCCCTAAGTTCTTATTTATAGTTTCCCTAATTATAAATATCATAGACAAACTCTAATTCCCAGTTCTTATCTAAAAATCTCATCACAAACCTCAACGATTCCTTAGCGAATCCAATTTGTTCACAAATCGTTGAGAAAATCACCGAAATTTAGTATCTGTGCTCCATCAATTCATCCAGTTGATTCTTGTGTATTTTTCGATTCGTTGTGAAATCGATGGCTCTTTTCATTGCTGATTTTGGTGGCGATTCTTGTGTAATCTCATAACACGAGAGAAATCGCTAGACCTATTCTAGAGTTGACTATTTTGCTCTTCTATCTTTTTTCTTCCATTTCTTTATTTTTCCTAATTAAATCATGAAATCATACAAATAAGAGAATATCTAGTGTAATATCATCATTTATATATAAAATCAACAACTCCACCTATGTTGTACACTATGTGCGCTACATAGCCTGGTCCCAAGTCCGGATAAAGGAGGAGGACTCGATGCCCATTTTTTCATACCGAAAAATGGGTAAGGGAGGTCCCAAACTCACTTTTCATACCCGAAAAGTAGGGGATGGAGGCCTCAAGCTCATTTTCCATTCTTGGAAAATGGAGGAGGGATGCGATAGGTTGACAACCAGCATAAAACTTTTGTCACTTTTCATGAAATGGATCAAACATATATAAACGTTTGGGCGTTCCCACCTAGCGACACGCCGCATTGGAGCCGGGTGTAGTGAGAAATGAGCAAGGGTGTGTTTCACATCGCCGCACTGGGTGTGAAGAAAAATGAGCAAAGGTTCCAACACATAGGACATATGTGGGTAAAGAAACTAGTCCCTTCACATCGTCGCCGGATGTGAAGAAAAATGAGCAAGGTTTCCCACACAATGGACGGGTGTGGGTAAAGAAGCTAGTTCAAAACAAACACGAAAACAAAAACAAAATCATAGATACGGACACTAGATCTCTTAGACAAAATAGAAATAGAAAAGGAAAACAAATACAAAGGAAGAAAAAATTCGTTTAGGAACATGGAACATAGGAACACTTACGGGGAAGTCAATAGAATTAGTAGATACAATGATTAGAAGGAGAGTCAATATTGCTTGCCTCCAAGAGACAAAATGGGTAGGAGAAAAGAGTAGAGAAATAGGAAGCACATGGTTTAAACTGTGGTACACCGGTATAGATAGAAAATGTAATGGAATAAGAATTGTGGTGGATAATGATTATAAGGATAAGGTCGTAGAGGTTAAAAGAATGGGGGATAGATTGATTCTAGTTAAATTAATTATTGGAGACGAAAAAATTAACATACTTAGTGCCTATGCACCACAAGTAGGATTAAGAGAGAGCATCAAACGTAAGTTTTGGGACGATATGGATGGATTTATGCAAAGTATACCATTAGATGAAAAGGTTTTTATTGGAGGAGATAAATTAATAATACTAGTTACTACTTTATATTTCATGTAGAGCCTAAATATCACTATACTCATTCTAGATTATGCATGCAATATAGATTTTCTTGATTATAATACGCAAAAACAAATCTATCGAAACCGTGAAATGACGTATACAACTAAGTTGAAAGCATTAACTACAAATTCTTCTTTATTACAACTATATTGCAAAATGGTTTAAGTTCATGTTCGGACTTTGTTTAGTTTAAGAAACTACTCACTCATATTCAAAATAAACATTGCAATAAAATAAATAATAGACATTAATAAAAAATACCTCTTGTTGAATAGTTGAATCTCCAACGAGTCTCCAAAAGCAAGAACAATAAATAATGGCCTAAAACTAATCAAAGTATTAAAACTAATCATAGGTTCTAAAACTAATTCATAGACCTTTAATTTTGAAGCCTTAGGTTCATATATATAGTATTCTTAGTAGTACATATCCTAATCGAACTCAAATTCCTTATTTTAATCCAAAATTCTTGTGGCCGGCTTCAGCAAATTCTAACTGAATCCTCTATCTCAACTAAATCGCTAGGGAAATTGGTGGAAATATGCCTTTGTGGTTCATCGATTTGGGTAGCGAATCCTAATTTATTTCCTAATTTGTTGATGATTTGCTACACTTTTTCTCTAATTGAATGAATTCTTTTACTTTTCTTTAATTTCTTCATATGACCTTAATATAACCTAAAATCACAATAACAAAAGAAAACACAGTGTAATATAGCCTTTTACATCGAAAATTAACCTTAATTATATTATAAAACATTGTCTAATTATTGACTTATCATAAAGGTATATGTGATAGTCTTACTTAGCTAAGTTTACTAATATGTTAGGAAGACTATTTTTATCATTATCTAAACTATATTAAAGTATATTTATCAAAGCAATGCAAATTTACGTTAAGTTTCTATTTTAGACAAATTTTTAGTTCACAACTTTAGTTAGGTAATCATAAACTATGCTTTTATTATACCAACTTCCTTATATCATATGTATGTGCTTATTTATAATAGAGGAATTTCCTTCCAATTCTCTTTATCCCACTATCGTGGTGATAAAGATCCTAATGATCCACTAGAATTCTACCTATCAGTGTGAATAGCGTAATTTCACAAAGCATTAGACTTCAAATCTTAGATTCATAAATACTTAAGTTTATTATCTATGCCTTCCTAGTCAATAACCATCTATCGATGTGTTATATTTCCTATGGTTGTGTTTTTTATATTTGGATTAAAAGCTCAATGGTCATGGTTTATTCTAACTACCCTAATCAATAAACATGTGATCAAAATGTTTATAGCATTAAGTTCAGAAACAAACACAAATTCTAAAGCATGCACAACTTCTCCATTATAATTTTATCAAACTTGCATAGTTATTATACCATTGAATCCACTAATCCATAAGATAAAGTAAACTACTTTCTATTATACATTAAAAAAGTAATTCATTGAATTCATCGTATTCAGTAATTAAATCAAAGACTTACCTTTAATTGAATCAAAGAAACAACTATGAATTGTAAACTTGGAGTCTTCAAAACAGAATAAGTACCCTCTTGTACATTTTTGTAACCACTTTTTAACCTAAAAATATCCTAAAGTACTTATAGCAACCCTAAATTACAATCCAAATCCAATTGAAAGTCCAAAACTTCCTAATTTCTATTATATCCCAGATTCTCATGTTTTCTAATGTTGTATGTAAGTAAGCCAAAGCGCCATACAACTTCAAGACTTTCTATTTTTTCTCTTATGCAAACTTGACGTCATAATCATCCAAGTTGACACCATATGTTCAATCCAACAACACCGTTAGAGTGTCAATTGTTGTTCTCCCATATTGTCCGTCTTTTGCTCATGTCGTCTAGTTTTTTCACATAATGCCACTTTTTCTGTCCACAACGTCTACTCCTCTTTTAAGCTTATTGTTTACATTTTCTCTCATATTTCTTTCTTGATTTCTTTTCTTCAATTTACACTCGAGAATGAACTAATACCGCAATTTAGTACTCATTTTAAGATAATTAGACCTTTTATTCTACTAAAATACTACCTAAATATAAGTCTAACTAATGACTTATCAAATACCCTTGAAGTTGAGAGTTTTCATGTTTTGAGAAAAGGTGCAATTTAACAAGTTATAAATTAACTATCATACTTAATTGCTATGTCTATATGCCTATACCATCAATTTACAAATTTCATGGAGTACCCTTCAATTTCATTGGTTATCGGTCATTAATCCACAAAAGAAATTTCAAAGTTATAATGTTTATATACTAGTAGCCCAAACAACAATTATAATCTCACTTTTAAAACTCAAAGTAACTCATAACCAATACCTTCTATTACTTGCAAGTTTACTTAACCTCGACACTCAAGCAAGAAGTTTACAATCTCATGATTTATCATTAAGTTGAAGAATTCACAAACAAGTATACGCCATACTTCTCATTATTGTAGACTAACTACTTCAAGTGTCCATATGACTTTGTCTTTGAGGTTTGTTTTGGTATGTGTATGGTACAGATAAACAAGGTATATTCAAAGGATTCAAATGTTGGAAAAAAATTCACTTTACTTAGCTGCAAGCACCTAAGCTAAATATTTTATTTGAGGAGTTTATAAACTTCTTTTTTTTCTTTTTTTTTAATATATCTCTCCTTTTTCCAACCACAAGGTTCCCTTCTCCATTTCCTAGATACATTTTTCTCATTACCTCTTATTCGAGTTTTTGATTTATGTTAGTACTTCTCACTTTCTTTATATTTAAGTAAGTCTTTCTCCAACTAGGTAAAGCTTAGCTTATTGGTTTTAGGTCTAATAATAGGTACCAATGAAATTCCATGTTTATTTTGCTCAAATTGTCTAATTAGGGAATAACTTTACGTAGGATATAAGGCTTATGTCTTATATATCAAACAATGCCTATCTCTTCCCCTTTTCAGTATTAAGTTTTATTAAATTATACTCAAGTAATATACATAATTGTTATAGAATTCTAGAAATCTAACTTTTTCATAAGTAGTGTTTTGGCTTTTTCCTTGCTTTGGTTTCTAGCACAAGGTCCCTAACTCTAAGTCTCTAATCTCGAAATCATAAGAGTGTCAAACTATAAAACTTCTTTTAAGTTTTCTTCTAATATTCCTTAAGTTTTAAGTTAATGAGATAACCATTTTTGTACCCATCCACCATTAATAGCATGAATTTGTAATTTGGGTATTCTATATACTCATACAACTTTCTTCTTATTCCTACTATATATACTACTTTTATATCTAATATATGCATGCATGCAAATATATCATTACATCATAGTGAAATATGAATGAAAAGATAAGAAATGGAATGAAAATTAGTAATGATTAGAAATACACTAACATGTTATCCTCTTAATCACTTCAAAACAAGAATTTAAACAATCATACACGCGTTGTTTTGCTTATACCATCCATACTAACCAAAATCTCATAATGCCATGATGCCCCAAAATTTAAACCGAACCTTGTCCTCAAGGTTTAAAAATAATCTGAAACATCGAAAACACTAAAACACAAACGTATATGTATGACAATAAAATCATAAAAATTGAAATAAATAATTAAACATGGGTCAAAATATATCCCAAAAAGTAAAAATGTATCCATTAATCTCACATGGGTTTAAAGAAAATTCTAAGACTCTCCTCTATGATTATGCATCATCATCATCATTAGCTCCAGCACCCTTAAAGGATGGCATCAAAGGACGTTCCACTCTCTTCTATTGCACTACTTCTGGATCAAAGTTATAGTTGGGTGCCTCTGAAAATCTAAAGACTTATCAGTAGGTCTCAAGCGTCTATTATGCCTATATTTCTCCATATCCCTAAGGCGATCCGCTAATAGCATAAAGCTCCTCAGTCCATTAAGTCGGTATTGGATCAATCTTGCTCTATCCTACTCATATCTCTCCATTGTTGCCCTATAATGTGATTCATCTTCTTTATACTACCTTCTCATCTTTATAATACATATCATATGTTGTCTAGGAGTCAGGTCCTCTGGTGGTACCACTGGTGGCTATAGCAATAGTGGTGGGAAACCTTTTGGTCTGGTCTAGTCTTGCTATCCAATCAGTATGTCTACAAACTCATAGCCCTCAGAAAATCCTTGATGGTTATGTCCCTGAATTTCATCGTTTTGTTCTTCTCCTTTATCTGCAAGGCCTTTAGCTTTTAGCTATACTTCTACCTCAGTTGCTACTCTTTGTATATATTCATCTTCTTAAGCTACTCTCTCTCTCTCTCAACCTCGACTTAAAATTCTTACATTTTCCTCTCATCTTTAGAATCAATATACCTTTTTGTGTCCTAATGGTTTTCATAAATTTATTGTTCAATGTATCTTGGGCTTCTAAGTCAATATATTCATCTTTATTAATTTGAAGTCCTTCCTTAATGCACAATCCGATAATCAATAGTGGGAGTATTAACAAGTAATCTACCCGCCATGATCGCATCTCTCAATACATCATGTATAATCTCCCCCACATTGATTTTACCACCTCTTTAAATCTCATACAAATAAATTGCTTTCAGCTTATTGATTTCTCCTTATTGTGTAGTTGGGTAAAGGGATGCAGTTATGAAAAACTGCCACATTTTGTACACTTTCCTGACACATCCCTTAAAAATATGCAAAGGCATATTTCCTACTTCTCGTTTCCATCCTAGGAATCTTCACACTACCAGGGCTTTTTATATCTCCTTTGTTGGGTAGGCTAGGTAAGGGAAGGGTGATCATACCTAGTCCTAGGATATGCTTGATTCTCTCAGTCATTAACATTAAAGTACGACATGTTGTAGAAATCATTAATAGTCTTCTTGTCATATGGTACTAACACTTCTCTAACCCATATTGATCGCCCTTCCTCCATAAACCTTATGTTGGCATATAATTCTCCCATTATCTCACTTCATCCCCTTATGTTCCTAGCCCTATCGTCTTGTGAGAAGGTTTGCCATCTTCTTGACATAATGAAATTGTTCACCCTTCCATCATACTTGGTTGGCGGATTTATTGTCCTCTCACAAATAAAATGATGATTCTCTATCTTGGTACATATATCCTTAGCCTCTTGACTAATATAGTATTTGGACTTAAAGGGTCTAGGGAATCCGGCTTAGGGTCGGGATGTGGAGAACACATTGTCATTGGCTTTAGGTGCCATGGAATCTTTATTTTTTTGTCTTTTCCTCCTCGTTCTCTCTAATTCACAAACATAACCACTTATGCGTGCCGCAAGTATAACAGCTCACTTGTAATAATAATGTAATCAACTCATTGATCACAAATATCGTCCTCAGGGGTTTTTCCACTAGTGGTTTACCTATTTAACACTAAACTATTGCTAAGGAAATCCTTTTTTAATTGGTTTATATTAACTAAAGAATCCAACAAATCAATTTAAACTTTACTTGAACTCTTATATTAAGGATATCTTAGTTCACAACTTCACCTAAGTAATTTAATACTATGTTTTGTATTCATGTTTAAATCTCATTATGTTATGTGCAATGCCTAATTAGAATAGAAAGATTTACTCCAAATCCACTTCAACTCACTATCGTGAAGGAAAAGATTCTAATGTGCAAACTAGAACTCTACATATCGGTGTAAATAACGTATGCTCCACATTTCTTTAAGTCCCAAATCATTGGATTCATAACCAACTGAGTTTACTACCAGTGCCTTCCTAATCAACAACTATCTCTCAATGTTGTATATTTTAAGGTTGTACCATTCATGTCCAAATTAAAAGCCTTAATGGCCATGATAACTTCTAAAGCCTTAGTTCATTAAACACATGACCAAGATATGTAAAGCATTACGCCTCAGAATTAAATCAAATTATTAACCATTGCACTTATATAATTTATTTTTATTCATATTCAAAGCATAGCATTCATAGCATAAGATTCATTGATCCCTAAGATAAATAGACTACTCACACTTCATTGAAACACACGTATAATAATTCATAATGGAAATCATTGCAAATCATAGATGAATATTAATATTACCTTCAATTTAATCAACAAAACCAAACTTGAATTTCAAATGTGATGTCTTCAATGTTTTCTTCACACAAACTTCTTAATACTCAAACTTAATGTAAACCCTATGCTAAATTAATCTAATAGTGGCTAATAGTTAGTATGTAGTTTAGTTTATCGTATCCTAATACATATTTGTACTCTCTAATAACAATAAGAAACTCTAATTTACAATTTAACTCGAATGAAAAATTTAACTTTCTATTTCCTGCATAACTGGCGCTTTCACTTTTGTCCCAGCGACATTCCTTGTGTGCCACAGCGCCGCCAATGCGCCAAACCTCCAAAGTTTGTTTTCTTCACTTTTTCATTTCTCCCACGTCGTGCCTTTCCTTTCCATGCTATGCCTTGTGTGCCCACTGCATCGATACATAGCCACGACGCCAAGTGTGTTTTGTGAGTTTTAGCTTTGTTTCTTTTTTTCCTCAATTCCTTCATTTACACTTTAATTCTCTGAAAACGTAATAATGCCATGAATTAGCACTATATTTGGGATATTTATACTTAATATACGACTAAACTAACCCTATATATAAGTATAATTAATCATTTATTAAATACTCCCAAACTTATGATTTTGCATGTCTCGAGCAAAAGTGTATTCTACTAAGTATCCTAATATTTTATTCTCATTCAATTTACATTGTTCATGGAGTATCCTTCAATTCACTAAGTTTCAAGTTAACAATCCACTCAGGAGTTTTTCCTTGCAAAAACTTATATTTTTAAAACATGTAGCATTAACAACATGTATAACTTCACTTTCAAATAACTAAAGTACATCATAACCAAAAACTTATATTTTTATCTCAACACTCAAGTAGCAAGTATAAAATCTCATGATATCTCATTAAGCTCAGGAATTCAGAAATAAGCATATAGATCAAACTCATCTTTGGTAGACTTTAGCACTTCAAGAGTTTATAGGACTTAACATAGTTGAAATGGAAACTTATCTTAATTAGCTACTCGTACTCGAACTAAATCTTTTATTCGAAGAGTTTTATTTTCCTTCCGCCTTCTTTTCTCTATTTTTCTTCTTTCATTTCTTTTTTTCTACTTTTCATTTTTTTAGTTTTACATCCCCTACTCCTTTTCCTATGGACTTTATTCTTCCTCACTCTTTCCAACCATCAAGTTCTTTGCTCCTTTTCTTGTAGAACTTGTGAGATTCTATCATGTTTTTCTTTATTTTTAAAACTCTTGTTAACATTTCTTACTTTTACTAAATCAAGTAAGTTAACTCCAACTTTTAATATATAATGCCTATTACTTCCCCTCTTCGCACTAAGTCTTTCTTTGTTTTTTATTATCAAGTAAGATTCACAATTATTATAGAATCCATAAAGATCTAGATTTTGCCACAAAAAGTGTTTTAGTAATTTTTTGTTTTTGTTTCAATTTCAAGGTCTTCCTAACTCTAAATTTCTAATCATGAAATCACACCATTGTTTGCTACATTTCATTATTTTTTCTTGAAAATTTAAAAACACTCTTTAGAATCTCATATCAACAAGATACTTGTAATCTACTCATCCACAATTAAAGACATGAATATGCAAATAAACTACTTATTCATTACATATTACTATATATATAACCTAATTTATACTACTTAAACATTCAATAGTAAGAAAAACAAAAAATTTATGCACTACCATGCTTTCCTCCTTAACTGCTTCAAATTTAAAAATTAGACGATCATACCTGCAGTTTTTATCCTTATTTCTCAACCTATCTTACCACTTTCCATAGTGTAGTATAGTGTCGATTCCCTAAACCTAAACCTAACCTTATCCTCAAGATTTAAAATAAGTTTGAAACATGAAAACACTAAACCCTACAAAAGTATATAATAATAAGATTTATATGAAATAGACTAAACATAGAATTAAAACAAGAAAATAAGTAACATAATATCTCAAATGTTAAAAATTATATGGTATCAAAGTCACTATCAACTCTCCAGTTTTAAAGTATTCCCTACACCAACTTCAGGATTGCTCGTCGTCGTCATCATCTGCATCATCAGCTCCAGATTAGGATGGTGTTAATGGACGTTCTAGCCTTTTAATTTATACCAAATCCTGATCAAACACGTATGCGGGTGCTGCTAGAAAGCCTAATGACCTATCAGTAAGTCTCAACTATCTGCTTTTTTCATATCTAACTATGTCTCTGTGATGATCGACAAATAACATGAAATTATGCTCCCCGATTTGTTGGTATTGCTCTCTCTTTTCCTTATCATGCTCATATCTCAACATAGCTGCCTGGTATTGCACCCTATCCTCTTGGTATTGTCTCATCATCTCTGCTATCCACAGCCTCTACTGCCTTGGAGTCAAATCCTCTAGTTGTGGTACGGGTGCTTATGGTGGAGGAAGTGGTGGAAAATATGACTGCCCCTCTCCTAATCTAAGGCACCGCCCGGCCTAATCCCATAATTAAGCCCTAATCATATCCACGCAGGACTTAACTATGTATTAGTCAGCCTTTACAACCTAGACGCCTCTTTTCTCGTGTTCAAGATAAGTAACACACTAGTCTTACCAGTTTATAAAACTTAGAGTTAATTAAAACTTTTTATTAAATTAATTAATTAGCGGAAGTCTTATTGATTATGCAGAAGCAATTAGTAACTTATGCGGAAGCCATTTATAAAATCCTAAGTGTGGAAAACCAAGAAATTACATCACATATATAAAGTCCTCAAAATGCAGTGAAACAGTAAATTAGTCTAAGTCAAGTCAGGGAAACTAACGCTCAACCCAATATACAACCCCAAATAGTATATGAAAGACATATATAACATATACAATCAAAATACCAAAAGAAGACATACAATCGATGCAGTGACGCACCGCTCAGGGATAATCGTCGATCTTCTCTTTGCCCGGCCTGTTGGTAGACGGCAATTGCAACCCACCGTCATAAAAAGGACGGTGAGTACAAGAATAAAATAGTAATCCCCGATGACAAGTTTAATTTTGCATTTCCAAATATTCAAATGGTATTTAAAAGCATATAAATGGGAAAACTGGAAAATAAACCATATGCGAGTAAATACCAGAGTTAAACAAGTGATACTGACACTGGCTAAGTAGTGGTGATTTAGGTCCGGTCAGTAGTGAAACATGTCACTCCGACTCAATAATCATTTAGCACAAGGGACTCTAACCCAAGTGTTACCAGGGACTCTAACCCCAGTGTGTAGAGCACCTCAGGGACTCTAACCCCATAAGCGTGCACACCTCGATCGAGTACGTGACCTAAATGCAAAAACTACTTTTAAAATTTCAAGAAATACCAAGTATGGATTGTCAAGGCATAGGCACATCTACACACCTAAACAAATAAGGAATACAAGTCCTCTTAAACATTTATAAGATATTCACTAGCCTAATAGCATGCTATTTATCATTCAATTCACATTTAAAACAACAAGAATAGACATAGCATGGGATAGAATCAATTAATCAAATCAAATGAATGGATATCATGCAAACTAGACTCATCAAGTGAGCATAGACACAAAGAACACATGATATAAGAATACAAAGGCAAAATAGTCAAAATAACTATACAAGGACAACAACTAATTGAAATGAAATGCCAAGTAAAGTTGTCATTGGGTATACTCACAACAACAAAGTAAAGTCCTAGTTTTACTGGCCTCTCGATACTCCAACTATTGTATTCGCTCTCCCGTACCCTTTTCTTAAGTTCCTGAGTTTGGTGTCTCATTAGTTAAAATATAGTGGGTTTAAGCTCAATTTAGTATGTTTATTGTGTATTCAAATTGGTTCAATAGACTTTAAATCAATCTTCCTAAATCAGCCTCGAAAGACTAAATTAAGTTTCAATTTCAGTCCTACATTGTAATGCACTTTTAGGCATGAAATGGTCCAAATATCGAAATCCTCCATCAGTACAATTATTGTTGGTATCTCTCTTAGCCTTCCGGGAAGGTTTAGTTTTCAAAATTCTGATTTAAAATGAAAGAGTTGTCATGATTTTACTAAACATAGGTCTAATTGGAATTTAATCCGACCAGCAGATTTAGAAAATCTATTTGTCCTAATCTATAGTTCATAAAAATGTGATTTTTGGTCACAAGGCAGAAAAGATACCCAAATACAACATACTAAAATATCAGCTCATTTAGATAAGTAGTTAGGGATTTAAGCCCTTAACAAGTTTAGTTTCAAAACTTTCCTTTTTAATTCCAGTACCTATTTGTAGAGCATGTTTGGACATAAAAAAATTTGAATCAAAATACCTTCAGTTAACCAAAGTTATTCCCCTTTAAATAAGCTTTCAAATTCCACTATTTTGGATCAATTTGGATCTAAAATGGGCAGATTATGACCATATTACCCAGGTTGATTCCTAATACAACATGCAGAATTCTAGTTTTGGTGTTGTAACTTCAAAAATTCATATCTTTATGATTTCAAAACCAAATTAAGAACTTCAATATAGCTAGATTATCATCTTGAAATGAGGAGTCTAAATATATAAATCAATTGCAAATACTCAATCATCTACCATCTGAAATTAGCCTAAAACCAGAACTTGTTCTAATTTCAACTAAAAGGATGTGTACCAAGTTGATGTAGCACCCTAGCTTGAGAATTTCTCACCAACTCCCATGGATTCGTTCAACACCTTGATGATTCACTCCTCTTCAGCAATTCCTTCTTCTTCTCCAGCAAAAATGAAAGAGTGATTTGGTTTGCATGTTGTTTGATTACTAATATTATATATTAAGGTGATGTTCCTTTTTAGCCCTTGATCTCTATGGATTTATGTATCCCGATGAACATCTAATGGTCCACCTCTTGCCATATATCCCACTAACTCCCACTATCTCAGTCTCGAGTGACACCTTTTCATTACTCACCTAGTTCCTAGATGTGCCAATGTGTATCTCTAGACCAATCCTATGTTTTCCATTTAATTTACTCAACTATAGGTCTTTAATTTGATTTACATTAACAAAAACAACCATAGGCTTATAAGTAATTCCTTATTTCATATTAGTATTAAATAAGACTTACCAAAATGCTAACTACACGGTTCCCCGGCTTGCACGCTACTCGAGGCGTGTCCCCGCTCTCGTCTCGATGCCTACAACGGTACAAATCGACTTAGTAAGTCTACACAATACATAACACTAGGCATACATCAATACAAAAATACAATATACCTCGGCCACGTGCCTCAGTCGGTGCATGTATCACAGTGTAGGTCCCACGTCAAGGGTCGATGATCCTGATTAAGGAATTAAAATGGGGTTTAGAGATTTGGGCCCTGACGGAAAGACTTCAAGATCATCTAAGTCTTGCTCCCTTATCTCTGGGTCTACAAAATTGTAGCCCTCATCAAACCCCAACTGTTATTGTTCTTCCTCTTCTTCATTTTCCTTATCTTCTAGCTCTTGGGCTAGTTCTGCTGCTGCTTGATCCCCATGCCTCTTGGCCAACACTTCGCCCTTAAGTCTAACTCCTTCGGCCCTTTCTCTCATCCTCAAAGTCTTGGTAACTAAGTGGTGATTTCAACGTGAGCATGAAAGCTTCATCCATGATTGGTTAGGCATTTATATCAAGTTCTTTGTCATCTATTAACCTCACTCTAGCCTTTAAGCACATCTGAGTAATCAGTATAGGAAACAACAACTTGTTGTCCCTTTCTGACCTGATGGACTCCTTTAGACTGGTGTGTATGATCTCCCTAATGTTTATTTCTCGTACTTCGTAATCTGATAAAGACAAGCTATTTTTGGCTTGTTGATCTCAACCTACTGAGAAGTGGGGTATAGCGATGCAACAAGAAAATGTTACCATATCATGTAAACTTTCTAACACTCCCCTTCTTAATGTTCTTTGGCACATTCTCTGCTCCCATGACCCATCCTTGTTGTCCTGGGACAACCAATCCATTTTCAATGGCTCTAAAAGGGTATAGGCTATAGGGTATCTCATATAACTTGGCCGAAAAAGTCGATGCATATCCATACAAGCTTAATTCCTCCAACCCATAGAAAGTATTAATCTCACATCTATTAAAGGGAACAAAAACCTCTCTCACCTTCATTAGCTCATCCTTAGCCGTGAACTTCGCATTAGCATAAAACTCAAAAACAATCTCGCTCACTCCTTTAACTTTATTTTTCCTATAGTCTTGAGTGTTCCCAATTTTGGTACCTAATGAAATTGTTCACTCTATTATCATACTTGGCCGGCAAGTTAATTCCCCTTTCACAAATGAACTCCCTACGTAGGATTTTCTCATATCGGTCGTTAGCCTCTCTACAAATGAAAATTTTGGATTTAAATAGTCTAGGCTCTTCTTCATTAAGATTTCATTAGGTAGATGCCTCAAAATAATTTTCTTTAGTTTGGCTAGCTTGTTTCCTTATTCTTGTCATTTCTTCCAATTTCAAGCAACTAACAACAATTTGATGTAACTCTGTCTTCAAGTCACTTAGAAAATTCAAAATTCATATGCATATGCCAAATAATGCAAAGACATAAACTAAGTCTCCATGGGTAATATTAATACTCACATTCACACAATCTTGCAAAACCTATCCTACAACCTCAAATCCACAATATCATCAAAACTTTCAAAATTCAAAGTATAACTAGATGAAATTGTAAATGTACCTCAATGACAGATTTATTTACATTATAGAACTCTCCTCCAAGTCTTTCTCAATCCAACCCCTCTCACGTTTCTCACCAACTAGAACCATATCTCTCTTTGGGATCGAAATCCAAAAATCCAAGCCCTATCTTTTCACATATGCAAATCCAAAATGCATTTGCCTCTTCACTCTCAATCACTAGGAACTCACTAATCACACTTAGAAATGATCAAACTTTGGCTCTAGAGGGATCTATGCTTGGTGGTTGCGGTGGGGTTTTATTGGAAATTTATAGAATGAATGAAAAAATGGGTTAAAACCCTCTCGGCGCGGTGTCTTATAGGCACGGCACCGTCACAGCGTATCTAGTGTGTCAACGATGTACTGGGGTTTTTTCTTAGTTTCCTGCATGCTGCCACCTCGGCACTAGGGCCTACACTCACAACGCCGTGGGTAATACCAATGGCGTCGACCTCACAACCAACGTCCTCACATATCATTTTTCACTAATTCTCCTTTGTCGCACCTCTGACTTTATGTATAACTCACACAAGGTGTCGTGACCACATAAAATCCATGAAAATATAAAATTAATCAATTTTACACCCATGCACCTTAACTTCACCACTTTGAACCCTTCGCTATTTTTCACTCTTTCGTGAGTTATCGAGACATTTCCATTCCAATGATTTTTCACCCAACGAATGGGTTTTCCTGCACATTTGACACAAATTTTTGAAAATTAGATCTAAAACTTGTTAATTGTAATTATTAAACAAAATAACTAACTATTAACTGAAATTCAAAAACTTGAAATTTAAAAGTTAAAATTTTAAAACCTTGGGTTGCCTCCTTGTAGCACTTAGTTTAACGTCATTAGCCTGACACCTTTTCAACTTGTTTAAGCCGAGTCTGAATCGAGAAGCTCTACCTGCAAATCAGATATTATGATGTCATTCCCCTTCAGATGTACCTCTTCACCATTGACAAATACAACCTTCTCAGCATCATCATTCTCATCGATACTCATCGTGATCTTCCTCTCTATTATGTACAAATTTATTTTAGTAGTGTTCAAGAATGGCCATCCAAGTATAATAGACACATCATCATCCATATTATGGTTCATGACCGAGAAATCTACAATGATTGTGAATCTAACCACTTTCACATGCACATTCAAAACTCTTCCTATAGTAGGTATCAAGTTACCATTTCCTACTTGAAAATTTATGGTATCGAGACAATTGATATTTATGTCGGCATGCAACATGTCCATGAGTAGCATGACATTGACCGAGAATCCCGTATTACATAAAATGTTTCTTAAATGGTGCCCGTCGATGTTTCTCGGTATGTTTATCGCTCCAGCATCTCTCTTTTTCATAGGTTGAAGTTATGAGATGAACTTGAGTTTTGATTCTGGTTTCTTTGGAACCAACTTAATTTCACTGCTTTTAGGGTCTTCTTCAGAAGGTCCCTCATCTTTTTGCTCAGCCTTCCATTGTTGTTTCCTTTTCTTTTTCTTCAAGGCATTGATTTTTTGCTTCTTAAACCCACCAAGCTCATCTTGCCTCACTTCCGTGTTGTGCTTATGCATCTCTTCATACTTGTAAATAGCCTAAGTGTTAAACTTTTTCGGCTTGTAAATCACTTGGTCTTGTCTTGGCTCTTTTTTTGCCATAGTGCTCTTCATGCAAATAACACCCACGTTCTCCTTAGGATTGGTAATGGTGTTGCTAGGAAACTATCATTCTTTCCTTGAGTTCAATGCTATACCAAGTTAACTAATTTATCTCTCTAGGTTCTTGATGGGTATTGATTGCTCATTATCCATGGCTTGTTTCACTCCTTCCAACTCTTTCTCGTGCTTCTCATGGTGCTCCCTATTGCTCATGTCCATGGCTTGCAAATATTTCTCAATTGACTTTAGTGAAGCCATCTCTTCGCTCTGCCCCAACTTCCCATGTTGGACTTGTTGCTCTAACCCTTGAGGTAACTTCAGTGAATTATCAAGATTTCCATAAGAAAAGTTTTGGTTGTTGTTGTTGTATCCTTTATAAAACCATTGAGGAGCCACTCCTCTCAGCTTGAAGTTGTTCTCGAAGCCTTGGTTGTTCATGAAGTTGATGTTTTCATACTTCATTCCTTGATCTATGTCAATTTGGTTAATCACCATGCATTGGTGATTAATTTGTTGATGTTCTACTTGTGAAACTTGGTGTCCTATCTAAAGTTTCACCATTTGACTACTCATATTTGATAACAATGCCAAAATTGTAGCCTACGAGTCAATCTCGCAGACGCCTACTGGTTTCCTTACTGTGTAACGAGTACCGTTGGTAGAATTTTGAGACATAAGATCAAGGACATCTAATGCTCCATCCTCACCCTTGGTAAGTAGAGAGCCACCTAATGTAGCATCTACTAGCATTCTCATGTTATGGTTCATCCCATAGTAGAAAATCTGGAGTTGTGCCCATTTCGCGTATCCATGTCCTGGACATCACCTCAGCATCTCTTTGAATCTTTCCCAAGCCTCGCCAAGAGACTAAGTGTCTTCTTGCTTCAACTGGTTAATCTCAAGTTTTCTTTCGCTGACCTTCACGGCTTTCAGCACTCGCTACCAGCATTTCGAGTTTACAGTGATGTCTTTCAGGCTCACTAATGCTTTTGCTATGTTCATGGACTTGATGCATAGGGTGTTTAAACCCTATCTTGAAAAGTTTATCATCATGTTTATCGATGATATTTTGATCTATTCGAAGACTCAGGAAGAGCATTTGCATGACCTCAAAGTTACATTGCAGACTTTGAAGGATAATTGGCTATATGCCAAGTTTAGTAAATGTGAATTCTGGTCTTCAGAGGTCAAATTTTTTGGACATGTGGTTAATGTTTAGGGTATATCTATTGATCCAGTGAAGGTTGAGGCAATCAGATATTAGCTTACTCTAGCCACAGTGTTAGAGGTTCAGAGTTTTCTGGGGTTAGCAGGTTATTATAGACGGTTTATTGATGGATTCTCTTGTATTGCTCTGCCAATGACTCGACCACTACAGAAAGAAATTGACTTTGTTTGGCCAGATGAAAGCAAGGCTGCCTTCAAAAGTTTGAAGGATAGTTTGACTATGACAATTGTTCTTACATTACCTGAATCAGGGAAAGAATTAGTGATTATTTTGATGCTTCTCATTCAGGCTTAGGTTGTATGCTAATACAGGAGGGTAGAGTTGTAGCTTGTGCTTTAAGGCAACTAAAGGTTCATGAAACAAATTATCCAGTTCATGATCTTGAGCTAGCTGTAATTGTTTTTGCCTTAAAAATTTGGGGCACTACTTGTACGGTGAGAAGTTTACGGTATTTTCGGATTATAAAAGTCTTAAATACTTAGTTACTCAGAGTGAACTAAATATGAGGAAGCGTAGATGGCTTGATCTTTTCAAGGATTATGATTTCACTCTTAAGTACCATCCAGGCATGGCAAAAGCGGTTGTTGATGCATTGAGTAAGAGAAGAACAGGCATAGAGAATATAGCTATTGTTAAAGCTTCTTAGTTTAGACTTCTTGAAGAAGCTTTAATGATGTTGATTCGTGAAAGTCCAGCTAGTACATCATCAACTGATAGCTATTTCCAAAGCTACTAATATGTTTTCTATGCTCAGATTCGAGCTGAACCAGAGAGGATTCAGTGGGTGGTTGATTGTTCAAAAGCTGATCAGGATTATATTGCACGTCAAAGGTTAGTGGCAAGTGTAGATAATCCTTGATTGGTCAGTTTCTGAAGATGGTGCATTACAATTCAGGGATATATTATGGATTCCAGCTCAGGATCAGTTGAGGCAGAAGTTGCTATGGGAATCTCATAGATCTCTTTACTTTATTCATCCAAGTAACACTAAGATGTATCATGATGTGAGGTATGTTTATTGGTAGCTTGGGATGAAGACTGACATTGCTGAGTTTGTAAAGAGAAATGAGATATGTCAGAAAGTTAAGGCTGAGCATAGGAAACTTAGAGGTTTATTGCATTCACTACCTATTCTGGAGTGGAAATGGGGACATATATCGATGGATTTTATCTTCGGGCTACCTCTTTCCATGCGATGTACGATGCGGTATGGGTTGTAGTTGACAGGTTGATGAAATCAACGCATTTCTTACCTATTTCCATGCGAGATCCTCTTAACCTATTATGAGAGGTATATGTTCATGAGGTATTGAGATTTCATGGAGTTTCAGTGTCGATTACTTCAGATAGAGATTCGAGATTCACGTCCTAAATGTGGAGTGAATTGCAGAGATAGTTGGAAATTGTCTTAATCTCAGTACGGCATACCATCCGCAAACAGATGGGTAGACTGCGCGGTTGATATTGGTGCTAGAGGATATGCTTCGAGCTTGTGTCTTGGAGTTTAGTGGTAACTGGGAGAAATACGTTCCTTTTTGTGAGTTCTCTTATAATAATAGCTATCAGGCTAGCATAAGAATGGCTCCTTTAGAACCTCTATATAGTCAACCCTATCATTCACCTGCGTGTTGGGCAGAGGTTGGAGATATAGTTTTGTTAGGTCCTCAATTGATTCAGGACTACATAGATAGAATTCAGTAGATTCGCCAGAGTATGACTATGTCACAGCTGAGACTGAAGAGATACTCTGATAAACATCATAGATTTTTGGAGTTTTCAAAGGACGATCTTGTCATGTTGAAAGTCTCACCTATGAAAGGATTGTATAGATTTGGATTGCGGAGTAATCTAGTTCTAAGGTACATTGGGCCGGTTTAGAGTACATGAGAGGATTTGTCCTATTGCTTATAGGTTAGAGCTACCTCCTCAGCTAGCCGGAGTTCATAATGTCTTTCATGCATCTATGCTTCACAAAACAAAGACTAAGTTCACTCCAAGAACTGATTGGAAAGAATTAGATCTTCGGGAAGACTCATCTTACGATGAGTAGCCAATTTAGATACTTGATCGTAGGATTCAGAGGCTGAGAACCAAAGAGATTCCTTTGGTTAAAGTGAAATGGCAATTTCACAGAGACGAGGAACTAACCTGGGAGCGGGAATCCTATATGAAGGAGCAGTTTCCATTTCTCTTCGAAACAATAGGTAACTTTATATTTACTTTAATTTTAAGGACGAAATTTCTTTAAATTGGGGAGACTGTAATGACCAGTTACCTTAAGCTGGTGATTAGTACTAATATAAATCTTAATTAACCTGAGTTAGGATCGTGGGTAAGTGCAGTGTACCTCGATTAGTGTGTACGTGTGTTTGATGATGATTTGTGTTTGTTTGGATTGTTTAATGGATTTTATAGGTTGTAGTATAATTGGAGTATATATATAATCCTATAATTGGAAAATACATAATAAACAATAAATAGCCAGTACATCAAATGCGACGAGGGGTCTTGGAATAAATGTGCACACCTAAAAACATAAGTAGGCATGTCCAGTGAATTTATTTGCGAGAAAATACACAAGATATATATCAATATATATTGGATATAAATAATATATATATATTAGAAACTAAAAGTTAGTTTAAATTATATGGGTCATTGGATCGTCTCAAGACGAGCGTAAGTGTTTGATGGTGTTAAAATTCATGTGACTTTAAGGAGTGTCATTTTAACACATTAACCACTTAATCGGCCTCGAGATTGTACGATGCGTGTCTTGAGAAAATCTATATATTTAAACTAAAACCTCATGTTTATCTCCTCATTTGATCAATCGATAGATAGAATGAGAGTTGAGGGTTTAGTTCCTGATTAAAGGAGATCATTAGGGAGCTAAATCAACAAGGATAGAGGAACTTAAATGAATTAAAAGCCAAAGATCATCACTTTGGTAAGTTTAGTCTTCGTGTTTTTGAAGTTTAATTTGACAGTAGCTAATAGAATCTCTGTGAATTATGTTGTTTAATGACAAGACATGGTTTATTACCTCATTAGAGGTCCTCCCTGATGAATTTTGGGAGTGTTTATTGTTGTTTGTCGGATTTGTAGATGGAATAGTGGTTGCTGCCCTATGTACTATCGACACAGTACAGGGAGGAGCGCGCTCCACTTAGCAGAATAGCATGCTCCCTCTATCAATGAGGATGAACTCTGCAGCTGGAGCGCACTCCACTCAATTAGGGAGCGCGGTCCCACCCGAGAAAACAACAAATAAGCTGAGTTTTTGTTAGGATTTGTTGAGGACTTAGGGACTTAACTAGGGGTTCTAAATATATGGTATTAGACCTAAATTGATCAAAAATTGTTTTTGATAGGTGTTAGATCCCCGAGAAAGCTTGAGTGCCCTGAAAGTTAGGAAATTTGGAACGGAAACTTAAACCGATGTAAGTACGGATTCACTTATTTATTAATATTGCCTAGCTACCTTATTATACATAGTCCATATAGTTTATGGACTAAAATGGGGGACTATGTACACTGTGATTTTTTTAATTAAATGAAAAAGGGTGTTTGATGTGACCAATAAGAGTAACTCCTGAGGACTAAGACCAGGTTGTATAGGATGCGAGGATGATCCCCCGGTCTATACATAACTCTTACTTAGTTTGATAGGTTGCATAGGTTATATATTCACTAGATGGTTTTGGATAGAACCATTGGTCATTAATGGATTGATTAGAGAACACATAACCCAATGTGTTGGTCTAGCAATTGCAGTAATGGCGTAAGTGGTAATCGACCTAATTTTATAAATAAAAATGGGATCACAATGTAATAGTCATTGACAATTTGATTTACATCCGTTATTTATTGATTTATATGTTTTCCATATTCTTGTTATTTAACATTGGTGCATATTGTTATTGCATAATGTTCTTGATTATTATATGGAATGTTGATGGCTTGGTGAATCCTTACTTACTAAGCAAGTTGAAGCGCTCACCTAAATTCAATATTTCAGGTTCACAACATAGCGTTTTAGCAAAGGAAAAGGAGAATATTTAGGAGTCTTTATATCTTCTCTATGATGTAATGAGCCTTCTTGTACTTATATACACTTGATATATTTTAATGTATATAAACTGGGTTATGAGGTTTATAATCAAGATTTTGGGTTTTGATCAACTTTGTATTTCTGTATATTGTATAATATTGAAAAGTTTTAATTTTCCATTGGGTATACTTTGTATTTTATATTCGATATCAATATACAGGTTGAGTTTATCAGGTACAGATGGAGAGGCAGTTGGCTCTAGTTAAGCCTGGCTAGGTTACCACGGCTTAATTAGGGTTTCAGGCCGAGTATCATCCTAATCTGGATAGGGGATGCTACATTCTTAATATAAGTGCTAAATTAATTTACATTGTTTAGTTAGATTAGAGTAGTTTAGTCATAAAAACAAATTAAAAAGGATTTCCTTAGCAATTTAGTAAATTTAACCAGGTACATACTGAGTACATACACCTTTCCCTGAGGATGATATTCGTAATTAATGTAAGTTGGTCGCACTTAGTTTAGTTAGTTTCTTGCACCATTATACTTGCTGCCATGATCAAGTTTTTGGCGACGTTGCCAGGGATAGGTAGCCACACTTAGTTTAGTTAGTTTATGAAGTTGTTAAGAATTTTTAATTTTTTGTACTTTTTAATTTTTAGTTTTAATATGATTGACCCTATTGCGCTTGATCTAATTTCTTTTATTTTTGGTGTTTCAGGGATATAAAGAATGTATAGCTATCATGTTAAGGAATTAAATAGTGAAATCCTTGTTAAAATCTCTAGGTTGGTTCATCAAAGTAAAGTTGTTTGAGTCAATACAACATACTAAGCAAAACCAATCGCTAGTGTTTTGGCATGGACAGGATATCATTAACCCTATTATAACCTGTATGGATTTAAAAGAATTATGGAAAGTCAAAGGCATAGAAACTACATATAAGGAAAGGAATCATGGCAAAATTATCAAAGCTTCTACAACCCTCACAATCAAAATGCCTATCAACCATCACGGAGTTTTGAGGATAACTGACAATCACGACAAGATCACGAGATAGATGAAAAATTATTTCTTACATCTTTAGAGAAAATGATAAGAAAAATAGATGAGCAGAGTGAGAATGATCTCAAGAAGTATGAGGAAAGACTAGAGATTTTTGCACAATCATTTAATATAAAGGATGAAGAAGATGATCAAGTGTTCTTGAGTTTGGAAAAGAATATAGAAGAGATTGTGACATTCATAATTTCAAGACAAGAGGTTGTGGTTGAGTCTAAGGAGAACCAAGTTGAGGAGTTATTATCAAGTGAAGAAATGTCATAAAGCATATGAAGAGGTAAAGAAGCCCAATCAAAAGGATAACGACATTGTTGATGCTTCAAGGACAGATGATTCACTTGACCATGTTAGAGAGGATAATCATATCGAGGATATTAAGCAACGTGATAGTGGAGTTAATCTAGAGAAGTTTGAAAAAATAATGAGTAATGAAAGCAAGGAAAACTTGAGATCACACAATATAGAGTTTGTGCAAGGGACAATCAATCTTATTGTATCACCATCACTGTTTTAGCAAGAATTGCAAGTGCAATGAATTGGTGAGACAATTAGGGTTTATGCAATGATATATGATAAATATACAAAGATGATCCCTTTTGTCAAAGCATGTCAAGGTGTGCCAAAATACACCAAGTTTATGAAAGATAGGGTAGCATGCCAAAAAAGGATTATAAGATATGAGGAACTTCGCGAGATACATCATTGAAGTAACCTTGGTGCATCAAGGTGATCATTCGAGAGCCGTGATGCATAAGTCGGGCTAAGGACGTTAAACAAAGCGCTACTAAGAGGAAGCCTAACAGGTTTTTAAATTTCAATTTTCTAAATTTCAGTAAAGTAGTTATTTAGTTTAGTTAAGGACAATTCAAATGTTTTATTTTTTAACTTATGAAAATTTATGTTAAATATGCAGGAAAGATCATTTGTCGGGTGACGATTCATCGGATTGGAAAAGTCTCGATAAACTCAGGTTAGAACGTAAAAGAGCAAATGAGTTAAAGCTGTAAAGGTAAGGTAAATGGGCAAATCACAGGTAAGTTTTTATGAGTTTTTTACGTATATACATGAATTTCATGCGGTCACGACATCATGTGTAGTAATACACAAAATTGGGAGAGCGCCAAATAGGAATTAATGAAAAAATAGAGAAATAACGTGGACATACAAGTCGACACTTTGTGTAAACACACGATGTCGTGAGGTACAAGGCACGGCGCCAGTAAGGTGCGAACCTATGCACAAAAACACCTCATAGTACTCCTGACGCTATCATGGTCCCGTTGCGGTGTTGTGCTCTATAAGGGACGATACCATTATCGAATATAAGGTTTTAAACCTCATTTCACTCATATTCTTCACACTTGCAAGGTATTCCATACACCACCAACCAAGCATACATCTCTCTAGAAACCATGACTAATCATTTCTAAATGAGGAAAGAGAGTTCCTAGTGAGTAAGAGTGAAAGGAGAGAGTGCATTGTAGATTTGCACAAAGAGGAGAGTCAGGGTATTGATTCGGGGATTTGATCCAAAAAAGCACCAGGGTTTAAGCAAATGAAGAAAGTGAGAAGGCTTGAATTGATAGAGGCTTGGAGGAGTATTCTATACTAGAAAGTAGTCCGGCATTGATTTAAATTTATAATTTCATTAGTTATGCTTTGAAATTTTGAGAAATTTTGATGGAATTGCATGAATTGTAGATATGAGGTTGTTGGATAGGAATGTCAATTTGTGTGAATGTTAGGCATCAATGTGACTTATGGAGACTTAGTAAAAAAAGTTTACATTATTTGGCATGAGAATGATCCTTGTGATATTAAATTTTGATTTTAGGTGATTTTAACACCCGAATTGCTTTGTTGTTAAGTAGTGTGAATTTTGAGAAAAATACCGAGAACAAGAAGGCAAGCAAGTCAAGCCGGTTTATAATTAGATTCTAAGGCTCCCCTTATCCCCCCTCCCTTTCCCCCCAGGCCGTGGTGTGTGGGCCACACTGAAGAAAGGCCCTAGGGGGTCACTCATAGTTATTCGCCCGCTCACGCTCCTTACCAACAACCCGGCGCTTCGCCGGAACACACCATAGGTTGGTCCAACAAATTCCCGTAGTGTAGGTTTGCTTTCTTTGTTTTTCCTCTAGGGTTTGGTGGTCCCTCGAGTCTTAGCTACTCGCTTTCGAACGATCTTCCGCCGCCTTCTGAGTTCTGGCCATATACTTTGTCTTTCAGGCTGGGTTGTTGTTGTTGCCCTCGTAGGTAGTCCTTGTTGGATAGTCTTAGCTTATCTCAATTGAGAGTCCTGCGTCTTATCTAGACCGCTGGAAGCCTTAGCTAGACCCACTGTAACATTGGGGTTACCACCTACCATTAAGCTATTTCACTGTCGATGTAGCACAAATAAGGGCAAGCTATGGTCAGAAAAAACCACTTAGTAGATGATTGGGGCATTGTAAGCTTTGCTACCGATGCTTCGTTTTGCTTCGCTAACGCTCGGCTAAGTCTTGAACCTTTGCGAAGACCGTTCGCCGCTGTTAGAGTTAGAGTTTTTGTAGCAGCTGTGATAGAATCGGTTTTCGCGAGATCGGTTGTTCATGTGTCAGCGTACAAATCCTAATAATGGGAGTGATAACATAGAGCTTGTGGTGTTCAAATCGTCGCGCGTCTAGCCCTTCTGCTTTCCGCTTAAAGCAAGGACTTAAAAGCAAATAGACTAATGAAAGGAGTATATTTACGAGAGAGGTATTAATTTGCTAGCCAAGTATGATAAAAGAGTAAAAAGTCTCATTAGGCAACAAGTTTGGGAGCAATTCACTCTAGACTATAGGGAGAACAAAGTTAAAGGAGTAAGTGAAATTATGTACGAATTTTATGCAAATGCTAAGTTTACTAGAAAAGGTGATCTAGCGAAGGTGAGAAAGGTTTTTGTTCCCTTTAATGTGCGTAAAATTAATAGCATCTATGGGTTAGAGAACTTGACCATGGTTGGAGCCGACCAAAGTTTCCCATATAATTTATATGAGAAACCCTATAACTTATACCCTTTTAGAGCCATAGAGCGAGTATTAGTTGTCTGAGGACAACAAGGATAGGTAATGGGAACGGAGAATGTGCTGAAGCACATTAAAAAGGGGAGCATGAGGAAAGTCTACATAATGTGGCAACACTTTCTTGTTGCTTCATTACACTCGACCTCTCAATAGGGCGAGATCAACAAGCTTTAGGCGGCATGTTTGTTTGAGATTACGAAAAATGGGGAGATCAACATTGGCGAGATCATCTACAAGAATCTAGGGGAGTCCATCATATCGGAGAGAGACAACAAACTATTGTTTCTAATTTTGATCACTTAGTTGTGCTTGAAAGCCGAAGTGTGAATGCTTCAAGATAAAGAACTTGATATTGAGGCCCAACTAACCATGGATGAGGAGTTTATGCTCACATTGTAATCACCAACTGCTTACTAAGACTCCGATAATGAGAGGGAGGGAGCCGAGGGCAACAGACTTGGGGCCGAGTTATTGGCCAGCAGGAATATCATGCAACAGGAGCAGAGGAGTTAGCCTAAGAACTGCAAGACGAAGGATATGGAGAGGATGAGGATCACCAGCAGGGACTCGTTGAAAGCTATGAGTTTGTAGACCCACATATAAGAGAGAAGGACTTGGATGGTCCTGAAGTTTTTCCACCACCTCCTCCACCATAGCTACTAGTACCACCACCAAAGGACTTGACTCCATGGCAGTAAAGGTTGTAGATTGCTAAGATGAGGAGACAGTACAGAGAGGACAGGCTCGATATCTGTAGGCCTTGTTAAGATATGAGCAAGATAGGCAGAGGAGAATGCAAGACCGAATGGATGGACAGAACTTGATGTTGTTTGTAGATCATCAAAGGGACATAGCTAGATATGAGAGGAGCAGACGGATGGGACCTACTAATAGGTCTTTTGGCTTTCCAACAACACCAGATACGTGTTTGATCTAGATGTGGTGTAGAGCATAAGGGTGGAATGTCCTTTGACACCTTCCTATGCTGGAGCTAGTGATGATGATGATGACGATGATGATGATGATGATGATGACGCGCAGTCTTAATGTCAGAGTCTTAGGATTTCTTTAGACCTTGGGGAGATGATAGATACATTGATACTAATTAACTTTACATTTGGGATATTTTTAATACTTATTTAGTTGTTTAACTTTATGTTTAGTTTATTATTTTATATATCTTGTGTTATTTTTTATCAAAATATTTAATGTTATTATATGTTTGTGTTTTAGTGTTTTTCATTTTTCAGGCTTGTTTTAAAAACTTTAGGACAAGTTTTTGTTTTGGTTTGGGAGCATCAACAGTACACTATGGGAAGTGGTAAGAAAAAGATGAAATAAGGATAAACACTGCAAGTATGATCGTAAAATTTCATTGTTAAAGAGGAAAACATGGTAGTGTATTTCTATTCCATTTACCTACTATTTGAATGTGTTTAGGTAGTCTAGATTAGGTTATATATAGTAATATGTAATGAATAAGTAATTCATTTGCAAAGTTCATGCCTTTAATTAAGGATGAGTAAGAAACAAGTGTCTTGTTGATATGAAACTCAAGAGAATGTTTTAAAATTTTTGAAGAAAATATGAAATGTAGCAACAAGGGTGTAATTTCATGATTAGAAACCTAGAGATAGGGAAGACCATGAACTTTAAGCAAAAGCAAGGAGAATACTAGAATACTTCTTATGAGAAAAGTTAGATCTTTAAGGAATTCTATAATAAGTGTGAATCTTACTTGATAATAAAAAGCAAATAAAGACTTAATGCTAAGAGGGGAAGAAATAGGCATGATGTTTAATGAAAAAGTTGGAGTTAAAACTTGTTTGATTAAGTGATAGTGAGAAGTGCTAACAATAGTTTTAAAAATAAATAATAAAATAGAGAGTCACATAAGTTCTATAGGAAATGGAGCAGAGAACTTGATGGTTAGAAAAAGATAGCAAAAATGGAGTCCATAGAAAAAGGAGCAAGGACCGTGCAATTAGATAATAGAAGGAGAAGAAGAAAAGAAAAGAGAGATAAAAATAATGAAAAGAATGCGGAAGTTAGAACAAAACTCTTCAAATAAATGATTTAGCTTGAGTACTAGTAGCTTAATTGAGTTAAGTTTTATTTCAAACTATATTAAGTCCTACAGACTCTCGAACTGCTAAAGTCTACCAAAAATTAGTTTGATATTATTTGTGAGTTATTGAGCTTCGTGAGAAATCACGATATTGTACACTTGCTAGTTGAATGTCGAGGTGAAACAAACTTGTAAGTAGTGATGGTTTTGGTTGCGATTTACTTTGGTGTTTTGAAAGTAAATTGTATGTATTGTTAAAGCTACATGTTATGAAATATAATTTTTTGCAAAGAAAAACTTTTGAGTGGATTATTAACTTGAAGTTAGTTGAATTAAAGGATACTTTATGAATGATGTAAATGGATATGAACTAGAGTGATAGGAGTAATTAGGATACTTAGTAAAATACACTTTTGTTTGGGACTTGCAAAATCATAAGTTTAGGAGTATTTGATGAGTGATTATTTAGACTTATATATAGAATTAAATTAGGAGTATATTTAGTATAAATTTCCCGAAATGAGCTCTCATTGACAGCATTTATGTATTTTGAGGTATACGAGACATAAAAGATGTAAACGAGTGAATTCGCAAATAAATGGAGCTAAAATACATAAAATAGAGGTTGAGGTCGTGGCTAAGATGTGTGGCGCTATGGGATATGAAGGAACAGCATGGGAAGATGAAGGCACTAAAGATCACCCAAGAGGGAAGTAAATTGGGTGTGATGGCCAATTTAGACTTTTTATAACTTTCTTTGCAAATCTCATAAGTTCACTTATGAAGTCAAGCTAGATGAGCGCGTGTAGTAGTGATAGCAATAGCAATGTGTCGGAATGATTCAAGTGAGTGAAGTGCTACACTAGGAGAAGGGGGTAGAAGAGATGGAAGTACACAATTGGTCTATAGAGGTTCGATCCCTCATATCTACATCCACTACCTAACCTCTTCGGTTAGGATTTTGAACCAACACTTTTATTTCAATAAGTGAACAACCCTAAGCCTCCAAGCTTAATGTGCCTAGTCTCCACTAGGTCTTTTACAATTGCCTTATCGCAATAAGGACTCTTACAACTACCTAGCCTCAATTAGGAATTTGACTTGCCTAGATGCAACTAGGACTTTACCTTACCTATTCTCTTATAGACTTTACAACCTCTCATATGCACCAATAGGATTCATAACTTGGTATATTCACCAATAGACCTTACAACCTTTACAAATTAAAAGATGATTTGCCACTTACAACAAGTAAAGCGGTATAAGATGTTCTCCTCTCACAACCAAATGTAATCCTAAGATGAAGGCAATGCAAGTGTAACTTTGCCAATTGAGATGCTTTATAAATCAAATTTAATAAGCTAACTCTCAATCTTGAAACTAACTAAAAGAATATAGATTAAGCTTTAGTTGGTTCCAAAAATGGCTAATTGATGCACCAATAGAAAATATAAGTTTAAGCTCAAGTTGTGCAATAAAAACCTCGAGTTACGAATAGATTTAAGATTTAGAATGAAACCCTTGTAAATATGTTGTCAAAACAACATAAACATGAAACTACAAAAACAAATATAGATTAAGCACAATCTGATTTCAAGTCAATTCAATGCACTATGAGAAATCACAATAAAGCTCAAGTAAGTGCAATCAAAATCCCAAGTTACAAATAGATTTAATATTAAGAACAAAACCCTTGTAAATATGTTGTCAAAACAACATAAGCATAAAGTACAAAACGAATATAAGTTAAGCACAAGTTGGTTTCAAGTCAATTCAATGCACTATGAAAAATCACAATTAAGCTTTAGTAAGTGCACTCTCAATTTTGGGTTTACACAATATCAAGATTAAGTTCAAAACCTTTTTTTACTGGTGTTTCACACACACTTTAAATAAAAATAGCCACTATAATTGTAGATTAGGCTCTATGTGTATTTTTTAGTTTCGCATTCACAATAGTGATTCAAATTTCAGCTCAATAGGTGCAAATTCAATCTAGGTCTTATCTAGACTTGATAATGGGCTCAACACGCTATATGAATATGTTTAAATCAGTCACATATGGTTCCCACACAAATCCTTAAATTCAAGATACACAATAGTGCAAGGAAAAGTGAGATCTTACAACCTAAGATTTGAAGATGATTTAGATCGATTTGGACAGCGTGTTGAGGACTGTAGAACACTTTCTTTCACCTCACTTGGTTTGCATAAAATCAGCCACAAAAGCCCTCAAGTGAGTTTATGTGTTTGATCTTCGCTTATGTTGCAAAAGCTCCATATTTTCGCTCTCTTTATGTATGTGTGTATTGGTGAGATCAAACACTTGTTCTATATGTTTAGAGTGTTCTCTTCATACCATTTTGACTTGTTTTTTAGTGTTACTATAATCTAAGGGTCTAAAATAATCTACCAGTTCCTTGGGCGCGCTCCAGGACCTGGGGCGCACTTTACATAATGGTGGAGTGCACTCCAATAACAGGGGCCTAAAAGTAATTATGTTTGGTTTGATGCTCTAAACCCCTTTTCTTGGTTATGATTCCACTTAAACCCTTTTACATGGTCTCTGCAAGTTTTGTATGACCTAAGGAACACGCCAAAATTATCCAAATGATTTTTCAAATATTAAAAACGAAAAAAAATCCTTCTCTCATTCGTATGCTAGGGAGTGTTCTAAAAAGATTTTTCAAGTCATCTGAAAATGCATCTAAACTCATATTGGTGCTTTCAAAATCAAAACCAAAAGTTTTCACACCTTAAGTCCATGCCATACAAGACATTTGCATGATTTATAATGTTTTAAAACTCACAGATTTGAAAATCATGAAATGCATAAATTTAGGTTCTTGAAAACATGAAATTTATGAAATGCATGAATTTAATGCATTTGCTCATGTAGTTGAACTCTTATACCTTACAAATGATGTACATAACTCCATATACGTTTTTCGGTGCCTTTCCTTTCCTTGATCAAATTATGAGCTCTTCGAGTCTCATTCCTTCCATTTCATCCATTCCATCCATTCCATTTGAACTCGAATTAGCAGCCTTTGAACTTGTGAGTTCTAGCAATGTTAGATACGCTGATATACTTGACAAACGTGTTAGTTCCATTTCACGTTGTTCGTTGACATCAAAATCTCGGGATGGAGTCTAAGTGATGGAACATTTAGTCCAACAGTCACTGCGTGGGAGACCAAGGAAAAGAAAAAAGTGAGGCAGGATGGCAAGCGCAGCGACGACGCCGTGGAGACAAAGGGGACGACACTGGGGATAGACATGCACAGCGCCGAGACCATTGAATGAAGAATTTGCACACAAACTAGCTGAAGTTGTCACGACGCCATAGGTTTGTACACACAGCGTTGGACCACTTACAAATAACGCCGACATAGAAGAAAATAGAAAGTTAGAGTTCTATTTCGTGTTAAATTGTCTAGTATGGTTTCTAATTATTTTAAAACGTTTCTTAGGAGTATAAATAGATATTAGAAAGTGATAAACTCACCAATTATCATAGATTATCCATCATTAGCAATAGTTAGCATTGGTTTACTTTATTCTTGAGTATTAAGAAGATTTGTGAAAGAGAAAACATTGCAGACTCACGTGTGTTGATTCGGGTATTATTTTTATTGATTAAATTGAAGTTATTCTTTCATATATCTAATTTCAATGAATAATATTATGTGCATGTTTGTTTCAATGAAGTGGGAGTAGTTCATTAATATTATGGGTTAATGGATCATATGGTATGAATGTTATGATATAAACATGAATAAATTGTAATGAGTAAAAAGTGCAATGGTTAGAATTTTATTGATTCTGAGCGTAATGCTACGAACATCTTGATCACGTGTTTATTGATATTAGGTTTTAGAAGTTGTCATGATCATTGAAGCTTTTAAGCCGGATATGGACAGTACACCCATAAAATATACAATATCGAGAGATAGTTGTTGATTAGGGAGGCACAGATAGTACACTTAATTGGTTATGAATCTAAATATTTGGAACACTAAAGCAATGTGGAGCTTACATAATTCACACTGATAGGTGGAGCTCTAGTTTGTACATTAGAATCTTTTCCGTCACGACAGTGAGTTTCAGTGGATTTGAAGGAAATCTGCCTAATCTAATTTGGCATCGCACACACATAATAAAGATGATAAAGTGAGGTTAAAAAGCATAATATTTCATTACATAGGTGAACTTGTGAACTAAGATATTCTTAATATAATAGTTAAAGTAATTTACATTGTTTTGTTAGATTATAGTAGTTTAGTTATAAAAACCAATTAAAAAGAATTTCCTTAACAATTTAGTGATTTTGACTAAGTATATACTGAGTGCATACACCTTTCCCTAAGGATGATATATGTAATCAATGTAATTTGGTCACACTAATACTACAATCGAGTCATTATACTTGCGGCCATGATCAGCAATTCTTCTATTGAATTTGCTATGTGTGTTCTCGGAGCATCAACCAATGTTATGTCATTTAAAATGTATGAATCATTGAACATAGGATCGTTAACTAATATGCCTATTAATCTCACTTTAACATACAATACCATTATTATACGTATCGATTATTAGAAGGCATCCTAGTACAAGTACACGATTTAGTATTTCCAACTGATTTTCATGTTATGGAAATGGGAGATTCTACGTCACCCAATCCTTTACTTATACTATTAGGTAGACCTAATCTAAAGATAGCTAGAACTAAGTTAGATAATTATTGAAAGTACAATGTCAATGGAGTTTGAAGATAAGATTGTCAAATTCAAGATTAAAAATGAACACAACTATGATACTTATGAAGAATATGATGAATTATTTGATAATGAAATAAATGATATTAAGTTTTTAGACTTAAACTATTATGATAATCTCAATGCTGAAATTTATGCAATTAATGTTATAACAATGGAAACTGAAAAAAGGACTTCAAAAGAAAGAATTAGTTGAAGACACTTCAAAAGAAAAGAAAATAACTCAAGAATGGAGAGTTAAGAAACCGAATAATGGAAAAAATATTAACAAGACGAAAGTTTGATGATCCAAGTACAATAAGAAGAAAAAACTAGACTTGAGTCTTATAAGGCTTAATGATCCTGGAGGTATACACTTGCACATTAAACTCAAATGGGATTGGTACTACAGAGCTCAGTGTGATACTAACTCTAATGCGAATCTCATGCCCATACATTTATTTCTACATGCTCAATTGGAGTTGAATTCACTTGTTTATGAATGATTCTCTTTACCGAATGGAACTTCAATTCAACCAATAAGAGTGGTCACAGATGTGCCAGTTCAAGTGGACAACAACAGCGTACCTACAGACTATTTGGTCATCTCACATTTTATCAATGAAGATCATCCTATAATATTAGGCGGCCTTTCTTTGCCACTACACATGCTAGTATGGATATTCTAAACAAAACAATTACTCTAACAATTAATGGTCGAGCACTCACTTTCTGGAATAGCACTGAGTGAAAAATTTTGAATTCAAGTTTAGAGATCCAAACTAATTCTGGAAGTGTTAAGTTGAACCAACGACGATAAATAAAAGCGCTCTATGGGTGGCAGCCCATGTTCTATGTTCATTTCATGTTTATTTAGTTTTATTATGAATTTAGTTTAGTTTAGTTTAGTATGTTTTTATTCTGTCGTTTTTTGACTCTTGTATTGGAAGTATTTTCAAAATTTAAACTCCGATGTGATTTCAATTGAGGGGGAGTGATCGAGTTGTTCTTGCTTATATGTCCTCTATTCAAGTCGCATTATATACTTGCTTATTTATATGTTTTTTTATTTAATTAATCAATAAAAGTATTTAGTTAGTCATATGTCACACTCAAACTTTCAAAATTTTAATCAATTCTACCTTAATAAGAGTTATTGTGAATGACAAATAAGTTGATTATAAGATAAATTGAAACAATAGTAAAAATGGCTTAGCGATTCCCAGCGATTTGGATTAACACTAGGAATCGATGGCTAAATCGATAGCTTTATACAGGAAAAATAGTACAAAATTGGGGTGTAGCGATTCTTTGTGATTCACCCACACAGGAGAATCGCTGGCAAAATCGGTGAAAATAGTAAGTCATGTTCCACTACTTTACACAGCGATTCCCAACGATTCCACTTACACAGGAATCGATGGGCATGATTTTTGGTTTTTAAAACCAAAACCTCAGATAGCTACACAGACTAAACCATTCGCACTTATAAATCATTGCACCCTTTCACAAAAATCTCAATTTCTAGCTTAGATTCAACCACTCTAAGCTCAATCCCATGTATTTAAGTGATTTCCACATCAACGTAGTCTCATTCAAACAAAAAATCTCGATTTTAGGGGTGTTGAGCCAAACTTGGGTTTTAGAAAATTTCGACTTATAGCTTGGAGGGAAGATCTAGAGGAGTCAAAAGCTTTAATCTTAAGAGATTCACTCTCAATAAGGTAATTACATCAGCTCTAGTTTTTTACTTTAACAAATTTTTGATTTGGAGATTTTCGCAAATTTTTCAACATTTTTCGAAATCATTTTGTTGGAATTTATTCAAATGTATTGCACAAATGATTTTCTTGATTCCAATAGATAAGGATTAGTGATCACATTGATCATTGATTTACAAATTCGACAATTTCAGAATTTTTGCTATATTTACATATATTTGCAAATGGTTTACAATAGCGAGTTTGAAATGAGTTTGGGGGTTTGGTTATGGTTTTATTTCAATTTAAGTAGCTATATTTTTGAAAAGACTAATAATTTGCCATCTTATTACTTTACGATATTTAGAAAATCGATTTTCAAGTTTTATTTTAGTTATCACTTTGATGCCAATTTTATTCTACATTTACGACAAATTTCAAACTAGCTTTCCAAATAGATTTCTCCTTTTTAAAATAAAGTCTTGAATTTTAACTAACTAATTTTTGACAACATTGTTTCTAAAATTTATGTGTTTCTTTCGTTTTCGAGCATTTTTGAAAGTTGAAACAATGGCTAGAGAAGGAAAAGGTAGAAGCTCTCGAGAAGAGAAGGGAAAGGCACAACTTGTAGTAAAACCCAAATAAAAATCCAAAGCTCCACTCAAACCAATTAGGCCAATGGGGATTTCGGTTTCAACCCCTGAACTAGAGCACCTAAAGAGCCTTCTCCACCCTTAAGTTTTGATTATGATTCGAAGGGAGAGGAGGAGATTGAAGAGACACCCACCATATCTTTCCATGCCTATAACCTCTTTAATTCCAAAACTATTGCCAGGATGCATTGCGACATTAGCAAGAATAGAAAGATTATACTAGAGATGGGTTTCAACATCAAAACAAAGTTAAGTATGGGCCTATGTTCCTAACATAATAAGGGAATGGAACTAGGGGTTGTTAACTAGGGATTACAATGTCGATAACGACGTTGGGTCCTCAGTTGAAATGGGGTGTGCCATGCTAGTAAGAGAATTCTATGCTAACGGGGATGAAGATGAACATAAAATAATAGGCATAGTCCGAGGAAGACCAGTGGACTACTCACCCTAGAGAATAAACGATATTATGATTTACTAGAAGTTCATTTGAGGCAAAATAATGAGTACCCTAAACTTGAATACATGTATAGACACGGATTTCCCCATAAGACCATTAGGAACGATATAGAAGCTATTCCAGGGTATAATTTCCATTTTGATTTAGACGGGTACTTAAAACATAAATAAACTAAATATTAGAGGAAAACAACCAATGCTTTGGGTTTTATTTTGAACACGGGCCTACAGCCTAGTATACAACACTATGACATAGTGAACTATAGGGCTGCTCTTTTATACCATATAGTCCAAGGGATTAGGTAAATTGATGTTGGCAAAATAATCTATGAATCGATTAGGAATGCCATGACCACCAAAAAAAATTAAAGATTGCCTTTTCCCTTGGCGATTATTGAGTTGTGCAAGCAAGATCGGGTTCCAATGATAGGAGTCAAGTTCGATGTTTTCCCGAATAAGACCATCACTAACGATTTCATTGCAAAAAACAAGAAGGTACCGAGATATGTTGACTCGGAGGAGGAACAAGGAATAAATAACACACAAAAGAGAGAGACCCAGAGGGAAGATGAGTACGTGTAGATAACTAAAGAAATTTATAGGAAATGCATAATGTCGCATACAATGAGCAGAAGAGCTATATGTAAAGGAATTCACTGGCATAGATGCAGAGAACACAAAAATGCCTTGATGAGGTTAGTCTTGCAAATCAGATGAGAACTCTGAGACATCAAGAGTTTATGTTCCAGAACCAATGTGAGATTACCCAAAGCATCTATAGATCAGAGCGATGTAGGACTAGTAGGACTCAAGGCGAGGGAGCCAACATTCATGTTCCATCACTACAGCTGAAAATGCCCAACAAGGAAGCCTTTACTGAAGATAACCCAGTGGAGGGAGTAAACTACACCCTATATGATCTTGAAGTGACTACCAGTTCCAACAGCCTAATCATGGAAATGACGGTGATGACACGACATCTGGACAATAGTTTTGAGATTTTTATTCTTTTTTGTGTTATCTTTTCTGAGTGTTATTCATATGAGTTATATGTTTGAAATACTTTTATTGATGTGGTATATGTTCACAATTTGATACATTTGCTTTGGTGTGTTAACAATTTGATACAATGAAATGGTTTGATATGTTCAATTCAATTTTATGATGGTTGAAAATGTTTAAATTTTCTTTACTTATTCAATTCATTCTTTTGTTAGTTAGTTATTTAATTTATTTGTTTATGCTTCACGAGGTATTTTTATTTTTATTGGACAATCTGACTTTATTTTAAACCGTTTAGGATAAGGTTTGGAATGAGTTTGGGGGTATCAGGTGAAATAAGGTATGAAGATGCGAAGTATGGAAGAAACGAGAGGTAGAATCAATCTATTTATTTAAAATTGACTGAATTTCTCAAAAAAAATCACAATACAGGTAATATTTTTCCATTTCATTTTACTTTATTTAGTTAGGAATATGAATATGAATATAATTTGGATTTGAATAGAAATGAAAGTGATATATTATTATTACCCATGAAAATAGAAATTTTATGATGGAAAGGAATTGTTATATCTTATTTGACTTAACCTAGATTGTGTATGCACTAGAGGAGTTTTGAGGGGGATTGATTACTTTGTGTTAGAAATTATAATGGGTAGAATATCGAAATGATAGTGCAAGATAAATAGGACAGATTTCTAAGAATCTTGTTATATAAAGGTTATTGATCATATATTTTATATATATTTAATAGAGCTTATATAACAATTTAGGAGAAAAATAGAAAATAGTCAATAAACTTTACTTAGTTGAAAAGAATGCTTCCTTGACTATAGTGAAAGTGAGAAGAGATAACACAAGTTTTTAAAAGAAAAAAATAAAGAGACCTACAAATTCCAAAGGAAATGGAGCAGAGAATCTAGTGGTGGGGAAAATGAGATGAATAGTTCCTATAAAAAGGATAACGAATTTCAAAGGAAATGGAGCAGAGAATAATAGGAATACAACATATAAAAATAAAGAAGAAAATTAATATATAATTAGAGAAAAAAAAGAAAGAAAGATATATAAGAAAAGGAAGGAGTTTTATAAAAAAAATCTTCAAATAAAAGATTTAGCTAAAGTGCTTATAGCTAAGTTAAGTGAAGCATATCTTTTTATTCCAACAAATGAATATGAAATGATGATTATTGGTGAATAAAAGTTTTTATCGACTTTGATTGTGGTGATATTTCAAATATCGTTTGAAAATTAGATTGATTTAGTGATTGTGTATCTTGAGATTTTATATTAGTTATCAGAAGCTTGAAGCTTGTCAGTGGAGATTGAGAAAACCTATGTAGTGCCTTGACGTTGGTTTAACTTTGAATTTTGATGTGTGTTGCACAATTAGGAGGTTGAAATGTCAAATAAATGGGTTGTTCTTTAGTTCTTTTTATTCTATCATTATTCTTATTTTTATGAAGGTAATATGTTTTTATTTTAATATCATTTCAATTTAAGAATAGGAGTATATAATTATGAAATCAGAGTGAAGGAAGAAAAGAGAATATGATTGAGAGTATTCATTTGCTCGAGACTACAAAGTTGTGAGTTTAAGGGTATTTGACAATTCAATAATTAGACATGTTTTATAGCTCAGTTTAAAATGGTTTTAGATGTAAAAAACTATATTACACTGGGTTTTTTCTTGATTTTGTTAATTCAGGTAATAAATTGAGAATATGAAGAAATGAACGTAAAAAGGGAAGACTATGAAAGAATTAATCAAGATGAATGAGTATGAAAAGAATCATCACCAAGGAAGCAAAGGAAGAACTAGAAAATAGGTCCAGCAATTCCTAGCGATTTCGAATTGCTAGCTAAATCGGTGGAACCAGTGAGCTTCAAATTGTGGATTTTCCTAACGATTTCTCTCTCATATAAATTGTTAAGAATCGTTGGATAAGATTTCGAGAATTTAATATAACTACGAGTTGTTTGAGTTAGTTCGGGATATTTACTACTTTAAATACTATAAATAAAAGTCGAGGTTTTCGAACTTAGTTTCCCTTGAGTACTTAGATCAATATTCCATTGCTCTAGGAGTCATTCTTTATTGTTTTAGTTATTTGCTTTATTGTTCTTTACTTTTGAAGAAGATTTTAAGATTTAAAGTATTTATTCCAGAGGTATTTATCTGTCTTTTATTTATATTATTGCAATGTTATTTATGATTGAGTGAGTAGTTATTTGATTTAAACAAAATCCAAATGTGAACTAGATTTGTTTTGCTATGTAGTTACGATGAAAAGATTATGTATTTAATGCTTTAAACTAATCGTACTCTATGATTCACTTATTTAATAGGTTATTATCTATTGATTTTAATCATGATCTTTGTATTGCATGCATAGTCTAGAATATGTATTGTGCTATTTTGGTTTCATTATATATTTGAAGTAGTAACTAGGATTGTTTGAAAGGAAAACACCATTTAGATGTTCTATGTGAATTTGAGATCTAAATTTGATGTTGAAGTGGCTTTTTGGAAATGTTAGATTTAGTAGTTCAAAGTTCTCATAAATTTTAATGCAGTTTTATTGCGTGAAGTTAATGTTTTTATGTATTCAAAGGGGCTAGCTCAATAAAATTAGAACGTAGTTTTTCCACCAATATAAGAAGAACAAATGGGTGGCTATTTACTTGCTTACGGTTAGCGTTTAATGATCTATATGACTTTATGAAGTATGCTCATAACTATATTGATAGGAGTTACATGTTTGGGATGCAAAACGGGTTTATGTTTCATTGTTTTGGATGTTTGTTTAGATATTTATTTATTATTGAATTGAATCTATTTGATTGATAATGAATTTTAATTGTGTTAGTTAAGATAATATAGTTAGTTTAGTATTATTATATTATAGTTAATTATTAGTTAGTTTAATTATTGTTTTTAATTAATTAAATTAAAGTAAATTAAAAATAATAAAAACCTTTAAAAGTCCTTTTTCTTGGAGAAGTTGATAAATCCTTGTGGAGACGATTCCCACTTATCAATACTACAAATTATTCTAAGTATAATATAAAGGGGAAATTATTGTACACGCCTGACACGTGTAAATAAAGTCTATCAATCTTACTTATGATTTAGGTTTAATGATTCAAGGATACTTTATAATAAGATGAAAGTATGATTATGACTATAACTAAAGTAATATGTTTGGATTCAAACAAGTTAATGTTTTATTGTTTTGGATATTTTTTTTAAATGTTTGTTTTATATTGAATTGATTTTATTTGATTTGATTTGATTTGAATTTAGTATTAGTGAATTTCAATTGTGTTAATTTAAACTAGTTTAATTAGTTTAATTGATTTTCATAGTTTGATTAAATAATTTTAATTCATGTTTTAATTAATTTAAAGTAAAATAATAAAAACCATTGAAAAACCCTTTTTCTTAAGAAATTTGCAAAATCCTCGTGGAGATGATCACAGTTATCACTACTAAAAATAATAAGGATATATGGGAAACTCATTGTACTCGCTCGACGCGTATCTATTTTCGGCATTGTTACTGGGGGTTTTAAAAATAATTTCTTCGGAATCATTCTCGTTGTATGTCATATAATATGGCAGAAGGCGAGCAAGAACTTACTTTTAGGCAAGCCAATAAAAATGTCATAGCTTACAAACGTATGTGTATTTCCTTTCCTACGGAGTTTCTCGGTTTTGAATAAAAATCCAGATTTGTCAATTCTTTACCTCGCTTTCAAGGTGAAAATGAAATATCCGCAACAATTTATTAGGAAATACACACATAAAGTGTGATGAAACCCAAGTATAAAGAGTTACAATATGTTAAGCTAAAAGCTTTCCCTTATTCTTTAAGAAGTCAAGCTCAAGATTGGTTATTTTATCTTTCATAAAATTTCATAACCACATGGTCTAAAATGTTACAAGTCTTTTTAGATCAATACATTCCAACATGCAAGATTATTTTAGATATAAAACAAATTAGTAATGCAAAAATGGAAACTAAATAGACTTTTAATAACTTTTGGGATAGATACCAAAAATTGGTTTCATTATATTCACAACATGGATATATAGAAAGAGCTTTACTGGAATATTTTTATGAAAAATTAAACCATTTAGAACAAAGATTCAAAGACACGATATGTGGAGGATATTTATTCGATATAACACCAACATTAGCAAAAGATGCTATTAATAAAATGGCTAAACAATCAAAGCAATATGGTGAAAAAAATAAATTAATAAGAAAATCTTGTTAGATAAATAAAAGAACAATTAACACATCAGAAAATAAATTTGTTGAGTTAAAAAGCATGGTTGAGTTGTTATTAAAAGATAGATCAATTCAAGTTAAATCTTGTGTTTTTTGCAGGAAAACTAATCATCTAGATGATGAATGTCCTCTGATGCAACAAAAAAGAATTGAAGAAACTAATGCTATAATGAGTCATTATGATAGTCCTACTGAACCTAATTATATCTATAGTAAGTATACAAATTATCTACGGTCGAATATAGGCAATGGTATAGACAACCAGGGCTATCAAAGATATAAATTATCCATATTAAATGGCAAAACCATTGCATTAGAAAATTTAAATAAGGAAAAGGATCAAAGAATTCAATCTTTACAAGATAATATAATTGAACTAAAAAATCAATTAAGGCAAATGGCAATGCAAATGAGTCTATTGGTTAATCAAGGAAAACTGGCATCTCAACTTTACCGTCGTTCATCTGCAAAAGCTATAACTTCGAGAAGTGGCAAACAAATGGAAGAACCAAAAATGCCAGAACAATTAATTTCCTAAAAAATAGATAGAAGCTGAATCGAAAAAGGAAATTGAAATCAAAGATAGTAACATTTCTAAATAAGATGATCGTGATCTTAACAAGAATAAACCAAATATTGTAAGGCCATCCTTCCCCTCATCATCTGGAAAACAATATGAATGCTAAGAAATTGCAAGAAAAAAAGAGAAATTTCACACACATTAAGGAAAGTGTGTAACGGCTCAAATTAATTAAACTAGGATTAACATTAATCTTGAGGATTAACGGTCGTAGTTCGGGCGTTACATGGGCAACTAGGTTGACTCGAACACGAGAATCGAGGGTAAATATTATTCGTAGGTGATGGTTGTTTATGTGTGGCATTTAAAAATCAATTATATTATTGTATTGCATTGCATGTATGTCAAATTGTTGTCGGGCAAGTTGGTGTGACGGAGAGTTATGTTGGGAAACATGTAGAAGCGAGTATCAGATAGTAGTTACATGGGGATTCTAGACTAGGCTAAGGACTAAAGTATGATTTCTAATTAATTTATAGCCTAAGTTAGTTAATCAAATAAGGTAAAAATAGGGGTGCGCCACAAGATGCGCGACAGGGTGCGGGGCACCGAGTGTCGGGTAGTCGGGGTTAATGGGATCACAAATATGTAAAGTATGTGACTAAACACACTAACCATATGTGATTATATGCATAATTTTATATTAGTCTAACTTAAATTAATTAGGCCTAAGTTAAGAAAATAAAACACTAAGCATTAATATGCATCGGGATGCGTATTGTCACCATCTCCATAAGACTTGGTGTACAAATGTGTGGTAAGCTGATTTGAATTAGTGTGGTTTGGAGTGAGTTAGAACCATTAAAGCTACATAAAGATGGATAAATATGTAGGATATGTGTGGTTGAGACTTAGTCCATTCAATTATATATATATGAGTACATGTAGTGCGTACACGTTGTGCTCGTTATCTACATGCAACACAAAGCAACATTTGAGCAGAAGAAAATTAAGAACTCCTTCTCTTACTGGAGTCAAAGATTTCAAGAGTAGGATCAACGCATTTCATCAATTTCATGGAGAATCAAGATCTACGGATCAAACTACAACCCTAGGTATACATCCTCTATTTCAACTTTAAAATCAATTCTGGTTTTTGGTCATTTTCAGAGGGTGCCTATTTGAGTCTTTGAAATTAGTTTATATATTTGGATTTCTCATTTCGAGCTGACCATCCACCTATTAAGAAGTTCTTAATTTGGCTTTGAAATCAAAAGTTTGTAAATTTTTTAACTTGTAAAAAAAAATTTTAAATTCTACATGTTATTGTTATGAACCAGCCTATGTAATTTTGTCATAACTTCCTCATTTTAAATCGAAATGGACCCTATCTGGTGGCATTTGAAAGCTAACTAAAAGGGGAAAAACTTTGTATTATTGGAAATTTTGTAATTCAAATGTTTTCATGTCTAAAAGTGCTCTGCAAATAGGTGATTGAGTGTCATTACAGGATTTTTGAAACTAAAGTTTTAAAAGTCATAACTCCCTAATTATTTATCTAAATGAGCTTATCTTTTAGTATGTTTTTATTGGGTATATTAGCTACCTTGTGACCAAAAATCACAATTTTTGAAACTATAAATAAATTTTCTAAATCTGTTGGTCGAATTAGGTTCCAATTTGAGTTGTGTTTGGTAGAATTGCGATCTCTTTAATTTTAAATCGGGATTTCACAAGCCAAACCTTTTTGGAAAGCTAAGATAGAGACTAAAAACTTCGTACTAAGCGAATTTTTTGAGATTTGGATAATATCATGCCTAAAAATGTCATGCAACATAGGACCGAAATTGAGACTTTATTTAGCCTTTAAAGGCTGATTTAGGAATATCAATTTAAAACCTATTTGACCAATCTGAACATACAATAAACACACTTAATTGACTTTAAAGGACTGAGAGAACGTAGCTCGGGTACCTGAGAGCTAGGCAAGGTCGCGCTCGAGAGTCCAGGGAAGTTAGAGCGTGTATTGAGGTATGTAAACCCATTGGAATACCTCACAGAATTCATGGTTTTGTTTTATTGGTATCGGGTTACATGTATGACTGCTAGTGGGCACACATGGATTTTCACTCAAATTTTGATTTGTGTATGTATTGGTTGTAGGTAAATCACTTGCACGGGTTACTTGTGTTTAATGCTCATGTCGACAGCAGTAGAATATATCTACGACCATTGGGAGGGATTTAAGGTGTTTCATTGACTTGAAATAGCATCTGGAAAGGGTTCATCTGCTAACCGAAGTTGAGGTTTAGTCATTGTAAGCCTGTAAGTATATACATGGTTCCTGTCCTATTTTATTAATTACTGGCTAGTTTAGGTCAGGGTTTTCTCGGAATATTTGTTTGTTTATTTAATTTGTTTTTCTTTATTTCTGAGCCTGCTTTATTGGTATTTGTTGTTACATTATATGCTGCTATTTTTGCTTGTCGTATGCCTCCTACATTCATGGGAATATGACTTACTATTGTCAGGTGTTACATTTGCATGTCTCGTAGTTTGTCTGTTTTATTTCATGAATATTGTGTGGACTTCTCTTGATATTTTACTCACTGGACTTGTCATTGTATTTGTTTGTTGACTGAGTGCAAATCTTTTGACGAGCAAAGGCAAGGGCAAGGAGGTATTCGGCGACTACCTCTGAGATAGTGACATCAGCTCGTGTTTGATTACAGTATGTATGCATTTACTTTTTGTTGGGTTTTGGGGATTGTAGAGCACTAAATACATGTATATGGATCTCTTATTATACTTATTTTGCCTTTGATATATACATGGTATCTTTTTGCCAGGTTTTTCCACTACTTAGGATTGTTAAATATTGCATAATTTATTCACTTAAAAACTTCCGCTGTAAAATTGTAATATAACTTGATAGATTGATTAACGAGTTAGTTAAATCACAAATAATTTCATGAAGATTAATTAGCTAAGCTAGATTTTAGTGAAAAAATGTGTAAGCAGCAAGTTATGTCACGGGGCATCATAGATAGTAGGCCACTACATGGCAGGGCTAGGTGACGTGTGATACCAAGTGGTGAGTCCCACGGCGGCCTCAGAGTCTGGGGCCGCCACAGTTTGGTATCAGAGCAAGGTCGATGGAGCCTCGGGAACAATTTAAAGAAATCGGTTAAAACTTAAACAAACAAACCTTAGATGTGGAAACCCGAAGATCTTTACTAAGAATCCTAGTTGAGAATGAAACTTGAGTCGGGTAGCAATAGGGCTTATAAATGTGTTATGTTTTTTATTGTATATATTATGTGATCGTATACGAAAGGTAATCCAGAGCACGATTTTTTATGTAGATCATGATAGATGCCCAGCCGATTTCACCTACTATTGATATTGCTTAGACGAGCGATCAGACCAAATATGAGGGTTTAGATACTGCAGTATCCACGCGATTCATAGCTTATGATAGGCAGTTTGAGATATTGATCGAGATAATGCACACACAGACAGCGGCGATTGCATCACTCACCGGCGCCCAAATACAGAGCCAACTGAGACGATAATTGTTCCAACGATAGTCGCACCAACTATCCTGGTTGTACCGACACAGTCAATGGTACATGAGACTCAGCCTATGGTATGTTCTTTGCATCGACGATGAGTGTGATCGAGACTCGATAGCTACGATAGCATAAACGGACGTATTTGATACTTCAATGATAGAAGAGTTCAAGTTGATGAGGAAGTTCATCAAATTTAATCCCAGATATTTCTAGGGAGGCGGAAACCCGGAGGTAGTCGTGAAATGGTTGATTGCGCATCGAAGGCTACATAAGCTATCCCGAATTCATTAGAGCATACAGGCTAGGATATCAGGGCATATGCTGAGAGGAGATTTTATCGTGTGGTGGACAGCATACACAGACATTCGTCTATATCCAACCATATGGGTTGAGTTTCGACAGGTCTTCTACGATCAGTACATTTCGATCGAGATCCAGCTAGCGCTGAGAGATGAGTTTTTAGCTTTGAGATAGGGCAGCTAATCAGTGTTACAGTACATGGATAGGTATCGGTATTTATTACAGTATTCCATAGACTTCACGGGCACCGAGAGACTATAAATTTATTGCTTCATCCGAATATTGATTAAGGATATAGCCATAGCCATTTTTTCCACTAGAGCCCAGACACCATAGGAGATGTATGATGTAACACTTGCCCATGAGATATATCTGATGCAGAGGGGTGATAGGCATTCATCCACTGAGTCAAAGAGGCAACTGGAACAGAAAAAAGAGACAAAGATATCAGGATGACAAAGAGGACATACATTACGGTCAAGGTCGTACGGATGATGATCGGACAGCTCGAGCTTATGTTATGTCAGCACTACCAGCGCCACCACAGAGACCAACTTAGAGGTCAGGGAGTCAGCAGGAAGTTACAAGATGGAGGACCATGTGTTGGCGATGTGGACAAGATGGTCAAGTCAGGAAGGACTGCCCACGAAGATTAACGACTCTAGCAGCAGTAACACTGGTTCAGACTCGAAAGTTAGTGCACATGGTGACTAAGCCAGGGTACAAGGTACGTGATTAAAAATTTTGAATAATTGTTGTTAAATTTCATGCATTCATGGTAAGATAAGGTAGGTCATGGTATATCATGGTATAGATGGTTAAGTCTATTATGTTGTGATACATGATAGAAATGGTTTACGATTAGCTGGTGTTAGGTAACTAGGTTAGGAAAACTAGGGCATGGAACCGAGCTGAGAATAGGTTGCAGAGGTGTTAGAGAGCGTGACAGATCATAATCACTTTAGCGGTATGCGCTTATATCTTAGTGTAACATTACGTCCACTGTAATGGGTAATAGAGTAGTGAGGTCTTCAAAGGACCGTAGAATGGTACCATCAAGGTATGAGGCATGGTCACATAGGGGTAGGTTAGGTGAACTAGAGGTTTCTCAAGATCTGAATTTCAGGGATGAAATTTTTCCCAGTTGGGAAGAATTGTAACTGCCTAAATTAATTAAACTAGAATTAGCATTAATCTTGGGGATTAATAGTCGTAATACGAGCGTTGCGTGTGCAACTCGGTTGACTTAGACATGAGAATCGAGGGTCAATTATATTATTGTATTGTGTAGATGATGGTTAATTATGCGTGGTGTTTAAATACCAATTATATTATTGTATTGCATCGCGTGTGTGTCACATTGTTATCGGGCGAGTAAGTGTGAGGAGGAGTTACATTGGGAAGCATGTAGAAGCAGGTATCAGGTAGTAGTTACCCCAGGATGCTAAAATAGGCTAAGAACTGGAGTATGACTTCTAATTAAATCATAGCCTAAGTTAGTCAATTAAATAAGGTAAAAATAAGGAGCGATTCGAAATACGTGTCGGGGTGCGGGGCACCAGGTGGTGGGTAGTCGGGGGTTAGAAGGATCGCAAATATGTGAAGTATGTGACTAAACACACTAACCATATGTGATTATATGTACAAGTTTATATTAGTCTAAATTAAATTAATTAGGACTAAGTTAAGAAAATAAAATACTAAGCATTGATATGCCTCGGGATGCGTGTTTTCACCATCTCCATAAGGCTTTGTGTACAAATTTGTGTTAGGCTAATTTGAATTAGTGGGGTTAGGAGTGAGTTAGAACCATTATATCTACATAGAGATGGATAAATATGTAGATGTGTGGTTGAAATTTAGTCTGCTCAATTATATATATGAGTACATGTAGTGCTCATTCTCTAAATGCAACACAAAGCAGCATTTGAGAAGAAGGAAATTCAGAACTCCTTCTCTTGCTAGAGTCAAAGATTTCAAGATTAGGATCAAAGCATTTTGTCAATTTCATGGAGCATTAAGAGCTAGTGATCAAACTACAACCCCGAGTATACATCCCTTTATTTCAAGTTTGAAATCAGTTCTTGTTTTTTGTCATTATCAGAGGGTAGATGTTTGAGTCTTTGGAATTGGTTTATATATTTGGATTCATCATTTCAATTTTATAATCCAGCTATTAAGAAGATCTTAATTTGGCTTTGAGATCAAAACGTTTTGAATTTTTGAAATTGTAAAACAAAATTTGAAATTTTGCATGTTATTACTATGAACAAGCCTCTGAGATTTGGTCATAACTTCCAAATTTTAAATCGAAATGGACCTAATCTAATGGAATATGAAAGCCAACTCAAAGGGGAACAACTTTATCCTATTAAGAATTTTGTAATTCGAACGTTTTCATGTCCAAAAATGTTATGCAAATAGTAATTGAATGCCATTACAAGATTTTTGAAACTAAATTTTTAAAAGGGATAACTCCATAATTACTTATCCAAATGAGCTTATCTTTTAGTATGTTGTTATTGGGTATGTTAGATACCTTGTGATAAAATATCACAATTTTTCAAATTATAGATTTTGAGAAATTAATTTTCTAAGTATGCGGGTCGGATTAGGTTCCAATTTGAGATGTTTTTGGTATAATAACGATATCTTTTTCGTTTCAAATTAGAATTTCGCAAACCAAACCTTTTCGGAAAGCTAAGATAGAGACAAAAAACTTTAATTAAGTTTTTGAGATTTGGATAGTTTCATGCCTAAAAATGCGCTGCAACACAGAACTGAAATTGAGACGTTATTTAGTCTTTAGGGGCTGATTTAGGAAGACCAATTTAAAACCAATTCAATCAATCTAAATACACAATAAACACACTTAATTGACTTCAGAGAATCGAAAGAACATAGTTCGGGTATCGGAGAGCTAGTGAGGTCGGGTTTGAGAGTCCAGGGAAGTCGGAGCATTTATTGAGGTACGTAAACCCATTAGAATGCCTCACAGACTTCATGGTTTTGTTTTATCGATATCAGATTACATGTGTTATTGCTAGTGGGCACACATGGGTTTTCACTCAAATTTTGGTTTGCGTATATATTGTTGTGGCTAAATCACTTGCACAGGTTACATGTGTTTAATGCTCGTGTCGACGGCAGTAGAATATATCTACGACAGTTAGGAGGGATTTAAGGTGTTAGATTGACTTGAAATAGCGTATGGAAGGGGTTCATCCATTAACCAAATTTGGAGTTTAGTCTGGTAAGCTTGTAAGTATATATGTAGTTCATGTCCTTTTTATCGATTACCGGCCGGTTTAGGTCAGGGTTTTCTCAAATTATTCGGTTGTTTATTTATTTATTGTTGCTTTATTTCTGAGCATGCTTTATTGGTTTTTGTTGTTACATTATACGATGTTGTTTTTGCTTGTTGTATATCTCCTACATTCATGGGAATATGACTTACTGTTGCCAGGTGTTATATTCGCATGTCTCATAGTTTGTCAGTTTTATTTCATGAATATTGTGTGGACTTCTCTTCGTATTTTACTCACTAGGCTCGTCACTGTATTTGTTGGGTGAGCAAGTGCAGATCTTTCAATGAGTAAGGGCAAGGGCAAGGGGGTATTGGGCGACTACCTCTGAGATAGTGACGCTAGCTCATGTTTGATTACAGTATGTATGTATTTACTTTTTCTTGGGTTTTAGGGACTGTAGAGCACTGAATACATGTATATGGATCTTTATTGTACTTATTTTGCCTTTGATATATACATGGTATTTTTTGTCAGGTTTTTCCACTACTTGAGATTCTTAAATATTGCATAATTTATTCACTTAAAGACTTCCACTGTAAAATTGTAATATAACTTGATAGATTGACTAACGGGCTAATTAAGTCACTAATAATATCATGAAGATTAATTAGCTAAGCTAGGGTTTAATGGAAAAATGTGCAAGCAACCATTATGTCACGGGATATTGGGCCACTACATGGCAGGGCTAGGTGACGTGTGATGCGACGTGGTAGTGCCCAGGGTTTCCTCGGTATTTGGGGTCATTACAAAGTGGTAGTAATATACCTTTATTTGAATTCATCCAAAATATATCTAAATATAAAATATTTATGTACTAATAAAATTAAAACCAATGAAAAGTAATTCTAGGAGAACATGTTTCAGCACTAATCCAGAAGATATTACATCCTAAATGTTATGTTCCTTAAATGCTTTTTATTTCATGTAAAATAGAAAATATAGGAATTTCTAAAGCATTGTGTGATATAGGAGTATCAATTAATGTTATGCATTTGTCAATCTATATGCAAATGACAACCTTACCTTAAGAAGGAACTGGTGTTGTAGTATAGTTAGTAGACATATCTTATGTTTAACCTATAGTGGCATGTTCGCTTCACAAATACAATAGTCCTAAGTTTATGGGATTAACTTATACTCGTTTCTTAGATTAAGTGATTAGTCCATAGTAGGTCACTTGTTCGGTTGGATGTATTGATATAGGGATTAGATTTTTTGGAGCTGGTGGAATGACCAACATGTCCCTCACTATATGCCCTCATCAAAATCATCAAATTATTAACCCTAATCGATATTTAGGAGCTGGAGAGGATGGACGACTTCAAGCATATGTCAATTAAAGGGTATTTCAAATTGATTTTATGTGTTATACATACAACATTGAATAAAGATTCGATTGCAGGGAGCCAAAGTCTTAAAATTATTAGATCTTAGCTTTGAAGTCTATTTAGTTGTTAAAAGATAAAATTGGGCTGTCGAAGATCCTTTGTTGTGTTTGGTGGGATTTTATGTATATGGTCATTGGAATTGTAGATGCCATGGTCATGTGAAAATAGCACTATTGCTCTTCCCAACTGTAGCAATGAATCTTAACATATATATTGATGAAATTCAATTGGATCCATGAGAATTTGAGTTCTCTAGTTGGTGGATTCTACTGGTGGGGTATGGTTCCTTGGAATCCAAACATTTTATTACCACAGTAATAAAAAGAGACTTTAGTTTATATAAACATCATCTTTGTTAGGGGTTCAGCACTAATTAAGCAATGTTATAGTGATTATTCATCAAAAAAAGAAAGATTTATCTCAAACTATAAGAAAAATTTGATGTTGGGTCAAAACCTTACCTCAAAATAGTGTTTCTACCTCATTTGCAATGCAAACACAAAGAAACTTAATTATTAATTTTCAAGGCTGGTCGTCATCGTTTGTCAATGTAGATGAGGATCACTGGAGAAGAGAAGGACGGGACGGCAGAGAAGAGAAGGACGGAACACTAACGAAAGACTCTCCTACAAGCCTTGTAGATAACTCCAACAACACAACTTTCAACAAACTTCACGCTCTTGGTGCAACAAGAGAAAATGGACAAAGATGATGCAGTAGCGCATGTGGATAAATACGATGATATTCGCGCACCGACCTTAATTTCCATCGATCTCCTCTTGCACGACTACTGGTCTCCTTCTCCGTTTGCCTAAGATTTTGTTTTCTTCTTCCCCTTGCACACTAGCGAAGTAAATGAACGAGTGTTCCCAAATCGAAATACCTATGACGATTTTGTTTAAGATGGATGGGGTTCATTTGGTAATGTCCCAAGTACAAGCATTGGGACTAGTTAAGGAGCTCAAAGGGATGGTTAAGTTTAGTCACTTGTATTGGGTATTAAGTAGTCCCATGGACTAGTTAATATTTCCAAGTGAACATCGGATTAGCCAGTCTAGTGTGGCTAATCCGACCTAAGAAGGTGAAGTGAATAAACCATTGAAGAATTAAAGGATATATTAGTTAAGGTTAATAATTTAGTTTTCCCAGCTGATTTTAATGTCTTTGACATGAAAGAAGACCAATTCTATAATAAAATCTATCTTATTTTAGGACGCCCATTCCTAAAAATGACAAAAGCAAAAATAGATGTTTATAATGGAACTCTAACAATGGAAGTAGATGATGAAATGGTGAACTTTAACATCTATGACACTATGAAGTATCTTTTAGATGTTTCTTTCGTGTGCACCGCAGATATGTTAAATTCCTTAATAGACAAATCTTTTTTAAAAAATAAAACAGACAAGGTTGAAGCAGTGATAGAAGATTTAAATGAGGATGATGATATAGATAAAGAAACAAGAGAGATAATTAATAATTTAAAAGCATATAATGAACTCCCTAAACTCTCTTGCTATATGAATCTACCTATAACTCATTTAAGACTTTTATCCTCTATAGTCAAAGCACTAGAATTATTTTAAAGATTTTACCAAATCATTTGAATTATGCCTATTTAGGCAATAACAATGCTTTACTAGTCATAATATCTAATACATTTCAAATCTAGATGAAGAGAAATCAATTAATGTTTTCAAAGAATTTAAGAAAGCAATAGGATGGACGATAATTGATATTAAAGGAATAATTCCAGCTACATGTATGCATAAGATTAATCTTGAAATAGATACAAAACCTTATAGACAAAGCTCAACGTAGACTATACCCACCAATGATGAAAGTAGTAAAGAATGACATACCAAAATTATTAGATGGAAGAATGATATTTCCAATAGCAGATATTAATTAGGTTAATCTACTACAAGTAGTTAATAAAAAGGCAGGGATTACAGTAATAACAATTAAACATGGAGAATTAACACCAACTAGAATCCAAAATGGTTGGAGAGTGTATTTAAATTATAGGAAATTGAATGCTTCAACTAGAAAAGATCATTACCCACTATAATTCATAGGTCAAATGTTAGAAAGATTAGCTGGAAGAACTCATTATTGTTGCTTAGATGGATACTCAAGATTTCATTAAATTCATGTAGCTCCAGAAGATCATGAAAAAACTACATTTACTTGTCCCTTTGGTACATTTTCTTATAGAAATATGCCTTTTGGTTTATGGCACATGCTACATTCCAAAGGTGTATGGTGAGCATTTTTTAATTACGTAGAGCATTTTATTAAAGTCTTCATGGATGATTTTACTGTATATGGTAATTCTTTTGATGAATTTTTACTCTATCTAACTAAAGTACTTGAAAAATGCATAGAAATGAATTTACTATTACATTATGAGAAATGTCATTTTCTGGTCAATAAAGGACTAATATTAGGACATATAGTGTCAGAAAAATGAATAGAAGTAGATCTCGCTAAAATACAAGTTATAAATACTTTACTTTATCTTATTACTGAGAGGGAAGTAAAAAAATTTCTTGGTCATGCAGGATTGACAAACGTTTTGTGAAAGATTTTTCCAAAATAACACAAACTTTATGTAAATGTTTGCAAAAAGATGTCCTTTTTTAAATTCACAACTGAATGCAAGACGACTTTTAATAGATTAAAAGAAGCCTTAATTACCACACCTGTGATAAAATCACCAAATTAGTCACAACTTTTTGAAATAATGTGTGATGCCAGTAATTATGCAGTAGGAGTTGTTTTAAGTCAAAAGGTATGAAAGGATTATCATGTTATATATTATGCCTCTAGAACTTTGCATCCTGCCTAACTAAATTATAGCACTACAGGAAAAAAAAACCTTTTGGCAATTGTGTTTGCCTTAGAAAAATTTAGACCATATTCATTGGGAACAAAAGTAACAGTTTACTCAGATCATGCAACATTAAGATATTTGATGGCAACGAAAGATTCTAAACCAAGGTTAATAAGATGGATTTTATTGTTACAAGAATTCGACCTTACTATAAAAAACAAGAAAGGTGATGAAAACCTAGTAGCAAACTATTTAAGTAGACTAGAAAATGGGGAACCTCCAATACCATTAAGAGATGAATTCCCAGATGAATATTTATACAACATAGTTGCTAATAGTCCATGGTATGCTGATATAGTTAATTATCTTACTACTAATATGTTATCACCCTATTTGACAAAAGCCCAAAAGAATAAAATTAACAATGATTCTAAGCATTCAAAGATGTGTTCCAAACCATTTGAAGATGTGTTCCACAATCAGAGATACAATCCATTATGGCTCATTGCCATACTTATGCTTTTAGAGGACATTTTGGTCTACGTCTTACCGCTCGTAAGATATTAGATTCATGATTCTTTTGGCCAACCTTATTCCATGATTGTTATGTTTATACAAAGACTTGTCCAAATTATCAAAGAATCAGAAATTTAGGACTTAAGAATCAGATGCCTTTATTTCCTATATTTTTTTGTAAAGTATTTGATGTATGGATAATAGATTTTATGGGAATTTTTCCACCATCTAACGAAAATATTTATATTGTACTAGTTGTAAATTATGTGTCCAAGTGGGTAGAAGATAAAGCTACTAAGACTAATGATTCTAAAATAGTAGTCAATTTCCTTAAATCAAGGGTTTTACTGTTTTTGAAGCCCCTATAGCACTAATTAGTTATAGAGGTTCACACTTTTGCAATCGAATAGTCGCTACTCTACTTAACAAATATAATTTCACACATAGAATATCTACTGCATATCATCCTCAAATTAGTGGACAAGCTGAAACTTCAAACCAAAAAAATCAAATCAATATTGGAAAAGACAGTATGTCCAACTCGTAAAGATTGGAGTTTTCGTTTAGAAGATGAACTTTGGGCATATAGAACTGCATTTAAGACATCTATAGATATGACACCTTATAAGTTAGTTTTCGAAAAAGCATGCCATTTACCAGTAGAATTAGAACATAAAGCATATTGGGCAATTAAGGCATGTAATATGAATTATGATGATGCATGACAACAACATAAGTTAAATATTCAGAAATTAGAAGAAATACAAAACGATGCTTATGAGAGTGCTTGTATTTATAAAGATAAAACTAAAGCATTTCATGATAATAAATTAAATGTTAAATATTTTAAAGTATGGCAAAAGGTGTTACTATTTTGTTCACGTCTTAAATTATTTCTTGGAAAACTTCATTCATGATGGATGGGACCTTTTGTAATTACAAATGCATTCCCTCATGGTGTTGTTGAAATAGAAAGTACGGAATTGAGAAAAATATTTTAAGTTAATGGTCACATATTAAAACCTTACTATGAAAATTTTGTTCAACAAGACATGGAGATTGTTACTTTAGATCTACTCAACAAGCCATTAAAAGATTTGAACATTATGACAGAGCCTATTGTGACTACAAACTCTAGTGAAACATTCAAAGTTTGGATGGTTAAGACATAAAGACGTAAGATGAATAAACAAAACACTAAAGGAACAACAAACTGTCAGAGACCCATATATGTGTGTGACGAGGATGACCCTGATTATGAAGTATATGACGAAAATAATGATCTTTCATAAATATTAAAGGGTAATCTGTGACATATCTTCCTCAATATACAAATCAATGAAATTTCTTTATATGGAGCTCAAGTTGATACGGGAGCTGATATGAATATTTTGCCTACACATTGGTTTCTTCTAACGAATTTGTGGATTCATAGCAAGCCTCCTCCTATCAAGGTATATAAACCAAATGGTACTTTTATAGTCCTATTGGGTCTATTAAAGAATGTGCCAGCGAGAGTAGGACGATTTACTTTTGATACATATTTCTAAGTCATGTCATCAACTAACCAGGATGATGTCATATTATTGAGAATACCTTTTCTATCACTTGCTGGATCTATTATTGATGTACGTGATCGCTTAGTTACACTTAGAATGAATGATGATGAAATAATACTCGAAGATAGGATTGAACTTTGTGATGATTAAAAGGAAACCATTTCTATGATGGTTATAAAGATGAGAATTATAATTATAAAAATGATGATGAAGAACTTTGATGCTAAGGAAGATGAGGTTACTGAAGAATCAAATTAAGTGAAGATTGAATTGCTCATATTAAACGAGGGTTGATTTTTCCATCAATCGAGCCAACGACGGTAAACAAAAGCGCTCTATGGGAGGCAGCCCATATTCTATATTTATTTATGCTTGAATTTTAGTATAGGTTTAGTATTAGTATAGTATGTTTTTATTCTCTCTCATTTTGACTCTCTTTTGGAAATATTTTCAGAACTTAAGCTCCGTAGTAGCTTCAAATAGAAGGGGGATGATCGAGTTGTTATGTCTTTTTTGCAATATATATGTCTTTCTACCAATTTACATTATTTAATAAAATAAGTTTACTAGTTAGTTACATATCCTACTCAAATTTTTAAATTTCTAGTGAATTCTACCTTTATACTGATTATTATAAGTGGTATATATGATAATTATGAATTAAATTTTGAAAAACAGTTTTAAATGTCTAGCAAATCCAAAGCAATGTGGATTTACACTACAAATCATGAAAAAACAGGAAGAATTATAGTCATAAACTATAATCTTAATGAGATTAGGGTTCTACATCCTATCCCTTTAACTCTGATACATACAAGTTATACAACTATATACCATATCCATTCCAGGTAATACATCTTACTTCAAGAAATCTAAACCCCAAACTAAATTGGTAGATTATTTTCCTCAATTTAGACTATGCAATCCTTGTAGACCTGGTCAAGATATTCTTTCTTTTTCAGTGTTGCATACATAATCAAGCTACCATTAGCTTTTATAGGTTTTCATCCTTCAATTTTTTTCTGAAATTATCATAGAAATGATAGAAATCTAACAGATGATCTAGAATTGACTATCATAATAGATTTTCCATAATCCTTCAACTTTAATCATTCCATGTAAATCTTCAATTCCAATAAAGGTTTGCAATTAGACTTTTTATATCCCAGCATCGATCTACTCATCAATCTGGTGTTAACTTTATACTTTATACAAACAAATCAAGTATAGATAACTCAGTGGTAGTATTCCTTAACGCAGGTACTATCGTTGACCACTAATATCATTTTATTAATTAAATGACTTCATTTATTTCGTCCTCTGCTTTTAACTACTCTTAACACTAGTAGCATATAGTATTTCACAGTGAATTCATCAACTTTGAGTTCTAATCAAGTCATTCAAATATCCATTTTCATTTATTAAAGTTTTTTCTACTTACACATGTCTCAAGCCCAGGTCTAATAGATATGTTTCGAGTAGCACTTATTAAACTAAATAAGTCTAGTGATAACTAAGACCGTTGAAATAACGTTTAGGAGATAATTCAATTATATCTTATTAAATTTCCATCGTCTTCCTTTATCAAAAAATCCCTAAAGTCCAGGTCTTCACAATCCTTGCCGTCAATACTCATTGGATTCCTAAGACGTAAATAGGAGATAAGACCTTCAGGAAAGGGTATAGGAAAGACAAGATAACTATATCTACCGCATAGATATAATACATCCAAAAAATAATATAATTCAAGCTTTTATATTTCATTACCCCCAAAACATTGATAAAACTATTTATTGTCAGCCCCCTCGTCATTAAGACGACTGACCAGCCTAGATTACCCTAATCCTCTAATAACCTAATTAGCCTAATCTATTCATTTAACTTTGACCTCAAAATAATTTTCATTCAGATCTTTAATATTGCTCTAAAACTAAATTTATATCATCAACGTAACTTAATTCATGATTTATTCTATTACAGCAAATTAAGAAATCATACAGGTTATTCTCCTTATTTTATAAAATTTCGACGGCACCTCCCCTAAAAGTAACATGTCGGAAATTCACCTAATAGACACCAGAATTTGAGATAGGCCTATAAGGACTCATAACTCCCCGCAGTTCACAATATATAACAAATTCAAATTTATAACTTAACTTATAGTCTCCGATAACTTAATTTCAACTTTACAATCCCAAATAGAAAAAAAAATTGAACATAAACCTCTCAACACATTTGAAACTAACATAGGAGACTTTCATGACCATTCAATGAAACTTCACGTCCTACACTCGCCCCAAGAATCTCAAAAATTATATATATAACAATTTACAGCAAGAATTTACTTTAACTTTTGAAAACGATCACCACAATTTTTGAGTCTTGTCTATTCGTCTGTTATCTTTATATAGAATCCAACATCATCAAAAACAACTCGAAAATATTAGGTAAGTAAATTCCTACATTAATATGTACTCATGTAATTGTTAGTCTGATACATGGAGACATGTAATTGCATTTCCAAATAAATAATAAGATATATGCGTCAACATGACATGCAATCCACTCTGCTGTCGTCTCCTATTATAATAAGATGTGGACTTCCAAAAATAGTATAGAGAGAGTATTAAAAGATCATGAAATGCAGAGATAACTTGTCAGAGTTAGACTCCGCTAGCCTCACTAGACGGCGTAAATGTAGGAATGAAACCAAGTTTCAAGCAAACTAGACTTTGAAAAAAGCTTATCCCCCTCAATCTCTCTATGCATGCATGACCAAGAATGAAGAAATGTAATGTAGACTATGATGCAATTATAGGTACAAAGATATTCAATCAATAGTAAAGATCGTTGTAGGGTTTACTTACAACTAACCAATTTTGAGCTTAATTTTTGGGGTCCTCGGAGCTTTGGATCACCTTGAAAATAGTTCCAATAGTTTCCCTACATAACCAATTACATTATGGGTCAAGCTTTAAGTGAAACCAAATCACTAAACCCAATGAAAACTACAGCCAAAATACTCTCGAGAATAGTTTCCAAAAATATTAATTTATTTAACTCTTTCAACTAGCTTTCAACTAGCCAACTTGGGGTAACTGTTTAACCTTGAAACCTCAATATTTGTCATGATGACCTAAAAAGAACTTGTAGTACTCATGTCCTACTTTCCATAAACTCCAAGAACACTTAAATCAGACCACCGACGAAGAAGTTAAGAATTTTCCAATATGGCATGTCAACTAGGCAAACTTTATTTATTTTAAACTGAAAAACTTCTCCAAATCAATATTTTTGCAATTAAATCTTCAAAACTCGACAACAAACACTATGAAACCATTCGATACCAATATAAAAATATTTCCATAGGTCATGGAGTCAAATTGAGTCAAAATCAATAATCAATTCATCTAGAAACCCAATGTAAATCAATATTAACTATAAAAACATCTCCAAAATGGTTATCAACTTAATCGCATTAGTTCAATTCATCGAAACTCTAACCTACGTCGGTGGAATTTATTCCAAATTGGCAGAAATCAATCTAATATAACAATCCCTACCAATTTCTATCAAAACCCCTACGAGCAAAATCGAGAAATTGCAAGAATTCAAATTGAATTAAAAAATACCATTAATTGAGAATTTACCAAATTACACGCGAAATACCTCGTTTCCTCCGCAAAAACTTGGTTCAAACTGACCATCTCGCGATGCTCTATAGTTTTATAGAAACAATCAGGCGAAAATTGGATGTCGAAAGATCGCGAAGCGAAAACCCGAGTTGAGAGACGAGGGAACTAAACATACTTTTGTTCTATTGAAGATCAAATTAAAGTTTCGATTTTGATATTTTTATTTATATTTATATATAAACCATCAGTTGCTTGTAAGCAGCTTAATTTCATTTTGTTTATTAATTCCCAAAATCTCTATTTTTACGTGCTTTAATTTCTAACGCTCGTTTTCAATTCGATTTTTCACCAAATTGAACCAAACTCTTGACAAAATAGTCCATCTTCAAAAAAAATATCCATAACACTAGTTTTGGTCATGCCAAAACCCCCAAAAATATTAACTTTGTCCACGACATAGTAAAATCTTTTGGACCAATTCTATTGACACAACTAAACTTGCATCAATTTTGATCCAATCTCAACCTCAACCACCACCAATTAACACGCAACTCGAGACAAAGTCTTGTACCAACTTCATTCCCATTTAATATTACCACAAATCTCGATTTGCACGTAAGCTGAGTAAAAATCCTCACATGAGGATTAACACTTGGTTAATGCATTTTTTAGCAACCAATAATTTTATTTTCACTCGTGCCCTTCAAACACGCCCTTACAACCCCGATTAATACTCCAATTTTAACAAAATTTGAGAAAATTCCCAACGCACTCTGGAACATGCAGATAGTGCTTCTAAGCCTTAACTTGGCCCTATTTCGCGTCGAATAGAGTATAATACACCAATTAATCACGCGACATATGAAAATGATATTTCGACTTATGATCTTCGATCTGTAATGTGTGAATCCCACCTCGGATACTTAAATCCCAAATTATATCCAAAAATACTTAATTAGTCAACTAATCAAGTTTATGAAATTCTCGGATTTGACAATCTTCCTAACTAATTAAAACATTCGTCCTAGAAATCTAAACTTACAGGTTACTGAACCAAAAGAGATATATGAGAAAATGATCTTTCATATACAACTCTTTTAATCCAAACCTGTAAAACTATTTTCAAGGTGAAAGAGTTAATTCGTCACAATCACCTTCGTCGTATACGACAACTTGGTGGTAGAGATCATAAACATTTCAACGTTTCATTGTTCAAATCATTGGTTTAATGAAAATTTATCTCAATTACTTTGCCAATGTTGGCAATTTGTGAATTTCTGACGAGTTAAACAATCGAATTTGTGGAATGTCCAATAACCTTATTTCATTTCTTATTTCATACCTTGAATCTCATTCAACATATCTTGCTTTTTACATTGTACTACTCATTTTCATTCTTAGCTGAATACAATTCCAAAAATCGTTGATAATTCTTTCCCCATCCACCAAAACTATGGTACACATCCAAATTTACTTTCTCACCACTAATCATCTTTTTATTTGAATTGTCGATCAATCAATTCTTAGATCATCATTAGTCTAAAATTACATAGTGATGCAAAGAATATTTGAGCACAACATTATATACTAAGTAGATTTACGTGCATATCTAATCCATCGCCATTCCAGCGTTTCTCAAAAGAAATCTGGAATTACATAAGTCATCCCATGACTATAGATCTCAAATTATATTTGTCATCCCATGACAAGAGATCTCAATTAATGATTTGATTAGAAAATAAAATCTGACACATCATGCAACTCTGATTCATTCTCTAAATCTCTACTCACAATATTATTTAGGTTGTGGACTAGAAAGCAATTACAATTCCAACTCGTTAGCCAATTCACTTAGCTTTTCCTTTGACTAGTTAGAAAACTATTAATTTTTCTATCTTCGTCAAATCATTTTATATCCATGGGTTCACCAAGAACCTCGTTCCGTTCAATTACTAAGATCTCCCATAATATCACGTCTTAATCACTTATTGTTCGCCAACTTCTCTCATTGCCTGAATAACGACAGTTATCCTTTAATTGAGTAGCTATACGTTTCTAAACAGAGATATCGACATATTTCAATGATTATACACTTATAGTATAACTTTTAACTTGTATCTAATACAAGTTTTAAATATGATATCTTTCTTTGCCTCTACTCAATACATTTGTGACTTCCCTAAATATAATGGAAGAATACTTAATTCTTCCAACATATCAAGTTAGATATACCGTCCTATATTCAATATTTTCAAACCACCAAGGATAATATTGAATTACTGAGTTGTAAGTTATGCATCTCTTTTCATTTCATTTTTATCTTCACCATCATTCATGTATCTTACATCAACTCCAATTTACAATAACTAGTGCTTTAAACTCCACTGCGGACTAGTCACGTAGTGTAGCACTATACTTGAACCAATATACAACATATTCACTGATATCAGTTGTATACTAATTTGGTTCAAAACTTTCAGCTTTTGGAGTTTGATTCCTATTAAGATCCTTGTGAAGATATATTAAATTCCTTCAAACTTATAGTTTGATATTTTATGTCTTATCGAGACTTGTTCACTTGATATTTTCATTTTCATACTAATGGAAGAATGTATTGACCGTTTAGTTGCCTATACTTCAGCCTCCAATTGACTCCAACAAAACTTTGTAGACTCTTTTATACTGACTATCATCAATTCATTCGATTATTCAAAGATGGTGGATGTCACACTGATCTTCTATGTTGTGAATGAATTATGATTAAGAAACAGAGTTACTTGGACTTTTGACTATGCACAACTACTTCAGTGCCTTATCTTTACTAAAGGAGTCCATTTGTGTCACTTCGAGCAGTCACAATTCATCTCAACATCTCATTTTATTTTATACATAGAGTCTATTCCATTCATATTTGTCAATCTCAGCTATTCTCACATTGATCTCACTTGTAGTCACTTTTACAAACTTACCACGACTATCGCTCAACAACCAGGCCATTTACAGCACCTTAATCTTGACTTAAAAAAAACAATTTATATTTTTTTTCTCTTCGAAAATATAGCTAAGGATAATACGGCTTCTTATGATCATTCAATCAATTGAAGTCTTTTCTATCTAAGCTTTATTCGAAAAAGAGAAATTCCTAACTCAAACAAACTAACTGTTTGTTACTGCCTTAGTTGTTTTCATTAGTCTCAAATTTTCCCGACTTTTATTTCTCTCAAAAGGAAATTCGATACTTTTCAAGAGACTATGTAAGATAACTTTGTATCTTATTGTTCATCAAATTACTTTTGATGAATTCACCATTCCATTATTATTCATTTGAAGAGATAAAAGAATTTGAATTTCCAATATCTTGATTAACTAAACAATTGATCAACCTCTTAATGGATACTATTTCAATCCTTTAATTCATATAAATGGAAATTCTTGCAATATAGGAGCTCATATTGACGTCCTATACAAATCACTTATTGATTCTCAATCAGTACGTCTATTTCTTCCTTAATTATATTTTAGGTTATAGTGATAAGTGTCACAACTTAATGTCGTTAGAAGTGATTATTGGGCACTTTGAATCTCAAAACATAACTACTTGTATTGATTTTTAATAGCTAATCCAACTTATTATTAGACCACTTCCCCCAGCACCTTAACTTCTAACACGTTGATCTTATAGCTAGACCTTTCATTTTTCAAGTTAGAAATTTCACTGATCTTTGTTTCATAACAACACATAATCTGGTGTCAACAAAGATTACTTTTAACTCATGTATTTTCATTTGTTTTATCATTTCTTTATTCGAATCATAGAACCACTATACTCAATGTCGCTTATGAATAATTAACTTGAGTAGTAAACAATCAAAAATTTCAGTACTTCTTTTTAGAAGTCATTTTGATTATTTTTCAACTCTGGTTTTATTCCACTTTTTTTTATTTTGTTTCAGAAATGAGACAATACTTTGCTTCAAAGTATTTTATTTACGTAGAAATCAACTTAAACAACTTGACTAGTTCTATCACAATCTCATTGTGATATTACAGTCAAGTTTAATTTGTTTAATCGATTTCTATTTTTGTAACCCACGTGTCACCATTTTCCTTGTTTATACTATTTTAAAATTTTCCTGAGCGTTTTATAATTGTAATAATTCAATAATTCCAATTTCAAAGGACTTTATGTTCAGTATTTACGTCCCTAAATCATTTAGACTTCATGTTCAACCAATTTCCCATTAGTTTTATAATTGATAAGTTTCATCAGTTATACTAGTATCGAACTGCTTACAACACATTTGTGAATTTGAACTCCTGATTCTGTTTCACTTCAAGTCACGCTCAGTTTCATTTCATAATTATATTCTCTCTTTTAATTATTCGTTCTTACTCTTACTCGTCATTTCATACGAGTTAAGTATCGAACGGACAAGGAGAATAAACTTCATATCGTATATTTAACAATAATACATACTGCAACACAAGCATCACATAATAATGCAAATACCTATGCTTATGGCCACTTCCCAACTAATCGCACTCAATCACTCTTTGGTTTACAACCAAGATTTATACTCAAATTGAGCCAACCCTAGGCTCTGAAAGCAAGTTTTTCAGCCTCGTCGTCATTAAGATGACTGATTGGCCTAGATTACCTCAAACATCTGATAATCTAGTCAGCTTAATCTATTCTTTTAACTTTGACCTCAAAATAATTTTTATTCAGATCATTCATATTGCTCCAAAACTAAATTTTTATCCTCAACGTAACTCAATTCATGATTTATTCAATTTGAGCAAATTAGGATATCATACAGATTATTCTCCGTATTTTATAAAATTTCGGTGGCACCTCCCCTAAAAGTAGCCTACTAGAAAATTCACCGAATAGATAGCAGAATTAGGGATAGACTTAGACGGACTCACAACTCTTCGCAGTTCACAATGTACAACAAATTTGAATTTATAACTTAATTTAGAGTATCGAATAACTTAATTTCAACTTTACAACCTCAAATAGACCAAAATTGAACGTAAACCTCTCAACGCATTTTAAACTAACTTAGGAGACTCTAATAACTATTCAATGAAACTTCAGTCCTACACTCACCCCAATAATCCCAAAATAATATATTTAACAATTTACAACAAGAATTTACTTTAACTTTTGAAAACCATCACCACAATCTACGAGTCTTGTCCATTCGTCCCTTGTCTTCATATAGAATCTGAAATCATCAAAAATAATTTCAAGATGTCAGGTAAGTAAATTCCTACATTGATATGTACTCCTGCTATTGTTAGTCTGATACATGGAGACATGTAATTGCATTTCCAAATAAACGATAAGATATATGCGTCAATTTGAAATGTAATCCATTCCGTTGTTGTCTTATAACTATAATCAGATGTCAACTTCTAAAAATAGTATAGAGACAATATTAACAGGTTATGAAATGCAGAGATAACTTGTCGGCATTAGACTCTACTAGCCTCACTAGACGGTGTAGAGGTAGGAATGAAACCAAGTTTCAAGCAAACTAAACTCAGAAAAAAGCTTATCCCCCTCACTCTCTTTATGTATGCATGACTAAGAATGATGAAATGCAATGCAGACTATGATGCAATTGCAGGTACAAAGATATTCAATCAATGGTAAAGTTCACTGTAAGGTTTACTTACAACCAACCAATTTTAAGCTTAATTTTTAGGGTTCCCGGAGCTTTGAATTCCCTTGAAAATGGTTCCAATAGCTTACCTACTTACCCAATTATAATATGGGTCAAGCTTCAAGTGAAACCGAATCACTAAACCCAATGAAAATTGTAGCCAAAGTATGCTTGAGAACAATTTCCAAAAATATTAATTTATATAACTGTTTCAACTGGCTTTCAACTAGCCAACTTTGGGTAACTGTTTAACCTTGAAAACCTCAATATTTGTCATGATGGCCTAAAAAAGTTGTAGTACTCATGTCCTACTTTCCATAGACTCTAAGAACACTAAAATCATATCACAGACGGAGAAGTTATGAATTTTCCAATATGGCATGTCAACTAGGCAAACTTTATTTATTTTAAACTGAAAAACTTCTCCAAATCAATATTTTTGCAATTAAATCTTCAAAACTCGACAACAAACACTATGAAACCATTCGATAGCAACATCAAAATATATCCACAGCACATGAAGTCAAATTGGGTTAAAACCAATAATTGATTCATCTAGAAACCCAATGTAAATCAATATCAACTATAAAAACATCTCCAAAATTGTTATCACCTTAATCGCAATGGTTCAATATATTAAAACCCTAACTTACATCGGTTGAATTTGTTCCAAATTAACGAAAATCAATCCAATGTATCAATTCACAACAATCCCAACCAATTTCTATTAAAACCCTGCAAAAGATATCGAGAATTCACGAGAATTCAAATTAAATTAAAGAACATGTCCTGAATTGAAAATTTACCAAATTGTGACCAAATACCTCGTTTCCTTCACCGAAACTTAACTCGAACTGATCGTCTCACGATGTTCTATAGTTTTGAAGCAAGAAATCGAGCGAATATTGGACATTGGAAGATCGCGAAGCAAAAACTCAGGTCGAGAGACATAGGGAACGAAACATACTTTCATTTTTTTATATATATATTTATATATAAACCCTCACATGCGTGTCAGCAGCTTGATTTTTATTTATTTATTAGTTCAGGAAATCTTTATTTTGACGCGCTTTAACTTTTGACGCTCGTTTTCAATCCGATGTTTCACCAAATTGAACGAAATTCTTGACAAAATAGTTCATCTTCAAAAAAATGTCCATAATATTGGTTTTGGTCACGCCAAAACCCCTAAAATCTTAACTTTGTCCACGACATACTAAAATCTTTTGGACTAATTCTATTGACATACTTAACCAAACTTGCACCAATTTGGACTTCATCTCAACCTCAACCACCGTCAACTACATACAAAACTCGAGACGAAGTCTTGTACCAACTTTTTTTATTTAACATTACCACTAATCCCGACTTGCACGTAAACCAAGGTAAAATCTTCACATGAGGATTAACACTTGGTTAATGAGTTTTCGAGCAACCAATAATTTTATCTTCACTCATGCCTTTCAGACAGGCCCTTACAACCCCGATTAATACTGCAATTTCAACAAAATTAGAGAAGATTCCCAATGTGCTCCAGAACATGCAGACGCCACGTATAATCCTTAACTTGACCATATTTCATGTCGAATAGAGTATAATACACCAATTAATCACGCGACACATAAAAATAATATTTAGACTTATGATCTCAGGTCCGTAATGCATGGGTCCCACCTCAAATACTTAAATCCTAAATTATATCTGAAAATACTTAATTAGTCAACTAATTAAGTTTATAAAATTCCTGAATTCCATATTTATCAAGTACTAAGTTATCCATACCTCGAGAAATAATATCCCGGTTAGTTGGTTCGCATGCCGCAAGTCCAGCTCGCTTGTAGTAATAGTGTAACCAACTTATGTTTACTACGGATATCGTCCTCATTGAAATGTATATGCACTCACTACATACTTAACTAAAATTACTTTATTGCTAAGGAAATCTTTTTAATTGGTTTTATAACTAAACTAAACTAAACTAATCTATACTAACAAATCAATGCAAATTACTTTTAAACCCTTATATTAAGACTATCTTAGTTCACAACTTGACCTTAGTAATGAAATACTATGCTTTACAACTCAATTTATCATCTTCATTATGTGTGAGCAATGTCCAATTAAAATATACAGATTTCTTTCAATCCACTTTAACCCACTGTCGTGACCGAAAAGATTCTAATGTGTAAACTAGAACTCCACCTATCAGTGTGAATAACGTAAGCTCTATATTGCTTTAATGTTCCAAATCTTTAGATTCATAACCAATTAAGTCTACAATTTATGCCTCCCTAATCAACAACTATCGCTCGATGTTGTATATTTTACGGTTGTACCATCCATATCCGGCTTAAAAGCTTAAATGACCATGATAACTTCTAAAACCTAATATCAACAAACACGTGATCAAGATGTTCGTAGCATTATGATCAAAATCAATACAAATTCTAATCATTGCACTTTTATATTCATATTCTACTCATGTTTATAGCACAGCATTCATACCATAGGATCCATTGATCCCTAAGATTATTAGACTACTCACACTTCATTGAGACAAACATGTATATCGTGCTATTAATTGCAATCAAAGATATAATGAAATAACTTCAATTAAATCAATAAACAAAATAACTGAATCACCACATGTGATTCTTCAATGTCTTATCTCCACAATCGTCTTATTACTCAATAATAAGTAAAACATATGCTAAATTATGTTAATGGTGGCTAATCAATTGTATTCTATGAGTTTACCACGTTTTCCTATCTATTTATACTCTCTAATCACATTTCTAAACAATTAGAAACCCTACTTTACAATTTAACACAAAATAGAACTCTAACTTTCGATTTTCTTTTATCCCAACGCTGTCACTTAATCTCCGGCACTTTGTGTGTAATGTCACGGCCCGCCATTGTGCCATTTTTTTCATGTGCTTTTCCTCTATTCAGTGACCTCGGTGTTGTCACTTTAGTCTCTGGCACCGTCCCTTCAGACTCCACAGTGCTACACCTGCAGGCCACTGCGCCAAGCTTCATGTCTCATTTTCTTCACTTATCTTTTCTCCCACACTGTGCCAAGTTCCTCCACGTTGTGCCTTATGACCTCACAGTGTCGCACCTGCATGCCACAGCGCCAACCACACTTTGGTGTGTCTTAACTCCGTTTCTTCTCATTTTTGCTTGTTTTCTTCCTTTATGTCTTATCTACCTGAAAATGCATAAACACTATCAATTAGAGCTTGTTTAGGGATATTTATACTAAATATACCGCTAAACTAACCCTATATATAAGTTTAAATAATCATTTAGCAAATACCTCCAAACTTAAGATTTTGAACGTCCGAGCAAAAGTGTATATTACTAAGTCTCCTAATTACTCCTATTAATCGAGTTCTCATTCATTTATATTATTCATTGAGTATCCTTTAATTTACTAAGTTTCAAGTTAATAATCCACTCAAGAGTTTTCTTTACAAAAACTTATATTCTTTTCTAAATATGTAGCTTTAACAACACATAATTCACTTTCGAAACACCAAAGTGGATCATAACTAAAACCATCACTACTCACAAGCTTGTTTCACCTCGACACTCAAGTAGCAAGTGTATAATCTCATGATTTCTCATTAAGCTATGGAATTCACAAATAAGCATAGATCAAACTAATTTTGGTAGACTTTAAAACTTCAAGAGTCTCTAGGACTTAACATAGTTGGAAAGAAAACTTAACTCAATAAAACTACTCATGCTCGAGCTAAATCTTTTATTTAAAAAGTAGTAGTTTAGCTTTTGCCTTCTTTTCTTTATTTTTCTCTTGCATTTCTTTTCTTCTCCTTTTATTTTTATTTCACGGTCTCTGCTCATTTTCTTGTGGACTCTGTTTTTACTTATTTTTTCTAACAATCAAGTTCTCTGCTCCATTTCCTAAAGAACTTGTGAGGCTCTCTTTTATTTTTAAAACTCTTGTTACCACTTCTCACTTTCACTTTGTCAAGCAAGTTAACTCCAAATTTTCATTTAAAATGCCTATTTTTCCCCTTTTGCACTAATTCCTTATTTACTTTATATTATCAAGTAAGATTCTCACTTATTAAATAATTCCTTATAGATCTAACTCTTACCGCTAGAAGTATTCTAGTAATTTCTTGTTTTTGTTTCAAGCTCATGGTCTTCCCTAACTCTAGGTTTCTAATCATGAAATCATACCGTTGTTTGCTACATTTCATATTTTCTTCAAAAAATTTAAAAAACACTTTCTTGAGTTTCATATCAACAAGTCACTTGTATTTTACTTATCCTCAATTAAAGGCATGAACATGCAAATGAACTACTTATTCGTTACATATTACTATATATAACCCAATCTATATGAACTAAACATTCAAATAGTCAGTAAATGAAACAAATGATACACTGCCATGCTTTTTCTTTAGTTGCTTCAAAAAAACAAAATTTAAACGATCATACATGCAGTGTTTATCCTTATTTCAACCTTTTTTACCACTTCTCATAGTGTAGTGTAGTGTTGATGCCCCTAAACATAAACCAAACCTTGTCCTCTAGGTTTAAAAATTAGCCTGAATTCATGAAAACATTAAAATACACAAATATGTATAATAATAACATAAGATATAAAATCATAAACTATACTAAACATAGAATTTAAACAGCTAAATAAGTAACAAAATAAATCAAAGTTGAAATAAAATGGTATCAATGGATTTCTAATTTCCCCAGGTCTAAAGAAATTCTAAGAAACTGACATCAGGACTGCGCGTCGTCGTCATCATCTGCCTCATCAGCTCTAGTGTAGGATGGTGTCGATGGACGCTCCGCCCTCCTGCTTTGCACCAAATTTGAGTCAAACACATAAGCTAGTGTTATTGGAATGCGAAAAGACATATCAGTCGATCTCATCAGTCTGCTCCTCTCATATCTAGCTACATCCCTCTGATGATCGATAAATAACATGAAGTTATGCTGCCTGTGCAGTCTATCTTACTCATAGCTCCTCAATGCTTCACTATATTGCACCCTATCCTCTTGGTACTGTCGCCTCATCTTGGCAATCTACAACCTCTGTTGCCTTGGAGTCAAGTCCTCTAGTGGTGGTACTGGTGGTTTTGGTGGGGGAGGTGGTGGAAAAACTTCAAAACCATCCAAATCATGCTCTCCAATCAGTGGGTCTACGAACTCGTAGCCCTCAGTGAATCCCAGTTGTTGCTCCTCTTCTTCTCCATATCCTCATCTTCTAACTCATATGCTAACTCTGCTGCTGCTATTGTTGTTGTTGTGTTATCCTCCTGTTGTTTGGTTAACAACTTAGCCTAAATTCTAGCTCCCTCAACTTTTTCCCTTTCATTCTCGGAGTCTTGATAACCAGGCAGTGATTTCAGTGTAAGCATAAAAGTTTCATCCATGGTCGTTTGGGCCTCAATATCAAATTATTCATCTCGAAGTACTCGCACTTCGGCCTTCAAGCATAACTGAGTGATCAATATAGGAAACAATAATTTGTTGTCTCACTCTGACATTATGGACTCTCTCAGATTGGTGTAAATGATTGCATCGACATCGATCTCCCTGTTCTTCGTAATCTCATATAAACAAGTCGCCTTTGGCTTGTTGATCTTGCCCTACCGAGTGGTGGGGAATATAGAAGCAACAAGGAAATGTTGCCACATTCAGTAGACTTTCCAAACACTCCCCTTCTTGATGTGCTTCGGCACATTCTTAGCTCCCATTACCCAGCCGGGTTGTCCTTGGACAACCAATGCTCTCTTTATGGCTCTAAAAGGGGATATAGGTTATAGGGTTTCTCGTATAGATCATTTGAGAAACTTGGTTCGGCTCCAACCATACTCGAATGCTCTAATCCATAAATGTTATTAATTTCACACTCATTAAAGGGGACAAACACACCTCTCACCTTCACTAGTTTATTCTTCCTAATGAACTTCACATTGGCATAAAGTTCGTATACCATCTCACTAACTCCTCTAATTTCATTCTTTCTATAATCTTGAGTGAAATGCTCCTAATTTATCACCTAATGAAGTTTTTCATAACAAAATTATAGTCAACAACTTCACAACAACATCAATATATAATTTAAACATTCACAACAACGATTTAAACAATCATAACAAGTACTGTAAAAGAACTCATTCACGACATTTAACAAAAGTGGCACAATAACATCGTAACAACCTACGTTTAATATTTTTGATAAGAAGTATAATAGATAACAATTCACTTCTTCGAAGACTCTGTTTGCTTTGGATTCTTCAAATTTTCTCGAGAATATTCATTGCCAAGCATTCTCTTTTGTGGGCGAGCATCAGCCGATGGAGGTGTTGCATAAACCAGGGTGGACTTTAATTGTGTAGAAGTGTTGTCGTGCTGAGAGTGCTTAGGGGCTACCGCTGTAGGGGCTATTATGTCAATGGCGATGGTGGTAGTGCTGGTGGTGGTCCACCAAGACTCCTCCTTGACAAGAAATTGATCACATCATTCACCATTTTCTTTGCGGACTCCAAAGTACACAACTTAGCCCACGAGTCCATCCACCATAACGCAGCATCCAACCCAAGCCTATTCCGTTGTTGAAGACCAATGATCAAATGAAAGCAATCATAACACTATTTATTTTGCATACATCAACAGACAACCTAAAACGTTAACATACCTCTAATAGCTAATTGTCAGTGATAGTACTAGCGACAGCTGCGTCATCTTCAACACTCGAGTTCTCGATCACCGGGTGTGACACCTTTAAAAACCAAAGAAGATAGTATGGTGTAGCCAAGAACTCAAACTGCGCCTTCTGGCCTCGAACTTCGATGCTAACAAATGGTTACGCCAACATTCCCAATTGTCTTGTTGGAACCCATACTTGACATAGTATTTTAGTGCAGATGGGCCTCAGATTGCTTCGAATGAGCGGTATGGAAGGCTAGGTGTAGATTGCACGTAGCCAAGCTATTTCAGGATCCTCTCCGGATGGTAGGGCTCCACCATGTCCATGTACGTCAAAGTGCCATTGTAGAACGTATTGGGCATGTGCACTAGGTCAATCCATAAACAGTATTTATCTTATAATTTTAGTTAATAAAATTGAGCTTTTTATTTGTTATTTTATTATAAGTGATTGCATGTTTACTTTATAATAAGATCCATGGGTATTTGTTGAAATATCCTAAATGTCCCTAGTCTATCATTATACTGGGAACTATAATGAATTAAGACTAGTGTGAATTTTGATTGATGGTCATACGAATCGAGATCATAAGTACTTGTTAGGGAACAAGGTACTGGACCGACCCACTATGAGAACACCACATGGATTAAGTCATAGGTGTAACTCATGATAGGTATATCATTTAGCCCTTCGACTTGAGATTACTATAGACTTTAATATTAGGAGCATGGAAATTGAAAGCTCTATCTTGATGATCTAAAGAAAAATAAGAGTAGTGCGACTATTGTGCGACTACCGCTTCAAGTATTTACGTTATTGAAGTTAACTTGTGTACTAGTGATTCATGGGTATTGGATATCGAATGTAGATCCCACATTAATGTGTAGGGTCTCACCAAAAGTAGAAAGTTAAAGAAATGAGAAGTCATCCTACAAGTTGGAAATGGAGCAAAGGTTTATGTGTTGGCCGTAGGATGCTATGAGTTAGTTTTACTTAGTGGAATTGTTTTAGTTTTAAATAATTATTATTATGTCCCTACCTTGAGCAGAAATATCATTTCATTTTCATGTTTGGATTTGGATGGTTTTAATTTCATTATTGCGAATAATAAATGTTTAATTTCTCATAAGGACTTTTTATGCGAATGCTGATTTGTGTGATGGTCTTTATATTCTAAACATGAAAAAGTCCATAGATACTCCTATTCTTAACGTAAATACAAAGAGATTCAAGTCAAATGATTTGAATCAAATCTACTTTTGGCATTGTTGTCTAGGCAACATAAATGAAAAACGCATTTCTAAACTCCATAAAGATGGACTTTTATATTCTTTTGATTTTGAATCATATGAAACATGTGTATCTTGTTTACTAGGCAAGATGACAAAAAGTCCCTTTACTGGACACAATGAAAAGGCAAGTGATTTATTGGGTCTAATACATATTGATGTATGCAGTCCTATAAACAAATGGCTAGAAGTGGTTATCAGTACTTTATTACTTTCACCGATGATTTCAGCAGATATGTTTACATGTATCTCATGAAACATAAAGGTGAATCCTTTTAGATGTTTCGAACATTTCAAAATGAAGTGAAAAATCAACTTGGTAAAATTATTAAAGCACTTCGATCAGATCGGGGTGGTTAATATTTGAGCCAAGAGTTTGATGATCATCTTAGAAACTGTAGGATTGTCTCACAGTTAACTCCTCCAGCAACTCCACAATGAAATTATGTTTCTTTTGAGAGAAGAAATCGGATTTTATTAGAGAATGTTCGATCTATGATGAGTCATGTAGATCTTCCTATTTCCTATTTAGGTTATGCCTTAAAAACTGATGCGTTTACACTGAATCGTGTTCTTTCTAAAGCCGTTGATAAAACACCATATGAGATGTGGTTTGGGAAAATAACAAGTTTGTATTTCCTTAAGATTTGGGGCTATGAGGTCTTTGTATGATGACAAATCTTAGAAAAATTATTAGCCAAATCTCTCAAGTGTGTATTTATTGGTTATCTTAAAGAAACTAGAGGATACTACTTTTATAATCCTACTGATAACAAAGTATTTGTTGCTTAGAATGGTGTCTTTATGGAAAAAAGAGTTTATTTCAAAAGATAACAATGAGAATAAAGTAAGTCTTGAAGAAGTTTAAGAACCACAAATAAACATTCAACTGCCAGTGGGAGATCAAGAAAGTCTTAAACTAGTTGAACCTCCACAAATATTACAAGGCTCGCGTAGGTCTGATAGGGTAAGACATTAGCCTGAGAGATTTGGACTTCTTATTACTGATAGTAGTGAGATGTTGCTTATGGGTCAAAACAGACCTACTACTTATCAGGAGGCTGTATCTAGCCCGGAGTCAGGTAAATGGCTTAGTGCCATGAATTTTGAGATGCAATTCATGTATGATAACCAAGTTTGGAACCTAGTTGATTTACCTGAAGGTAGTAAGACCATTGGATGTAAATGGGTTTTCAAGAAGAAAACTAACACATATGGCAATGTGCATACTTATAAAGCACGGCTAGTAGCAAAAGGTTTCAGACAGACTCAAGGTGTTGATTATGATGAGACTTTTTCTCCTGTAGTCATGCTTAAATCCATTATAATTCTAATTGGCATAGCCACATATTATGACTATGAGATATGGCAAACGGATGTCGAAATAGCTTTTTAAATGGAAAGTTACTTGAGGACACGTATATGATACAGCCCGAAGGGTTTGTTCATCTTGAGAATTCTATGAAGGTGTAAAAGCTTCAAAGATCTATTTATGGATTAAAGCAAGCTTCTCGGAGTTGGAATCTTCATTTTGATGAAGCAATTAAGGAATTCGGTTTCATTAAAAATGAAGATGAGCCTTGTGTATACAAGAAGGTCAGTGGGAGCATGGTTGTTTTCCTGGTACTGTATGTCGATAATATATTACTCATTGGAAATGTCATCCCAACCTTACAGAGTGTCAAGTCTTGGTTAGGGAAGCGTTTCTCAATGAAGGACTTAGGAGATGCAGCCTACATCCTTGGGATTAAGATCTATAGGGATAGATCCAAAAGGTTTATATGTCTAAATCAGAGTGCTTACATTTACAAGGTACTGAATGGGTTCAGTATGCAAGACTCTAAAAGAGGGTCGTTGCCAATGTCTCATGGTATAAGTCTCAGGAAAACTCAATGTCTGAAGACTAATGATGAGCGAGAGCGCATGAATACGATTCCATATGCATCAGCTATTGGATAGATCATGTATGTCATGTTATGCACCCGGCCTGAGGTATCAAATGCTTTGAGTGGAACAAATAGATATCAGTCAAATCCCGGTGAGAGTCATTGGATAGTAGTAAAGAACATTCTTACATACTTGAGAATGACTAAATAAGTGTTTTTGGTATATGGAAGTTTGGAAGACGAACTTGTTATAAATGATTACACATATGCAAGTTTTCAAACTAATATAGATGACTTCATATTGCAGTCTTGATATGTGTATGCTTTGAATGGAGACGCCGTGAGCTGGAAAAGTTCAAAATAAGAAACTGTGGCAGATTCTACAACATAAGCTAAGTATATTGCAGCGTCCGATGCAGCTAAGGAGGCAGTTTGGATCAAAAAATTCATCTCCGAATTTGGTGTGGTTCCGAGTATTGCTAACCCCGTTTGAATGTATTGTGACAACAATGGGGCCATAACACAGGCCAGGGAACCAAGATCACACCACCGATCCAAACATATACTTAGACGTTTTCATTTCATTTGAGAAATCATTGAGAGGGGATACGTGAAGATTTGCAGAGTTCCTACAGAAGACAATGTTGCAGATCCTTTGACGAAAGCTCTTCCACAAGCGAAACATGATGGCCATGTTACGTCATTAGGTATTAGATACATCAATGATTGGCCCTGGTGCAAGTAGGAGATGTTGGGGCATGTGCCCTAGGTCAATCCACAAACATTGTTTATCTTATAATTTTAGTTAATAAAATCGATGTTTTCATTTGTTATTTTATTATAAGTGATTGCATGTTTACCTTATAATAAGATCCATGGGTATTTTTTGAAATATTATAAATGTCCCTAGTTGGTCATTATACTAGGAACTATAATGCATTAAGACTAGTGTGAATCTTAATTGATGGTCATGTGATGATCATGCACATAAGAATACGAATCAAGATCATGAGTACTTGTTAGGGAACAAGGTACTGGATTGACCCGCTATGAGAACACTACATGGATTAAGTCCTAGGTGTTACTCATGATAGGTATATCATTTAGTCATTCGACTTGAGATTACCATTGTAATGGCTTGCATTATTTAATCTTAATTAATTTATTAATTACATATTAGGATCTGTAGTTTGAACCCACGTGTACACTGCCGACAAGTTTAGAATTCGTATCGCTACAGTTAATAATTTCATTGATCGCATTATGCGCGTGTAATGATGAGAGTGTACGACGTCGCGGGGTGTGTGTAACGCTGGTTTATGGGATAGTCAAGGGTTTGTAGATCACATCACCCATCACATTACAACTACCCATCACATCATCCCATACCTCAATTTTTCTCTCTCCTCTCCAAACAAAAAACACAACAATCTCTTATATCTCCCCCATAATCGGTTCTTCCTCTCCCTCTTATTTTTAGTTTTCTTTTCTTCAACACTCATCCATCTCATTTGATCACATCCCACTCTCATAATCCTTCCTCTCTTCTATGACACTCTCGGTCTCTCTCGGCTCTGGCATCACCACCTCTCGCACTGGAGACCTCACTAAATTGAGGTAAGTGATTTTTTATTGTTGATTTTGTGGAGAGATTTATGAGCTTTAATGGTAATGGTGTTAGTTTGTTGTTCTTGATGTTAGTGTTGTTAGTATTGTTGATTTGCTGATTGTTGTTGGTTGTAGAAAATATGAAAAAAAAAATTGGGTCTCTTACCTAGAGACGAAATTTCGTCTCTAGAGAAGAGACAGAATAAGGGAAGGGGGTAGCCAAGCGGGTCGGACATAGCTACCCCCATGCGGGCCATGGTCCGGGTCAACCCGACCTAAGCCCGGATGGGCCGGGCTGACCCTGACCCGGTTGGACCTAGTCGGGCCGACCCAAGTCCAAACGGCTGGGCCGAACCCGGTACAACCGAACAGGGCCCGGTTTGAGCCTAACCCATTAAATAAATTAAATAAAATGATTTCAAATGAAAATATATTATAGAAAATTATAAAAAATAGATAAAAAAAATTCCAAAAAAATTATAGAAAATATGAAAAATTAGAAAAAGCTAGAAAAATAAGTTTGAAGCTGGTATAGCTAGAAAAGTGTGTCATAACAAAATTTTTGAAATAAAAATTCAACTTTGTGGTCCCACATTATAAATTCACTTAATGTGACTCTAAAATAATTAAAATGGTAGAATTGGACACCAAAGACTTAGGAGACTGTACTCGAGTGTCGGGTGCGCATCTCGAGGTATGGGCATGTGACGGCCCCTCTCCTAATCTAGGGCACCGCCCGGCCTAATCCCATAATTAAGCCATAATCATATCCACGAATGACTTAACTACGTATTAGTCAGCCTTTACAACCTAGACGCCTCTTTTCTCGTGTTCAGGATAAGTAATACACTAGTCCTACCAGTTTATAAAATTTAGAGTTAATGATCATATAGCACGAGGGACTCTAACCCAAGTGTTACCAGGGACTCTAACCCAAGTGTGTAGACCACCTCAGGGACTCTAACCCCGAGTGCCATACAGTGTCAAGTAACATGTGTCGACATCCCCAAGGACTCTAACCCCGTGATTCGCGCACACCTCGATCGAGTACGGGACCTAAATGCAAAAACTACTTTTTAAATTTCAAGAAATACCAAGTATGGATTGTCAAGGCATAGACACATCTACACACCTATACAAATAAGGAATACAAGTCCTCTTAAACATTTATAAGATATTCACTAACCTAAAAGCATGCTATTTATCATTCAATTCACATTTAAAACAACAAGAATAGACATAGCATGGGATAGAATCAATGAATCAAATCAAATGAATGGATATCATGCAAACTAGACTCATCAAGTGAGCATAGACACAAAGAACACATGATATAAGAATACAAAGGCAAAATAGTCAAAAGGACTATGCAAGGACAACAATTAATAGAAATGAAATGCCAAGTAAAGTTTTCATTGGGTATACTCACAAACAACAAAGTAAAGTCCTAGCTTTACTGGCCTCCCGATACTCTAACTATTGTATTCGCTCTCCCGTACCCTTTTCCTAAGTTCCTGAGTTTGGTGTCTCATTAGTTCAAATATAGTTGGTTTAAGCTCAATTTATTGTGTTTATTGTGTATTCAAATTGGTTCAATAGACTTTAAATCAATCTTCCTAAATCAGCCCCTAAAGACTAAATTAAGTTTCAATTTAAGTCCAACATTTTAACGCACTTTTAAGCATGAAATGGTCTAAATATCGAAATCCTCCATCAGTACAATTATTTTTGGTCTCTCTCTTAGCTTTCCGGAAAGGTTTAGTTTGCAAAGTTATGATTTAAAATGAAAGAGATATCATGATTTTACTAAACATAGGTCTAATTGGAATTTAATTCGACCAGCGGAATTAGAGAATCTATTTCTCCCAATATATAGTTCCTAAAAATGTGATGTTTGGTCACAAGGCATAAAATATATCCAAATACAACATACTAAAATATCAGCTCATTTGGATAAGTATTTAGGGAGTTATGCCCTTAACAAGTTTAGTTTCAAAACTTTCCTTTTTAGTTCCAGTACCTACTTGTAGAGCATATTTGGACATAAGAAAATTTAAGTAAAAATACCTTCAGTTAAGTAAATTTATTATTCTTTAAATAAGCTTTCAAATACCACTGGTTTGGATCAATTTGGATCTAAAATGAGCAGATTATGACCAAATTACCCAGGTTGATTCCTAATACAACATGCAGAATTCTAGTTTTGGTGTTGCAACTTCAAATATTCATATCTTTATGATTTCAAAACCAAATTAAGAACTTCAATATAGCTGTATTATCAGCTTGAAATGAGGAATCTAAATATATAAATCAATTGCAAATACTCAATGATCTACCATCTGAAATTAGCATAAAACCAGAACTTGTTCTAATTTCAACTAAAAAGATGTGTACCTTGTTGATGTAGCACCCTAGCTTGAGAGTTTCTCACCAACTCCCATGGGTTCCTTCAAGACCTTGATGATTCACTCCTCTCCAGCAATTCCTTCTCCTTCTCCAGCAAAAACGAATGAGTGATTTGGTTTGCATGTTGTTTGATCACTAATATTATATATTACGGTGATGTTCCTTCTTAGCCCTTGATCTCCATGGATTTATGTATCCCGAGGAACATCTAATGGCCCACCTCTTACCATATATCCCACTAACTTCCACTAACTTAACCTCAAGTGACACCATTTCATTACTCACCTAGTTCCTAGATGCGCCAATGTGTATCTCTAGACCAATCCTATGTTTTCCATTTAATTTACTCAACTATAGGTCTTTAATTTGATTTACATTAACAAACACAACCATAGGCTTATAAGTAATTCCTTATTTCATATTAGTATTAAATAAGACTTACCAAAATGCTAACTACTCGGTTTCCCGGCTCGCACGCTACTCGAGGCGTGTCCCCGCTCTCGTTTCGATGCCTACAACTGTACAAATCGACTTAGTAAGTCTACACAATACATAATACTAGGCATACATCAACACTTAAATACAATATACATCGGCCACGTACCTCGATCGGTGCACGTATCACAGTGTAGGTCCCACGTCAAGGGCGGTGATCCTGATTAAGGAATTAAAACGGGGGTTAGAGATTTAGCCGTGACAGGGCATGCATTTTAAGGGAAATTTGCGATTTGCTTAGAGTAAACCCATGAGAAAATTAGTTAAAATTCATTTATAGCACTTGTTTAATTTTAAATTTCAATTACTACATCATGTTATTTATTGATATCCACTTACTGTTCACTCCCACGTGTGTACGTGTGTTTGTTGATGGGTTCGGGCATGGCACAGACTCAAACCCTAGGGCTAGCTACCCCGTGTTGTTCGAGTAGTTGTCCATGTCGGGGCTACGCGATGACTATTTTTCGCGAGACCCGTTAGGTTGAGAGATGTTTGACGGGGACCTAAGTCTTCGTCATGGATTCCTCTCGAGAGATGTTTGGACTGGGTGTTACCGTTCATGGGTTCCTCTCATTCGACCGTGAGATGTTTGACGAGATGTTCATCATGGGTTCCTCTTGGGTTTAGCTAAGTCGATTCCTGGATGTCGACCAGGGTTTTATGTCATGCTACACTCATGTCCAGTTTCGACTTCTCTGCAACTTATTTTTATGCGATTACCTTATTTTCTGTTCCTTATTTAAATTGCATGAATTGTAACCATTTTATTTGGTTTCGTGAATATTAGCTAACGTTCTCTAGGATTTGCTCACTGGGATTTGTCATCATTTTTTGTGACAAATCATAGATCCTACAACAAGCCGGGGCAAAGGGGTCTTAGGCGACTACCTCTAAAGTAGGAGAGCCCCATCAGCTTTTTTGCGAAGGTATATGTACTTATTTATTTTTTTATGGGATCTTTGGGAGGACTTGTATACTTGATACATGTATATGACTATATTTTGTACTTTTGTCGCTTTTCGATATACATGGTATCTCATGCCGTGTTTCCACACTATAGGGTTGTTTATAAATGCAAACTTTTTATTTTTACAATATTTGCATGCTTAAAAGAGTTCCGCTAAGATATTTAACTTATAATGTTTTCATAAATTGTAAACAACTTAACTTAGTTAACTTATTGTAAATATTTATAAATATATGATAAATACTAAGTTAATGCGAATAAAATACAACCAAAGGTTTAAATCGCGGGCTGTCAAGGACATGTTCGGTGACGTGGTGTAACATACGAGAATTGTATACACTTGATTAGGCGGTTGATTAAATATTTCCAAATTTAATTTGGGATTTAGTATCTGAGGTGGGACCCACACATTTCATACCAAAAATCATAAGTCAAAATATTATTTTTGTATGATGTATGCTTATTTGGTGTATTATATGGTATTTCGTCGCGAAGTCGAGTTGTGTTGAGGTGTATCCTCAATTTTTCATACTTAGGGTTACAAGGGCATGTCTGGAGGGCACGAGTGAGAATAAATCATTAGTTGCTCGAAAAATAATTAATCAAGTGTTAATCCCCACTTGAAGATTTTGCCTCGGTTTACATGCAAGTTGGGATTGGTGGCAGTGTAAAATGAGAATGAAGGTAGTGCAAGACCTTGCCTCGAGTTTCCTATCAATTGGCGGTGGTCGAGGTCGAGATCGAGTCCAAATTGGTGCAAGTTTAGTTAAGTATGGCAAGGGGATTGGTCCGAGATCATTTAGCGTGTCATGGACAAAGATAAGATTTTTGGGGTTGTGGTGTGGCGTAAATCAGTGTTATGGACGTTTTATGAAGATGGACTATTTTGTTGAGAGTTTGGTTCAATTTGGTGAAAAATCAGATCGAAAACAAGTACCGAAAGTCAAAAAAATGTCAAAATAGGGATTTTAAGAATAAATAAATAAAAAGAAATTAAGCGGCTGACAAGCAGCTGAGGGTTTATATATAAATATATAAAAAAACAAATGAAATCGATTTCAATCAAAAACGTTGAACAAAACGTTAAGGTATGTTGATACCTAAACTTTTCAATTCGAGTTTTCACTTTGCGAGCTCCCGACGTTCAATTTTCGCCCGGTTTCTTTCCGCAATATTGTAAAGCGTCGTGAGACTGTCAGTTTGTGCTAACTTTCCATGGTGAATATGAGGTATTTGACCTGCAATTTGGTAAATACTCAATATTGGACATTTTGGGCATTTTCCTCAATTCAAATTGATTTCTCGCGATTTCTCGATATCTTTTGTGCAATATTGATAGAAATTGGTATGAATTGTTGAAAATTGATGTATTGAGTTGATGTGCATCGATTTGGAATAAATTTCACTGGCCTAGGTAAAGGTTTTGATGAATTGAACTAATGTGATTCAGTTGATAACTATTTTGGAGATGTTTCAATAGTTGATATTGATTTATATTAGATTTTTGGATGAATTGATTATTGGTTTTAATCCAATTTGACTCTACGGGCTATGGAAATGTTTTGGTGTTGGCATCGAGTGGTTACGTAGTGTTTGTTGTTGAGTTTTGAAAATTTAATTACGAAAATATTGATTTGGAGAAGTTTTCCAGTTCAAAATAAAATAAATTTTGCCTAGTTGATAAGCCATATTGGAAAATTCATAACTTCTCCATCAACGATTCGATTTGAGTGTTCGTGGAGTCTATGGAAAGTATGATATAAGTACTACAAGTTCTTTTTAGGTCATCATGACAAATATTAAGGTTTTCAAGGTTAAAAAGATACCCCAAGTTGGCTAGTTGAAAGGCAGTTGAAACAGTTATATAAATTAATATTTTTGGAAACTATTCTCAAGCATACGTTGGCCACAGTTTTCATTGGGTTTCGTGATTAGGTTTCACTTGAAGCTTGACCCATAATATAATTGGGTATGCAGGGAAGCTATTGGAACCATTTTCAAGGTGATCCACCGCTTCGGGAACCCCGAAAATTACACTCAAAGTTGGTTGGTTGTAAGTAAACCCTACAGTGATCTTTATTATTGATTGAGTATTTTTGTACATGTAATTGTATCATAGTCTTGCATTTTGTCATTCTTGGTCATGCATGCATAGAATGAGTGAGGGGGATAAGCTTGTTTCGGAGTCTGGTATGATTGAAACTAGGCTTCAGTCATGTCTTTATGCCATCTAGAGAGATTAGCGCAGTCTAACGCCGACAAGTTATCTCTGCATTTCATGATCTCTTAATACTATCTATATACTATTTTTGGAAGTTAACGTCTGATTATAGTTAGAAGACAGCGACAGAGTGGATTGCATGTCATGTTGACGCATATATCTTGTTGATTATTTGGAAATTCAATTACATGTCTCCATGTATGAAACTAACAATTATAGGAGTACAGATCAATGTAGGAGTTTACTTACCTGACATCTTCGAGTTATTTTTTATGACGTTAGATTCTATATGATGAAAAGGGTAGAACGGACAAGACTCTAAGATTTTGGTGATTGTTTTAAATTGTTGTTATATTTATTATTTTGGGATTTTTGGGGTGAGTGTATGATGTAGAATTTTGTTGAATGGTTATGAGAGTTTCTTAAGTTAGTTTAAAATAGGTTGAGAAGGTTTATATTCAATTTAGGTCTATTTGGGATTGTAAAGCTGAAATTAAGTTATCAGAGACTCTAAGATAGTTTATTAATTTGAATTTGATGCATATTGTGAACTGCGGGGAGTTATGAGTTCTTTTAGGCCTCTCCCCAATTCTGTTGTCTATTAGGTGAAAGTTTTCCAGCAAGCCACTTTTAGGGAAGGTGTTGTTGAAATTTATACCAAATACGGAGAATAATCCGTATTATTCCCTAATTTTCTCCAACTAACAAATCTTGAATTGAGTTTCATTGAGGATATAAATTTAGCTTTAGACCTTTATTAAGGATTGAATTAAAGATTATTTTGGGGTCAAAGTTAAAATAATGGATTAGGCTGACTAGATTATCAAATGATTAAGGTAATCTAGGCCGGTCAGTCATCTTAATGGCGAAAGGGCTTACAAACTTGGTATCAGAGCCTAAGGTTTAACTCAATTGAGGATAAACTATGGTTGAGAACCAAAGAATGATTGAACGCGATTAGTTGGGAAGTGGCCGTGAGATGAGGGTGTTTGAATTATTGTTTTATATTTGTGATGTGTATTTATGTATTATCGCTAGATAGGTGATAGGAAGTTTATTCTCCTTGTCCGTTCGATACTTAACCCATAAGATATGACGAGTAAGATTAGAAATGTATAAGTTAAAAGAGAGAATAGACTTATGAAACGAAACGGAGCGTTATTAGATATGAAATGGACTTATGAAGTCTAAATTTACAAAGGTGTTGTACGTAGTTTGGTACTAATGTAACTGATGAAAGTTATCAGTTATGAGACCAATAGGAAATTGGTTGAACAAGAAGTCTAGATAATTCAGGTACATAAGTACTGAACATGGATTTTTTTAAAAATCAAAAGTATCGAACTATTACAATTATAAAACACTCAGAAAAATGTTAAAATAGTCTCAACAAGGAGACAAAACTGAGACACGTGGTTCTGAAAGTAGGAATTGATTAGACAAACTCAATTATGACTGAAAATCACAATGGGATTGTGATATAACTAGTCAAGTTGTTTAAGTCAATTTCTACAAAAATAAAATATTTGAAGTAAAGTATTGTCTCTTTTCCAGAACAAAAAGTAAAAGTGGAATGGAACCACAGTTTAAAATAATCAAATGACTTCTAAAAAAGAAGATTTAAAGTACCCAATAACTTTTGATCAAATTAAGCTATATTAAGTTAATCGAGTTTGAAAATTCAAATTCTTCTATCTCTTCAATTGAATAACAATGGAAAAGAAAAATTCATCAAAAGTGAATTGATGATATGTAAGGTATTTAGTTGTCTTACATAGTCTCTTGAAAAGTATCGAATTTATTTTTGAAAAAAAGAAAGAAAAGTCGAAAAATTTGTGACTAATGGAAGCAAATTATGGCAATAACAAATAGTAGAGCTGTTTGAGTTGCAAAATTTCTCTTTTTCAAATAAAAGTTAGCCAAGGAAGACTTTAATTGATTAAATGATCATAAGAAGTTTGTATTATCCTTAGCTAAGCTTTCGAAAAGAGAAGAGGAATAAATTGTCTTTCTAAGTTAAGATTAAGGAATTTGTAAGTGCTTGGTTATTGAGTGAAAGTTGTGGTTTATTTATAAAGGGACTAAGATTGAGATTAATGTGAGAATAGCTTAGATTGATAAAAATCTAACAGAATAGACTTTGTGTATAAAATAAAATGAGAAGTAGAGATGACTTATGAGTGATGGAAGTGACACGAAACAGACTCCTTTAATCAACCCTGCAGAATGGAGTAGGTATGCATGACTAAAAGTCTAAGTAACTATATTTCATAATCATGATTCATTCACAAGCGTAGAAGACTAGTGTAACGCGTTCACTCATCTTTGAATAATCAAATGAATCGGTGATAATCGAAATAAAAGAGTTTATGAAGCTTCGTTGGAGTCAATTGGAAGTTGTAGTATAAGTAAACAAATGGTCAATAACTTCTCACATTAATATGAAAAATGAGAATTTTAGGTTAACAAGTCCCAATCGAATTAGGATGTCAAACTATTATTTTAATAGTAATTAATATATCTTCACCAAGACCTTATGAGAAATCAAACTTCAAATGTTTAAATTTTTGAATCAAAGTAATTTACAACTAATATCAATGAATATGTTGTATATTGGTTCAATTGTAGTGCTACACCACGTGATCAGTCAGTGGTGAAGTTTTAAATTAAAGCACTAGTTATTTTAAGTTGAAGTTGATGTAAGATACGAAATGGCGGTGAAGATACAAATGATATGAAAAGAGATGCGCGACTTACAAGTGTAGTTAGTTTTTATTATCCCTATTAGCGAGAAAATCTTGAATATAGGACAATGTATCTTACTTGGTATATTTGAAGAATCGAATATTCTTTCACTATAATTGAATAGAAATTAAAAAGAGATAACATATTTTATAAACTTGTATGCGATACAAGTTAAAAGTTATACTATGAGAGTATAATCATCGAATATGTTGATTTCTCTATTTAGAAACGTGTATCTACTCAAATTAAGGATAATTGTCTCTATTCGGGTCATGAAAGAGGTCCGATGAACATAAATAATTGAGATTGATGATTAAGTTAAAGGAATGAGGTTCTTAGTGAACTCATCGATAGAAAATGATTTCACGAAGTTAGAAAAGTCGTTAATTTTCTAACCGAGTCAAAGAAAAAGTTAAGTGAATTGGTTGACGAGTCAAAATTGATAATTACTTTCTAGTCCACAACCTAAATGATATTATGAGTGGAAGTTTAGAAAATGAGTGAGAGTTACACAATGTGTCGGTTTCATTTTACGATCGATTGTAAATCAAGATCTCTTGTCATGGTATGACAAATATAATTAGAGATCTATAGTCATGGGATGACTTTTGTAATTCTAGGTTTGTTGAGAAACGCTTATTTGGAATGGTGATGGATCGATAGACACGTGACTCTACTTTGTATCTAAAGTTATGCTCAAATATTATTTGCATCACTATGTAATTTTAGGCTGATGATAGTCTAAGAATTGATTAGCCGACAATCTTAACAAAAAGATTACCAAGTAATGAGAAAGTAAAGCTGGGATTTGTACTAGAGTTTAGGTGGATATGAAAATAATTATCAACGGTTTGTGAAATAACATATAATTACAAATGAAAATGGTGTAAGAAAAGAAAGATAGGTTAGATCTTGCTAAATATTAATGTTTGAATGAGATTGAAGGTATGAAATGAGAAATGAAGTAAGATTATCGAATATTCCACAAAGTTGATTGTTTAACTCGTTAGAATTTCACAAATTGCTAGGATTGGCAAAGCAACGGAGAAGATTTTTCATTAAACCAAGAATTTGGAAATGAAAAGTTGAAATGGTTATGATCTCTACCACCGAGTTGTTGAATACAACGAAAGTGATTGGGTCCACTAAACGTTTCACCTTGGATGTAGTTTTATAGTTTTGGATTAAAGAGTTATATATAAAGGATCATTTTCTCATATCTCTTTTGGTTCAATAACTTATAAGTTTATTAGTTGGGAAAATTGTGACATCCGAGAATTTTATAAACTCGATTAGGTGGTTAATTTATTTTAGGATTTGATTTTGGATTTTAAGTATCCAGAGATGGGACCCATGCATTTTGGATTTGGAGATTATAAGTCAAAATATTATTTTTGTATGATGAATGTCTATTTGGTGTATTATATGGTATTTCGTCGTGAAGTCGGGTTATGTTGAGGTGTATCCTCGGTTTTTCATACTCGAGGTTACAAGAGCGTGTCGTAGGGCATGAGTGAAAATAAATCATTAGTAGCTCAAAAACTAATTAATCAAGTGTTAATCTCCACTTGAAGATTTTGGCCCGGTTCACTTGCAAGTTGGGATCAGTGGTAGTGTAAAATGAGAATGAAGTTAGTGCAAGACCTTGCCTCGAGTTTCTTATCAATTGGCGGTGGTCAAGGTTGAGATTGAGTCCAAAATGGTACAAGTTTGGTTAAGTATGGCAAGAGGATTGGTTCGAGAGACTTTGGTGTGTCATGGACAAAGATAAGGTTTTTAAGGGTTTTAGTGTGGCCAAAACCGGTGTTAAGGATGTTTTATGAAGATGGACTATTTTATCAAAAGTTTGGTTCAATTTGGTGAAAAATCGGATCGAAAATGAGCGTCGAAAGTCAAAAAAAATGTCAAAATAGGGATTTTAGAAATTAATAAATAAAAAGAAATTAAGTTGCTAACAAGCGACTAAAGGTTTATATATAAATATATAAAAAAACAAATGAAATTGATTTCAATAGAAAACGTTCAATAGAACGTTAAGGTATGTCGATACCTAAACTTCTCAATTTGGGTTTTCACTTTGTTAGCTCCCAACGTCCAGATTTTCAACCAATTTCTTTCGCAAAATCGTAGAGCATCGCAACACGGTCGGTTTGAGCCAACTTTCCCTTTGTGAAAATGAGGTATCTAGCCCACAATTTGGCAAATACTCAATGCTAGATATTTTCCTCAATTCAATTTGAATTCTCGCGACTTCTCGATTTTTTTGGTGCGATATTGATAGAAATTGGTATAAATTGTTGAAATGTGATGTATTGGGTTGATGTGCTTATTGATTAGGAATAAATCCCACTTGGCCTAGGTTATGGTTTTGATGAATTGAACTAATGTGATTGAGTTGATAACTATTTTGGAGATGTTTTATAGTTAATATTAGATTTATATTAGATTTTTGGATGAATTAATTATTGGTTTTGATCCAATTTGACTCACTGAAATTTGTGGAAATATTTTAACGTTGGCATCGAGTGGTTTCGTAGTGTTCGTTGTCGAGTTTTGAAGATTTAATTACAACAATATTGATTTGGAGAAGTTTTTCAGTTAAAAATAAAATAAAGTTTGCCTAGTTGACATGCCATATCGGAAAATTCATAACTTCTCCGTTGATGATCGATTTGAGTGTTCTTGGAGTCTATGAAAAGTATGACATGAGTACTACAAGTTCTTTTCAGGTCATCATGACAAATATTGAGGTTTTCAAGGTTAAAAAGTTACCCCAAATTGAGTAGTTGAAAGGCGGTTGAAACAGTTATATAAATTAATATTTTTGGAAATTGTTCTCAAGCGTACTTTGGCTACGAGTTTTCGGTGGGTTTCGTGATTCGGTTTCACTTGAAGCTTGACCCGTAATATAATTGGGTATGTAGGGAAGCTATTGGAACCATTTTCAAGGTGATCCAACGCTTCGAGAACCACAAAAATTACACTCAAAGTTGGTTGATTGTAAGTAAACCCTACGGTGATCTTTATTATTGATTGAGTATTTTTGTACATGTAATTGTATAATAGTCTCGCATTGCATTTTATCATTCTTAGTCATGCATACATAGAGTGAGTGAGGGGGATAAGCTTGTTTGAGTCTGGTTTGATTGAAACTAGGCTTCGACCCAAACCTCTATGTCGTTTAGTGAGACTAGGGGATTATGACGTCGACAAGTTATCTCTGCATTTCATGATCTCTTAATACTATCTTTATACAATTTTTGGAAGTCGACGTCGATTATATTTAGAAGACAGCGATAGAGTGGATTGCATGTCATGTTGACGCATATATCTGGTTGATTATTTGGAAATGCAATTACATTTCTCCATGTATCGAGACTAACAATTTTGTTGGAGTATAGATTAATGTAGGAATTTACTTACTTGATATCTTCGAGTTTTTTTTCATGACGTTGGATTTTATATGACGAAAAGGGAAGAATGGACAAGACTCTTAGATTTTGGTGATTGTGTTAAATTGTTGTTATATTTATTATTTTGGGATTCTTGGGGTAAGTGTAGGATGTAGAATTTCATTGAATGGTTATGAGAGTTTCCTAAGTTAGTTTAAAATAAGTTGAGAAGGTTTATATTCAATTTAGGTCTATTTGGGATTGTAAAGTTGAAATTAAGTTATCATAGACTCTAAGATAGTTTATTAATTTGAATTTGATACATATTGTGAAGCTATGGGGAGTTATTAGTCCTTTTAGGTCTCTCCCCAATTTTTTGTCTATTAGGTGAAAGTTTTCCATGAGCCACTTTAGGGAAGGTGTTTTGAAATTTATATCAAATAAGGAGAATAATCCGCATTATTTCCTAATTTGCTCCAACTAACAAATCTTGAATTGAGTTTCATTAAGGATATAAATTTAGTTTTAGAGCTTTATTAAGGACTGAATTAAAGATTATTTTGAGGTCAAAGTTAAAATCTTGGATTAAGTGCCGACTAGATTATCAAAGGATTAAGGTAATCTACATTTGGTCATCGCCTTAAAAACGAGAAAGTGACACATGGCATGTTGGTTGACATGTTTGGTGACATTGGAGGTACTCGGTTTGCATCGGAGTTTGGGGCCGTCACGACCATAGACTTTATTATTATGAGCATGATAATTTGACAAAATCAAATGTTGTCTTTAACTTAGGACGATTATAAAGATAATAATTGGTTACCATATGAATAATATGTGAAGGTGTGTAATCAAAATAGAATTTGTCACTCTCGTATAGAGAGAGATATCGATGGATCCTCGATATGATAGGTGATAATGGTCAAGTCCATTTGAATTGATATGATCAATGTCAATTAGATATTTTCGGTTTACCTAAAGATCGAGACTAGTATGATTGAACATTAAGGGTGACTTTTCATGCCTTATGTTTAATTAAGAAATATCGCATGACAAAATGATATAATATATGTTATTCATTAGGTTATATCGATTTTGATATTCGTGCTACTAGGGTAATCATAATGTCTTGCTAGAGACCGCTTATGACTTGTATACCAAAATAGTTTTTGTTCATTGCCAACTTCGCATGAACATATTGGGTCATACACAAAGAATGGTTTTGCGCAATTTTAATTATTCTAGAGTAATGAATTTTATATGATAAAATTCATAACATAAAAGCCCTTACAATTTGTTATATGATAACTTATTAATAGGAGCGTATGTGTAATTTGCTTAAACAACCTAAATACAATAGTTGTATTACGAATAGGATTTTAAGTGAGGGTTTATCTACACATATAAATAGAGGGTGAAACCCTAAAACGAAATAAGATTTTCGTTTTTGCAAAACTTGAGTACTCTTGATTTTGGGAGTGAAAATGAAAATGTTTTATATCTCTCTTGGAGTTAGCACCCCAAATCATGGTCACCATTCGTGTGTGGGTTTACGATAGAGGACGCGCACTTGAACGTCTTGGAAATTGAACAATCGAGATAAGGAAATCTTGGATTAAGGTAAGGTTTACATTTGTACATCTAGTTTAATAGATTTTATTTTTTATCTTGTTGGGGTTTTTCAAAATTGTTTTGAGTTTTTCTTTGCGTATGAACCCCAAAACCCAAAAGAACGCCATCGGGTGCACAACTCCATTATCTATGATAAGTCGATATTTATAAGTTTTTAGTAGTTTATTTTAGTATATTTAAATATAGAAAGTCTCTAAAATATGTATTTTATTATATTTATTGGTCATTTTCGGGTGAAACGGAGTGCGCGGTTGAATTCATAGCAAAAAAAATACTCAAAATGGAGTATTTACTAGTAGTGATCGCACGCCGGACAATTTGCCTCGAGTTACGTATTTGCGCGGTGGGTAGAATAGGAGACGGCTAACACGTGGAAGCTTCCTATTGGTCAATTCTTCAATAGCACGTCATTCACAACTCGTCCTTCAACCAGAGCGTGACACGTGGCGGACTTCAACGCAATTCACAACCGGTCTTCACCAATCGGGAGCCGCCACGTCGGCGCAGACGCAGAAAACGGACCAATCAAACGCAGCCACGTGATGTCTCGCCATCACCACATCACTAACAAACCATTTCTCCTCGTTCGGCAGCTCTTTGATTTCTTCGGGATGCGCGTCGGCACACCATCTCCCAGATTTTCGCCAAGTCGTGCGAGCCTTCTTCACCGCCTCCCGGGCATGACACGTGTAAGCATGTCACCAACCAAGCATGTCATGTCCAGCGAACCATCCAATCCCCTGCTGCCACATCAGCCAGTTCCATTCAAGCGGTCCAATCATATAGCGACACGTGGCAAAACGTGATTTCAAGCCCAAAAGCAGCCATACAATGCTCCTCGGCGCACGTGTCACCTCCCCAACCCCTAAAATTAGTTTCTCTCACCTTTTGGGACCAATTTTAGTAGTTTTATATATGAGGAACCTATGGTATTATTAGAGAAACACCAACTATTATATTTTAGCATTAACTTCTCTCGACAATTGCCTAGGTCGGCGGAGAAATAAGTCGGGATTATGGATTCATGGCATATTATGTGAGATCTTTTATTTTATTATTTAATTTAGTTTAAATTCTCATATTTCATTGTTGTTGCTTTTAAGAAATATGGTTTAGATCTAGGGTATGTATGTGGCCAATGCATGCTTTTAGGGGGACAACCTATAGTTATTTGGACCATTAGTATCAGTGTAATTGTACTTTTGGACCAATAAAGTGACAAACACTTACCGTTTGCCGTCAAACCCTTTCGGTTCTTGGTATTGTGCAATAATTGAATCTAGGTTAAATCGAAGTGGATGCGATCCAATTATTTAGGATTAGTGTTCCCACATATCCATATTCTTTGCGGTTAGTATGTTAAACCTGATTGGCGGATGTCTAGGGTTATGCATTAATTAGGGAAGTAGTTAGTGGCGGACGTCCTGGCTATCGAGATTAGGGGAACGAGGAATTTCTAAGCGGATGTCGATTTTCTATAGCTAATCTAGGAGAAATTAAATTAATGACTTTTTGGGAAAGATTGAAGACCATGATTGCTATCGAATCCTAATTCGATTTATGGAGCTGAGACCTAGGTGTTTTCTTGGAACTATTTGAAAGTTGTTCTTATCATTTTATTTATTTAGTTTAGTTAGTTTAGTCGGTTAAATTATTAAATTTTATTTAAAACCGCGATTTTTCCTTTTTTGTTATTTTTGACCTAAGAAAGACTACTAATCTCTGTAGGATCGACCACTATTCTACAAAATAGTTAGTTTAGAAAATTTTATTTTATTGACGCGTTCGAGCGCGCGTCAATTTTGGCACTTATAGATTGCCGGGGATTGGTTTTCTTTCTTTGGTGTTTTTATTTATTTATTTATTTATTTATTTATTTATTATTATTATTATTATTATTTATTTTAATAAATTGGAGCACCTCCGAGTTTTGTTAGGTTTGACTATGAATTATATTTTTTTTAGCATGACGTGAGCATTTTTTTAGGAATTAACATGTTTATAGAATTTTAGGTGTTTTGAGACATGGTTGGGACATGTCCAACTTAAGTCGTTGCATTAGTGGCGGGGTTTTTAGTAGACCCAAAACCCTGGACGTCATTTCATCATCTTGTTGATTTCTCCCTTAGTTGAAAGACTTCGGGCTCGCAAGATTTGATAGGAATCTTTTTAGTTAACTCTTATGTTTACTAGTTCTTGCTCTTGTTATGATTGTTCTTTTATAGTTTCCTTAGTCACCTACACATGAGAGATTTTGTGCGTTCTTTGGTTTTTAGAGACTTTTTGTCATGCATGCATTTGTATCATCTTTTTATCCATGTTCTTTTTCACCACTTGTCTTTTTCTTTTTGTTATATGCATGCCTTGACTTGTTTTAAACCTTGAGGACAAGTTTCAGAATAAGTTTGAGGGTATTTTAGGGATTGTGGTTGGACTTTGGATGGATTCTTTGCGAAAGACCGCTTGAGGTGAGATCGTTTAATTTTTTATGCGGTTATATGCGATTGATGGATGGTAATGGTGGTGTTTTATATTCCATTTCTTGCATTTCTTGCCCCTTCATATTTATTTCTCATTTCATTAGTAGTTGATACACTTTCATGCATGTATTTAGTATAGTTTTTTTTATTTTTTATTGCATAGAGTCAACCGAAACTTTGTTTCATTCCTTTGGTTGTGGATGAGTACATTACGGTTGCCTTTTTGACTTGAAACTTAGGGAAAATTAGGACAAAAACTCAATCGAGTCCGTACCACGCATTTTTATGATTTCATGATTAGGGACTTAATTGATGGTTAAGCTTTGTGCTAGATAGCAAAAAAGTGAGTAGACGGTCGACTTATGCAAGTGGTAATATTTTAACCCATATTGGGGAATTTGCTTGATTATAATGAAAGTGAGAAGGGCTATCGGTATTTATAGGTTTTTAGTAGTTTATTTTAGTATATTTAAATATAGAAAGTCTCTAAAATATATATTTAATTATATTTATTTGACATTTTCAGGTGAAATGGAGTGCGCGGTTGAATTTGTGGCGAAAAAATACTCAAAATGGAGTATTTACTGGTAGTGATCGCACGCCGGACAATTTGCCTCGAGTTACGTGATGCGCGGTGGGTAGAATAGGAGACAGCTGACACATGGAAGCTTCCTATTTGTCAATGCTTCAATAGCATATCATTCACAACCTGTCCTCCAACCAGAGCGTGACACGTGGCGGACCTCAATGCAATTCACAACCGATCTTCACCAATCAGGAGCTGCCACGTCAGCGCACGCAGGAAAACGGACCAATCAAACGCAACCACGTAACGTCTCACCATCACCACATCACTGACAAACCATTTCTCCTCGTTCGGCAGCTCTTCGATTTCTTCGGGATGCGCGTCAGCACCATCTCCCAGATTTTCGCCAAGTCGTGCGAGCCTTCTTCACCGCCTCCAGGCATGACACGTGTAAGCATGTCACCAACCAAGCACGTCATGTCCAGCGAACCATCCAATCAGGTTCCAGTCAAGCTGTCACGACCCAATAACTAATACACGTGTGATTCGTTAATCAGGACAAAATGACCCGTGAAGCGGGACCCGCAGTGAGATACGTGTCACTACCGCAGCACGGTGGCCGAGGTAAATGTTATATTTGTGTGTTGTATACCTAGTGTACTGTATTTGTGTAGACTACTAAGTCATTTACGGGTATGCAGATACCGGGACGAGCGGGGATGCGCCTCGAGTCGCTTGCCGACGTGGGCCCGAGGTAGCAGCTCGTGGGGTAAGTAGAACTTGTTCAATTATAGTGAAAAAAAAGAAAAAAAAATGTATAAGTGAGTGGTGGTGAAGAGGCCACATCACTCAAAAAAAAAATTATATATATATATATATATAAGTCTTTCCAATCTCTCCAAACGAAAAAAAAAAAAAAAAAAAAAAACAAAACAAAACAACTGAGAGAAAGAAAACGCAGAGACGATCGGGAGGAGAAGGAAGAAGAAAGAAAGACTGAGAAAGAGATCGACCAAGCTAGAAGCAAGGTGAGTTGTTGATTTCGGTTGTTGTTGTGTTGTCGGTTGTTGTTGTGGTTGTCGTTGTTGGCCGCCATGTTCGACCATGGAAGGCTCGGCCTCCATGGCCGAGAGGCGTGAGGAAGAAGATGGTAGGGGTGTCTTCCCTGCCATCGACTCCAGTTGGGGTTGGAGATGGGAGCCAACCCCAACGCCTCAAAGAAACAAAAAAAAAGTTGCAGAAGCAGCAACTCCGCGACGAGGAAGAAGATGGGAGTCGGATCGGGTCGACCCGAACCCATATGGGTCGGGCCGAGCCGACCCTGACCCGAGGGGACCGGGTCAGACCGACCCGGGTCTGGCTGGATCGGGTCGGGTTGACCCGGACCCACTTCAATAAAAAATATATATTTAATTATTTAATTAAATTAAATAGTTTTTAATATATAATAAATTCCAGAAAATAGATAAAATTATGAAAAATATTTAGGAAAAATTATATTTCGACAAAATAAATAGAAATTGATAAATTTCTATGAAAAATACAAGATTCGAAATTTCGGACGCGGCTTTTACGGGGTTTTTACCTCGAAAAGCGCGAAATTGGCAAATTGGTCTCGAATTCGATTTCGACCAATGTAGGAACTTTAAATAAGTAATCTTGAATCTAAATTGATAACTTGTCAAATGTTAGGACCGTAAAGGAGCTAGTACGGGGTATTGGGTGCGTACATCGACGCGACGAAGGCCGGATAGCTTAGGAATTGTTGTGTGTAAGTAAGTAAAATGATTGAGACATTTATGTACATTTCATTCCCTTTATTTATTTATTCTCAGTTATTCGAACTGAATTGCCTTTGAAATCCATATGCTATGACTTGTTCAGTTCTCATTTTGTGATGTTGTTCATAGCATACTCTGTTATGTATATCATTGATTCAAATTCCTATACTTTGCTATGTTGACTGTTGTGTTTGTCATTGTTCAGTGACATAGCATGCTATTAGGATAGTTTGTTTATTTTGACTCAAATCCTTTGTGCATTAGTATGCTATTACATCTCTTGGATTCCAATGATGTGTCATTATTGAAAATGAAAGTGGTTCTTGTGGTTAGGGTCATTTGATTATAGAAATTCAGCTTTCATACGGGAGTCACTAGACTTGCCGAGATGTTAGGGAATTTCTCCACTACCTTGCATGACACACGGGGTAACGTGCATCGAACGGGGTAACCGGACCTCGGGGTTTGTTGGCGCAAGAATAACTTGGGTGAACATGATGAGTTTTAAAACTCGGGTATGTTAGCAAGTATACATTCCGGTGACGACTAATTCACTTGGAATAGAAAAGGCATAATCGTAAGTACGACCTTTTGAAATTATGATATAGAGCTCAATTTGTAATGAAATGCTATGGAGCAGAGCTCAAATTGTAGTGGATGGTGATGTGATGAAGATCACACTACCACCGACCCTAATCCATTACTACTTAGCTTTGAGTCGTTTCATATTTGGTTAACTCAAGTATCTCTTTGCATGATGTTTCTTTCAGCATAGTTGCAATTTAAATTATGTCATTTGATACTTGTTGCCTATTTGGGAATGTGGATCGATGTCTCTCAGTATTACTTAAATAATTTCATGTACTCACCGTCTAGTTTGTGACGGTGGGTGCAGATCAGTCGAGTAGCAGACCAGGCAAGACAAGCTTGGTGACTACCTTTGAGCCGGTGGAGGACTGCTACGACATATTTTTGTATGTTTTGTATTCTTTTGTATTACATTTATATGTACATGTTCTTTTTTACTTTTGGGTTGAGTGATAGGAACATCTGACTAGACACATGTTGTATATATCACCATTTTTGTTTATATATGCATGTGATCTTTATTTCCTGGTTTTTCCACAATAGGTTAGGCCGTAGGATCTAATGTCCACTAAATAAGACTTCCGCTGAATAACTTGTTAGAAAAAAAAAATTAACTAGCTAGTTAACTGTAGGTAGTATCATAATTAGTAGATGTAGATGTTTAGGTGTTAAACTAAGGCTGACTAGTTCCTTGTTAGGTCCTATAGGGGAGATTAGGGCTTAATTAAGGGATTAGGCCGGGCGGTGCCCTTAGTTGTAGATGGGGCCGTCATACAAGCGGTCCAATCATATAGCGACACGTGGCAAAACGTGATTTCAAGCCCAAAAACAGCCATACGATGCTCCTCGGCGCGAATCACCTCCCCAACCCCTAAAATTAGTTTCTCTCACCTCTCGGGACTAATTTTTAGTAGTTTTATATATGAGGAACCTAGGGTATTATTAGAGAAACACCAACTATTATATTTTAGCATTAACTTCTCTCGACAATTGCCTAGGTCGGCGGAGAAATAAGTCGGGATTATGGATTCATGGCATATTATGTGAGATCTTTTATTTTATTATTTAATTTAGTTTAAATTCTCATATTTCATTGTTGTTGCTTTTAAGGAATATGGTTTAGATCTAGGGTATGTACGTGGCCAATGCATGCTTTTAGGGGGACAACCTATAGTTATTTGGACCATTAGTATCTGTGTAATTGTACTTTTGGACCAATAAAGTGACAAACACTCACCCGTTTGCCGTCAAACCCTTTCGGTTCTTGAGTGTGCAATAATTGAATCTAGGTTAAATCAGAAGTGGATGCGATCCAGTTATTTAGGATTAGTGTTCCCACAGATCCATATTACTGCGGTTAGTGTGTTAAACCCGATTGGCGGATGTCTAGGGTTATGCATTAATTAGGGAAGTAGTTAGTGGCGGACGTCCTGGCTGTCGAGATTAGGGGAACGAGGAATTTCTTGCGGATGTCGATTTTCTATAGCTAATCTAGGAGAAATTAAATTAATGACTTTTTGGGAAAGATTGAAGACCATGATTGCTATTGAATCCTAATTCTGATTTGTGGAACTGTAGACCTAGGTGTTTTCTTGGAACTATTTGAAAGTTGTTTTTATCATTTTATTTATTTAGTTTAGTTAGTTTAGTCAGTTAAATTATTAAATTATTTATTTAAAACCCGCGATTTTTCCTTTTTTGTTATTTTTGACCTAAGAAAGACTATCAATCTCTGTAGGATCTGCCACTATTCTACAAAATAGTTAGTTTAGAAAATTTTATTTTATTGACGCGTTCGGCACATGTCAATCCCTGACATTAATTTAAGGGTCCCAAGTGACCTAATCAAACATAAACAAACGTAATTAGTAAACATAAGCTAACTTGAAAGTGTACCAATACGATTGAGTAACTAACTCTCTTCGCTCGACCGCAACCTGTCTAATGTCTTCCTAATAGACCCTAAATCGTCAATGTTCATCACCATCTTGTGTTTCTGAATCCATCTAAAGATACGAGGTTGCAAGTGGTCAATGTACTTTGCATTGGATGTGGCGAGCCCGAGTTTACAGTGCTCGTACACCCATCCATGACTATACATATAAGGTTAGTTGTTGGAAAAACTTGAAAACTAATTAAAAACCTAAAATAACAATGTACATAGAGTTAGAACTATTACCTCAAGTAATGTAAGGTAGCCGAGAATATGGAATATACTTGTACTCTAGTGGCAGACCCTAAGTGACAGTAAAAATACACCAACGCGGTTGCACCCCATGGATACTTGCCCACATCATACAAATCTTTAAGAAGCTTCAACAAGGTGATAAAGACCCGCGATCCACTCTTGTCGGCGAAAAGAGTGTAGGAGAGCAAGTACAACAAGTACGCCCGTGCAGTACATTCCACGGACGAGTAAGTAGTGTCCTTTAAAGCAGGTTTGGAGCACCACCAAATCTTCAACCAACATTTCCGCACGGTGAGACCCTTGATGATGTTCACTTCTTCCTCAGCATCTTCAATGCTAACACTAAGTAATTTAGATACTAGCTTTATCGCATCCACGCGAGATTCCTCAGTATACCTTGCAAAGTTCTCGACAGCTACAACTTTGTCTATTACAGGAATCTTAAGCAGAATGCTCACATCCTCGGTATACACTTGAGTAATGGGCGATACTACAATAACAAACAAAATTCATCAGTTACATGAATAACATAAAGTTTTTAAGTATTATGTTGAATGCAACATCAAGTACCTGATTGTCCTAAATTGTTAAGGCAACATGATCTTTAAAACTCATCAACAAATACCATCTGATGGACCACCACGGAAAGGAGCACATTGTTGCTCTTGTGCCTCATCTTCATTTCAGCTACCTCCACCACTAGTCTCCCACCCACATTGCGATGCGCACTCGTAGTTTTCGCTCGTTCTAATGACTGACTACTAGACTCCAATGCTTGAGCCTCACTTTCAACATGGACAATGACAAGATCCTGATGTCGATGCGCGACAACATTGGAACCCTCATCGTGCACCTCATCTTTCGTAGCATGTTTTCCAGTAGCCTTGGTCTTACCCTTCACATCCATATTCTGTTTCTCTTTCCGATAAGACGCAGTCTGGGGGTCTCTGGCCGCCTCGCCCGCGGTTACCCCTTGTTGGCTCAACACCAACCTCCTCCCTACTCACTAAGGTCTTAGGACAAGCCATACCTGATAATATAATATAAGGTAACCACCATGAACAAAAACTCTAGTAAAATAGAGAAAAATCAACAATTTAAGTAGTCTCGGTAGCGCAAATCCACGAAGCAAACCAACTTCACGGTCATGCGTGACCAAGATAATATGAATAATCTCGGTAATTGGCAAAGTCTATGTTAGATGTCACCGAAACTACTCTAATTCAACATTCATATGCATTCTCGAAATGTAGTGACCAAGACATATTTGAGTGTCACGGTACATAACAAACTACAAACCTAAGCACAATCTCGATTTTGGATAACAGAGACAATCAATTACAACATTCATTATTACATTCGATTAGTGCCCACCAAGACAACCATGTAAGTCTCGATAGGATGTAACCGAGACTCTTTCAAAAGACACTTGACCCATTATCTCGGCTATGGTTAGCCAATAATATATAATGATTCTCTAGCCTGTGTGGTCGAGAACCACGAGTTTGCAAATAACAAACCCTTAAAGACAAACTACACAAAACAAACAAATATCGAACCAAAAGCTTGCAAAATTGACTTTAAATGTATCTTTAATCTGTCGAATTAACACATGTTGCGATATTGAAACCCTAAAACCGAGCCCTAAAACGAATACGAACTTTGACAACTCGGACAACCTTCAAACTCAAAGCACACTACAAAAATTTGGACCTAAAATATAGGAGAAATGAAGAAAGAAATCCAAGATTTGTCTTTGCAATGGATCGAGAGAGAGTCTAGGGTTCCAAAAGAAAACCAAATTTTCTTTTAGTTCTTCGTTTTATCAAATTGGTGGTGGGGTGCATGACTTGGGGGCAATTTTGGGATTTCACTTCAAAATTTTGGGTGCCCTTAGTAAATCACTTGGTGTCCTCAACAATAGTGTGCCTTCAATAATAAGTGGGGTGCCCATAGCGCGCCTCTAAACTTTTTGTATAAAAATGCTTATAAAGAAATCGTCTACTTCTTCTCACCTCAACCCAAAAACATTTAGAGACTTCTAATTTTGTTGGTTCATTTCTTCAATAAGGACTTCATTGTTCACAAATGTCTTTTTTTATCACTTATTTTTATCAACTTCTCCAATCACTCCACAACTCAATCGATTTCATTGCTCGCCTACTATACTCTAATATCTATAGGGGTATATTTAATTGAAATTTTAATAGAATTTTGGTTACTTTTATTAGTGGATGATTTTTCTGGAGTTTGTAGATTTTTGTATAGTTTTAAAGACTTTGAGAAACTTTTATGTAGACTTCATTTTAATGACTTTTATTAAAATTTAACATTTTTAATGACTTTTGTGAACTTTTTAATCATGATTTTGATTGATACTAGTAGATTTTTGTAATTTTTATAACAAAACAAATATTTTGCACTTTATTAAAAAATAGATAAATATTTATATTTCTTTTTCTTAAGAACTATTAATAATATTTAAAAAAAATTTGTGTTTTAATAAAAAAATCATATAGACATATTAATGAATAACTATCAAGGAAATAGCATAGCAAACAAATAAATAAATATCAACAAAATAAATAGATAAAAATTAATCTTTTAGTGGCAGAAAAGAACAAAGTAAGATTATTGCAAATGTTAGTGCAAAGATTTTGCACTTTATTTTTTACTTAAGTAAAAAAATATATATCTTTTTCCTTAAGAATGATAGTTTAAAATTTTAAAAATGCACTTCTTGCATTTAAAAAAAAATTATATGCTTATTTTCTCCAAAATAATAATACTATGCTTTTTGAGATTATAATAATACACTTAATAATAAAATAACTGTCGAAACTACTTTGCCAAAAAAATCTATAAAAAAATGTACAGTGATGCAAGAATGAGACCTTGCTAAAACACGTTTTATATGCACCCCCATAATTTTGTAAGGGCAAGCCATTAAATCTGGGCACCCAATGTTTTGATAAGGGCACACTAATGTAAATGTTGAAACCCCAAATTACCATTCTTGGTTGAGAAGGGCACCCCATCCACTAGGTCTTCCATTCTTCGTTGACACCCTCATCCACTTCCATGAACCGAGCCCTATGTCTTCGGTCCTGCATGACCAAACCATACATGTTTGGTCGACCATGTATGACCGACCAAAATGGATTCTATTTCTTTGTATTAGATCAGTCATACAAGGCTGAATAAACACATCTAGATTGGTCCTGAATGACCGAACCATACATGATTGATCGGTCATACATGACCAACCAAAATGGATCACATGTCCAAGTATTGAGTCAGTCACATATGACCGACTAAACATATTTACCTCGATCATGCATGATCGAACAATATAAGATTGTTTGGCCATGTATGACCGACAAACAACATGTGGTTCGACCCTATGTGGTCGATCTGGAGGCGAAACCCATGTTTTGAACATGAAAAAAGAACAAATCGAAGGAAAACTCAAGAAATACTTCTTCATCTTGCACATCCACGTCCCTTACACATTCGTCCTCCATTCCGTAAGGTTAATAGCTACCAAACAACCTAAACGAACATTGACTTAGCAAACAAAAAACTTTGTTCAAACCCCATAAATGCATAAAAAACATTAGAAATACAACATTTTTCATCATAAAAAGCATGAAGAAATCGACTCTTACGACAGTAGTGAGCTCCAAAATCGCAAGTCTGCATTACTAGTGGTTAGAGGGGATCGTCATAGCCGAAGGGTTGTCGGTTTTATAGGCACATCCAACAACCCAAAGTAAATCTTAAGAAGTTTGCTAAATCCCTATAGAGATAATCCCACTTACCCGTAACGACCTGAAAAAAAAATTAAAATCTAAATTTCACACTAATTTGAAGATTTTGACCTTTGACCTAGTCCCACGTAGAATACTCGGTCAAACCACGAGCATCAAGGCCAAGATAATTAATTTTCGTTGATGTATGTCTGTTGGCCGTATTGTACATATATTAAAGTAACATGTACATTTAAATAGCTATATAGTTTAAAGAGTATATAATAGAAATCTATTTAATATACACTATAGGTGTTAAGATATAGTTTTAATTAAGTTTTAAAATGTGTCATATTATTTAGATAAATTGATTAATTTACATTAAAAAAAGCTAAAATACAAATACACTTCTTATCCACCTATTTGGTGACACCTAAGCCTACCTACTATATCCTATCACCCCACCCACCTTACCTCACTCCTACATTACTTTTTCTCTTCCCCCAAACCAATTTCTCCCTCTCTCTCCACCCGAGAGTTTCATTCCCCCTCTCATTCGGTCCCTCACATCTCTCTCTCAACAAGTCTTCTCTCATCACTCTTGGCGACTTCCTCACAACCCTCACCATCTCTCTCGGCACCTTCGGCCTCACTACCATCCTCTCGGCCTCCTTGGACTCCGGCAGCCGTCATCGACTAGGACTCTCCTCCACCACCAAGGTAAGTGGTTTTGTGGTGTTTTAGTGTATTTGATGAAGAAGATTGTGTGTGAGTAATTTTTTTGGGTGGGCTTAGTGTATGTGGGTGTGTGCTTTGAAATGTGTTTATGGTGTGTGTATCTCGGGATTTGTGTGAAAATTTGAGGTGTAAAACTGCCTCGATAGGTGCGCATACGCACCTCGAGAATGCCTCGAGATACGTTCTGATTTATAACATAAATAAAATAATATATATAGATATATGTATAATATATATATATATATATATGTATATATAATAATAAGATCTTTTATAAAAATAAATAATAATCAAAAGTAATATATATATATATTAGTACTCTTTATAATAGCAATCAATCGGTTAGGAAGAATTAGGAATAAAGACCGAATTTGATAAACTTGGTCGAGCCGGAATTCAATCAATGATGTATAACCTAGATGCGACGAATTTAAACGAAATCTCATATTGTTCAAAATTGAGGTAAATGGCAAGGAAATAAAAATAAATAAGTTATTGTTTAAATTAGTAATAATTGAAAGATATTTTAAGGTGACTTGCGTTGAAAGCGACCCCGTAATGCATTCGTGTCTTGATAAATACGAATAATACTTAGATTTGAGTCTAATAAAGAAAACGAAATAATTTAGGCCATACGGACGCGCCGAACTCGAGATGATAGCACGGACTTCGAGTACGTTGGGCAGCCTACGTGACTAGGTGATTCACATGGTTATTTGTAAGTAAACCAGTAGGAGCATTATCAGTAGTTCTTTTCTACTTCTTGAATTTAATTTCTGTTATTGTGCCTATTTATGGAATTCCACTCCTAGTTAGAGTGTCCGAGGGCTAAGTGAGTCGGGAAGGTAATCTCTTGGGTATGGCGACCGACTCGCAACGAAACCATACCCCGAGTTACTGAATTTAGGTCATGGACGGAAGGTGAGGTATTCGGGGCGCCGTTGATACCCTTAAGTTCACGACAATTTTGAATCTGTTGGCGCTTCCGCGATTCTAGGAAGTAGAGCTTGTGGCGGTATAATAGCAACTCGATGGATTTGAGACCACTTGGCTTCTCTCTTTTGTTTCCACAACACTCTCCTTTCATTGCTTTTATTTCCAGTCTATTTATCATGCACTTACTTTATTTCCTGTTCTTTTATATTTCTGCATGATTTATCGACTATTTATTTAATTCTTGAAGTACTGTTAAGACTCATCTGGATTTACTCACTGGAATTGTCTCCTTTCGCGGTGACAATTGCAGGCCCCTCGTCTAGCAAGGGCAAAGAGTCAGTGATTAGAGACTACTTCTGAAGGCTCACGGAGCGGCTCACACTTTTGTGATATTGTAGGTTTTGTATTTTATATATATATATTCTGATGTTTTTGTAAAACTTTGGGATATTGGGGTTGAGTGACGCGTGCCGAACGCATCAATAAAATAAAATTCCTAAACCCACTATTTTGTACAATAGTGGCAAAGGGTCGATCTTACAGAGATTGGTTGTCTTTCTAAGGTTAAAAACAACGAAAAGAAAAAATCGGGGGTTTTAAATAAATAATTTAACTAACTAATCTAACTAAACTAAATAAATAAAATAATTATAATAACTTTGAAAACAATTAATGGATACATAAGTAACACCTAGGTCTATGGTTCAAAAAATCAGGATCAAGTTTCAATGGCAATCATGTTCTTCAATCCTTCCCAAAAATTTATTAATTTAAGTTCCCCTAGATTAGCTATAGAAAATCGACATCCGCTAGAAATTCCTCATTCCCCTAATCTCGATAGCTAGGACGTCTGCCACTAACTATTTCCCTAATTAATGCATAACCCTAAATATCAGCCAATCCGGTTTAACACACTAACCGCAGTAATAAGGGTATGTGGGAACACTAATCCTAAATAACCGGATCGCATGCGCTTCCGATTTAACCTAGATTCAATTGTTGCACACTCAAGAATCGAAAGGGTTTGACGGGAAACGGGTGAGTGTTTGTAACTTTATTGGTCCAAAAGTATAATTACACGGATACTATCAGTCCAAACAACTATAGATTGTCCACCTAAAAGCATGCACTGGCCATATACATACCCTAGATCTAAACCATATTCCTTAAAATCAACAACAATGACATAGGAGAATTAAATTAAATAATAAAATAAAAGATCTCACATAATATGCCATGAATCCATAATCCCGACTTGTTTCTCCTCCGACTTAGGCAATCTTCAAGAGAAGTCGATGCTAAAAATATATTAGTCGGCGTTATCAAATAATACCCTAGGTTCCTTATATATAAAACTACTCAAAATTGGTCCCGAGAGGTAAGAGAAACTAATTTTGGTGGTATCTTTATTGATACGTGCACCAAGGAGCATCCTGGGACTGCTTGGTGTTCAAATTTAGTCTTTCAAACACGTGTCAGCTGTCCATTAGTGGAGTTTCTTTGAGGCGCTGACGTGGCAGAACCGGATTGGATGGAAAGGCTGCAATGACGTGCTTAAAATATGGAGCTTATGCCACGTGTCACGCGCTTATTAGTGGAGAAATGTGTTGTTGACGTGGTGGACACAGGAGAGCGCGACACGTGGCAGCAAGGGAGGCGATGAGAAAGCTCGCACAAAGTTGTGCGAAAATTTGGGAGAGTGCACCACTACAGATCCCGAGGACGAGCTGATGGCAGCTGAGGCGATGAGAGAATTGTTGGTTGTGAGGACGAGCTGGACCAATGGATATAAGACAAGTAGCGCTGTTGGCATGCTGGTCAAATCGAGCTCTGCCACGTGGCGCTAGTGTGAAGAGAAAATCGCAGGAAGAGACGACGAACTTCTGAGAAAGTGGCAACACGCATCCCGAGGGATAATCAACTATCTCTGGTACGCTGTGTACATGAAGGCGTGAATCGGCTGTGTCACTTGATCGTTCCTCTACACCCAATCAGCTGTGCAATGCATGTCTCGAGGCATATCCTCAAGTAACTGTTCACTCTGCATATAAATACTCCATTTTGAATATTTTCCCGCCATGAATTCAACCACGCACTCCATTTCACCTGAAAATGACCAATAAATATAATTAAATATATATTTTAGAGACTATATTTAAATATATTAAAATAAACTACTTAAATTATATAAATACTGACTTATTATTGAGCGACGCTTAGATACATGTATATGCTCATTTTGTCGTCGTATGTATACATGGTATATATTACAGGGTTCCACATCTAGGTCGTCCCATTTTAAATGTTTTAGATTTATTTAAATTGCTTCATTTATTTTCCTTCCGCTGCTTACCAATTTAAATTTTTTAAAATTAATAACTCAATATTAAAACACAAAACTAATGATGAAATAGTATAAAAAGGCTGACTAGGCTTGCGTCGACTTTGCGAGAGTTGACTAGGGGTCCACGTAGGTCTAGGCCGGGTGGGGTCCACGTAGTTCTAGGCCGGGTGGGGTCCAGTTTGGGGAACCGGGGCCGTCACAGTTGGTATCAGAGCGCAAGGTTGGTACATCAACTCTCAATAAGCCCACAATTCAACTAAGGTAGAAACGTGACTTTAGATTTAGGATGACAATGAACTTAGTGTGGAGCCCTATGATCTTGACTTAGAGTTTTAGTTGGGAAGAGATGTGAGTTGGGAAATAATTAATTTGATATACTCGTTAATTGTTTATTGTATTAAATTATATACCAGTAAGTATAAAGTCGATCAAGACTAGTAATCTACAATGCAGACCGCGATGGCCGATCGGCAGGACACCGGTGATAAGAGTGGAGCCACAGGTCTATGCCCTATTGATCCAACATACTTTCAAGCCTTGACATAGAGGGTTGCTGCACAGGATAGACGTCTGGATGATATTTTGACTCTTCTCAAGGGACAGTTACCATCACCATCGACACTTACAGTGGCTTCCACACAGGACGCGAGTGCGACCACACCTCAAGCGACTCCGCCACGATCTACAGTACATGCAGCACCAGTTGCCCCTGTAGTCCTCCCGATGCCCGAGATAGCAGCACCAGCACTAGTTACGGCACTAACTGAGAGAGACAATGGCTTTGATTTGACTCATGAGGCCAAATTGACTAGGGAGTACGAGAGGTACAAACCGCGGAAGTTCAGCGGAGATTCTAATGTTTTGTAGGCAGAGAAATTCATTAGGAGTCACGAGAAAATCCAGAGACTTTTGAGATTAGATGATAGCAAGAAGCCTGGATTGGCAGTTTTTCTTTCTCGGGGGATGCAGACACTTGGTGGACTAACCTTATAGCCACCCAGGGAGAGCAATAGACATGGAAGGACTTTAAGATATTGTTCAACCAAAAGTTCTTTCCACCCTCAATGATGATCGCCAAGAGGTCGGAATTCATGCATATTCGACAGAGGCCGGGAGAGTCTGTGATTTAGTATATGGGGAGATGGAGATTCCAGCAGTTGTTGAGATTTGCTGATAGAGTGGTCGACACTGACAAATACCAGGTCTATTTCTTTTATGAGGGGTTGTTTCCTGCTATCGGGGGCACAGTTGCTACGACCGAGCCGAGTAACTTAGATAGAGCTTACAAGTGCAGTTTGACTAGAGAGGCTTATCTTATTACGTATCTAGAGGAGGACAATGTTGCAGCAGTAGAGGCAAGATCGAGGCACATATCTGAGTCAAACAGGAAGAGGAAGAGGAACAACCGTTTTGTGCCGAGTGATTTCAGGACTCAGAGTGTAGGGTCAGTGGCCCCACCAGCACAGCTAGCACGTACCACAGTTCCACCTCCTCCAGCATTGAGTTACTCCAGCCAACCACCTCTGTCGGCACAGTCAGTACCACGCTAGTAGCATGATGCCGAAGGTAGAGACAAGGGTACAAACAATGGACAACAATGACATAGATACGGGCAAGGACAAGTGCAGAGATCGATTCCTCCAGGACCAGGGCCGCAGAGGGCTTGTTTCAAGTGTAGACAACTAGGGCACTTCAGAGACAGGTGTCCTCTATTAGGCAAGGCTCAGTCACAAGCTGGAGAGAGAGTTCATGTCGTTGCAGAGTCAAATTTGAAGGCGACAGACGACCATACAGATGGTATGGCTTCGATTTACTTACGTATTATGCATGTGATGATGGTTCGAAATGTTGTTTATATTCGTGTGGGGCATTATATTGCGATTGTCAACGCCCTTTCGGCTACATTGAGTTGTTATTGTCAACTTGGCCAAGTTCACTGTTCATGATGGAGTAGTTTCACTATAAGAAGTGGTTGCGGCGTGCTACAGTTGATGGACCTATTCTCATGATGTTTTAAATAACTTTGCTAAGTCAACATCTCAATACGGAAGTCAAAATGTACATCACGAGACCTACAGTTTGATAGATTAAGAAATTGAACCATATGAAGCGACTTTGGGTGAGTTCGCAGTTTAATCGGGAAGTTAAACTATTTAAAATGACTTTGTTGATTTCTTAAATCGATGAAGAAAACTTTAAGCTATTTTGAAGTTGTTGCAAACCCATAATATTGGAAGTACCTAAGCCCATTGCTCACGTTTGGTCGAGTCCACAAGAAGAACCCAAATGACAACCACTTCCATAACCTTTTCGATCTTAGTAAATATTCGTCTTAGTTTATTCAATTTTGAGGATGAAATTCTTATTAGTTGGGAAGACTGTAATGACCCGAAAAAAAATTAAAATCAGAATTTCACGCTAATTTGAAGATTTTAACCTTTGACCTAGTCCCGCGTAGAATACTCGGTCAAACCACGAGCATCAAGGTCGAGATAATTAATTTTTGTTGATATATGTTTATTGGTCGTATTATACATATATTAAAGTAACATGTACATGTAAATAGCTATATAGTTGAAAGAATATATAGTAGAAATTTTGTTAATGTATACTATAGGTGTTAAGATATAGTTTTAATTAAGTTTTAAAATGTGTCATATTGTTTAGATAAATTGATTAATTTACATTAACAAAACTTAAATACAAAAACACTTCTTATCCACCCATTTTGTGACACCTAAGCCTACCTACTATATCCTATCACCCGACCCACCTTACCTCACTCCTACATTACTTTTTCTCTTCCCCCAAACCAATCTCTCCCTTTCTCTCTACCCGAGAGTTTCATTCCCCCTCTCATTCGGTCCCTCACTCTCTCTCTCTCTCTCTCTCTCTCTTTTTCTCTCTCTCTTGGTGACTCCTCGCAACCTTCACCATCTCTTTTGGCACCCTCGGCCTCACTACCATCCTCTCGGCCTCCTTGGACTCCGGCGGTCGTCATCGTCGAGGACTCTCCTCCACCACCAAGGTAAGTGGTTTTATGGTGTTTTAGTGTATTCGATGAAGAAGATTGTGTGTGAGTAATGTTTTTAGGGTGGCCTTAGTGTATGTGGGTGTGTGCTTTGAAATGTGTTTATGGTGTGTGTATCTCAGGATTTTTGTAAAAATTTGCGGTGTAAAATTGCCTCGAGATGTGCGCACACGCATCTTGAGAATGCATCGAGATACGTGCTGATTTATAACATAAATAAAATAATATATATAGATATATGTGAAACGTATATATATATATATATATATATCTATATGTATATCTATACTATTATAATAGCAATCCCAAAACGGTTAACCGTGAAGCCTTTTTGGCTAAAACTTCCAACAATGCCCCTAAGTGTTTTGATGCGTATATTTAAATTCGGGATAAAATAGTAATTTAATTGATAACTACAAATTAATAGGCGGTTTTGATTTTAGATGTGCGGATGAAAACTCAATTAGTTTTCAAAAGTTTTTAAATTAGTAGTCAGTTTCCTAACAAAGTGGGATTGGATGATTTTTTTTCTCTCTCCTCCACCTTTTTACTCTCTCTTTCCCCTCCACGTTTCTCTACTCTCTTTCCCCTCAACGTTTTCGTTCTCCCCTCCACAATTCTCTCTCTCCACTCTATTCACGTTTTCTTCCTCCATGTGTTTAATTACCTCTCCACATCTCCACGTTTATCTTCTTTAAAATCACATAACAGTTTCCAAGCAAAGCACTTTTAATCCCTTAAAAGTAGCCTTTACTTTTGGAGCAGTTTTCTAAATTGCTTCTCTCCCATAGTATATCTTTTTCAAAATCCATCTAACATTATACAAAAAAATGGAATTATCGAACAACAATAGATCAGACACAAACTTCATTAACTCAATCTATGCGTTCTCCGTTAAGCCGAGTCTAAGAGATCTTCTTCCCCACCTGCCACCAACAATGACTTGGTATGTAATCCTAGAACCATATTAGTAAGTGATTTGGTTGTTACTCTTTATTTTCATCTCAATCTTTTCTTTTCCTGATTAGCATTGTTGATGATATGTGTGGAATTAATTTGGGTATCCATTTGTTTGTAAATCTATATAATTTTTTTAAAGCTTGGAATCTTTGTAATTTAAATTGGCAATAATTAATGGAATTTTAGAGAGTGTTGGTTTACAATTTAATGGTGAGTATTTGGTGTGTAATTAATGCAGGTTGGCTCCCTTTGTAGATTTGGAATGTTGCATTCATGGAGGTGGGTGAGGTTGCATTATTTTGAATAGAAAGGTTGGTTAATGGGGGCTTTTGAATGTTATCCGTTCTTTTTTTTTTTTTTTACTTTTTTTCTTTTTTTTTTTTTTTTTTTCGAGATGGTTTTTTTAAGAAAGTTGGATTGGAGTAATGTTGATTTATTTTTTTATATGTCACTCTAATTTATCTTTGGTGGATCTTTTTTAGAAGATACAAGAAATTCGATTTGAGCCAAGTAATAGCCATGTCCAGAAGAATTCATCTATGTGAAATTTCTCTCCTAAAACGCAACCAAATTAAGTTTGATTTGAGCGAGTTGATGATGTTTACATCGAGCCACTTGAGAAGAGGTCGGTGCAACAAGTTCTCGCTTATAAGATCCGACCTCTCGGGTTGTCACAAAATAAAAGCATCACCAATATTGTAAAGTTCGTCTCTCACAAAAACTATTTTGTATTTGATTCCCATTTCGAACGGCGATGGAGAAGTAGTGTAGCATACAAGAAAAGCAAAAAGGTTGTTATTGTGGGCATCCAGGGAGTCTGCAATTGAGAGAGATGGTGCTCTGTTAGTGGGGATCTTGATTAATTAACCGACTATTCGCAAGGGCTGGAAAGTCTTGGAATCAACTTCGAACTTAATGAACCTCTCAATACATGGTGCCCTACTCCCTTTTGAATAACGATTTTCGAAAGGCTCGATTTTTATTTTTATTTTTTGAGTTGAATAGCTCAGTTTTATGTTACCCTTATCTTTATTTTTTGAAGATGTCTTTTTTTAAGATGCTTTTTTTTTTGGGTAGATGATTTTTAATTAGTACTAATTACGTGTGAAATTTTTGGTCAAATATGAACATGTGAATTTCTTTCGGTTCAATGGAACATGTGATTGATTGCCTTGAAGTTAGCCTTATCAAAAAAGAAATTGTTCATAACCAAAAAGAAATTTGCTACAAGTCACAAGTTTCACAAGACAATTAGAACAACAACAAGAACACTTATAATTATTTTTGACAAAAATAATCTTATAATTAAGATTAACAAGTGCGCTTTGAAAGAAAAAAAAAGATTATCATTAAGAGAATTTTCTTTTGATTCAGACGCATAATTAAATTTAAAACTAAGAGTATAGAGATATAGTTGTATCATGTTTCTATTTGTTATTAAGTGACTCAATGAAGTTGTACACTAATTCACTTGATGCTTCAATTTTTATTTGTTTCGATAGCCACAATTGATATGATTTATATGTATCTACATAAGGTATATATATTCTACCTTTTTTTGGTAATTTTTTTTAAAATGTTTAATTTGGGTTTGTATTGGTAATAAGAGGTGTTGTGCATCACGTGCGGAGCACGTGCACGTTGACTAGTATATAATAATAAGATCTTTTATAAAATAAATAATAATTAAAAGTAATATATATATATATATATATATATATTAGTACACTTTATAATAGCAATCAATCGGTTAGGAAGAATTAGGAATAAAGACCGAATTTGATAAACTTGGTCGAGCCTGGACTCGATCAATGCGGTCTAACCTAGATGCAACGAATTTAGACGAAATCTCATATTGTTCAAAATTGAGGTAAATGTCAAGGAAATAAAAATAAATAAGTTATTGTTTAAATTAGGATTCGCATGGTAAATTTGTAATAATTGAAATATATTTTTAAGGCGACTTAAGTCGAAAGCGACCCCGTAATGCATGCGTATCTTGATAAATACGAACAATACTTAGATTTGAGTCTAATAAAGAAAACGAAATAATTTAGGTGATACGGACGCGCCGAACGCGAGACGATAGCACGAACTTCGCGTACGTTGGGCGGCCTACGTGACTAGCGATTCACATGGTTATTTGTAGGGGTGGGCAAACCGCGGTTTGGTGGTGAAAACCACCAAACCGCGACCAAACCGAGGGTCTACGGTTTGGTGATTTTCCAAACCACCACCAAACCGCGAATCACCAAAACTGCACCAAACCGAACCGCGGTTTGCGCGGTTTGGTCGGTTTGGTTTCGCGATTTTCATGCGCCCTATTTTCAAAAAAAAAAAAAAACAGCAAGCCATATGTACATATGAATTTGTAATTAAAAGGGATTCTAAGGTGGAATCATGGCAAGTTGGCAACATCCCTTTTTTTATGTGGCCCAAATCATATCATAATTTGTGGTGTCATTTGATTTGAATAAGGATTGTTTTGTATAAAAGTAAGTAGGTTAAGATTCAATACCATAAACAGAAAAATATTGTGTTTGAATCAAAGCATTAATTTCATATCTCCTCTTCATAATTAATTAGGCCTTGCATCTTTTCCAATCACAATTACTAAGCAAAGATAAAAACAAATCATTAATCACTATATAATTCTCTATTAGGATGTTAGCATAATATATATGTGAACAATTAATTCAAAAACGACAACAAGAAAGCCTCAATTCCAAATTAATCAAGAATCGAGATTGACAACGCGATCGAACTATTCGAGTCTACTCGATTGAAACACAAAACTAAAAGAAAGAATTAATTCATACAAAATAGTAGTACTTTAATAATCAATATGTTAATATACTTGTGTTTCAGTCTTCTATATTACACTTAAATTTTACTAACTTTAGTTCTGCACATGCATCCATTTAAGTTCAATATACAAACAAACAAATACTGTACATACAAAATAGCAGTACAAGGCCTATTGCTTCAGCAGACAACACTAGAAGATCAGATCAGTTTTAATCAACTAACCAAAGTTGCAATGTAATCCTAGACCCCCATGAATGCTCGACATTGCGATTCCCAGTATTCTTTTGTTTGACGGAGGCGATCAACTCTTTTTTCGCTTGAAAGCCATTGCTCCCAAGTACTCGGGGGCAATTTGTAGTGAAATGCAAAGCAATTCAAAGGCGACTTAATAGAAGTACACAAAATTTTCACGAGGCCTTGTAGAGTGAGAGGAGAGAGGGAGAGAGTGGAGACGGCGGGAGTGAAAGGAGAGAGGCGAGAGAGTGGAGCGGCGGGAGTGAAAGGAGAGACTACGGCGGCGAGAGAGTGGAGCGGCGGGGGAGTGACGAGGAGTGAGGAGCGGCGGGAGTGAGAGGAGGTGAGCGGCGGGAGTGAATGAGAGGAAGAGGGACGAGAGAGGGAGGTGAGCGGCGGGAGTGAATGAGAGGAAGAGGGACGGGAGTGTGAGAGGAAGAAGAGGGACGGGAGTGTGAGATGAAGAAGAGGACGGGACACGGGAGAGTGAATCAGTGAATGCTTTTAGGCTTTTAGGGTTTTTTTGTGGTTATTTACCAAAATGCCCTCCGTTTGGTTAAACCGCGGTTTTCCCAAAATGAAAACCGCGACCAAACCGCGATTATGCGGTTTTTACGTTTTCCAAACCGCGACCAAACCGCGAGTTTTAAAAACCAGACCAAACCGTGCGGTTTGGGCGGTTTTTTTAAAACCGCTGCCCACCCATAGTTATTTGTAAGTAAACTGGTAGGAGCATTATCAGTAGTTCTCTTCTACTTCTTGAATTTAATTTCTTTTATTGTGCCTATTATTCCACTCTAGTTAGAGTATTCGAGGGCTAAGTGAGTCAGGTAGGTAATCTCTTGGGTATGGCGACCGACTCGCAACCGAAACCATACCCCGAGTTAGCAGATTTGGGTCGTGGACGGAGGGTGAGGTATTCGGGGTGTCGTTGATACCCTTAAGCTCACTACAATTTTGAATATGTTGGCGCTGCTGCGATTCTAGGAAGTCGAGCTTGTGGCGGTATAGTCACAACTCGATGGATTTAAGACCACTTAGCTTCTCTCTTTTGTTTCAACGACACTCTCCTTTCATTGCTTTTATTTCCAGTCTATTTATCATGCACTTACTTTATTTCTTGTTCTTTTATATTCCCGCATGATTTATCGACTATTTATTTAATTCTTAAAGTACTGTTAAAACTCCTCTGGATTTACTCGCTGTAATTTTTTCCTTTCGCGGTGACAATTGCTGACCCCTCGTCTAGCAAGGGCAAAGAGCATGTAATTGGCGATTACCTCTGAAGGCTCACGAATCAGCTCACACTTTTGCGATATTGTAGGTTTTTGTAATTTATATATATATATATATATATACATATATTGGGGTTGAGCAACGCTTAGATACATGTATATGCTCATTTTGCCGTCGTATGTATACATGGTATATATTACAGGGTTCTACATCTAGGTCGTCCCGTTTTAAATGCTTTAGAGTTATTTAAATTGTTTCATTTATTTTTCTTTTGCAGCTTACCAATTTAAGTTTTGTAAAATTAATAACTCAATATTAAAACACAAACTAACGATGAAATAGTATAAAAATGCTGACTAGGCTTGCGTTGACCTTGCGAGAGTTGACTCGGAGTCCACTTAGGTCTAGGCGGGGCGGGGTCCAGTTTGTAGGAACTGGAGCCGTCACATTATCACTGCTACATATATATAAATATGATAAAAGAAGGTGGGAAATTTATTATACACGCTCGACAGGCGTCAAGTCTCAATCAAGCCCATCCGGAAATGGCGTGTAAAATTTGGTCGCAAAAGTTTTTTTTTTTTTTTTGAAAAAAACACATTTTCTTCATGCACGTAAAAAATACTATAAGAAGTGCTAGAATGACAACATCAAATCACTGAACAAGATGCATTGGCTCACAAGAGCCATCCATGTGCATCTTGAGATGCAGACATATATAGATTCCAATGCATAACACGTGGGTCGAGGTCGCATGAAAGACTCTGTGAGCCAATGTATCTTGTGGTGTGACATTGTTGTTGTGATTCTCATGTTTTCGGTGTAGTTTTCTTATATACATTCCATCTCGCTAGGGTTTTAGGGGTTAACAAGAGGGAAGAGAGGTTTATCAGACCGAAACGCAGAGAGTAGAGGAAGAGGTAGACAGAGACAGACATCATCGCTATAAAAAGTTTTCAATCTTACACTGATATTAGAAGTTAACGATGGCGGACTTCGAGGACAATCGGAAGAAGAAGAGGAGAAAAATCGGAAGTTCCGAAGGCGCAGAGAGAGCTTCAGAAGCAGTTGTGAATCTAGAAACAACCATGGAAGAGCCGGAACAACGAATCATTAATGAAGAACCGACTCCAATTAGTGACGGTCCTTGGCGGAATTTGGACTTGGTCCTCTCTCTTCAGAACAAACAACTCCATCTTCAAAGGTTTGCAATTAAGTTTCAATTCTATGTGTTCAAGTTTGAACAAATTAGGGCATGTTTTTTAATCTAATTGTGCTTCGATGAATTTTTCGGGCATTGTTTTGTTCGTGTAGGAAGGTAGAAATCGCATTCGATTTTGTTATGTTTGGCGGACAAGAGGATGGCTTGGAGACGCCAAGCGTATCGCGATTAATTTTGTTTCTTAATGACTGGATTCAGTCTCTATTGATTTCTACTGACAAGAAAATATGGGTGGAAAGGAAGAAAATTGGTTCTTCTGGGATAATGGAGGCTTGTTTGGATTTCAGATGTTGGGAGGTCTTTAAATTCTGTCTTGAAAGATCTGTTGCTCTGTCGGTTCCGCTTAAATTCTCGTCGAAGATATTACGGGCGTTTTCTTGCGTCGCGGTTGATGCATTATTCGTATTGAGTAGTGAAGGACCGGATTTATTATTTGAAGACGTCAAACTATATAGAATTCTTCCGGATTGTCTATCCATTTTGTTCACTTCCCATGACATGGTTCTAAATGCGAACATGGATCAATGGGTTTCAATGGTTGCAGCAGTACTCGTTCTTGTTCAGAAGGTTTACTCCATTGAAGTTGCCGGTGAAAATTCTCATGATCTTCTTCTACATTTTTCATTTTTGGTTCTTGAACCATTTGCTAACTTTCTAAGAGTTCACCCGAGTCCCAAAAATATCTTTCCACTATTTGTCGATAAGCTTTTGGAACAAATTCTTGGGACGTTGGCAGGCATGTGTTCGGAAACTGAAGGTGGGAATTCTTTATGGATAAGAAAAATCTCGAAGTTGGTTGAAGATATTTTGTTGAATGGATTATTTCATCCCACTCATGTTGATGGGTTTTTGAGCACGCATAGCATGGAGAAGTACATTGTGACCACCACAACAGATAAATTAAATTCTAAAGCGGTTATAAAGAGTTACCACCGCCATTTTTTTCAAAAGTTAAGGAATCTTATCGCTCATGGAGATATCTCATTATTGGATGGTGCAGGGGAGCTTTTTCGCTTGTTTATTGTTCGAGTAAAGAAGCAGAAGGGACTTCCTGTTCTTTCTAGTCCAACTGCAATGATAGAGAAAACTAGTGTTTTCAGAAAACCCATTGATGATAATGCTGACCCTCAGCTCACTAAGTCTCATGAACAAAGTAATTCAATTTCAAAAAATACTTCTTCTATGAGTAGACTGGATGCAGAAACTAGCAAGTCCCTCTTTGATCTTTTTGTACAGTTTATGGAACCTTTTCTTTCCATTTTGATACGGTACTCTCAGACCGATTTGGAAATTGGCTCCATTTTGTTGAATTCACGTGTCATTCTCAAATCAATCAACAAGATTCTCTCCATGTTGATGCAAGAAAAAATATATACACGCAGTGAAGAAGCCTCTGAAGGAACATGCATAAATTTTTTGAAGGAGGTCTACCAGACAGTTCTCTCGTTTTCTGTTAGAATAAATTTAAGTTGGTCATATTTGAAGAGAGATGGGCAGAGACTTGAAGAGGTGGTGCCTTTAGTAGCTAAGGAGATTATTGTTGCTCTTGCGCATCTTGTAGAAATTGAGTATCAGGTAATCGGGGATGATTTGGTGAACTTATGGTTAATAGTTTTTGCATTCTCAGCAATCGATACTTCTCTGCATGGTTCACCAAGCTCAGCGACTCTGCATTTTGGATCTCAATTGATTAATATTTATAATGAATTGAGGCAGGTTGGTGAGATGCTCATCCATTATATTGCTTATGGATTAATGTGGAACGTTGTATTCATGCGTTATATTTGTTGTTGAGTTGGAGGAATTTACGAATTTGGTCTGATATTCTTCGATTGTCGAGTGCCAAATATTAATTTGTTAAGCTGACTACTTTGTTTTTATTTTATTTTCGTAGTGATGCTTAGCTTTGAGCCTCATCCTTTTCACTTGTTGTGACAAAACTTACTATTTCTTTTCATATCAATTTATCACATTTTTGCCGTGAAGTTACTGCCAGAAATGTGAACTCGTGGCTTCATGTTTGGTTCATAGAACAACAAGAATGTATTATTCTTGAAAACTAGCAGTAATTTTTACCAAAAGATTCTTGGACTTTTATATTCTTTAATAAATGTTGAAATAAGGTTCATCTAGTGCTTCACTATTTTCTTTATTTATTACTTATTCTAATTCTTCAAAAGTCAACCTGACCATCAATATACAGGAATATATTTCTGATGGTTCTTTTTGACCTCTAGACTCTAGTTAAGCAATTTTTTTCTCCACAAAGTCAGCTTCTGTAATGTCCATCATAGAATTATTGTTATCTATATTTTCGTTTTTCTTTTAGGTAACCATTAAGTTTCCAATCAACAATTTAATTGGCAGTGTTACTTAAGCTTTAAAAGGTCTTATTTACCATTTTTAGAATTGGATGAACCAACCTGATAGGAATTCATTTTATTCTTTTTGGTTTATCTTGTTCTATTGTTTCTTATGCTTTGCTATTTGTAGGTTAATAACCCAATATTTGCACTATGTAAGGCAATTAGGCTATTTGGACATTGTAAAAAGGATAGTGATGTGGAGTATGCAAATCTATTGCCCATCAGGCCCTCTTTGTCATCTGAAATATGCATAAACTCTGTGGCAATGTTAGTGTGCTCACACTATTTTAGGCGTGCAATTTCCAGCGCTGTTGAATCAATACCAGAAGGGCAAGTCAGTGGTTGCATTCAGCAGGTTATAATGGATGTTTCAGAATCTTTGGCATGGTTGAAGGGCCACAATTCGAGGGAGACTGTTGAAGAATTTGAAGGAACACTTCTTAAAGGCTGCAGCTATTCAGACTTGAGTTTGCAAGCTGAACTTCTTGGAAGAGCTCTTTCAGAGATCTACTTGCTTGTCTTGGATAATTCTGTTGTCTCGATGGGCAACTCTGTTCTCATGGGAAACGCCATGAAGAACCTGATTTTGGAGATATGTCAAAGCATGAGATATCTTGTTGAAAGACGGGAAGGTAGTGTCAATGAATTCTTAGTTTCTGTTACAGGCGGAAGGCTTACTAATCATAAGTTAATTAGAGGTCAGAGTGGCTTGTTAACCATTGGGTCTATTGCTTCCTGGATTTTCTTATTCTTTTTCCGTCTCTATGCATCCTGCCGAAGCGTATACAGACAATCAATTGGCCTCATGCCTCCTGCTTTTTCCAAAAAGACATCAGCGGCAATGGGTGATTTACTGACAGCATCCTGTGGCAAAGACTGGATAGACGGAGCTGAAAGGAAAGACAAGGGGTATTTCTCTTGGTTAATTAAACCTTCACATTCGCTTTTGACAATTGTAAAATATGTTTCAGACACTTGCTTCCAGGAAGCTATGGTTGCTTGTGCACCACTTGTGTATGTTCTACATGTTATGGCTTTACAGAGGCTTGTTGATCTGAATAGACAGATAAAAGCTTTTGAATTCTTACATGAGAAGGCAATTCGGCTGGTTGACGTGAAATCTGACAATGCAGCCTCACCAATGCATCATAAAGAAAGTAGAAAAAGTGAAAAACGTATTTCTGTTTTAAGGCAAGAAGCTGTTGATGTGACTGATTTTCTTATGGAGCGTTTACCGTTAATTGCTAAAAGGGTGCACTCTTTCTATAATGATGATAGTGTAATTTCTGAGTGTCTAGATGCACAAACTGCACATGAAGAGGATGAATGGGATTTGGGTGTCTGCTCTGTAAAAGGGAAGTTATTGCCTTCTGCAATTTGGTGGATTCTTTGCCAGAATGTTGATGTTTGGTCTGCTCATGCTTCTAAGAAGAAGTTGAAAAAGTTCCTTTCTTGTTTGTTTCTTAGTTATTCAGTCTACATGAACCGTTTCAGGGATAGTGAAAGTTACCAATGCAACGGTTGTCGAAACGTTACCATGCACAAAGTCTCCTTTTTACTTATCAGTGACGCTGTTTTCTATGATCAAATAGTAAGGATATGTTATTATGCTTCCATTCTTTGTTCGTCTTTTTCCCCCTGCAATTCTTATTTTTCCCTTTCATAAGTAATGAAATTTTTTCCCTCAGTGACTATCTGTTCTCAGTTTCCTTGCATTAATTGCTCCTTACAACCTTTATCATCATTACGTTTCTTAGGTGATAATTGTTGAACCTAGTGCTTTTACTTATGTCTATATTCAACTTGTCCTAGTCCTTTTTCAGGCTTTCAACATCAGTTTTTTGTCATGTCTTGAAGAAAATGGCATTACCTATATTCCATGATTCTTTATGTGGAGGTGTCCACTTCAATGCATTGGATGATTTGCCACTGATTTTGAGGAAACTCGATGATGCGTCTCTGGTTTTGAGAAAGAGGGACCTTCCTTGTGGTGAGCTTTCAGATACGGGTCAAGATTGTCTTTTGCCTTCTTCTACCTCCATGGGAAATGCACTGAAGCTTGGAGCCTTACGAAATCTGCTTGATCTCTTATGTTGGATGCCAATAGATCACAAAAACTCAAAATTAATTTCGGATTGTGCTACATATATTCTCAATCTTGAAAGGTATATTTTTCTCAATCTTTCTTTTGTTTAGTCACTTTGTGCATGTTATCTTGACTTCCCTTTGGGTCCTTTTGTGACCCTCTCAGAGAAAATTTATGTTTTGGGTGTTTTCCTATATAGGTTTCTTTTTTTTGAGTGAAAATGACAATCATGATAATTTAATTTGGGTTACAAACTGTACCTACCATTTTCTTGCAATTAGTAAGCCAGTGATTCAATGCTGGAATCCAACCTGTTAGTAATGTAGGAATTTTTCTATCTCCTAAGTAGGATCCACCGCTCAAATTCCACTGAGCTATTTATGTGCCATCATTAGCCTAATGGTTAGTGCTCATGGTGACTTAGGATTATGCATTCTCGATGACTTGGCCATAAAGTGGAACCCTTACTGCTTGGGATAGAAGTAGGCAGGCATGAATGAGGGATTGCTGCTGCTTAGAGCAAATAGACATGGTTAATGTTGCAAATTAGAAAGGGATGGGGAAGGGGATAGCTGGAAGTAGTGTTTTTAAGTGTACAACATGACAATTAGTTATTTTGGGGTGGCTTACCCTTCTTCGCATTTCTTATCTTATCTCTTTGGACTGATTAGAGTTATGAGTATCACTGTCAAATCAAATAAGAAGTAATTGACTTTGTAGCTTTCCAGCTTTTGATAGCTCTAGACAGTTCAATAACTTGATGACTGTCGCATCTATATAAACTTATCATACTGATGAAGTAGTATTATGTTTTCGTTTCTTAAATACTTAAGGAACAAAATAGCTGTGGTCTTTGGTTCAACATCTTACTGTTTTATTTTCTTCGATTTCCTTGTTTTCAGGCTTGTAGTTCTTGGCTTATTAGATCACAAAGGTGAAATGAAACAGCAAAAGCAGTATGAGCTCTTTCAATTGTTTTTATGTTGTCGAAGGGCCTTGAAATGTCTAGCAATTACTTATTATGAGGAGAAAGTTGAAGTTGGGCAATCCACACCTTTTGTAATATTGCCCGAGAGTTTGCATTTGGGTTTGTGGCTTTCTAAGTCGCTGACTGAAGTTCTTCCTCTCCTCCATTTACTTCCTGGAGTGCATGCTAGCCAACTGAAATATTTGCTGTTTTCACTAATAGATCATACATCATATGTGTTCTTGATGTTAAGCAAGAGTCAGCTTTATACAAGTGATTTGCTAGTCCACGATGAAAAGCTTCAACTTGGATCATCCTTTTCTTGTGGACTGAAAAAAATTGTTTTACATGATTTACCTACAAGCCTTGAACTCCCTAACAAGGATGGTGATTGGAAAACTTGGATTCTAATGGTAGAGACCTTGAAGGAACAGGCTCTTAGCTTACTTGTTAATATGAAGAGTGATACTTCCAGCTCAAAAGACAGTAGTTTCGATAGTTTCCTACATGTAAACAAACTGTCTTCAGTTGTTTCTTGCTTTCAGGGATCATTGTGGGGCCTCGTTTCTGTTCTAAGCAACATAGAGAAGCCTTGTGTTCATGAAACAAAACCCTTACGAGAAAGGCGTGCTTGTAATGCTAACCTGAACCTCTGTTTAGCTGCATTTGAGGATTTTGTCCATTTCTTTTTATGCACATTACTACTGGAGGATTCTTTCAGTATACAAGATTTGCATGATAAAATAACTCTTCGGAAGAAAGATGTGTATAGCTTCGAAGCAGAGGAATCCCCAGTTCAAGTTTTTGGAAGTAAGACTGATATTTCATCTGACCAGGAGAATGTTGCTGGCAGAAAAGTTGACTCGGTGACTGATTCTGATTCTATGCCGATCAATGCTAGGAATTCTGAAGCAAACGGTATAACTTTTATGAGTACTCAAAAGAAGAAGGCTCAAGCAGATTTTAATGATTTTGATGATAATCTTATGACCAAATATGAATCATTTGAAAAGTATCTGAAGAAATCCTTGTTGCGAGATTTGTTGGAAGGGAAGAATCTTGAGGTTGCTTTTTTAGTCAGGCAGCTGTTTTTCGCATCATCAGCTATCCTTAGGCTGAAATTGCATTTCCGCTGGAGTCCTTTGTCGTCAAGTTCAGCAGCATTCTCTATTGGTGTCTCACAATATTTACTATCTCAACTTGCTGAAATGGTTATGGAGCCACATTCATTTTCATTTGTTTGGCTTGATGGTATTCTAAAATATATCGAGGTTTTTGTGGGCTATATTTCCTTGACCAATCCTTCCTTATCTAGAGATTTGTATGCAAGGTTGATCGACGTTCATTTAAGGGCTATTGGGAGATGCATTGCTTTACAGGGTAAAAGGGCTACTTTAGCATCACATGAAACTGAATCAAGCATCAAGACACTCAGTGGTGAAACTGGTTCAGTTAAATCTCATGTTCATGGACCATATAGCTTGAATGAATTCAAATCCAGACTTCAGATGTCATTTAAAGTCATGATCAGAAAGGCTTTTGAATTGCATTTCCTGACAGCTGTGCAGTCTCTAGAAAGAGCATTGGCAGGGGTGAGGGATGGATGCAATGTCATTTATGAAATTGTTACTGGGGTTGAAGATGCTGGGAAGATTTCTTCTTTAGTTGCATCTGGTGTGGATTGTTTTGATTCGCTTTTGGAGTCTGTTTCAGGTACTTACTCTGAAATCACGCTATTAGTATTTCCAGTAAACTGTTCTTGTCTATTTTAATTTTTCTTACGTTTTCCATTTGATGTGTGCATTAATCTTAGTTACTTTTAGTCTCATGCTTCTTGCAATCTCCCTTCGGTTTGTAACTGCTGAACTGTACTATGCCCTTGTTGGGGACAACTTTTCTTCTCTTTCCAGTTTGAAGTTTAATTGAGTGAGTCACTTTTTTTTTTTTCTGCTATTTTGATATTAGTGGCGTATAATCATAATTAATTGGTTTTCATCATTGAAAGTAGGACCGTGCATGGACCGTGCTCGGGCTGGCCCGACCCTAAAACTTGAGCCCGCCCAAATGTCGGGCTTCCACAAATTCAGCCCTATGGAAGCCCGACATTTGGTTTGACAAACCCTTTGCCCGCCCTTGTTTGATAGTCGAGCGCGCTGGGCGGGCTAAAGCCCCCACCAATACAACAACAACATAGCCTCAGTCCCAAATTAACTGGGGTCGGCTACATGGATCAAACTTTTCCATTGTGCTCGATTAAGTGCAATTGATGGTGAGCTTTTCAAACCATTCAAATCCCTCCTAATTAATGCATCCCATGTTAACTTTGGTCTGCCCCTATCTTGTCGAATTTCTACAGTTTCTATTGAGTCAAGTTTTCTAGTTGGGGCATTTGTAGGCCGTCTTTGCAGGTGACCAAACTACCGCAACCGCCCTTCCCTAATCTTTGTATCAATTGGTGCTACTCCTATTTGTCTTTGAATTTCTATATTTCTTATTCTATCTTTACGAGTTTTACCACACATCCACCTAATAAGCATCCTCATTTTTGCTACGTTCATTTTATGTAATTGTTGTTGCTTTACCGCCCGACATTCACTTCCATAGAGCATAGCTGCCCTAATTGCGGTCTTATAAAATTTTCCTTTTAACTTAGTAGACACATTTTGATCACAAATCACCCCTGTTGCATTTCGCCATTTCTTCCATCCAGCTTGAATTCTATGTGTGACATCATTCTCAATGTTACCATCATTTTGTATGATTGATCCTAGGTATCTAAAGTGGTTTACCTTAGGAACTTCTACTTCCCCTAATTTTACCACTCCATCGTCTCGATGTTTAGTGTTTCTAAACTCACAGTGCATGTATTCGGTTTTCGTCCTACTCAACTTAAAGCCTTTAGATTCTAATGTATTCTTCCAGAGTTCTAATTTCCTATTCACTCCATCTTTAGTTTCATCCACTAAGACAATATCATCTGCAAATAGCATACACCATGGTATATCCTTAAAGCCCCCACCAATGGCTCAAAAAAAGTTTTAGTTGAGCCTGGACGCTTGAAGACAGCATCACATGGACTCGCAACATCGACCGCTTGGTGTACAAGCCCTACCGGGGATTGCATCACTAGACTCACAACCAATATTCTTTGTTTTAGAAAGGCAGTTGTATTAATTATCAAAAAAGCGTAGCTTGTAAAAAATGGGGCAAAAGACCCGTACAAGCTATACAATATTCAGTTGTACACCATGCTTCCATTGCCTGATCTCAAAGACTCAAGTAGTTGTAGTATAATACATGGCCCAAGTTACCCAACACAATAGTAAAATATTCTTAGCACTATAATATAATACTATAAGTCTTACAAATCACAAAACACAACATCACCACATCAACAATGTTCATCACAAATACACAATATATTACATAAATAAGAAAGTGTAACATTAAACTTGAAGAGCATGCATATAATATTGTAATATTAATAGAAATAAAATAACCATCAAACTATTAAAGTCCAAGTCTCACAACACTACATAAATATGAAAGATACTAGAAAGTCTATGTTATGAACCTTTGTGCAGGATCTAGTCACGGGTTTAGACACAATTGAATTTGCGCTTCAACCTATGTTGATAGGGAAAAAATAAGAAAATGGTATAAGAGATGAGAGAGATAGAATAAGTAATTGAAGAGGCGGAGTCCGTGACTCTCTTACTTCAGTTCCTCCTTTGGTTCATTTTCACTAAAATTGCTTGCATTATTGATTACTTAATACTTGTATATATAGACTCTCTTATACAATAAAAATAGAAACTAATAAATAGCAACTTCTACGAAGTAGAAACCTACTTAAAATCAATATATAAATTTCCTACTAATTAATACCTAGAAGATAGTAACTACTAAATTAGAAACTACTTCTAATTAGAAACTACTAATAATTCCTACAAAATAATAAACATAGAAACTTTCTTAATAATAAAATAGAAACTACTAAATACTAAACCCTAAATCTAAGATCGTATCATTACTCCCCTCCTAGCCTTTGAGCTTGCCCTCAAGCTCAATTTTTGAACTTGGTCAATGGATGTCTAGCACATTATCCGCTCTACCATCTTCAACTTCAGGAACCTCTATCCAAAATAGGCGTTTGCTCTTGTATCCAAGATTGTAAGATTCATCCTAATTATAGCACAAACCCTTCATCCTTCGTTCCGTCATCTCAAACTTTGATAACTTTTTGATGAACTGAGGCGAGGAGTTGTCGATCATTTTGTTGGCACTGGTGGTAACGGTTGTTGCCTTGTGTGCCTGGCCGTTCAAGGGTGCTCCAAAGTCTTTGGTGATAGCCGTGTTGGTGGAACTTCCACTAATTTTGGGAGTGCTCACTGTGGACATGATGCGTGGTGGGAGGGACTTTTTACAAATTTTTTCTTGCTTTCTAAGACACGAGCAAGATTCATGGCAATGCCCAGATTGCTCAGTTGTAGCAACTCAATGTCAATCCGCAAGTCCTCGAGCAAACCGACAGTGAACAAGTCCACCTGTTGTTGTGGTTCGAAGCCCGATGTCCTGGTCAACAAAGATTGGAATTGGTGTTGGTATTCCTCCACATAACTAGTTTGCTTTAAGTGGGCAAACTTCTCCAACCTTACGTCGTGTCCTCCACAACCATTATGTTGTTCCTTAGCATCAACACTGACGGGTTTCATTGACATCCATCAAATCGCGGTAGTGAGACTCATCATATGTTCTTCGAGAGCCTTTTGTCGAGCGCTCATCTGCTCCATAAAGGTTTCCAACTTCGCGACCAGAGCTTTTGTGTCACCCATGACAAGTGGCTATGTTACCAAGTTGTCATGAACCTATGTGCAGGATCTAGTCACGAGGTTAGACACAATTGAAATTGTGCTTCAACCTATGTTGATAGGGAAAACAATAAGAAAATAGTAGACGAGATGAGAGAGATAGAATAGGTAATTGAAGAGGCGGAGTTCGTGACTCTCCTACTTCAGTTCCTCCTTTGGTTCCTTTTCACTAAAATTGCTTGCTTTATTGATTACTTAATACTTATATATATAAACTCCTTTATACAATAAAAATAGAAACTAATAAATAGCAACTTCTACGAATAAGAAACCTACTTAAAATAAATATAGAAACTCCCTACTAATTGATACCTAGAAGATAGTAACTACTAATAATTCCTACTAAATAATAAACATAGAAAGTTTCTTAATAATAAAATAGAAATACTAAACCCTAAATCTAAAGCCGTATCAGTCAAATAAGTCTAAAAGAAGTTGGAAGTTCATAAAACAAAAATATTAAGTAAGTTGAAAGATCTCATAATAAAACCAAAAGCATGCACTATCAAAGAAGATCCCAAAAGGCAAAAAGCAAGTGCACCCATCTCGTTCGCGTCCTCCAATCTACAAAAAAAGAATAATTATATTTAGCCTCATTTCCTTATAAAAAACAAAATGATCAATAATAATTAAGTATGATACTAAACCCTAAATCTAAGGCCGTATCAGTCAAATAAGTCTAAAAGAAGTTGGAAGTTCATAAAACAAAAATATTAAGTTGAAAGATCTCATAATAAAACCAAAAGCATGCACTATCAAAGAAAATCCCAAAAGGCAAAAAGCAAGTGCACCCATCTCGTTCGCGTCCTCCAATCTACAAAAAAAGAACAATTATATTTAGCCTTATTTCCTTATAAAAAACAAAATGATCAATAATAATTAAGTATGATACTAAACCCTAAATCTAAGGCCGTATCAGTCAAATAAGTCTAAAAGAAGTTGGAAGTTCATAAAACAAAAATATTAAGTAAGTTGAAAGATCTCATAATAAAACCAAAAGCATGCACTATCAAAGAAGATCCCAAAAGGCAAAAAGCAAGTGCACCTATCTCGTTCGCGTCCTCCAATCTACAAAAAAAGAATAATTATATTTAGCCTAATTTCCTTATAAAAAACAAAATGATCAATAATAATTAACAAGGTAATGAAGAAACATGAAAGTAATAGTTCATTGTGTTCTGATGACTCTTTTGACTTACAATTCGATTCATTCAGTGGTATCCGAGGGGTCATTTGACGGATCAACGACTAGTGGTTCCTCTTCCTTTGGAAGTTCTTCAATGTGACAAATGTTTCAAAAGTTAGAACAAAAAATAACAAATAACTCGGTAAAAATAAATATAGTTAAGCAAGTCCTCTAGAAAAAGGAAAAGAAAAAATAATACTTATTAATTATTCAAGTAAAGTAGTGTTTAATAAAAAAATGATGAAAAACATAAAAGAAACCTTGTTCAATTTCTTTGATTCGTTCTAATACTTCATCAAGATCAATTGATATCTTGGAAGATTTGAGCCAATTTGATTACAAATGAGGGCCTCAATGGTCCTTGGACTCATGGAACTACGAAAAGGATCCAAAGTGCATCCTCCCGTACTAAACGCTGACTCCGATGCAATAGTCGTAATTGGAATTGCCAAAATATCTCTAGCCATTTTTTTTTATAAGACTTTGTACTGTGATGAGTTGACATTCCACCAATTTAGCATATCGATGTCTTTCCTTTGCTTTCCACAACTTTCTTGTTCATAGTTGTTGATCTCAGTCTTACTCCCAAGCTCATCATCACACAAATGTTGTGTTATATCTCCAAAGGCCATTATACCATCCATGTCATTATTTTCCGCATGCCTTGAACTTGAAGGTTGGACAACTAATTCCTTTTCATCCCCATCATAATATCATTAGCAACACCCTTGTATTCATCATACAATCTTCTCAATGTATGCTCACTATTTGTGGCATCAATTTGCTCTTTTGAAGCTCATACATAAGGTCAAAACAATATGAGACGGTTTTTAACTTGTGCTTTGGGTCAAGAACAACTGCATTATACAACAAAATATTTGTTCTTTTCCCATGTCCCTAATACTTCTCTAACTTTGCTTTCATAGCCCTAGCCATCACAACCAATATCTCATCATTAGAACCAAGAAATTTCTTAAAATAAGAATGAATCGAGAAAATCTGCTCAAAGTAGTTGTTAGAGGTAACATACAAAGAGCCATAAATCTTCTTCGTTATATCATATAAGACTTTCAAAAACTTCACGAAGATCTTCACTTTTACCCAATCTTCAAGTGAAGGTGGTGATGTGGGTTTCTTTTCCTCGGAAGATTTTGTTTTTCTTCTCCTTCGCACTTGGTTATGGGGCTCCATTCTCTTTTTCACTCAACAATACTTTAAGATAATCAGGGTCCTCACCCTCCATCCTTTCAAATGCTTTTTGAAATTCCATTGCTAATTCCAACATCATATAAGTCGAGTTCCACTTAGTTTCGACATCAAGGCAAGCAACAGTTATGGTGCATAATTTGCACTCTTCCACACATTGTTTAAATTTTTGCAAACGTTGTGGAGATGATCTCACATATCTAATTTCCCCTCGAATGTTAGCAATGGCCTCGTCCAACTTTTGTACCCCATCTCTAACCACAAGGTTCAAAATATGAGCAACACATCTGACATGCATATATTCCCCCTCAAAAGACAACCCATTCCAATTTCTCACTTTCTTTTAATAAGACATGACTAAATCATTAGAGCTCGCATTATCAATTGTAATTGTGAACACTTTATCAATCCCCTACTCTAGCAAACACTATTAAATCGCCTTCCCCAAAGTGTCTCCTTTGTGGTTGGCAACTTGGCAAAAGTTGAGAATCCTTTTATGCAATTTCCACTTGACATAAATTAAATGTGCAGTGAGGACCATGTAGTCAATATTTTGTATGCTCCTCCAAGTGTCGGCAGTGAGACAAACACGCAGTTTCATCCTTTTGAATATCATCTTCAAACTAGCTTGCTCATATAAATACATGTTCTTGACCTCTCTTGCAATCTAGTCCTCGATGGAACATGAAACTTAGGATGCAAACCGCTCAGCAAATCAACGAAAGCATTTTTTCCAAGTGGTTGCTTTTTCTGTCGCTCTGCAATCTTTAGGGGGTGTTTCTCACATTTTTCCAAGTGGTAGTTCAAATTCCTAGTGCCATGGTCTTTAGGGTGACATCCATATTCTTTTCCACAGTAGTTACATACATCAATATTGGGATCATCCTTCAACCTCTCAAAATGATCCCAAGCAAGTGACCTTCTCTTGTTAGTAGTGACTTTTCTCTTCTTAGGCAATGGTGGGAGACCCTTAGCATTAGAAAGCGTTGAGGGATCAACAGGAGCACCAAGAGTAGGAGGATCTCCATTAAGTTTTTCATCACCAGTTCCTCCAACCATATTTGTTATCTGAACTAAAAAAAATCAAATAAAGAAACAAATATTCAAGTAGTGAAGGTTAAATAGATAAGCTTTTATTGTCTACTACATTAAAAAAATAAAATAACATGCATTTTAAGAGCTTCTTCACAATCTTTATTCTCGAGTAACTAGTAATAACTACTAGTCTACCATTCAATGTCTAAAACTTTATTGGTGATGGAAACTAATTAAAAAAGAACGACAACTTAATAGGGTAAATTAACGTATAGAAAAAATAAAGACAAATTATTAGGGCTAGCCATTATGCTAAAAAAGAACTTATTAAAATGGAATTGAAATAGATAGAGCTAGCATTGACAAGCATCATTGATCAAACAAGTAGCGATGGAGACTAATTATAAAAAAAAAGACAAATTAATAGGGTAAGTTAATATATAGAAAACCTTAGTATTAGAAAGAGGAGCTTATATAATATATGATGATGAGGTGCAAACATTCAAAAGCATCATTGTATCAACTATCGAGTGTGCGTATGCATAGAATGAATGAAGTTCCAACTTGACTTCTAGTGAAAATGATCATGATATATGATGATGAGTCGCATCACTGTAACATTGTATCAAGTGCGATCATATATAATATATGATATTATGATGAGGTGACATGGCTTGTCCTCATGCAAGGCCTAACCCATGACACAAACAACAATACAAGAAAAACCAAAAAAAAAAAGAACATGCATCAACGGGACATCACATCAGAATGCTCCTGACCACGTAAGGCTGAGACAACGCAACTAGAGTTTATGTAGAAGACCAAACAAACTAACAACAAAACTAAACCAAGTTCATATTGATCATCAACATATAGCAATCAACGTAAAGATTGATCATCAACATACAACGTGTGAGCAGTGTGTAGTGAGCATGAGGTGTAGTGTTGCGACTTGCGTAGAAGGAATCGAGAAAAAGGAAGCTAGGAAGGTGAGGAGCCGTGGTGGGGTGGGGGGGGGGGGGGGCAGTAACAAGAAAACGTAGAGTTGCGGTTCGCGGTGGGAGAGAAGAGAATTGAGAAGGCCAAGACGAAGAGTTGTGCGAACTGCGACGTTTGGGGAGAAAGAAAAGTGGTGTGGTTTGCATATTAGGTTTTTTTTTTTTTTTTTTTTTTTTTTTTTTTTTTTTTTTTTTTTTTTTTAAATACATCGAGTCGGGTTGGGTACCCAACTCTCACTCACACGACGACCCACTATTAACCCGAGACACAAATCGGGTGGGCGGGCTTAAGCCCGACGTTCTCCAGATTTGATTTGGGCCCGGCTAAAATTAGGCTCGGGCTTAGCTAGCCGTCGAAAATGTGCACAACCCTAGTTGAAAGTAAACTATGGCGTTGATAAAGAATTCTCCTCCTTTGCTCGGTTGCTCTCTTTTTTCCGTGTTTCTCCTTCTTTGTTTTGTTAGAAGCCTTTTTCTAATCCTAAACATCTCCCTTTTGTTTTGGGAGTTTTGGAGATTGACGTTTTGATAATTCTGCAACTTCCCTTTTGTTGCTTCTTTCCAACTCCATTCACTTATATTTAATATAGAAATACATTCCAACTAAAAAAAAAAAAACACACACACACACACAAATACATTCTATTAGAAAGAAGGAAATGATTGATTAATTGATTGATTGATTGATTGATTGGTTGGTTGGTTGGTTGGTTGGCTGGTTGGCTGATTGGTTGATTGGAGATTTTTTTGGAAGTTTCCATAATTGTCACTACACCTGTAACTTTATAAATATGGAGCCTACTGTAACTAAAGAAGTATGAATGAAATCATACCCTCTCCTTTCTCCCGTGGATGTAGGTCTAGAACCGAACCACGTAAATCATTGTGTTCATCTTTTTTATTTCTTTAGTTTTTTAATTATAACATGGTATAAGAGACTCAAGCTTTATAGTAAGTTTGTCATTTGTCCTTTAATTTTCAGCTTACATTGCCTTCATTGTTGTATGCTGTTTGATGTGAGCAGCCTTCATTGCTGATTTTTTTTTTTTTTTTTTTTGAATTCATGATTATTTGCTGCCTTTATTGTTGTATGACATTCACCACTAAGTGCAACCATCGTTGTTGTATGTTATCCACTATTTAGAGCAACCTTCATTGTTGTATGCTATCCACCATTTAGTGCAGCCTTTGTTGCTGTATGTTATCCATCATTGCAGCCTACATTGCCGCAATCTATCTCTTTTCTGCAACCTTAATTGTCAAACACACTTCAGGTTTAGAGCCAAAATCAATTTCTGGCCTTCATCGCCATAATCATCATTAGTGAAGAGAGAACAATCTGCAAACTAGACAATTGCAGTAAATCCTTCTGAAGACATGGACTTCAACAATCTTGAGATAGAAAAGCTACGCGCCTTACTTGACCGTTTGGATAAATCCTCAGGTATCAACTCACTGGTCCATTCAAGTGAGTTTCCTATTTCCATTGGGTTTAAGTTCTCAGATATATCATTTTCAAATTCACGGATTTTAGATTTTGGAGCAACTGATCTTATGACTAACTCTCCTAATGCTTTTGACTCATATAGTCCAAGTAATAGGAAAAGAGCAATTGCAGATGGCTCATTAACCACAGTTGAAGGCATGTGAGACATTCACCTTACTCCAACATTTATACTTAAAGATGTCCTTCACGTTCCGAAGCTCTCGACGAATCTCATCTCTATACACAAACTTACCCAAGATTGACATTTAACCATATTGTTTTACCCTACCCATTGTATATTTCAAAATCTAGGCTCGGGAAAGACAATTGGACTTGCTAAGGAACGGAATGAGCTATATTAACACATTCTACACGAAAATACCTGCTCATTTCTTTCTGATCACAACCTTTCTAGTAAAGATCGCTTGTGGCTTCATCATTGTCGACTCGGGCATCCCTCTTTTAGCACCCTTAAGGTCGGGTTCCCTCTCTTGTTTAAGCATTAAATGTTAGTGATTTTCATGGTGAAGTGTGCGAACTTGCAAAACGCAAAGTGTGTCTTTTCCGTTGGGTAATAATAAAAGTTCCTCTTCCTTTGACCTAATCCATAGTGATATTTAGGGACCTACACCGACTCCAAATATTTCTGGTGCACGTTGGTTTGTATCCTTTATTGATGGTTGCACTTGAGTCACTTCGATTGTCTTGCTAAAAAACAAATCAGATGTGAGTTTCATTCTCCCACAAATCCATATGATTGTGCAACTCAATTTGGCACCAAGATTAAGAAGTTTCGGTTTGATAGTGCCAGAGATTATTTTAATCAAACTGTTACATCATACTTTCCAAAGGAAGGAATCATTTACGAATCCTCCTGTTTTCATACCCCACAAAAAATAGTGTGGCTGAAAGAAAGAATGGTCACTTACTGGATATAACCTGTGTCTTCCTATTTAATCATCATGTACCTAAGTCATATTGGGGGGAAGCAGTTCTGACGGCCGCACATCTTATAAATAGATTACCTTCTCGTGTCCTTGGCCTTAAAAGTTTGATAGAAGTATTATCCCAATTTTATCCTAACTTTAAAACCTCAAACAATTTAGTTCCTAAAATATTTGGATGTGTGACCTTCGTTCATATCCACCATTCGAATTGGGGGAAATTAGATCAAAGAGCTCTCAAGTGTGTCTTCATAGGGTATTCCTCCACTCAAAAAGGGTACAAGTGTTATCACCCACCTTCTCAAAAATTCTTTGTTTCATTAGGTGTAATCTTCAATGAGCACTAGTCATATTTCCCCGCTCCTTCTCTTCACGAGGAGGATTCCATAATGCAAGACAAGGATCAGGATTTGTTATTCTTTGCCCCTTTAGACATAGATTTATCACTTGAGCCACCGATCAGGTCAAAAATCTTAAAGCCTAACACCTCTGAGCCCAAGGGTAATTAATTAGAACCAACTACTCTCGAGGATTGCATGACAAGGTAGTTCTACTCAAGAAAAATAGCTACCCACATGAATTAATGCAAGTCCAAGAATTTGAACCAACTCTTGAAAATGAAGTATCGATTTCTAAGTCATAACCTATTGAATCGACACGTCCAACAATTAGGACAAGTTCTTGAAAATGGGGTACCAATCTCTTAGCCCCGACTTGACAAATATGTTGATTTGGAACTCCCTCTTGCCTAAAGAAAAGGAACCCAAGCATGCATTGAACGTCCCTTGTACCCTCTCTCCCATGTTGTCTCATTCAAGAAATTTTCCCCCACTCACACGAATTTTCTCATAAGCCTGAACAGTGTTCAAGTCCCAACCACCTTATTAAGATCATATCTAACGAACACTGGAAACAAGCCATGAATGTCAAATTCGAGGCCTTAAAGAAGAATGGAACATGGGAATTAGTTGATCTACCTGCAGGTTAGATGTCAGTTGGATGCAAGGGTCGAAACTTCGACTTAGCCGTATAATTCGCTCTTGTGAAAATCAGAATTAATTTGGAGAAGTTAAATTCGCTTTGGAGAATTTTTGTAAAAATTCACCAACTTAGAGAAGTTTAGAGAATTGTTATTTAAATGAAATGTATATATAATTTTATTTTATGGAATGCTAAAATAAACACAATTATATATTTATACCAAAAAAAATCTATAATTAGTGATTTCAACCTATTTTATTGACACTATTTATCCATATACATTACACGTGTTTATGGTAGATTGTTCTAAAATTTTTTCTCTTTATAATTCACACAGATATTTACATCATAGATTCATGAATCATAATAGCTAATAAGCAAGTTCACTGCAATCCATTGCAAAAATAGAAAAGTACGTTAAATTAGATAAAATGTTTGAGTCACTCAAGAACGTTTGATTAAGCTACATAGAACGACGAGGTTCTTCAAAACCTCCCCCACCACTTGAACTATGTAAAATGGTTTGCTCTCCGAGATTAAGACAATACTGAAACCATGCCATATAGTTTCAATAATTGTCCTTATATGACTCGATATGATATTGATATTGTCGAGAATCCATGTTGACTAATATTCCTAATCTTGGATACATAGGATCCTCATAAGGACTCGAAGAGAAGCATGCCAATGCCTCTGGATTACTCGTCGTCGATGGATATGAGCTTGAAGAATCAAAATCCGGATGCCTAGAGCGTTCCTGCCATCCAATTTCATTATGACCAAATGCACCTATTAAAATAACAAATCAACGACATATGTGGTTAATATAAGCAAAGTAATGAGTAATAATTTATTTTTTTATATCTTATCTTGGGGAGGAAATTGTGGATAGTCATTAGACTTGCTATAGTCCAAACTTGACCTTGTGAACTAGTTACTTTTGCTTGAGAAGCTATCTTCAACTCTAATGCTACCAAATGCACTCATCAAAGAATCAACATCACCGATTTCTATATTTGCTTGAGATGCATGCTTACGTCTGCGACGCTGATACATAATTCTTTTTTTGGGTGTTGATCCGCGCGATCTGTGATCCTGATTTTCGTGAGTGACTTGATTAAATCGACTCATTTGCCCTTGGTCTTAATATTGTTTTGGATATTGATTATCAATGTGCATTCCACCACCACCACCACCACCACCACCACCACCACCACCACCACCACCACCATCGTTAGCATCACCACCATTGTCGCCATCATCATCGTCATCATTATCCTCATTGTCATCAGACTCGTCACTGCTTGAACCTATGGAGTCATTTTCATCATCACTACCACCGTTTGAGATGTGAACATCATTATCGTCGTCATTGATCGAATGCACAGATAAGCCAGTTGGGCCCCTAGTGACCTCATTCTCCATAAACTCATTAACATCAACGCCCATTTCAGTTGCAATATGTGAGTTTGGCCTACCCCATGGTTCATCCATCAGAGGTTGATCTGCTTCTCTTACCCAATCATATAAAGGATTTTCTTCCCCCTCTTCAGAAAATATTTCTGTTAAATCAATTGGCTCATGCGATTAAGCATTCTCCATATTTTCCTTGGTTTTTTTTTGCACGTAGCCTCGTATTGTAGTGCACAAAGACAAGCTTTTGTAGCCTGTCATACCCCAGCCTATTTCTTTGTTTTGAATGTATCAAGCCAAATGTTCTCCAATTACATTCGCCAAGGTTTAAAAAATCGACAAACTTTGGCGAAGTTCGGGCGAAGTTTGTCGATTTTGAGGTGAGCGAAGCGAAGTTCATAGGCAGTAGAAAAATTGCAAAACTTCGACTCAACTTCGGTTAACTTCGACTGAACTTCGAAAACATCGATGAAAGTTAATAAAATATGAAGTAAAATTGTCATGTTTCGTGGAAGTTGAGCAAACTTCGACCGAAACTTCGACTATGCTAGAAATATACTTAAACAACAACAACAACAACAACAACAACATAGCCTCAGTCCCAAATTAACTGGGGTTGGCTACATGGATCAAACTTTTCCATTGTGCTCGATTAAGTGCAATTGATGGTGAGCTTTTCAAACCATTCAAATCCCTCATAATTAATGCATCCCATGTTAACTTTGGTCTGCCCCTACCTCGTCGAATTTCTACAGTTTCTATTACGTCAAGTTTTCTAGTAGGGGCATTTGTAGACCGTCTTTGCAGGTGACCAAACCACCGCAACCGCCCTTCCCTAATCTTTGTATCAATTGGTGCTTACTCCTATTTGTCTTTGAATTTCTATATTTCTTATTCTATCTTTACGAGTTTTACCACACATCCACCTAAGCATCCTCGTTTTTGCTACGTTCATTTTATGTAATTGTTGTTGCTTTACCGCCCGACATTCACTTCCATAGAGCATAACTGGCCTAATTGCGGTCCTATAAAATTTTCCTTTTAACTTAGTAGAAACATTTCGATCACAAATCACCCCTGTTGCACTCCGCCATTTTTTCCATCCAGCTTGATTTCTATGTGTGACATCATTCTCAATGTTACCATCATTTTGTATGATTGATCCTAGGTATCTAAAGTGGTTTACCTTAGGAACTTCTACTTCTCATAATTTTACCACTCCGTCATCTCGATGTCTAGTGTTTCTAAACTCACAGTGCATGTATTCGGTTTTCGTCCTCAACTTAAAGCCTTTAGATTCTAATGTATTCCTCCAGAGTTCTAATTTCCTATTCACTCCATCTTTAGTTTAAGTATATATAGAAATATACTTAAACTTCGGTTAAATTCAAATAAAACATAGTTCTAGCATCTCTATGAAGAAACTTGAGTTTTCTAGCATTTAAAGTGAAATTCCCTAAACTTCCGTACACCGACAAATTTTTGTCAAACTTCCATCGTCGAAGTTAACTTCCTCGAATTAATTCCGAATTTTAAGTTAGCGAAGCCATAGGAGAAGTCAAAGTTTCAAACCTTGACGTTCGCAACCTGAAGAAGATGCTGTTTGTGATAAACTCTTGATGGCTACATTCCTCAAGTTTGGAGTCGAGTTACAATATAAATACCGCCACTCTGCTGCTCAAGTCAAAAATAAAAGTGGATTCAATAAAAATCATAAGTGCAATTAATAACTAATGAGGAAATATATCAATGCTTAATGTTTTTATTTACCTGGATGTGTTTTTTTTCGTCCACTTTCAGCCGCTCGAGATCCAAATGACCCCATCGAGTCCCGAAAATATTTCAACTACAAAAAATAAGCATGTATATAGTTTAAAATGTTGATAGAGATATTATTAAAAAAATAAAATTAAGCTTATTTAAAGCTTACTTCATTCAATGCAGCTGATTGTATTTTTGGGTTTGGTTCTAATTTTCCCATCACTTCATTTAAAGCTTGTTGCAACGTTGGGTTGATGCTCGTATCTTCTTCATATTGATACATTGGATTCAAAAAGTAAGCTACAAAAACTTAAAAGAGAATCAATTAAACACATTTCTATAAATCAACCAACAATCTATTATTCAATTGAATTCAATTGCCAAAGTGGGTGACACAATTGATTTGTCCATCTTTCTTCCACAATTTTTATAATCAGTTGTGCGACCTAGGTGAGGTTGCTTCAATTGTCTCTTTCATCAATCTTATTGCCTCGTACAAGGCTCCCATTGTGGGTTTCTTCTCACCATCTACCATCCTCAATACTTTGACAATTGGATCAAGAGAGTTTACTATACCTCGAGCTTTATCCCAGAAAGATGTTGATGCAACCAGTTGTTCAACTTTTTTCGCTTGTGGAATTTTACTATAGAGGTAGCTTGCCCATTCTCTTAATGAAAACATATCCCTTAGACCTTGTTTCTTCGCCAAAATACGTTTTAGAGAAATATAATTGGTGGCAAACCGAGTGATCCCAAGTCTAATGATATCGCCCCCACATTTTTCTCTCATGAACACCAACACCCAGCCATGATTGTAAATGTAATTCGTAATTTTTCTGGCCTGATCAACAATCTTTTTTGACTCTTTTATGATTTCCAATATCCTTTAACATCAAATCGATGCAGTGTGCTGCACAAGGTGTCCAAAACAAATTATATTTGTCCATCATTTTTTTTACCAGCTTTCTTGAAAGCAGATCCATTATCAGTTACAATTTGGACAACATACACTTTTCCCACCTTCTTCACAACATCAACCATCAATTTATAAATAAATTTATGGTCCTTTGTTGCAGCTGATACATCAACAGAGTTGTGAAAGATTGTCTTTCCATCACAATAGACCATGAAGTTAATTATCGACATTCTCGTCGGTCCGGTCCAACCGTCACACATTATTGTGACTCCATATTGTGACCAACTTTTCTTCAAGCCTGCAATGTAGGTCTGCAATTCATTATATTCATCATCTAAAAGGCCATGCATAAGTTCATAAGCTGTTGGTCCCTTGATTCCAGGTCCACAATTTGCTATTTCATCTATTGCAGCTTGATAATAGGGATTGTTAGTAGCAACATGTGCTGGAATGCTACTGTAATAGAATAATTTTGACAACACCCTATTGACTTTTTTCTTTAACGAGCTCCCCGGTGTCAGGCTCAACCGCCTTTGATTAGCATCCGGCTTTCTAAGGGAATTAGGGTCTTGAGAAAAATTTGGTTTTCTTATGCTTGCAGAACACGCGAGGCCATCCACATCCATTGGAAAATTTGCTTGTCTCACACTTGATGAACGCATAAATCCACTTTTGCGAGCTTCTTGCCCTCGAATGGGATTTTCAAATCCACGTCCACGGTCCACTTGAACTCCCCCATACTTCATGAGTTGAAGGACCATAATTTGGTCTCACCATATTAAATCTGTATTGTTGTTCAGCTTCCCATCTCTCTTCCATAGAATTCCTTACAACCATTCTATGTTGTGTTCTCTAATAATCTGTGGTGCAATCCGGAGGATAAACAACATCATCATCATCATCATCATCATCATCATCATCTTCAAGATTTCTTGGAGGTTCCATCAAAGCATCAGTAAATGCATTGTGTTTTTTTTTTTTTCCTTTTCAACCCTGTCAACTAATTTTCCATGCAAAGGTATTTGCATTTCATCTCGAACAGACTTTGCACAATTTGGACAAGTTTTAACATTTTTGTAACCTCCTGCAAGATGTTCTTTCAATCTTGACACTCTCCCGATTTGATTTCTTGTTTGCAAAATCTACAACGTGCTTTTTGTCGATTACCATTAATAGGATCTCCATATTTCCAGCCGATATCCCAATCTTTTCGAGAAGGCATTCCTCAATAAAATGTATCTGCATATACTAATATTATATATATTATATCATGAATATAAAAAGATTGTTGGAAAACTAAAATTGTTATTTTTTAGATGAAATGAATAAGTTTGTTTGGTTTGAAAAAAAAATACACTAATATTTGAAATCAACTATACACTACCATTAAAAAAAAAAAAAAACTACATACTAAATTACGAATATAAATTTTTTTTTGTATGTATGTATACAGTACACTTAAATGATTAAATCACAAAATACTAGATTATAATAAGTTTACAAATTGTTATTTTTTTAATAAGTTTCAATTAGTGTTTGTAAAATGTATTTTTTTAAAGTACAATCTATACTTTATAAGTTTGTTTTTTGTTTGGGGTTTTTATCTTTGTACTTTATATGTATTTTGTACAAATAAATAAGTTTGTCTATGTTTATAAACTTTTTTTTTTTTTTTTTTTTTTTTTTGGCTCGACAAAAAAAGTAAGCTGTATACATTTTTTTTTTACGTAACACTTTATAAGTTTTTTTTTGTTTCATTTTCATTTTTTTTTTTGGTGAGCAATACTAATACACAAATCATATATTGACTTAAAAAAACACTAGTTTGCAAGTTTGTTTGATCATGAATTAATTCATCAATTATAAAATTGTGCAAATGAATCTCTATGCAAATATCAAAAACTTACTCAGTGTGTGTCCCAATGTGTGTCCCCAAATTGCCCTAATTAAAAGGCCCTGTAAGGTTGTAAATGAATCGATGCTTTCATTCACTTCTCCTGGTCAAGCTTGCTCCCGGTTCTCCATCTCTCACTGTTTGCTGTCCTCTTCGACAGTTCGACCTCTTCGTCTTCGACGTGCTACTCGACAGTCTCGACTCCTCCCCTCCAGCAGGCCGCAAGATCTTCTTCGACCTCTTCCTTTTCGTCTTCGTCGTCACCAACTTCTCCACTCCAGAACTCCTCTTCGATCTCTTTGTCAGTTCGTCTTCTTCTTCTTCACCAAACCCTCGACTCTTCCAGGCTTCCAACAGGCTGCAACAACGTTGTTAAACCCTCGACCTCCTCAACCCCTCCCTCCTCTATGCACTCCTCATCTCACAGGAGGAGCCAAGTTCCTTAGCCTCCTAGCTTCCTCAGCCTCTTCCTCCTCCTCCTCAGTCCACTCCTCACAGACTCAAGTCTCAAGACTCTCAACTTGAGGCGAAAATTAGGGCATTGTGTGTGAAGTGTTGAAGTGTTTTCCAGTTTCCCTTCACTGAGGAGTGAGGACAGTTAGAAGAATGTGATTTAAAGTAAAGAGGTCAGAGGGTTGTTGAGTTCAAGATGGAAAGAGAAGATTAGGAGAGTGATTGGAGTTCGCGTTTGTCCCGCGTGAACTGTGAAGTGCTTTTCAGCCTTTGAGGTGAGGTGACTAGCAAATAGCAATGTGGAAAGATGATGCAGATGGAGCACTGCAACTGCAAGTCTGCGAGGAGTCGATTCACGACCAAATCAAGAGGTAAGTACGAATATTCCCTGATTTTTAGGGTTATTTTAATTATTTCAATTTTATTGATCGAATTTTTGTATTTTCTGTGTTTTTGTTCACCCGTGACCAAGGAATGAAAATTCAATAAAATTAGTCGAAGTTTGGGCGAAGTTTATCGAAGTTGAAGGGATCGAAATGAAGTTCACGGGTAGTTTAAAAAGTACAAAACTTCTCCGAAGTTTATGTTCAAAATTGATAGCATTGATATAAATTGATATGAATTGCTAAAAGATGAGAAATTGCAAACTTTTCGGTCAAAAAAAACCAAATAAGTGTGTAGGAGATGAAAGGGTTGAGAATTGTAATTGATGGTGGCTTTTAGGGGTTATTGAGAATTTGAGAGTGGCTCACTTTTGTACAATCTCTACACCAATCATGTGATCCCTTGATTTTGCATCAAGATTCAATGTATGCATCGAGATTCACTTTTGCACACACATCTCTACAACGCTTTGTAGTTTTTTTAATCGATGCATAATGTCAAAAAGTGGATATTTTCTTTTACTTTAAATATTGACCCATATAAAAAAGCATGTTTCATAATTTTAATTTTACTTATAAGAATGTGCAATTAATAAATGGTTGGAGAATCAAATTAAATGTAATAATTATCACTAAAAAGTGATTTACCATACACAGTGTGCATGATTAGTGCCAATAAAATTGACGTGAAACCATTAAATTGTAAATTTTTTAGGTATAAATGCATAATTGTGTTTGTTTTGACATCCCATAAAATGAGTTTTAGTTTATTGACCATTGAAATAAAATTTTCTTAAACTTCTCTAAATTAGTGAATTTTTACCAAAATTCTCCACGTCAAATTAAATTGTCCGAATTAATTCCGATTATCAAGAGGGCGAATTATAAGGCGAAACCGAAGTTTCGATCCTTGCCCGTGATTGAAAAAACGAAAAAATCGATGTTTATCTAAAACATCGCCAAATTTTTGCACTTTTTTCGTTTCGCCCATATAAAAATCGATTCATTTCGTCTAAAATTCAGCGAAATTTATCGATTTTTTGATCCTTGGTTGGATGTGAATGGGTTGAAACATTTAAATACAAGGCGAACGGGTCACTAGAGCGATATAAGGTGAGATTAGTAGCCAAAAGGTATACTCAGACATATGGTGTGGACTATCAAGAGACATTTGCTCCAGTTGCAAAGATGAATATAATAAGAATTTTGTTGGCCTTGGCAGCTAATTATGATTGGGATTTGCAACAATTTGATGTCAAGAATGTGTTTCTTCATGGTGATCTAGAGGAATAAATTTATATGGAGGTGCCCCCAGGGTATCAGACAGGACTTGCTACTAAGAAGGTGTGTAAATTAAAGAAGGCTTTGTACGGACTAAAGCAATCTCCCAGGGCATGGTTTGGTAGATTCACCGAAGTGATAAATGATATGGATATCAAACGTGGTCGAGGAAATCATACTCTGTTCATCAAACACTTGTCTTCAAAGGGAGTTACGACCTTTCTAGTTTATGTGGATGACATCATTGTAATTGGGGATGATGAGGATGAGAAGCAGAAATTAAAACAATCTTTGGCTAAAGAATTTGCAAACAAAGATGTGGGAAGGCTGAAATATTTTTTGGAATCGGGGTAGCACATTCGACAGAGGATATCTTATATCTCAACAAAAATATCTGTAAACAAAAATATATTACAAATCTTCTTAAGGAGACAGGGAAGCTAGCAAGCAGACCAGCTAGTATACCCATTGATCCAAAACACAAACTTGGAGAAGCAGAATAAGCTACAGTCGTGGACCAAAATAGGTATCAAAGATTGGTCAAAAAAACTAATTTACCTCTCACACACACTAGACCCGACATTGCATATGCAGTGAGTGCGATTAGTCAATTTATGCACAATCCTAAAGAAATCCATTTATAGGTCGCATATAGAATGTTGCAATATTTAAAGGGAACTCCAAGACATGGTCTTATGTTTAAAAGACATATATGGATAGTATTAGAAGCTTATACAGATGTTGACTATGTCAGCTTAGTGGTTGACAAAAGATCAACTACTGGATATTGCACATTTGTTGGTGGAAACTTAGTGACTTGGCGCAGTAAAAAGCAGAATGTGGTTGCTAGATCAAGTGCTAAAGCAGAATTTTGGGCAATGGCTCAAGGAATCTGTGAGCTTTTATGGTTGAAGATTATCTTGGAAGATCTCAAAATAAAGTGGAATGGGTCCATGAGACTTTATTGTGATAACAAGTCTGTAATCAACACAGCTCATAATTCGGTGCAGCATGATCGAACCAAGTACATCGAGATTGATCGACATTTTATCAAAGAAATTTGACAGTGGGCTCATTTGTATTCCTGATGCCTCTAGTAAAAATCAGCTTGCAAATGTGCTACTAAAGGTCTTAACAATTCTTCATTTCAAATAAATACTTCCAAGCTTGGAATGGCGAATCTTCACCAGCTTGAGGGGGAGTGTTGGAAAGAAGGAAATAATTGATTGATTGGTTGGCTGATTGGTTGATTGGAGATCTTTTTCGAAGTTTCCATAATTGTCACTATCCCTATAACTCTATAAATATGGAGCTATTGTAACTAAAAGAGTATGAATGAAATCATACCCTCTCCTTTCTCCCGTGGATGTAGGTCTAGAACCGAACCACTTAAATCATTTTGTTCATCCTTTTTATTCTTTTAGTTTTTTAATTATAACACATTCCATTATTCTATTTTCAATTTTAAACCATCAATAATTTTTTTTATAGTAAAAGGACGTATTAATGTAGAATTTAGAGGACCAAGAGTCTTCTAATACATCATTTTTGAGTACTTGATCATGAAAATCATTACATCAACTAAATCAAAATTGCCTCATTCATGCTCACATTTATGACCAAACAAAATACCAAGTTATATCTAGGAAAACAAAAGAGACTGTTGTGTACTAACGTTATGTCACTAAGCAATCCATCGCCAATAGTGATACCAATCTGTAGCTGAATAACCTGCCCCGTACTTGCTGCCATCATCTTTGTTGAATCCCATAAATCTTCCACTGAATTTTCTCTGCCTTCAAAAAGACTTTTGTTGCTCTCAAGCCAAAGACCCCATAGAATTTCCAATGATGTGTTTCCTATTGCTTTTTCCTGTCATTCTTTCCGAAATTGACTTTAACCCATTGAAAGAGCACGGGTTTCCAATAAGTCCACCTAAAAAAATGTCCCATCTATTCCATACTTGACATGCTATGTGACACTAAAAGAAAAGATGGTTCCCTTGTTCGCTAGCCATCTAACACAAAAAAAAAAAAAAAAAAAAACAATGAGGTGAAATAACCAAATGAAGCAATATTCTTTGTAGGACATCACTTGTATTCAAACTACCATGTAATACAAGGCTTACAAGCCACACAAAAAATTGAACTTTGGATGGAACTGTGGCCTTCCAAAGTATTTGAAATGCTTGATGCGTAAGTGAATTAGATCCCTCAATCAAAAATGTAAAGAATGATTTACTTGGAAAAAGGCCCGAGTGGTCAAGATCCCAAGTTTTTTTTTTGTCTTCCCTATTAGGATGAAGTGTAACTTGGCTTAGGACACTCAACAAATTTTTTTCATCGTGAAACCTCGAAGGAAATCTATTAAGAGGATAAAGGTTCCAACCTAAGTTACTCTCACCAAGCCCATGCGGAATAGAAGCAAAATGGGATATAGACTCATTATGATGCATAGAATGAAAAAACACATTGGGAAATCTAGATGCAAGTGATTCATCTCCTAATCATTTTTCTTCCCAAAAATGAATTGATGACCCATCCCCAAACTTTAAGGAAATGTGTTGTTGAAAAGATGTGAGATTGGAATGAATGAACTTCCATGGACTACGAGCCACCATAGGATCCCATTTGTTTGGTGCTAGACCATGAATACTTTTGACAACTTTTTGCCATAATGCCCTCTTCTCTCTAGAAAATCTCCACAACCACTTTGAGACAAGTGCTTGATTCCTCTTTTGAAGATTTCCTAGTGCAAGTCCTCCTTTTTGCAAAGGTCTTTCCACTATTTTCCATCTAACAAGACTTTGGCCTTTGTTCTCATTTATTTTTTGCCTAAGGAAATCCCTAAATGCCTTCTCAATAATTCTTGCCACCTTATTCGGCATTCTAAAAATAGACATGTAATAAATGGGAATTGCCTCTAGTACAGACTTGATTAAGCACAACCTCCCTCCCTTTGATAGGTACGTACCCTTTTCTTCAACTTCTTAATCTCCTAGAAATGGATCCAATAACCGGAGCCCAAAAATCTAGTGAACATGGATTACCTCCTAATGGGAGACCTAAGTACTTAAGTGGAAGTGAACACGCCCCACATCCCACAGAATTACCCTTTGAGCCACAATACCCTCTTCCAAATTAATGCCGACTAATTGACTTTTTGCCACGTTGATTTTTAAACCTAAGAAATCGCTAAATTCCTTAAATATTTCAACTAGAGCCTCCAAATTAGGATTATCCCCTTCTATGAGAAAAAGTATATCGTCCGCATATTAGAGGTGAGAAACATGCACCTTCTCTCTTTCCAACAACTAGCCCTTTGAAGGACCATTGCTAACTTCTCGATCAATGATTCTACTTAGAACATCCACGACTAAGGTGAATATAAAAGGAGAGAGGGGGTCCCCTTGTCTCAAACCTCTAGATGCTCTAATCATTCCTTTTGGGCTTCCATTGATCATGATTGAAAAATTTGAAGAACTCAAACATCCATTAATCCATTTTCTCCATCTCTCTCTGAGACCTTTTATTTGCAACACATAATCCACGAAGGACCATTCGGTGTAGTCATAAGCCTTTTCTGTCTATTTTGAATAGAACCCCTTTTTTGTTTCTCCTAGTACAATCCTCAACCACTTCATTAGCTTCCATAACAACATATAAGATTTGTCTACCTTGAATAAAAGCTGTTTAGGCCTCAGAAATGGTAAAGTGAAGGATGCTCCTCAATCTACTAGCTAGAACCTTAGATATGACTTTTTAATGACATGTCACTAAACTAATAAGTCTAAAGTCGAACACCTTAAAGGAATTAACTTTTTTTGGAACCATACAAATGTATGTTTCATTCACACTAGCATTTATGTTCCTAATTCGAAAAAAGTCATCCATGACAATCATCAAATCATTTTTAACCATGTCCCATTCATTACTTAGGAACTCCATTGTAAATCCATCAGGTCCAAGTGCCTTATTTCCATCACACTCCATCACCACTCTCTTAGTTTCCTCCTCACTAAATGGCCTTTCAAGTTGGTCCTTTTGGGTCTCACTTAAAGGTGACCATTGTATACCCTCAATGTGAATCTCTTTGGCCCCACGAGATGAATATAATTGACTGAAAAGTGTAATGATTTCATCCTCAATCATGGCCCCATCCTCAATCTGTGATCCATTCCCATCTTCAATCTTTGAGATTATATTTTGGGTTCTCCCAAATGAAAGGATTTTGTGGAAAAAGTGGAATTCATGTCTCCTTTAATCCATTTTATTTTAGATTTTTTGAAGGCCATTTGATCATCTCTAATAGACGATTCACCCATTTACATTTTAGCTTCCTTTCTTTTGCAATTTAATTCAGAAGACCAACCCTCCAATCCTTCTATTTTATCTAAATCCCCTATGAAGTTTTCCAACTCTTTTTTCCTTGGCCAACCACATCGAATACCTCCTTATTCTAGTCCTTGAGTTTTTTTCCTGAAATCCCTAAGTTGTAGTATGAATTTATGCCCTAGATGACCATAAGATGAGGATGAAGACTACTGACTTGTTCAACGGGCTTAGATGGGCTTTTTTTTCATGGTCTTGTCCAAGTCCACCCAAGCCCGACTATTGATGGGGTGGGCCCAAGCTCACCCAAGCCTGGTATTGGTCGGGCTTAGGCGGGCCTAATCGGGCTTGTTATTATTTGTTGAAACTAAATATATTTATTAAGTTTCAAGAGTTAGACAAAAAAAAGTAGGTGGTGAAGTGGTTAGAACTTACTCAAATGAGCGTGAGGGTGTAGGTTCGAACCTCACAAACTGACATTTAGCGTTAATTTTTATACTAGATACCATTCTTATTCAAAGCAGGTCGAGCGGGCTAAAAGCTTAAATCCAAGCCTGCTCATTAAATTGGCAGGCTCGGGCTTGAGTCTGGCAGGCCTAGCGGGCCCCCGACCCAAGGAACAGGTTTAAAGACCACCATTGACCAATTAATCTCCTAAAACTATTATGCCATAACCAAGCATTTTCAAAACTTATTGGAGCTAGACCCCACTTGGTTTGCACACAATTCATTACGATTGGACAATGGTCAGACACCAATCTAAGGAGAACTTCTGACTTATAGCTAGGGAAAAGAGGGATTCCCATCCACTACTCACCAAAAATCTATCAAGCCTACTGCTTGTTGGAGAAACTTTAAAATTAGACCATGTAAAATAAGAGTTGGAAAGTGGTGGGTCAGTTAGATTTAATTCTTCAACGAGCTCTCCAAATCGTTGCATACTAGAGGTTAGTCTTCTATGAATATTTTTATCATCTATCAACCTGATTGTATTGAAGTCATCCCCAATGCTCCAGTTCATCTCACACAATACACTCAACCCCGCCAACCCGTCCCAAAATCTCTCCTTATTTGAAGAATTGCAATGGCCATAAACCCATGTGAGCCACCAACCCTCTGACACACCTTAATTGATTTTGACAGAGACAGAAAATTCCCACACTAAGTTGTCTACTACAAACACCAACCTGGAATCACATGCCACAAGAATACCTCTCGCTGAACCTAGTGATGGTAAATAAACCCATTCCTTGAGTCTACCACTCTACAATTGTCCCAACATTCTTCTATTTATCAAACTTTTTTTTCCTGCAAAATAATTATCTACGGCCTTGCCTTACGAATCACTCTTCTAATGATACAACGTTTTGTTGCAGCTCCACATCCTCTAATATTTTAAAATAATATCCTCATTGAGTGACCAAGTTAGGCTCTCTAAGAAAAACCATAATTTTATTCCTAATATACTGGTTAACCCCTCTTTTGTTTAGTTGGAGCTCTGAATTTTTTGCTCTTGAACCTTTTCAACTTGCTCACTCATTAGGTTCGACTATATGCATCTAGATCTAACATATTGCATATAAAGGACATAAACGAATCAACGTAATGTCTTGGGAACTTTAGGTTTTACTATTGTTTTCTTACTCTTCTGACTGTTATTTAAAAAAAAAACACAGACAGGCTACGTTCGTTTGGTCATGCAATAGATATAATTCTTGATAAGTAGGGAATGTAGTGCTGATTAACTAAACATTCTCTATCTACTCTCACTATACCATGATTTTTCATTTAGGCTATGTTTCATCACTTGGATGATTGAGATACAAATGCCCTTGGACATGAGTTCAATCTTGGATTTGGAGCAAACTAAATCTTTTATCATTAACGACAAGCCAACACAAGAAATCTTGATGAAGTCATTTGGTAAGATGAAATGACGATTTGTGCGGAGCTGACTTAGGGTACCATCGTAGGGATTCTGCAGTCTTTTGACCACAAAACATCGATGAATTCTCTAGTTTTCCCTATAATGAATAGCGGCAAATTGCTTTTCGTGCATACTTCCATTATCACCATCTGATCAATTTGTTCCAGTTATTCTTTGTATAAGAAAAAATAAAACCTACTTGTTGTATGTTAATTATAATGTTATAATTTTTAGCTTTCAGTTTAAACCAATATTAATTTGCATTGAACATTTGATGATTTTTGACAACCATATTCTGTTACACATTTTGCAGGACGCAAGCGTTTGAATGTGCTTAGAAGGCACATCCATAGTTTAGCTGGTGCTTTGTTCAACATAGTTCTTCATTTGCAGGGTCCATTAATTTTTTACACAAAATCATTCTTCTGTAAAAGTGAGTTTAACCCTGATAATGGAGCTGTCGTGCTTATGTGTGTAGAGGTGCTTACGAAAGTAGCTGGAAAATCATTATTCGAAATTGACTCATTCCTAGTTGGGCAGGCTCTGCGTTTGCCTGCATCACTTTTTCAAGAATTTCTCAAATTAAGATTAAGATTTTTGTACAATCCATTAAATTCGTCAAAGCTCTGTGAGGAATATTCAGGAGCCAATGCTGGCTCGTTTTATCATGTTGTAAATCGAGAGTTTTCTGTGGATCTGTTTGCTGCCTGCTGTAGACTATTGTCTACTGTTCTTAGGCATCATCAAAGGTATGCAACATGAGGCCTTTGCATTTTTATGAATAGTAGGTAAAGTTGTTATTTACATGATTTTTGTTCCTAGATATGCCAAATTTATACTGATTATTGGATGATGTTGTGCTGGCAAGCCTCTTCTCATCTCGAATATTTTGATCTTGTTTATGTTAGATTTCGTAGCCTGATAAAATTAATGCTAGTTTGGTCTGCACTTATGTTCCTGAATGGCTTCATTTTTTATTTTATTTTATTTTGATAACCATGGGTGTCTGAACCTTTTTTCAAGCCCTTCTTATTTTGGTTCGACTTATCTCGCGGGAGTTATTCGGGTGCAAACTGCAACCCCATAACCTGGGAGAGTCGGGAGAAACCAAGGGACTATAATGTAGCTACCAAGATCCAACAATTGAACCATGACCTTTGCCTTAGTCTCAGTTACGGTGCTCCTTGATTTGCCACTACACCATGCCCATTGGGGCAGAATGGCTTCATTTTTCATACTAAACTATGCACCAAGAAATCATATTCTTAAAATTAGTGATGTTGGGTTTCATAGCCAAGTTAAGAGTTTCTATTTATTTGCTTGCAAGTGTTCAACAATAACATGGGTTCATCGCCCAACTATTTCCTTGTTGGGATAGCATGTGAGTTCTCTCCATTCTTGTTGATAGACTATTAGGGGACTGACTCAACATTTTTATAGGGTTTAGCTTGGACCAGGTTCAATCTCTGAGGTAGTGTTTACCTTTACCATACTACACCTTGGGTTCAATGAAGAGATGATCTATTAGCTAGCAACTGGTAGAATGGCTCAGACTGTTGAAACCATTTAGCTAAAATTTCACTAAAAAATAAAAAATATATCAACTTTGATATTGTATACTTAAAGTGCATTGTCCTAACTCTTTGGATTAAAGCCAGCCCCAACTTATTTCTTACTATTTCTTAAAAAAAATTGGAGTAAAAACAATTGGTGACCTCTGTAAGGTTAAAGTTTCTATTATATTGAGGATACTTGCACTTTTCTTGCTGTTTTGATAGAGACTAGTTTAGTCTTCCCTTCTCCTTTCTCACCACTTCCAACTTGGTATCTTTTTAGTTCTTGCTATCCAATGAATCCTTCATTTAGTAAAATCACTTCAACCAGCTTTCCCACTCTTTTGATATAGCACTGTCACCTGTTAGGTTCCATTTATGTTCATTATGAGAGGAAGCGCATGGATGCAACATCATTGCATGTATTTGTAATAGAAATGGATTTTGCACCTTCCATCTTTTTTCTCTCTGGCTTTTTTGTTAGACTGGATTATTGCGTTGCTTCAGACCGTTGCTTCAGACTTTGTTATTTATATTTCCTACTGGCGCTTCCTTCTGTGGTGGTGTTGTATCTGTGTGAACTATCAAGAAAGATTTACAATTTTGTGGTTGTTTTACATCCATGATTATTGGTGTGCTTTGCTTCAAATCTTTCTAGTATTTATGCTCTCACAGTTTGTTTGGTTCAAATTGTTCATCCAGATGATCTGTGTTCCTTACCCATTTGTTTTGGTTTTCTAGTGAGTCAGAGCAATGCATCTCTCTTCTTGAAGATTCACTAAATATTATGATTCGATGTTTGGAGGCGGTTGAGAATGAGTCACTTTGTCTCAAAGATTATTTTGCATGGAATGTCGAAGAGGGTATAAAATGTGCCAGTTTTCTTAGACGGATTTATGAAGAGGTTTGTGTTTGTGATATTGATATGGTTGTAAAATGTGCCTTTTAATATTGTAGACCAAAAAAAAAAGCCTTGTTATTTTAGCTTCATCTTAAAAATACAGCACTTGATATCACTGTGTTGAGACTAGGCGATACTTTTTTCTTCTTTGTGCGATTGCTTGAGTTGCTCCGAGAATCATAGGTGTTGGTGATGCAATGATAGCTCTAATATCAAGATTCTGTCACCTCAGGACTAAAGAACTTGAGGAGTTTTGTGTATTTAAAATTTTGAGTTTTACAGTTGATTCCTTTTTAATTCTTCTTAATGATTTTGAAACTATGATAAGCTGTAGGAGTATATCACCCAATCATTTTTTATAATTTATACACCTGTCAGTAGAATCCTAACTGCTAAAAGTTTGAAATGTCCATTTAACTATGAAGTTGAGCTTGGACCCTGGGTATGTTATCTTTCTTAAATCAACTGCTGCTGCTTCATTAGAGTTATGACGAAATCAACCCAGATTTGAAAGACAGGATGAGATGAGTGGAATGACTTGGATCTTTGTTCATATATCTCACTTACATAGCAGTCTTGACTATCTTTCTCCATTAATCCCTTACAAATTCACTGCACAATGCACCCCTTATATTCTCTCACCTTAAGTATTTTCTAAGCAAATCGTTCAGACATGGTTAGGCTCTTCTCTGCTTGCTTCACTACTTTCCACTCTTCCTCTTCATTCATCTAAACTACTATAATTTGTTGGATTAAGCATGCTCGCATTAACACAGTGATAGGGGGCCTTATAATTTCCCTTTTGGCGTTTATTATAAGCATGCTCGCATTAACACAATGAAATTTGTTGGATTAAGTGTTGTTTTTTCTGGAATTTAAATTAGAGACTCGAGCTTCCAGCTTTTTGCATGTATAAAAGGGCTTACCGACAAGTATTCTTGCATTTGCCTCTTTTGATAACAGAGTTATACTTTTGCGAGATGCACTGCCGTTTGTGAAATAAGATTCATTCTTTGATAACTTCATGCTTCTATTCAATTCCGAAATAATTGTCTTTCAGCTGGGAGTCCCATGCCTGCCTAAAATGTTGCTCTGATAACCTTGTGTTAAGATTTCTCTCCTACCTGCAAGTGCGTATGGTTGCTAAATTGTCTTTTGCATGAACTTTGCAGATAAGTCAGCAAAAGCTACCAGGCAGGTGCTGTTCAAATTTTCTTTGCAACTACATATGGATATACTCAGGATGTGGTCCACTGAGGACGGGAATAAAAAGGTACCATCTCAATCAATTTGATTATGATTTTTAACAACCTTAAATCTTTTATTCATCTATATATTTACTTTTGCTCTTTATAATCTTAAGCTTTATGTTGTTTCTAACTGGCAGGGAAATAGATGAGGCCTTGAGACCTGGTATTTATGCTTTAATCGACTCATGTTCGTCTGATGATCTTCAGTGGCTTCACACTGTTCTTGGAGGTATGCAAGCTATAGAACTCTTGAGGGATGGAAGAATCACAATTAATTGGTGGCTATTGCATTGGATCATACTGAATATTTGCTTTTGTTTGTTTTGCAGAGGGTCCTTGCCGTAGAACACTTGCAAGCTTGCAACATGATCATAAACTGTATTTCCGATATGAAGGGAAAGTCTGATTTTTCAGGTTCCAATGATATTTGGTATCGAGCTCATCGGTGTTCAACTTGGAATTATTGGTGTGCGAAGAAACACACTTCTGTACTCCAAAATCCGAAAAGCTCGGCCCTTGAATGATGCACTTGAGAATAAGGCATTGCGGTTGCCTTTCCCAAATTTTCTTTTTATTAAAGCCTTTGCTACAATTATCGGGTAGCTTTGCTTCATTATGAGGAGTGAAACTTTCAACGTTCCAACGACAGGATCAAAGGAATTGGAATTCAGGTATATGTCCCTACTTGTCGCACAGGGGCTTTTTTCCCTAGAATGAAGGTGGGAAGCTTTACTCATCCTCTCACTTAAGATTATATGGTTCTACATCAGTACCTGCATTCAGTGACTTGGTTAGGATCCTGTCTCTTCATTATCACTGTGTCATAGATCATAGTGTGATTTGCAATTTTGCACGATAAGCTTGAAGCAGTAGACCTGAGAAATGTCAAAAGATGACACTGCAGCGATAAAAGAACACCTGGTAGTGTATCTTTGTTGATCTGCTGGATCTCAATATCAAGTTAAAGCAGGTTCGCCGAATGCATAGCAGATTCACTCAATGTGATTACCATTGTTTTATGTTTTCTCAATATCCTTTTGTCTTCTGACATCTTGAGAGCCTGTCAAAATTTTGAGAAACTTGTAGTAATGCTGGCTGACTCAAAATACTTATAAGAGTACGTTTAAAATCAAAATTTTTTCCGATTCATTACAAGATTTCACCAACATAATTAGACTTGGTATGTTTTTTCTAGGGGAAGAGATATGGCAGGTTTTTTTCTTATTCTTGCTGATTATTGTATCAAAAGTACGTCACGCAATCATTTTTCTTTCTTTCTTGTTGCGTCTGAAAAGATTTAGGCAGGTACTATACATTGGTAAGACCTTAAGAGATGCAAGTATGCTACCTTGTCAGCTACTCGAATGCCATACATTGTAAGTGCATTATTTCAAGGAAACTGTCAGGTGGAGACTACAGCATCTAATGCCAGATCAAGGAATGGTCATGAATGTTATGGTAAGCTATTTTTTTTTCGAGTGCTTTAGTAGAAAGTTGTTTTACCAGAATGAAGCCTCTGAAGAAAATTTTTGCTTTGCCACTTTTTAATCTATAAAAAACTATGCTTCAAAAAGAAAAATCTATAAAAAAAGTTGAGAATATCACTAAAAGTGTTCCGCTGCGAGTTGGTGCAGTAGTAAATCTGCCACGGTGAAACCTCTAAGAGTAAGCTATCTATATAGTCTATTCTCAAAAAAAGAAGAAGTAAAGTTATCTATATAGTCTCGAGTCTGTTATATAGATTAGATAGTGATAGAATCATTTATATAAGAAATTTGGTGGTGGTAAAAGTTAACTTTCTTGTAGTGTTCACATTCCACCCATGACTAAACATGTAGACCATTTTTTTTTTTTTTTAACCATCATATTCAGAGCTTATATATATATGACAAACCTTGATAAAGAAGATTAGCATCAATATTTCCCGACTTGCCGGTTCTCAGAAAAGGGTAACCTTTGGAAGCAAGAATATTTGCTTAATGCCCGAAAATTAGAAGTATATGGAACCAGTTTTATCAACTAGGATGCATTCAGTAGAAAGAACTCAAAAGAATTAGAGCCCGGCTATATGCACCCCATGTTTTTATAAGGGCGCTCAAATTTGGAGTGCACCCTAAATCAAATTTCAACTTATGAGGGCACCTTAACATTTTTACCAGAATACTCTTTCATTCCAATCCAAGCACCCAACTCCAACACCTTGGTTGAAACATTTATTTTAGGTTGAAACATTTATTTTAGGTTCAGTGTTGTCCAACTGAATCTCTTTCGTGGAATTTAGTTGACGATTGATTGCCGACCTAAAAGGTCGGTGGATTCTGATCGAATCTCCAATTAAAGGTTCGGTATGCTTTGACCGACTCTCCAACTAAAGGTTCGGTGGGCTTCGACTGACTCTCCTACTAGAGATTCGAACTTGCAAGGCCGAACCACTTGATGATGCCATACAAATCACAGAAAATAGAGTATGTGGAGGGATGATGGTGGGGTGAATTAAATGAGAGAAAAGGGTGGTGGGGTGCACTAATTGTAGTGAGGGGCATAAGGGTCATTTTGCAGTAGAGTTGACCTTTTTTAAGTTTTACTTTTTTGATGGGGTGCCCTAAGTAAACAGTGGGGTGCGTATAGCTGGGCTCAATAATTATGAGGTTAAGGGTTCGAGTTTATTTATATGAGAATATGGGTGGTTGTTGCTGATCAAATGTAGGTTTATTTATTCTTATAATTAAAGTAGAAATGATTTTAAAAGGATTGTGAAAGTACATCAACTGATTCAACTCTAACATGAAATCTAGCGGAGGGACTATAGATTGGGGGAGAATGTCTGCCACATAGGATATAATAGACATTGAAACAAATAATCATCATCCAATGCAACTGTGGGTTTGCAATGTCATGCAAATGTGGCATGAAAAAAATCAACACTGTCTAGAAGGTGCAATAGACAATGTGGGTATGCGATGTTACCATATTTTGAAGTAAAATGGGAAAAAATCAAAATAATAAAAAGCCGAAAAAAGAGCATGCATTCTCGTAAAAATAATCGTAAACACCAGTTAAGAAAAGTTAAGAAAAAAAAATCGTAAACACCAATTAATCAAAGTTATCTAGTAATGGACATGAAAAAAAAGTTATCTAGTAATGCATACCTAGTATTCATATATATATATATATATATATATATATATATATATATAGAGACACACACACACTTGATAAGTCAATAATTAAACATATTTTATTGTATATTTTAGGATGATTTTAGATGTAAAAGACTATATTACGCGTGATGTTCTCTTGTTTTTATTATTTCGAGTAATAATTAAAATATATGAAGAAATGAAGTAAAAAAGGAAAAAAAGTGAAGGATTTAATCGAATGGAAGTGATACGCAAAGAATTTTCAACGAATTAAGGAAGAACTGGAAATTATTGCTAGCGATTCCTGAGCGATTTGAGAATTGTACTGAGAATCGTTGGTCAGATCGATAGAACACAGAGTCCCTTTTTCAAAGATTTTCCCAGCGATTCCACTTAAAACACGAATCGCTTGGTTCGACTTCGAGAATTCTAGATAACTACGTGACGTTTGTGTTAGTTTTGGATATGTCTACCTAGATTACTATAAATACGACCCCAGGGCTCCGAAATCAGTTGCCCTTGAGTACTTAGATCAATATTTCATTGCTCTGGTACCATTGTTTATTGTTTTAGTTTATTGTTTTATTTTTCATCGCTTTTGGAGACGATTTGAGGATTCAAAGTATTTATTTAGAGTTATTTATCTATGTCTTTTATTTACTTTATTGCAATGTTATTTATGATGATGAGTGAGTAGTTTATTAATCTAAATAAAATCTGAACATGGACTCGATCCATTTTGCAATGTAGTATGATGAGATGATTTTGTGCTTAATGCTTTAAACCAATCATACTGATTTAACATATTATTCAGTTGTTGATTTTAATCATGGAACTTTGTATTTCATGTTATGGCATGTGCCCTAGGTCAATTTACAAACATTGTTTATCTTAGAATTTTAGTTAATAAAATAGATGTTTATTTGTTGTTTTATTATAAGTGATTGCATGTTTACCTTATAGTTAGATCCATGAGTATTTGTTGAAATATCCTAAAATGTCTCTTGTTGGTCATTATACCGAGAACTCTAATGAATTAAGACTAGTGTGAATCTTGATTGATGGTCATGTGATGATCATGCATATAGGTATACGAATCAAGATCATGAGTACTTGTTAGGGAATAAGGTACTGGACCGACCCGCTATGAGAACACCACATGGATTAAGTCATATGTGTTACTCATGATAGGTATATCATTTAGTCATTCGACTTGAGATTACCATAAACTTCAATATTAGGAGCATGATAATTTGACACAATCAAATGTTGTCTTTAACCAGACAATTATAAAAATTGTGATTGGTTATCGTGTGAATAATACGTGAAGGTGTGTAATCAAGATAAAATTTGTCACTCTCGTATAGAGAGAGATATCAGTGGATCCCTCGATAAGATAGACTGATAATAGCCAAGTCCATGTGAACTGATATGATCAATGTCACTTGGATGTTTTTCAGTTTACCTACAGATCGAGACTAGTACGATTGAACATTAAGGGTGACTTCCCATGCCTCGCATGACAAAAGGATATGATGTACGTTATTAATTAAGTTGTATCGATGTTGATATTCATGCTACTTGGGTAGTCATAATGCCTTGCTAGAGACCGTTTATGACTTGTGTACCAAAATGATTTTCGGTTCACTGCTAACGTCGCATGAACCTATTGGGTTGCACATAAAGAATGACTTTGCACAATTTCAATTGGTCCAGAGTAATGATTTTATATAATAAAATTCATGACATAAAAGCCCTTACGATTTGTTATATGATAGCTTATTAATATGGGCGTATGTATAATTTGCTAAAACTGCCTAAATACAATAGTTGTATTACGAATATGATTTAAAGTGAGGGCTTATCTACACACATATATACAAATAAATGGTGGAACCCTAAAAACGAAATAAGATTTCGTTATACAATTTTTGAGTTCTCTGGATTTAGGGAGAGAGAAAAATTGTTTTCAATCTCTCTTTGGGCTAGCACTCCAAATTGTGGTCACCGTTCGTGTGTGGATTTCTGATAGAGGATGCGCACTTGAACGTCTTGAAAATCGAACAATCAAAAGGAAATCACGGAATAAGGTATGATTTACTTTCGTATATTTAGTTTAATGAAACTTATTTTCGATCCTGTTGAGGTTTTTCAAAATTTTATTTGAACTATCCGTTGCGTATGAACCCCAAAAACTCAACATTTCTTGCATAGTCTAGAATGCGTTTTGTGATATTTGGATTTATTATCTAGTTTAAAGTAGTAGCTAGGTTTGTTTAAAATGTCTATTACCGTTTAGATGTCCTAAGTGGATTGAGTTCTAAGTTTAATATTGAAGTGGCTTTTCTGAAGGTGTTAAATTGAGTAGTTCGAAATTTTCACAAAGTATAAAGCAGTTTAATCACCTAAAGTTAATTTCTTTGTGTACTCAAAGGGTTATAGCTCAATAAAATTAGAACGTGATTTTTCCACTGTTATAAGGAAAACTAATAACTTCATAAGGGCTGTTTACTTACTTATGATTAGAGTTTGATGATCTAAAATACTTTACAAAGTATGTTCATGACTATATAATTGAAGTAACATATTTGGATACAAAACAAATTATTGTTTCATTGTTATTGATATTTGTTTAGATATTTATTTATTATTGAATTGAATTGATTTGAATATTAGTTAATTTGAATTGTCATAATTGAGCTAGTTTAATTACTCTAGTTAATTATTAAATATTATAGTTTGAATTAGTTTTTAATTTTCGTTTTAATTAAAGAATTAAATAAAAATAAAAAATAATAAAAGCTATTGAAATACTTTTTTCTAGAGAAGTTTGATAAATATCAATGTGGAAACGGTCCCACTTATCACTACTAAAAATAATAAGGATATATGAAAAATTTATAGTACACGCTTAACACGTGTCGATACCTCTCTTTTTTACTTTCTTTTGTTAATAAAAAAATATAATAATAAACTAAAAACATTAATCCGGTCGCATGTCAAGTCAAAAAAAAAAAAAAACCCCACTCATATATATATATATATATATATTGCGTATTTGTTTTTGATATCTAAAAAAACCCAGTCACATATACATTGCGTAATAGTGCTTTGTGTAATTGTGTTTGAGACAGCTGGAAACACATAAAGAGGACCTGTCCGCATTTGATATCTTAATTGATATTAACGGGCCATTTATTTTCTCAGAGACTTCGACGTTCGTGTCGTTATGTTGGATTAAGTTGGTGCAGTCTCTTGGAAGCACCTGTGATGATTTTTTTTTTTTTTTTTTTTTTTTTTTTTTTACTTCTACAGCAGTTGAATTCACAACCTCTCCACAAATTACCTTCAAGTAAGACTTTGTCCATCTCCCAAATATATTTTGGCAGCACTATGTTGATCTTAGGTATGAAAATTCTTGAGGCCCGCTATGGGCACCCCGCCAATTCATGAAGGCACCCATATTTTTTCTCATTTTTTCATCTAAAATATAAATGTCTATTTTGCCCCTTCATATATACTCACTCAAACCCAACAAATCATTTCAATGCAAAACTGGGGCACCCCACCACCTTGGATCACAAGTGAAACCTAAAGCCACAATTGTGTTTGCCGAGCGTGTATCGATTCTTGCGTCTTGACATCATCCGACAGCGAAGTAACAATGTTTGACAACCATATGAAGCTTTGAAGGAACTGTTTTTTGGATAAAAAACCGTGAAATTGATGATTTTGTTTGTCAACATAGGGTTTCTCACGGACGCGATTGATTCGGCCTCGCAGGACCGAGAGTTATGCAAACGTCTCGGTCAACATCCACCGAGAAATGAATAAAAGTCTCGGTAATGAACAACCGAGAGAAATGCTACGTTCTCGGTTGTACATCACCGACAGGATATAAACTATACACTTCGACTTACTCTCGTGATGTGGAAACCGAGACGACAATAAAAGTCTCGGTCATGGACAACCGAGATTTATCTTACACTCTCGGTTGTACAACACCGACAGAACATAAACTATACACTAATGGTTGCTCTCGTGAAGTGGTGACCGATATAACAACATAACTCTCGCCCATTCGTTGCCGAGACTGTGTAAATGATCATAGCCTGTCTGGCCGAGAACCACGAGTTCCCAAAAGTTTCCCCTCAGTCTCGGCCAAGCATGGCCGAGACTGTAAACAAAATCTCTGGCCTGTGTGGCCGAGAACCACGACTTTCCAATAAATGCACCATTGAATGCACCGTTACACAAACATAACAACTACTCTACCAAATGCAACTTAATTAGACTATCAACGTACCTTCAAACGATCGATTTCACGACTTGAGTGTGTGAACGAAAAACTTGAACCGAGCCCTAATGTGGAGACGAAATCGACCAAAACTCGGAGCATTCGAACTCGAAAAATGTCCTACAACAGCGGAGAGAGACGGAGAAGAACAAAGACAACTGAGATTCGAGATTGCTAGCTGGTTCGTTGACGAGAAGTAGGACAAGTCAAGCAAGATGACGGTGGTGGGGTGCCTCAAGAGGACAGTGGTGGGGTGCCTCAAGAGGACGGTGGTGGGGTGGTGGGGTGCCTCTGTTTTGCACGAGGGGTATTTTCGGGATTTTGGGCCTAATTTTTGGGTGCCCTTGGTAATTTGATTTGTGCCCTCAATAAGAGGGTGCCTTCATGAATTGGTGGGGTGCCCTTAGCGGCCCTCGAATTCTTTAGTGTGTTTCTTCATGTTAGTTGCACAATTCATCAGCACAAGAAGAGCTTGTGCAATACAATATATAAGAAAAAGGTATAATTTATAAGTATTTAATTATTCATAATGAATGCCCATTTAAATTAATACCGTTCTGTTTTTTTTGGATGAATAAAATTGAGGGCCGCTAAGGGCACCCCACCTTTTCATGAAGGCACACAGTTAATGTGGGCACAAACCAATTTACCTAGGGCACCCAAAAATTAGACCCGAAATACCCAAAATACCCCTCGTGCAAACCTCTCGCACCCCATTACCCCCACCACCACCTTCACCAAACTCCTTGTGGGGTGCCCCATTTGTTTTGAACCGACCAGTGAGAGGAATCCCCGAAATCGTGTTTTCTGTCCCTCGCCGTGTGTTTCTCCTTGTTGTACGAGTTTTTTGCAGTTTGCGGGGTCGGGGGGTGTGAGCCGATTTCGTCTCCAAATTAGGGCTCGGTTGAAGATCGTCGAACACACAGATTTTGCGCGAAATCGATCGTTTGAAGTTACGTTTATAGTATAATTAAGTTACATTTGGTAGAGTAGTTGTAATGTGTGTGTGGCGGTTTGTAGAATGGTAAAAAAATTGGGAAATCGCGGTTCTCGGCCAAGCATGGCCGAGACAGAAGCTAAATTTTTGGGAACTCGCAGTCTCGGTCACGAAGGCCGGAAGAGTTCACAGTGTCTCGGTTACGCATGGCCGAGAATACTTCAGTTATCTCGGCCGAGACATGACGAGAGCTACAATTAGTGATAGGTAATGTGGCGTCGGTGGTGTACAACCGAGAATTTTCTCCTACTCTCGGTTGTACACTGGCGAGAGGGTTAGAGTAGGCTCGGTCCTCTATGACCGAGACATTTCAATATATCTCGGTCCTGCGAGGCCGAAACAATCGCGCACATCGACATAAACTTCGGATAACCTCATAAAAAACACAATAAATTTGCAAAATTACCTCAAGTTCAACCTCTCTTGCAGTAGCAAGACAATCCTCCATTATATAGTGGAAACAAGTTCGGATTTGAGGAAATTACCAAACCCTACGTTGACAAACAAATCATCATTTTCACGGTTTACCCAACTAAACAGTTCTAAGAAACCATCATATGGTTGTCAAACATTGTTACATCGTTTGTCGGATGATGTCAATCCGCAAGAATCGATAAACGCTCGCCAAACGCAATGTGGCTTTGTGGTTCAAGCTTGGTGGTGGGGTGCCCTTTTTCTTTGTCAAAATGATTTGTGGGGTTTGAATCATTATATATACAGGGGCAAAATGGTCTTTTTCAGTTTTGCTGTAATTTTTACAAATAATTTGGGTGCCTTCATGAAAAGGTGGGGTGCCCTTAGCGGCCCTCATAAAATTAATGCCGTTCTAAGTAGTTAGAATCATGCCAACTGGAAATGCTATAATGCTTAGATAACAAGCAATATAACAGACTTAATTAGCAGTGTCTTTATATCCCCAACTAGTTTAAAAGGAAAAACACACTAGCAATTTTGACATTGAGGAAATAATGTGGATAGAGTAGCAAAAAACAAGCGTTAATATTAATATAATTGGAATAACACACTTTATTATATTTATGTTTTTTTTTTTCTCTTTTTTTCTTGATTTTATAGTTATAATAAGTGTTAATATTGGCTTGAATGTGGGTCGAGTCTTAACCTAGATGGGTTTGGATTAGTTTAAACTAATTAGTAAAACACAGTTATTAAATTAAGTAGATTCATTTAGTACAAATCTAATACCGTAGTGTATATAAGTAGGGTTTGGTAACGCCTCAATTAAGGTTTGAGTTAATGTTTGGTTAGTTGTTAAGTTTGTGAGAATTGGAGACTTGACATTGGTATAATCTTCTGAATTAATAAAATATATATGTGTTCTTTATGGTGAACGTAGGCTTATTGCGCCGAATCAGGTAATTTTCAATGTCGATTGTGTGCGTGTGTTGTTTATTTGTCGGGTTTCCTTTAACAAATTGGTATCAGAGAAAGGTGAAGATCGTTATGTTTAGAAGATTGTTAGGCCGGTGAAAATTAGACTACGGTGGCGGAAGGTGGGATTTCGAAAGAGGCGATCTGCACTAGCGTGACTTTGAGATTTATCTACCCGATTTATCTCTATCGTGCGATTGAAGGAAAGGAAAGCAAGTAATTAATTTTTTAATCAAAAGGTAGAAAAAGACAAACCTTGTCTTATGTTTTTTGACTTTGTCTAAGTATTAGTTGGAGAAAAGAAAGAGGGCCGCTATGGGCACCCCACCAATTCGTGAAGGCACCCATTTTTTTTTTTTTTTGTCATTCTCCCCTCTAAATTACACTTTGATGTAAATGACTCTATTGCCCCTTCATATAAACGCGATCCAACCTCACAACCCATTTTCAAACCAAATTTGGGGCACCCCACTACATTGGCTCCCAAGTGAAACCTAAAGCCACAATTTTGTTTGCCGGGCGTGTATCGATTCTTGCGTCTTCACATCATCCGATAGCGAGGTAACACTGTTTTACAACTATATGAAGCTTTGAACGAACTGTCTTTTTGATCAAAACAGTGAAATTGATGATTTGGTTTGTCAATGTAGGGTTTGGTAAATTCGACCATTCCGAACTTGTTTCCACTATAAAATGGACGAATGTACTGCAATGGTGCAAGAGGAGGTACAAGAAGAGGTATTTGTTGAAATTTATTGTGTTTTTCTTTTCGATTTCTCATATTTTCATTCGATTTTTCACGGGCGCGATTGTTTCGGCCTCGCAGGACCGAGACTTATTAATAAGTCTCGGTCGACATCCACCGAAACTTATTTGTAGTTCACGGTCATGATGTGACCGAAACAAAATCATAGTCTCGGTATAAAATGACCGAGACTGTTTCGTAGGTCTCGGATGTCAATGAACGAAACTTTGCTTATAGTCTCGGACCTGTACAACCGAAAAATTGGTTTTTTGGTGAATTTACTGTGCATTTTGGTTGAGTCGTAATGTTACAATGTATGTATTGCAGGTAATGTCGGTTTCAACTTTATTTCCAGACTACAAGGATGCGTTTACTCCTTGTAGGCCATTCCCATCTAGAGAATCGGCTATTTCATGGCTTCAAATGATTGGTCGTGAGAACAAGTTTGTGTTAGTAACGAAGCACTCTGATGCCGGAGGGATTAAGCGCAGGGGAAGGGTCAAACTTGCGTGTGAGAGGTCCGGTACATATAGGGGAATGTCACAAAGAGTAGGGATGGGTAAAGCGGCAAAAATTGCTTTGAAACCAAGAACTGAAGAAGAAGAGGAAATGGGGAGGACTCAAACTGGTACAAAGAAATGTGGATGCCATTTCCTTATTAACATCAAGGAAAATGTTGATTCTTTGTGGTATGTCATTGTCATATGTGGGAGGCACAATCACGACCTCGCCAAAAACTTGGACGGCCACTCATTTGCAGGAAGATTGGATAAGGGTGAGCAGGTGGTTGTGGTGCAGATGACTAAGGGTAATGTGAAGCCAAGAGATATCCTCAATACGTTGAAGCAAAGACATGTTAAAAATGTATCGACAAAGCGGACAATATATAATGCACGACAAAAATTCCGAATTGAGGATGCGGGTGGGAGGACTCAAATGCAACAACTATTGCACATATTGGAGAAGAATAAGTGGATGTCGTGGCATAGGAAACATCCCGATACGAATATCGCCACTGATTTATCTTGGTCACATCCTGATTCAATCAAGTTGCTAAGGTGTTTCTCATCGATAATTTTGATGGATTGCACTTACAAAACAAATAGATATCGAATGCCGTTATTGGAGATTGTTGGCATCACTTCAACGCATTTGACGTTCTCCGTTGGGTTTGCTTTCATATCGTCAGAGACTCATGCAAATTATGTTTGGGCACTTGAGAACTTGAGATCCATATTGGATGGGTGGCCTAAACCTGACGTGTTTGTTACGGATCGGGAGTTAGGCCTTATTAGTGCCATCGAAGAAGTATTTCCATCATCGTCTCACCTTTTTTGCTCTTGGCACATCAACAAAGTAGTATTGGCCAAGACTAAGTTAATTAGAGATGAATTGGAACGTGGAGAGGATGTTGGACACGAATCTACTCGTTGTGGTTGTGAGATACGTACTACGCATGGTCTTCCTTGTGCACACGAGCTAAACTTTAATAAATTTGCTGGTTCACCCATCCCTCTCGAGGACATTCATGTGTACTGGCGAAAGTTGAGTATGATACCAGAGAATCCTGTGGATCGGTCTGGGTACAATGTGAACGATGAGATTGAGATAGTGTTGCTAAAGTTTCATGCTTGCACTGATGAGGACGATCGCATCAGGATTATTCAGCAGCTTAGGGAGATTAATCGACCTTCATATACACCGGGAGTGGTGCCACTTACAAAAATAAAGACAAAGGGAAGGACACCGGGGTCTTCAATTGGAAGTTTGTTGAATAGATGAAAGAAGATAGGATCAAAGAGGAAACACGATGAAGACGATACTTCGACGACAAGATTGCCTAGCGGATTTGAGTACGTACTATCGACAGAAGAGGCTTCTAGTTCGAGAAAAAAGAAAATTAAAGTGGGGCCTAAAATACGTCGTACATGTCGATGACATCGTGCAAAGCCTAAGATTGGTTATTCTCATTGCATATAACCGGATTGGTTGCCATATGTTGAGAGCACTATTGATGTGCTAGACGATGGTAATTGTGGATATCGGTGTGTTGCCTCCGGGCTAGGACTTCCCGATGTCGATGGTTGGAAGATAGTACGTAGAAGGATGTTTGATGAGATAATCGGGTATGAAAACATTTGGCGGGAAGTGCTTGGAGCGAGTTACGAGAAGGTCAAGACTGCTGTGCATTGTCCAGATAATCATGTTGGTGCCTCTTTTGAAGAATGATTGACACTTCCAGACATGAGATTGTTAATATCAACGGCCTTTAATGTCATTCTAGTAAACCTCTCGCATGGTAGTTGCTCGACATTTCTTCCTCTACGTAGTGTTCCACCGTCATCGTTACATAGTCGACTTATCATTGCCATGATTAATGAAAGGAATATCCATTGGGTTAGGGTAAGTTTGTACAATTTTAGTGAATTGTTTTTTTTTTTTCACCTTATGATCATATGATAATAGATTTTTTGTTCTACTTTGAATTTGACAGATGAAGTTGATTGTGAATGCACCGCTGCCATCATTATATCCATCGTGGGAAAGGTATGTTGAGGAGTGCGCTAAAGGTTGGCGTGATGGATTCGTAATTCGAGAAATCGTGCCAGTTGTAACTTCTGAAGAAGGCACGCTTTCCGTGGTAGATTTAGATTCTCCGTAGTTTTAAACATGTATCAAAGGTAATTGTTGTAAATGTTTTTTACTGTGACAATGTAAAGTGGTTTTATTGATATGTTATGGTTTCTAATTGTGCAAAAATTACCTCTCGGCAAAGCCCGTCCGTCACCCACGTATAAGTTTCGGCATTTACCAACCGAAAACTATCGTAACTTCTCGGTATGACAATACCGAGAGAAGTGTTTCGCTATGTAATCTGTCACTTTACATAAACGACTCGTTGACCCGTGCACGACCCGACTGGACCATTCTCGGTTCCACAAAACCGAAACTAAACATTTAGTTTCGTTCATGAATGACCGAGACACTTTCGAGTTTATTATCCTACTTGCGGCGAGTTATGGTCGATACCTTTCTGAGGCTACTTGGTCACGGCATGAAAGAGCCGAGAATTTCACCATGGTGTCGGTAACCACATACCAAGAATATTATAATTCATGCAACCAGGTCTCCTCATGGTATGCTGGAACCGATATTGTGGCATTATTTTCGTTAGACCACAACCGATCTGTGATGGATATTTTCGTTCGCATCTAACCGAGACATTACCTAATTTCGGGGTCTACATAACTCTCGGTTAGAAGTTAACGAGGCTCATTGGAAGATCTCGGAGGGACATGTCCGAGAGGTATTGGAATGTGTCGGTTGTGTGGTTCCGATAATTTCCTCACGGTTTCGGCTCTGAAGAACCGAGACTTTTTTCCTGATCCAAAAATGAACATGTATGTAAACGAGAATTAATGAAAACATAACTCAATACCAACAATAGCACCAAGACTTTCGAAACAGTCAAATATTAAATGAAAAAACAACAAGTTCCATAATCCACCATTCAACAATATAAACATGAAAAACATAACATTCCACAAGTTCCTCAATCCAACAAAAACAAAAACATGAAAAGTTCCATCATCCAAGAATAACTAAAACAGTTAATGCAGCTGAATCCAATACTAGTTCCCTCATTGCTTTGGCTTCTTCAAATTCTTTCTTTGGTATTCCTTGCCATGCATTCTCATTGGGGGGCGAGCATCGACCATTGCGGGTGGAGCATTAGCCGGGGTGGAATGTGTAGAAGTGCTATCGTGCTGGGACTGCCTAGGGCCTGCTTGGGTAGGGGCTGATGTGTCGGTTGTGCCGGTTGCGGTGGTGGGACCGAAACTCCTCCCCGAAAGGAAATTGACGACGTCACTCGCCATTTTCCTCGCAGACTCTAACGTACACAACTCCGGCGGCGAGTCCATCCATCTTAATGCTGCGTCCAACGCACGCCTATTACGCTGATGAAAAGAAAATTAAATCCGTTAATGTAATACATATCGGGTTTTCAAGAATTGGCAAATACTTCTACATAATACTTATAACACATTCAATACCTCCAATAGCTCATTGTCAGCGATGGTTATGGCAACCATGTCTTCATTAAAGTAGCTCGGGTTGGTGATCACTGGGTGAGACACTTTGATGAACCAAGGTAGGTAGTCCGGTGTAGCCAAAAACTCGAACTCTGCCTTGTCACCGCGAACTTCGGGGGCCAACAAATGGTTGCGCCAACGTTCCCAATTGTCTTGTTGGAACCCATACTTGACCGAGTATTTGAGTGCAGATGAGCCTCGATGTGCTTCCAATGGGCGGTACAGAGGATTTTGTATAGATTGCATGTGGCCAAACTGTCTCAGAATCCTCTCCGGATGGAGGGCTCCACCACATCCATGTACTTCAGTGTGCCACTATAGAAGGCCATCGCGTGCACAACTCCATTATCCCTGTAATTAACATAAGGGTCCAAATGACCTAATCAAACATAGACAACCATAATTAGTAACCATAAACTAAATGCAACATTTACCAACAAGATTGGCTAAGTATCTCACCTCACTTGGGCACAACCTGTCCAACGTTCTCCTAATGGACCCAACCTTGTCAATATTCATAACGGTCTCGTGCTTTTGAATCCATATGCAGACACGAGGTTGCACGTAGTCCATGTATTTTGCATTGGGTGTGGCGAGCTCAAGTTTGAAATGGTCGTACACCCATCCCTGCAAATACATACAATGTTAGTTAGTGGGAAAATGCAAAAATTAATACTAATTATTCAGAAAACAATGTAAGTCGAATTAATAATAAACCTCAAGTAATGTGAGGTAGCCGGCAATCTGAGAAACTTGTACTCTGGTGGCAGACCCCAAGTGTCGGTACAAGTAGGATAATGCAACTGCACCCCATGCATACTTTCTCACGTCGTCCAAATCTTCTAGATGCTTCAACAACGCAATAGATACCTGAGATCCACTTTTATCAGCAAAAAAAGTGCAAGAAAGTAGGTACAATAAGTACGCCCGGGCTGTGCATTCTACAGGAAGATAAGTTGTGTTCCTCGAACCAGCTTTGGGGCACCATCGACTCTTCAACCAACATTTTCGCACGGTGAGCCCCTTGCTGATGTTCACTTCATCCTCAGCATCTTCAATGCTAACCCCAAGTAGTTTGGACACCAGCTTAATCGCATCCGAGCGAGATTCCTCGGTGTACCTCGCAAAGTTCTCAACTGCCATCACTTTGCCCGTCACAGGAATCTTCAGGAGAATGTTCACATCCTCCAAGGAGATCGACGTTTCACCGAATGGTAAGTGAAATGTGTTCGTCTCCGGCTGCCACCGCTCCACAAAGGCAGATATAACCTCCTTGTTAGCCTTGCGGTATGAGCAGTCTATCAGCGTATTCAACCCAGAGCGCTAAATAATCCTCTAAAGGCCCTCGGTGTCAGGGTGGTACGACTGTAAGTCCCATTCTTGGATCTGAGCACCGTGATTGATACACTTGAGTATCGGACGATCCTGCAACAACAAAGAACATTTCATCAGCTTAGTGAAAACCCTAAGTTTTTAAGTACTCCATTCAATGAAACTTTATATACCTCGTTGCTCGCTAATGCGACATGATCTTTAAAGCTCTTCAACAATCATCCATCTAAAGGACCACCGGGGAAAGGAGCACACATTTCCAAATGCCCTTGTGACTCTCCTTCATTATGGCCACCTCCACCACTAGTACTCCCACCCACATTATGATCAGTACTTGTGGTGTCCGCCGGTGCTGATGAGTCACTACTACTAGACTCTGATGCATGAGCCTCATCTTCGCCTCGGGCAACTACAAGATCTTTTTGTCGCCGCGTGTCAATGTTGGAACCCTCATCGTGCAATTGTAAATTCTTTGCACGATTTCCAACAATCTTACCCTTTCCCTTCACATCTACCTTCTCTTTCTCTTTCTCTTTTCGATAAGATGCAGTCGGGGGTCTCCAGCCGCCTCGTCCACGGTTACCCCTCGACACCTCAACACCAACCTCCTCCCTAGTCACCGGGGTTTTCGAACGAGCCATACCTGATAAGACTACAACATGTAAGCGCCTGGAGCAGAAACAGAAGTACAATTCAAAAAAATAAGAACAATATCTTCCATTTCTATAGTTTCGGTCAAGCAGGTTTGAGAAAACAATTAAAATATCGGTGATGCATGACCGAGATAACATTATAAGTCTCAGTAATGGATAACTGAGAAAACTACTACATTCTCGGTTGTACATCCCTGACATGACATCAACCATACATTTCGAATTACTCTTGTGATGTAATGACCGAGAGCAATTACAGCGTTACGCTACCTAAAACAATAACACAATTAGAATTTTGGTGCCGCGTGACCGAGATAACACAATTAGTCTCGGCCATTCTTTGCCGAGACTGTATAAACTATTCTTGCCTATCTGGCCGAGAACCACGAGTTCCCAAACACTTCCCCTATGTCTCGGCCATGCTTGGCCGAGACTGTACAAATTATTTCTGGCCTGTGTGGCCGAGAACCACGAGTTTGCAATGAACGAACCATTGAATGCACCGCTACACAAACATAACAAATACTCTACCAAATGCAACTTAATTAGACTATCAACGTACCTTCAATCGATCGATTTCACGACTTGAGTGCGAGAACGAAAACCAAAACCCGAGCCCTAATGTGGAGACGAAATCCAACAAATCGGTGAGCCTCCAAACTCGAACGACACAACAACAACCACCTACGATAGATGAGAGAGACAGAGAGGAACGAAGACAAATCCGGGGTTCGTAGGTTGCTTACAATGGATCGAGCACAAATAGTGGGTTCAAGAGCACGGTGGGGGGTGGTGGGGTGCCTCTATTTTGAATGAGGGGTATTTTGGGGATTTCGGGCCTCAATTTTGGGTGCCCTTGGTAAATTACTTTGTGCCATCAACAAGAGGGTGCCTTCATGAATTGGTGGGGTGCCCATAGCGGCACTAAAAAGAAATTGGTGTTTACAACACAAATCAACGTTGCAGAAAGTATAGAGGAGGTGCACACAATTTTTTTTTTTGATGAAAGTGCGCACAGTATTATTGTGAAGATCCGGGGATACACACAAGGTTTTGTTTTCTTGTTTACAAAGTCGGTCGGTGTTGGAACCATTTTTTGTGTTGGGATCGTGACAAAGAGATCTATGTAGTGGTAGGTGCGCTGATAGTTGAGATGGCTCTAAAATATAAAGTTGAGAAATTCAACAGAAAGAATGACTTCATCTTATGGTGGATAAAAGTGCAAGCCCTATTGGTTCAAAAAGGGTTGCAGAAGGTACTACAGGGAAAGAATGCATTGCCGCTATCAATAATAGAGGATGAGAAAGACGAGGCCATACATAATGCACATAGTACAATTTTGTTGTGCTTAGGCCATGAAGTCTTGAGAGAAGTTTTAGAGGAGACAACGGTTGCGGGATTGTGGTTGAAGTTAGAAAACTTGTATATGACACAATTGAGCTCCAACATGTTATATCTCATGAAACAACTACATTATTTGAAGATGATAGAAGAGAAGTCTATGAAAGAACATATTGATGAATTCAACAAGATAATCACGACACTAAGGAATGTGGGGTGCAAGCTTAGTGAAGAACAAGAAACTATGTACCTGTTGTGTTCACTATTATAATCATTTGAAAACTTTATTGATACAATATTAATTGTTTAGTAAAGATTCATTGTCTTTGGAAGATGTCAAGACTGCATTAAGTTCAAAGGAGTTGCAGTATATGATGAAAGAAAATAGAAGGCAATAATCTGGGAAAGGATTGTCAATCAGGGTAGATCTGAACAGAGAGGTAGAGGTCAGAGAAGTAAATTTAGATCAAAACTTAGGAGCAGAAAGTTAAAATGCTTTGAATGTCACAATGAAGGGTACTTTAGGAAAGATTGTCCCGAGCTAAAAGGAAAAGGTAAGCAAACGATCGAAGATTCTGGAGATGCATCAATTGTAGAGGAAGACGGGGTTAATATTTTTATAGTCAGTATGTGAAGCTAAAAATATGCTTAGATATTAGATTCGGGATGATCTTACCGCATGTGTCCCAAGAAGAATTAGTTTACTACTTATCAATGTATTGATGAGGGTAAAGTCTTGATAGAGAATGATGCAGCCTGTGAGGTTGTTGGAATTGAAACAGTTAGAATCAGAATGCATGATGAAATTGTGAGTGTTGTGACATGTGCCCTAAGTCAATCCAAAAACATTGTTTATCTTATAATTTTAGTTAATAAAATTGAGGTTTTCATTTTCCATTTTATTATAAGTGATTGCATGTTTACCTTATAGTAAGATCCATGGGTATTTGTTGAAATATCTTAAATGTTCATAGTCGATCATTATACTGAGAACTATAATGAATTAAGACTAGTGTGAATCTTGATTGATGGTCATGTGATGATTATGTGTATAAGGATATGAATCGAGATCATGAGAACTTGTTAGGAACAAGGTACTAGACTGACCTGGTATGAGAACACCTCATAGATTAAGTCATAGGTGTTACTCATGATAGGTATATCATTTAGTCCATTGACTTGAGATTACCATATACTTCAATATTAGGAGCATGTTAATTTGACACAATCAAACATTGTCTTTAACCAGACGATTATAAAGATTGTGATTAGTTACCATGTGAATAATATGTGAAGGTGTGTAATCAAGATAGAATTTGTCACTCTTGTATAAAGAGAGATGTCAGTGGATCCCTCGATATGATGGACTGATAATGACCAAGTCCATGTGAATTGATATGATCAATGTCACTTAGATGTTTTCAGTTTACCTAAAGATCGAGACTAGTATGATTGAATATTAACGATGACTTTCCATGCGTTATGTTTAATCAATGGATATCGCACGACAAAAGGATATGATATATATATATATATATATATATATATATATATATATATATATATATATATTATTCATTGGGTTGTATTGATTTTGATTTTCATGTTACTTGGGTAGTTATAATGCATTGCTAGAGACCGCTTATGACTTGTGTATCAAAATGGTTTTTAGTTCACTGCCAACATCGCATGAACATATTAGGTCGCACACAAAAATGACTTTGCGCAATTTCAATTGGTCTAGAGTAATGAATTTTATATGATAAAATTTATGACAGAAAAGCCCTAACGATTTGTTATATGATGACTTATTAATAGGGGCGTATGTATAAATTGCTTAAACTGCCTAAATACAATAGTTGTGTTATGAATATGATTTTAGTGAGGGCTTTTCTACACATAAATAGAGGGTGAAACCCTAAAATGAAATAAGATTTTTGTTTTTGCTATTTTTCAAGTTCTTTGGATTTTGGGAGAGAAAGAAAAACGTTTTCGATTTCTCTTGGGGCTAGCACTACAAATTGTGGTCATCGTTCGTGTGTGGATTTTTGATAGAGGACGCGCATTTGAACGTCTTGGAAATTGAACAATCAAAGAATGAAATCACTGATTAAGGTATGATTTACTTTTATAAATCCAGTTTAATGGAACTTATTTTCGATCCTAGTGGAGTGTTTCAAGATTTTTTTGTATTTTTCGTTGCGTATGAACCCCAAAACCCATCAGTGAGAATGTCGACGAATGTCATATATACTCCAAATCTGAGAAAGAATATGATTTCTTTGGGTTCGCTTGACTCCATTGGTTGTAGCGTGAAGATACAAAATGGAGTGATGACAATATCTAGAGGTGCTTTGGTCATGATGAAATAGCTGAAAATGAATGACCTATACAAATTGAAAGGAAGTACTGATAAGTGATTATTTAGAATTATATATAAGACTAGTTTAGTAGTATATCTAGTAAAATATCCCGGAATGAGCTCTAATTGACGGTATTTATGTGTTTTCAGGTATACAAGGTATAAAATAGACAAATGAGTGATCTCATGATGAAACAAGGATAAGATGTACAAAAGCACACTTGACGTTGTGGATAGTATGCTTGATGCTTTTGGAAATGACTGTACAGCATGGACAAGGCGTGGAGAAGAAGAGAAGTGAAGAAAAGTGGTGCAACGGTGGCGGCACTGTGGTGTTATACACACAGTGCCGGGGTGGACTACACATGGTGCTGAGCCTACTGCGAAGGGAAAAACTACATAAAAAGGATGAACCTGTGGCGGCACTGTCGCTTTACACAGATAGTGCCGGATCACTTACAGACAGTGTCGAGACATAAAAAAATAATAAGTTTAGAGTTCTAGTTCGTTTGGAAATGTTTATTAGGGTTTTTAATTGTATCCTAAAGTTTATAGGGGGTATAAATAGGTATTAGAACGTGATAAACTCACTCAATATCACCAATTAATATATATTACCACAAATTATTATAGAATAACTTAGTTTTATATTGTTCTTAAGTATTAAGAAGAGTTTTGAAGGAGAAGACATTGAAGTTATTTATTTCAATTTTTGACTACAATGAATACCATGATGTATATGCTTATTTAAATGATGAGTAAGTAGTTCATTAATCTTAGGGATCAATGAATCCTATGGTATGAACGCTATGCTAAATTAGTTATGAGTGGATTATAAAGATAAAAAGTGCAATGATTAGAATTTGTATTGATTCTATACGTAATGCTATGAACATCTTTATCATATTTTTGTTAATTAAAGCTCTTAGGAGTTACCACGAGCATTGAAGCTTTTAAGCCAGATATGTACGATACAACCGTAAAATATACAACATTGATAGATAATTGTTGATTAGGGATGCACATATAATAAACTTAAGTGGTTATGAATATAAAGATTTGAATCTTAAAGCAATGTGAAACCTACGTCATTCACACCGATAGGTGGAGTTCTAGTTTGCACATTAGAATCTTTTTCGTCACGATAATATGTTGAAGCGAATCTTAAGAAAATTTATCTACTTTATTTGAGCATTGCACACACTTAATAAAGATGAAATAAGGGAGTTGAAAATCATAGTAATTTATTACCTAGGTGAAGTTATGAACTAAGATTTTCTTAATATAAGAGTACAAGTATTTACATTGTTTTGTTAGAATATAGTGGTTTAGTTAAAACTAATTAAAAGTACATTTTCTTAGCAATAAAGTAAATTTGACTAAGTAAATTATATGCAATACAGCTTTCCTTGAGGACGATATCCGTAATCAACATTAGTAGATCACATTATTACTATAATCGAGCCGTTATACTTGCAGCCATGATCAAGTACCATCTTAGATACTGTAGCAATATCATTTTCAGAGACACACACAAATAATACCAAGTTATGGCATATGAGATTAGGTCATATGGGCGAGAAAGGATTGACAATATTGAGCAAGAAAGGCTTGTTGGCTGGGGAGAACACATGTAAGCTTGATTTTTGTGAATATTTTGTGATTGAAAAACAATGTAGAGTCAAGTTTAGTATTGCAATGCATAAGATAAAGGGTACTTTGGTTACATATATTCATGCCTTTAGGGTCATTTTTCCAGTTCTTTCTTTGGGTGGTGGTAGATACATATTGAATTTCATATATGACTTCTTAAGGAAAGTTTGGATATTCATCTTAAAGAAGAAAGATGAAGTGTTTGGAAAATTCAAACAATGGAAAACTTTGATAGAGAAACAGACTAACAAGAAATTCAAGCGACTGAGAACTGATAATGAACTTGAGTATCACGGAGGAGTGTTTAATAAGTTCCGCACCGATACAGGGATTGTGAGACACCGCATTGTTTATTATACTCCTCAACTAAATGAACTTGCAGAACGAATGAACAAAACATTAATGGAGAGAACAGGGTGCATGCTTTTCTAATGCTGGATTGCAAATGAGTTTTGGGCTGAAACTGTTAGCATAACTTGTTATTTGGTGAATCGATCATCATCCATAGTAATTGATTGTAAGACTCCTGAAAAAGTGTGGACATAATCCCCAACAAATTATCAAAATTTGAGATGTATTGTTGTCCCGTGTATGCTCATGTGAATGAAGGTAAACTTGAACCAGATTGAGGAAATGCATCTTCATGGGCTACTACGAACATGGAGTGAAAGGGTACAAATATGGTGTCCTAACATGAAGAAGAATTTAATAAGTAGGGGTGTTATTTTCCAAGAGGCACTATTGTTAAGTGTAAAAAGTATGCAGAGCGCCCAGAGAAAGGTCAGAAAGTTGAGGAACATGTGGACATTGAAGCTGAGGATATGAGAAACATGAAAAAAAATGTTTATGAGCAGCTGAGTGATGTTGGAGCATAAGACATCATTCATATACCGGAGACACCTATTGATGATCAACCATATAATATTTTTAATGATCGACTGAGGAGGGGGCTAAAGCGTCCGGACAGATACGATCATCTAGATCTTGTTGTGTTTACACTCAGTGCGACATATGAGGTTCGGTGTAAAGTCCCTGTGAGCAACTTCAGGGATTGCCTAGACTTGGGTGGAGTTCAGAGATACTGAATGTAATGACCTATTACCTTAACTAGGTGATTAATGTTAACTCAGATCCTAATTAACTCGAGTTAAGCTCGTGGTTAAGCTCGATGTGTCTCGATTAGCGTATGTATGGGTTGGCATGTTGTATTGTGTTTGTGTGACATGTTTTAATATTTATTGAATTAATTATATCAATTTAGCCTATAATGGGAAAAATGAATAAATGATAAATTTATGGTGCACTTAATGCCATATGTGGGTCGTGTGTGACACGCATGGGTTGCGGAGTAGTGTTCACGCTCGATTGTATTCGTTGGCGTACATGGATAATTTATAGGCACAAAAATATATTAGTTGATATATTGTTGGTTAATGTGTCCTAGGTCAATCTACAAACATTATTTATCTTATAGTTTTAGTTAATAAAATAGAGATTTTCGTTTGTTCTTTTTATTATAAGTGATTGCATGTTTACCTTATAATAAGATCTATGGGTATTTGTTGAAATATCCTAAATTTCCATAGTCGGTCATTATACTGGAAACTATAATGAATTAAGAATAGTGTGAATCTTGATTGATGGTCCTCTGATGATCATGCGTCTAGGGATACAAATTGATATCAAGAAAACTTGTTAGAGAACAAGGTACTGGACCGACCCGCTATGAGAACAACATATGGACTAAGTTATAGGTATTATTTATGATAAGTATATCATTTAGTCCTATGACTTGAGATTAGTATAGATTTCAATATTAGGAGCATGGTAATTTGACATAATGAAATCTTGTCTTTAACTGAAAGATTATAAAGATTGTGATTGGTTACCATATCAATAATATGTGAAGGTGTGTAATCAAGATAGAATTTCTCTATCTCGTATGAAGAGATATCATTGGATGCCTCGATATGTTAGACTGTTAAATGACCAATTCCAAATGAATTGATATGATCAATGTCACTTGGATGTTTTTAGTCTATCTAAAGATCGAGACTAGTACGATTGAACATTAAGGGTGAATTTCCATGCCTTATGTTTAATCAAAGGATATTGCACGACAAAATGATATGATATATGTTATTCATTAGGTTGTATCAATTTTGATATTCATGTTACTTGGGTAGTTATAATGCTTTGCTAGAGACCGCTTATGACTTGTGTACCAAAATGGTTTTGGTTCAATACCAACGTCACATGAACCTATTGGGTCGCACACAAAGAATGACTTTGCGCAATTTCAATTGGTCCAGAGTAATGATTTTTTATATGATAAAATATATGACATAAAAGCCCTTATGAATTTTTATATGATAACTTGTTAACAGGGGCGTTTGTTTAATTTTCTTGAATTGCCTAAATAGAATAATTGTATTACGAATAGGTTTTTGAAGTGAGCTTATCTATACATAAATAGAGGATGAATCCCTAAAATTAAATAAGATTTTATTTTTGCTATTTTCGAGTTCTCCGAATTTTGGGAGAGATATAAAAACGTTTTCTATCTCTCTTGGGGCTAGCACTCCAAATTGTGGTCACCGTTCGTGTATGGATTTCTGATAGAGGACGCGCGCTTGAACATCTTGGAGATCGAACAATCAGAGAAGGAAATTATGGATTAAAGTATGATTTAGTTTTGTAGATATAGTTTAATGGAACTTATTTGTGATCTTGTTGGAGTTTTTTTTTCAAAATTATTTGAATTTTCTGCTGTGTATGAACCCCAAAACCTTACAGTGGTATCATAGCCTTAGGCTCGATTCTATTAAACATTTGCATGATTTCTCTGATGTATATATGATATATATGTGAAAACATGATCTTGATAAATGTATATATGATGTACACATAAGTTCTGTAATAATTGCAACCAAGAATTGGTTTTAAAGCATTCATGTACTTGATACATATGCATGTTTTGATTCAATGATAGAATTCATGTTTAGAATATTTCGATTAACATATGTTTTAATATTGAACAATGTGAATTTTGTATGTTCACATAGTAAAAATTATGTTTAGGTTAATGTGATTTTGGTGTTGAATACATAGTTCATCTTTGTTCAATAATTATGTATGTCTCCATGATAGAAATCATGTTTAGGTTATTATGATTAATTTAACATGATTCTGGTTTTGAACGCATGATTAATATTTCATTTTTTTATTCAATTGCTTGTTTTGTATGAATAAGAATCGAAATTGGTTTTGATCATATATCTCATTATGGTTATCTGTTAGTATATTCCTATTAGACAGGAGATAAAATTTTAATAAGATAAGAATTACAAATCCTATAAGATAAGTGAGATATATATAGCAAAGGAGGTGATCAGGATGAGACTTTTCCCATTCTCATTTGGTGGAAAAGCCAAATCCTAGTTCCAAGGACTAAATGCAGGGAATATGACCTTATGGGCAGAGATCAATGAAAGATTTTTAGACAAGTTCTTTTCCCCTAGTGAAGGTCAGTGAAAGGAAGTTGGAAATCAATCAATTTAAGCAGGAAGATGCCGATTTTCTTGGAGAGGCTTGGGAAAGATTTAAGGAGATGCTGAGGAAATGTCCAAGACATGGATGCTTGAAATGGGCACAACCCCAGATTTTCTACTATGGGATGAACCACAACATGAGAACACTAGTAGTTGCTGCAGCAGGTGGTTCTCTACTAACCAAGGATGAAGATGGAGCGTTGGATCTCCTAGATCTTATGTCTCAAAACTCTACAACCGGTACTCGTTCCATAGTGAGGAAACCAGTGGGCGTATATGAGATTGATTCGCAAGCCGTGATAATGGTACAACTATCCAACGTGAGCAATCAAATGGCAAAACTTCAAATGGGACAACAAATTCCACAAGTACTGGCGATACATCAACCAATTAATTACCCATCCATGGTTAATCAAATGGACATGCAGCAAAGAATGAAGTATGAAGAAGTAAACTTCATGAACAACCAAGGCTATGGAAATAACTTCAGGCCGAGAGGAATGACTCTTCAAAGGTTTTATGAAGGATACAACAAAAACAACCCCAACTTTTTGTATGGAAATCCTGATAATGCACTGAAGTTACCTTTAAGCTTCAAACACAGAGTCCAATAAGGGAAGCTAGGCAGAGTAAAAAGATAACTTCATTGAAGTCAATTGAGAAACTTTTGTACGCCATGGACATGAACAATAGGGAACCCCATGAGAAACACGAAAAAGAGATGGAAAACGTAAAGTAAGCCATGAAGAGAATGGATGAAGAGAGATCACAATCCATCAAGAATTTAGAGAGACTGATTGATCAGTTAGCCATTGCCTTGAATTCAATGAAGGAAAGATAGTTTTCGAGCAACACGATCACAAATCCCAAGGAGAATGTTAGTGCTATTCACTTGATGAGCACAACGACAATGAATGAGCCAATACAAGAGCAAGAGATGTACAAGCCGAAAAAAGTCAACACTATGGTTCTGAGGAAGCATGAAGAGATGCATTACAACGGAACATAATTAAGGCAAGATGAACTCGAAGGATTTAAGCAACAAATGATCAATGCCTTGAAGAATAACAAGAAGGGGAAGAAATAATGGTAATCTAAGCAAAATGATTATGGATCTTTTGAAGAAGCACCAAAGTTCAAGTTTATACCGAGACTTCAACCAATTAATAAGAGAGATCCCAGAGAAATAAACATACCAATAAGCAATGATGGACACCGATATAGAAATGTCTTATGTGATATGGGAGCCCCAGTCAATGTCATGCCAATAATGGGCATGTTGCATGCCGACTTGAAAATCAATTGTTTCGATACGACAAATTTGCAAGTAGTTGATGGCAAGTTGATACCAACTATAGGACGAGTTTTGAATGTGCATGTGAAAGTGGGTAGATTCAAATTCATCGTAGATTTTAAGGTTATGGATCACAACATGGACGATGAGGTGTCTATGGTACTTGAGAAGCCATTCTTGAACACTGCCGATGCAAACTTGTACATAAGGAAGAAGAACATCACAATGAGTATCGATTAGGACGATGATACAGAGCCGATAGTCTTTGTTGATGGGGAAGAAGTACATCAAAATGGGAATGACACTATTATCTCCGATCTATAATTGGAGTGTCTCGACTTAGACTTGGCTAAACGAGCAAAAAGGCGTCAGGTTAATGACGTTAAACTAAGTACTCCTGGGAGGCAGCCCAGAGATTTTTAAATTTCAAGTTTTTTTATTTCAATTAGGAATTCATTTAGTTAGTTTAGTAAGTACAATTCACACTTAATAGTTTCCAACTTTAAAAAATCTTTTTCAATGTGTAGGTAACACCATTTGCCAGGTGATAATTTATCGGAATGGAAATGTCTTGCCAAATTCACTAAAGAGCGTAAAAGATTGAAGGAGTTCAAACGACAAAGGTGAGGTACATGGGCAAATCACGGGTAAGTTTTTATGAAACTTATATATTTACATGGATTTCACGCGATAACGACATCTTGCGTTGTAATACATAAAGTCAGGGAAGCGCCAAATAGGAGTTAAATGAAAAACATATGCAAAAAATGCAGACATAGAGGTCGACACCGTGTGTGTTACACTCACGACGTCATGGGTAGTAAGCACGAAACCAGCAGGGTGCCACCAAAAGAACATAAAAACACTTTTAGGGGTGTAGACGCCGTCGTGGCGTAATCACGACGGTGGTAGTGTTGTGGAGTAGGTTGAAACCACATTTCCACCATTTCATTCACACTTGCTTTAAAACTCAAACACAACCCCCCAATTATACATCCCTCTAGAGCCCAAAATTGATCATTTCTAAGTGAGGAAAGAGAGTTCCTAGTGATTGAAAATGAGTGGAGAAAGTGCATTATGAAGTTGCATAAGGTGGAAAGTCAGGGCTTTGATTTGGAAATTCGATTTGAAGGAGCACTAGGGTTCTAAGTTGTTAGTGAAGTGAGAGGGCTTGAATTGTTAGAGACTTGGAGGAGTGTTCTACACCAAAAAGTAGTCCGACATTGAGGTACATTTACAATTTCATTAATTATGCTTTGAAGTTGAGAGATTTTGATGAAATTGCATGAAAAATGAATAGAAGGTTGTTGAGTAGGATTTTTAAGTTGTGTGAATATTAAGCTTCAATGAGACTCATGGAAACCTAGTTTAAGTTTTTTGCATTATTTGGCATGTGAATGATCCCTATGATATAAATTTTGATTTTTAGGTGATTTCATGACCCGTATTGCTAGTTGCATTGTTGTGTTCAGTTGTGTGAATTTGATAAAATGCCGAGAAAAAGGAGGCAAGTTAGTCAAGTAAGAGAAAATGATTTTGAGGCATTTACCTCAAGAGATCCTAATGAAGAGGAACCTAGGCCATTTAAGTCGAAGTATTTCATTAGTAGAGAGGCCAAGGAAAAATCTGAGGTGATTGAGCATAGGGAATTCATTTGTCAGCTAAATATGATTAACAAGTGAATAACTTCATTAAACAATAAAATTAGGAGCATTTTACTCAAGACTATAGAGAAAACAAGGTTAAAGGAGTAAGTGAGATTGTATACAAATTTTATGCCAATGTGAAGTTTATTAAGAAGAATGAGCCAGTGAAGGTGAGAAGGGTGTTCGTTCTCTTTAATGAGAGTGAGATTAATCACATCTATGGATTGGATGACTTGAGTATGGTTGGAGCTGACCCAAGTTTCGAAGATAACTTACACGAGAAACCTTATAACCTATACCTTTTTAAAGCCATATAGAGAGCATTGGTTGTCCAAGGATAAGTAGGCTGGGTAATGGGAGTTGAGAATGTGCCGAAGCATATTAAGAAGGGGAAATGTTAGAAAAGTCTACCAAATGTGGGAACATTTCCTTGTTACTTCTTTATACACCACTCAGCAGTGAGAGATCAACAAGTAAAAGGCGACTTGTTTATTTGAGATTACACAGATTAGGGAAATCAATGTTGGCAAGATCATCTACAACAATCACAGGGAGTCCATTATGTCAGAGCGAGACAACAAGTTGTTGTTTCCAATATTGATCACTCGGTTATGCTTGAAGGCCGTAGTGAGACTGCTTAAAGATGAAGAATTCAATATTGAGGCCCAAACAACCATAAATAAGGCGTTTATGCTCACACTTAAACCACTGCCTGATTATTAAGACTACGAGGATGAGATTGAAAGAGTAGAGGGCAACTGATTTAAGGCCGAATTGTTGGCTCAACAACAAGAGGATAATGCAGCAGCAACAACAACAACATCAATAGCAGAGTTAGTCCAGGATTTGTAAATGAAAGATATGGAGATGAGGAGCCATACCATGAGGGATTCCTAGACCCACTTATCGGGAAGCATGAATTGGATGGTCCTGAGGTTTTTTCACCACCTCATCCATCATAGCCACCAGTACCACTGTTAGAGGACTTTACCCTACGACAGCAGAGGTTGTGGATTGTTGAGATGATAAGACAGTACCAAGAGGATAGGGATCAGTATCAAGAAGCCTTGAGGATATATTAGCAAGACAGACGTAATGGGCAGCGAACCTTCATGTTGTTTTTCGATCATCAAAGGGACGTAGCTAGATATGAGAGGAGCTGATGGATGAGACTGACTGATAGGTGTTTTGGCCTTCTAGTAGCATCAAACTATGTGTTTGATCCCGATGTGGTGTAGAGCAGGAGGGTGGAACATCCATTAACACCATCCTATAGTGGAGCTAATGATGCAGATGCAGATGATGATGACGACGCGCAATCCTGATGTCAGAATCTTAGGATTTCTCTAGACCTGGAGAGATGAGAGATACATTGATACCATTTCACTTTAAATTTGAGATATTTTGTTACTTATTTAGTTGTTTAAATTTGATGTTTAGTTTATGATATTATTTCTTGTGTTATTATTATATGTTTGTATGTTTTAGTGTTTTCATGATTTCAAGCTTATTTTTAAACCTTGAGGGCAAGGTTTGGTTTAAGTTTGGGGGCATCAACACTATAGTACACTATGGGAAGTGGTAAGAAAGGATTAAACTAAAGATAAACACTGCAGGTATGATCATTTATATTTTATTTTTGAAGTAGTTAAAGAGAAAAACATAGTAGTATAATTCTATTTCATTTACTTATTATTTGAATGTTTAGTTAATATAGATTAGGTTATATATAGTAATATGTAATCAATAAGTAATTCATTTGCATGTTCATGCTTTTAATTGAGGATGATTAAAATACAAGTGTCTTGTTGATATGAAACTCAAGAGAGTGTTTTATAAATTTTTGAAGAATATGAAATGTAGCAAACAATAGTATAATTTCATGATTAGAAACCTAGAGTTAGGGAATACCATGAACTGGAAACAAAAGCAAGGAGAACACTAGAACACTTCTTGTGGGAAAAATTAGATCTCTAAGGAATTCTATGATAAGTGTGAATATTACTTGAAAATAAAAAGTAAATAAAGACTTGGTGCAAAGAGGGGAAGAAATAGGCATTTTAAAGTTGGAGTTAACTTGCATGATAAAGTAACAAGAGTCTTAGAATAAAAAATAGGGAGTTCCACAAGTTCTACAGGAAATGGAGCAGAGAACTTGATGGTTGGAAAAAAAGAGGAAAAACGCAGTCCATAGGAAATGGAGCAGGGATAGTAAAATAAAAAAATATAAGGAGAAAAGAGAAGAAGAAAATAAAAGAGAGATAAAAATAAAGAAAAGAGGGCGGAAGTTAAAATAAAACTCTTCAAATAACATATCTAGCTCGAATACTAGTAGCTTTATCTAGTTAAGTTTTTGTTCCAACAATGATAAGTCATATAAACTCTTGAAGTGTTAAAGTCTACCAAAATTAATTTGATCTATACTTGTTTGCGAATTCCTGAGGTTAATGAGAAATCATGAGATTATACACTTGCAACTTGAGTGTCGAGGTAAAACAAACTTGTGAGTAGTGATGGTTTTGGTTTTGATCTGCTTTGGTGTTTCGAAATTGAGTTGTATGTGTTGTTAAAGCTACCCATCTCGAAATTGTAAGTTTTTGCAAAGAAAAACTCTTGAGTGGATTATTAACTTGAAACTTATTGAATTAAAGGATATTCCATGAACAATGTAAAATGAACGTGAACTAGGTAATAGAAGTAGTTAAGGAACTTAGTAAAATACACTTTTGCTTGGGATATGCAAACTCATTAGTTTGGAGGTATTTGATAGGTGATTATTTAGACTTATATATAGGGTTAGTTTAATAATATATTTAGTATAAATATCTCTAAATGAGCTCAAATTGATGGTGTTTATGCATTTTCAGTTATACATGGCATAAATTAAGGAAACGAGTGAATTCGAGAAGAAACGAAGCAAAAACACACCTAAGGAGGTTTGGCGCTGTGGCTAAGCAGTGTAGTAGTATGGGACATCAAGGCACAGCGTGGTAATGTAATGCACGACATAAAAGAGCAAGGAAGAAAAGAAATTGAGACAAGAAGCTCGGCGCAGTTGCGGCGTTGGGAAGTTAAAGGGATAGTGCTAGGACCACTAAAGAGAGAAAATACACACAGGATGCTCAGCATAGTGGCAGCGCCGTGGGAGTGGAATGACAACATCGGGACTTAAGTGACAACACCAAGAAAAGAAGAAAATAGAAAGTAGAGTTCTATTTCGTGTTAAATTGTTAATTAGGGTTTCTAATTGTTTGGAAACGTGATTAGGAAGTATAAATAGTAGAAGAACGTGATAAACACATAACTTACAATTGATTAGCCACCAATAACATAGTTTAGCAAAAAATTACTTTATTCTTGAATATTAAGACAATTTGTGGAGAGAAGACATTGAAGACTCACGTGTGGTGATTCAGGTATTGTTTTTATTAATTTAATAGAAGTTATTCTTTTAATCTCTGATTTCAATGAATACCTCTATGTGCATGTTTGTTTCAATGATATGTGAGTAGATTATTAATCTTAGGAATCAATGGATCCTATGGTATGAATGCTATACTATGGACATGAATAGATTGTAATGAGTAAAAAGTGCAATGGTTAGAATTTGTATTGATTCGGAGCCTAATGTTACGAACATCTTGATCACGTGGAAGTGGAAGCAACAATATTAGCCTGACCACTAGGGACAGTGCTAGTTTCACTAGCGGTTCCTTATTATTAGAGTTACAAAGGAGGTGATCAGGATGAGACTTTTCCCATTCTCATTTGGTGGAAAAGCCAAATCCTGATTCCAAGGACTAAATGCAGGGAGTATGACCTTATGGGCAGAGATCAATGAAATATTTTTAAACAAGTTCTTTCCCTAGTGAAGGTCAGTGAAAAGAAGTTGGAAATCAATCAATTTAAGCAGGAAGATGTTGAGTTTCTTGGAGAAGCTCGGGAAATATTCAAGGAGATGCTGAGGAGATGTCCCGGACATGGATGCTTGAACTTCAGATTTTCTACTACGGGATGAACCACAGCACGAGAACAGTAATAGATGCAGCAGCAGGTGGTTCTCTACTAACCAAAAATGAGGATGTAGCATTGGATCTCCTAGATCTTATGTTTCAAAACTCTACAACCGGTACTCGTTCCATAGTGAGGAAACCAGCGGGCGTATATGAGATTGGTTTGCAAGCTGCAATAATGGTACAACTATCCAACCTGAGTAATCAAATGGCAAAACTTTAAATGGGATAACAAAGTCCACAAGTACTGGCAATACATCAACCCATTAATAACCAATCCATAGTGGTTAATCAAATGGACATGTAGCAAGGAATGGAGTATGAAGAAGTAAACTTCATGAACAACTAAGGCTATGGAAATAACTTCGGGCCGAGAGGAATGACTCGTCAAAGGTTTTATCAAGGATACAACAAAAACAACCCCAACTTCTCGCATGGAAATCCTAATAATGCATTGAAGTTACCTCTAAGCTTCAAACAATAAGTCCAACAAGGGAAGCTAGGCAGAGTGAAAAGATAACTTCATTGAAGTCAATTGAGAAACTCTTGCACGCCATGTACATGAATAATAGGGAACCCCATGAGAAACACGAAAAAGAGATGGATAATGTTAATCAAGCCATGAAGAGAATGGATGATGAGAGATCACATATGCTTTATGTCATTTCTTCCTGTTTCACAGTGAATATAGTGTAAATAGCGTGCTATTAGGAATTAAGAGTTGTAAATGCTTTTGTAGACTTGTACTATTTGGGAATTGTGCTTTGTAGCATAGCCAAGCCTCAAAATCCTTAACAAGTCAATTTCTTGGAATTATAAAGTAGTTATAGAATCTAGAATCCATTGCACTATGTTGGAGTTGATCGGTACACGAGGTTAGAGTCCCTGAGAATGTCGACACTCGCCACTATGATATGGCGCACGGGGCTAGAGTCCCTGGGGTTGCCAATACAACAAGGCTAGAGTCCTTGGTGACACTGGGGTTAGAGTCCCTAGTGATATTATACTATGTGATGGTATGCACGTCCTTTAGCGATTTTTAAGGTTTCAATGACGCATGTCACGGCCGACTGGATCTAGATCATAACTATTTAGCCTCGTGTTAGTTTCACTTGCTTAACTGTGGTATTTCTTAGCATATTTTTGGTAATATTCTTTCTTTATTTAACTTATGCTTTTAAATAACATTTAGTTTATTTTGGAAATGTGAATGAATATGTCAATGAGGATTACTGGTACTTTTTGTACTCACTGTCCTTTTTACGACAGTGGGTGCAGAGCCATCGACGAGCATGCCTAGTAAGGAGAAGATTGGCGACAACCTCTCAGCTAGCAGCGTACTTCTGCATCAATTTGTTTTAGGTTTTGATATTTTGTGTAATATATAGTTATATCTTTTGATACATTTTGGGGTTGTATATTAGGTCGAGCATTTAGTTCCCTGACTTATGATGACCATCACACTATTTATATTCGCCACCTTTTTACATATTCATGTGATTGTTGTTTTCTGGTTTTGATACACTTAAGATTTAATGTATTGCTTTCACATAATCTATTAAGACTTTAGCTAAAATTTATAACTCTTAAAATGTTTTTAATTACTCTTAAATCTATTAATATGTTGACGTGTGGATTACTCTTAAATCTATTAATTACTTTTAAATCTATTAAAATTTAATGGATTACTTAATATTGAGGAGATTTGAATAGAAAGGCTGACTAATACATAGTTAAGTCTTGTGTGGCTAGGATTTGGGCTTAATTATGTGATTAGGCTAAGCGGTGCCTCAGGTTAGGGAAAGGGCCATCACAATTGGTATCAAAGCCAATGTTTTCAATAAGTAAAACACAAAATTAAATAAAACACAAATCGTAGATGTGGAAACCAGATGATCATTGCCTAGAAACCATTAGTTGGGAAGTGAAATAAGTGAGCTGGGGGTATTTTATTTGTATGTTAAATTCTATATGTACATAAATATGAGTTGCGTAACGTAGTAGCTGATTTGCATTCACTATCTATCTGTCGACATCGATAGTAAACACACGCGATGGCGGAGACACTAGAGCTAGTGGCAGTCAGCCTTCTACTACCTCAGCAGACGACTACCAGAGGTTGTATGACCGTGCAGCGACTCAGGGACAGCAACTAGTCGATTTCATTACCTTCATGAGGGAGCATTTGGCAGCTATTACACCAGCCCTCTCTGCCACTCATACTACTACGATTACACCTCAGACCATAAAGACTAAGACTGCACCAGGTACTACTACTTCAGGGCCTCGAGCGCCCGCACCACCAGTGCCATAGCCACATGTATACCCCACAACACCACAACCACAGGAGTTACCGATAGTGACTGTACATGAGACAGCTGAGGACATGCCCACTCCTACACCTACGTCTTCTGAGACTATAGGACTATCGAGGGTCGCAAAGCTGGTAAAGGAGATCATTAGGCTCAGGCCAGTGTTCTTTGCCGGAGAGTGAGACTATGAGAAGATCGAGCAGTGGGTTCAGGAGAAGTTACATCTACTGTTGGGTATCAAGGACAGATTGCAGCCCATTCTCTTTTATTACACCCTAGAGAAGGGTGCATATGTCTAGTGGAGGACTACAGTGGCAAGTAGAGAGAGCTTTACCTTGTGGGATGCTTTCAATAAAGAGTTTTTCAAGCAACACTTTTTAACATCGATGGTGAAAAGAATGAAAAAGTAGTTTATGGCCCTGAGATAAGTTGAGGGCGAGACAGTGATGAGTTATAGGGACATATATGGCTATCTTAGATAGTTTGCCAGGGACTTGGTTACGAGTGACACTGATGACACCTTTTATTTCGGTGATGGTTTAAGACCGAACATTGCACGATCAGTTGTGACTGAAGCCAAATCTCTTTAGGAGATGTATGAGCGGGCCTTCTCCCATGAGACATATTAGTTGGGTAAATAGGAGGATGGACCTGCCAAGTTACCAAAGCGAGGAGGTGATTATGAGCAGAGAGGTCAGAGGGGTAAGAGATAAAGGAAATGAGATAGACGGTTTTAAAGGGGCGGAGCACAAGGCACGTACATACATCCAGTGGCACATGCACTGCCATCAGCCTCCACACATAACACTTATGGTAGACCTCCCTTACCCCCTCTTGCCAGGTAGGCATTACCAGCACCACCAGCACCTTGATGGAAGCATTAGCAGCAGGGTAGAGGCTGAGGTAGAGGCCAAGATCTTACACATGGCAAGAGGTAGACACTGGGATAGGTCCAGCATGATCAGGGACAAAGACAACAGTTTAGTCAACGTGGACCCCACATGTGTTGGAGATGCGGTCAGGTGGGGCATATGTCTAGAGAGTGCACACAGCCAGCGGTAGCCTACCTACAGCAGAGCAAAGAGGGAGCCCATATGGTAGCATAGCTTGATCCCGGGGTGACACGAGATCTCATTGAGGGTAAGGTTTTCATTTCCAGTAGAGATGCTTATGTACAGTTTTATTCTGGTTCTACTATTTCTTTCATTGCTAGTCGCATAGTGGACATTATAGGGTTGACACAGGTTAGGCTTAGTGTACACTTGATTTTGAGTACCGCAGTCAGGGATAAAGTTTACCCTAATAGTTTTATCGAGGGACTTCTAGTCAAAATAGGTGGTGTAGAGTTACCTGTTGACTTCATAGTCCTCGAGCTTTTAGAGTTCGATGCGATTTTAGGGATGAATTGGTTATCAGCATATCATGCTCATATCGATTGTTTCAGTAAGACAATGATATTTGAGATCCCAGGGCATTCGATATTCACCTATAGAGGTAGTTCAACAAGGACATTAGGCACGAGAGGTCGACCTGGGACTAGAGAGGAGATGAAGGCATTGATTGCACTATACACAATTGTAACAGACCATTTTATTAATGTCTGTTAAATTTACAGACGTGGACACCAGCTCGGATCTACATGGACGCTGCGGTAGGCTAGGGCACACGGGGACTTAGGTATGCTAGTTATTGTGCGTTGGATTGCGGTGAAATTTATTGAAATACATTGCATGTGTGTATGTTGCATAAAAATACGTGCGAGATTATGAGAACTATATTCGCCTCGATATGCGTGTCGACGCGGGTACCGGGTAGTTGACGGGACCAAATATTAGGTCGGGGGAAACGAAAACACAAAAATTAAATAAAAATTGGCCAAATAACTAATATGGAATGAATATTAGGCAGCTAGTCACGCGGCGGTACTCGTATATCGTGGTTCGGATGCGAAAACGGGCGTCGAAACGCCAGAAAACATGGGCGAGTGTCCCAGCTGTGTCACACTTTGGAGTCAAGCAACCAAAGTCAACAAGCCTTATCTAAACACTCCATCACTTTTTCTCTCACCTCACCTACACCTCTCACACACCCAGTACACACCCCGCACACACAGTAGATCGGGAGGTCGGGAGAGGGAAAAAGGGAATCGGAGAGGAGAAGAAGAGGCCGGGAAGGAGAGAAGAGAAGGTGGAGACGTCACGGTCGAGGTGAGTCCTCGTTGTTTGTTGTGATTTCGGTGGGCTGTGGTGGGGTGGCCGATGAGTGGGGTTCGGCCAAGGAGGTCGAACCGGGCCAAGGTAGAGATGGCAGGGGTGTCTCCCCTGCCATCGATTCCACCGGGGTTGGGGTGGAGAGCAACCCCAAAACAAACCACGGAGGAAAAAAAATGTTCTGCTCCCGATTGAACCAGTGGTTCGAGCGCGTGTGCACCCCCTACATGGGTCGGGCCCAGAACTGGCCAGGCTCGGCCCATGGGCCGAGCCTGGGTCGACCCGACCCAAACAATTTTTTTTTAAAAAAAGAGAAAAAGAGGAAAAGAGAAGAAAAATGAAAGAAAAATTTGGAAAAATTCTGAAAAAATTTGAAGAATTTCGAAAAAAATATATTTCGATAAAATAAATAGAAATTGATAAATTTCTATGAAAAGAAAATATGTGGGAATGTCGGACGTGTCTTTTTGCGGGGTTCTGCCTCGAAAAGCACGAAATGGGCAATTTTGCCTAAAAATTTTAGAAATTTGTTGTAACTTGTCATGCTAAATTAAATTATTGATAAATGGACATAGGTTGACACGGGTGATCAATTGGCGACCAAGGACTCAGTGGACTTGGACCCGGGGATTGATTACGGGGTATTGGAGTGCGTTGTGAGGTTTGTAAAACCCAATGGAAAAACTCTTGAGTATTTATTTTGCTTTGCAATTCCATTCAATTCCAGTATTTCCTTGTGGTAGTTCCTATATCTATATGTTGTCGTTGTTTGCACGGTTGGTTAAGTTACTCCCACCGGATTTTCCGTTGTGTGTCTATGCATTCTAGACCATAACATGTGTATCATGAGTTCTTGGTGGATAACGACCCGAGCTATTGAATTGCTACATGTGTCGGTGCGTCGTAGGTCTACGCCGGCCACCGAGAGGGATCAGGTGATAGCTAGTTGGGTGCGCCCACTAGTGGGATCCTGGAAGGGAATCCCGAAGTATGGTTTAGTCTGACTGGAACAGGCACACACATTTGCACTTTATTGTTATCTATGCATGCGATGCCCTACTTACAGTTGTCTGTTTACATTCCGCTTATTTATTTAACATTATTTATTGAATTCCATTTGCTTATTTGAATTCTCGGAGGAGTTCCTTGGGATTTTATTGACTGGACTCGTCATCCATTTTCTTATGTGATGATTGAGTGCAGACGCGAGTACAAGTAATGGCAAGGGGATCTTAGGTGATTACCTCTGATTGCCTACCGTTGAGGATTACTTGTACGTGTGTTTTGTTTTGATATTTTGATTCTTTTGGGAACTGGGGAGTGACATGACATTGTACATAGATACTTTAGATGGTACTGTCGTCTACCTTTATACATAATACTTTTCAGGGTTTTTCCACAGTATGATTTGTTAAATTGATTAATATTCCTTGCATTTAAGTACAACTTCCGCTGCATATGTCATTTATACGCTGTACACACAAGTGGATGTGAATTTCGAGATAGGAAAAGGACGCGCAGGTGCCGTACACGTGAGTAGGGCCTGCTGGTAAGGAGTACACGGAGACACGTCACCCCGGGGAAGCGAGGGCCGCCACACAATAGCAAAGAGTCGGGGACCTAGTCTTGAGGATACACCGGTTGTTAAAGAGTTTCTAGATGTGTTTTTGGAGGATTTACCTGGTCTACCGTCATCGCAAGAGGTTGATTTATTGAGTTGGTACCGGGCACCAGATCGATTTCCATACCGCCGTATCGCATGGCCCACGGGAGTTAGAAAAGTTGAAGTCTCAGCTTAAGGACTTGGGACATAAGGGATTCATCACACCCTCTATATTGCCATGGGGAGCACCCATCCTTATTGTGAAAAAGAAGGATGGTACTTTGAGACTGTGTATAGACTAAAATAGTTGAACAAAGTCACAGTCAGGAACAAATATCCACCACCAAAGATCGACGATTTTCTTGATCAGTTGAGAGGAACACAATATTTCTCTAAGATAGACCTGCGATCTGGGCATCATCAACTTAGGATCAGGGATGAGGATAGTTTTAAGACAGCTTCTAGCACGAGATATGGACACTTTTAGTTCACAGTCATGCCATTTGGGCTGGCCAATGCCCCTGTAGTGTTTATAGATTTGATGGATTGGGTGTTTAGACTGTTTCTTGATAGTCTTCATCGATGATATACCGATATATTTGATTATCAGAGAGGATCACGAGCAGCACCTTAGGGAGACATTGCAGACCATGAGGGAGCACATACTCTATGCCAAGTTTAGCAAATGTGAATTTTAGCTTTCAGAGGTCAAGTTTATGGGGCATGTTGTTAGAACAACAGGGATAGCAGTGGATTCGACCAAGATTCAAACAATTATAGATTAGCTGGCACTGACGTCAATGATAAAGATGAAGAGTTTTTTTTTTTTTTTTTTTTGGTTTGGCAGGGTACTATAGCCAATTTGTGAAGGATTTATTGAAGATCGCTTCATCGATTACTGGGTTGACCCAGAAGGATGTCAAATTTAATTGGTCTGAGGAATGCGAGGAGGCATTTGCTAAGTTGAAGTGATTTTTGAGTATTACGTCAGTATTAGTATTGCTAAAGGCTGGACATGGATTCTTGGTATACATTGATGCTTCTTATATGGGTCTGGGTTGCTTGTTGATACCGGGTAGTGGTACGGTAGCTTACGCCTCTAGATAGTCTAAAGAACATGAGAAGAACTACCCCATACATGATTTGGAGTTGGTAGTGGTGGTATTTGCTCTAAAGATATGGAAACATTGTCTATATGGAGAGAAATTCACACTCTTTACCGATCCAAAGAGTCTGAAGTATCTCTTTACGTAGAAGGAATTGAATAGGAGACATTGCAGACGGTTAGAGTTTCTAAAAGATTATGAATTCTCTGTGGAATATCACATAAGAAAAGCCAACTTAGTCGCAGATGCGCTGAGTAGGATATCAGTTAGAGATACTGAGGTTGTCAGATGCCACATGATGCATAAGTATGGGTTACTTGAGGCAGCGACGTCGGCATGTTTGCTAGAGGTTCCTACAGGTACTCAGATTGAGATTTAGGCATAGATGAGAGTAGAGACTGTGTCTATATAGAGATTCTCAAAGGGTTAGAGGACCGACAGGTTGTACCCGAGGTTTAGTGAGTTGGCACAGAGTATAGATTATGTTAACTGGACAAAGACGTCCGATCAGTGTCTAAGATACAGAGACATACTGTGGATACCGTCAGTGCCAGAGCTGAGAGATGAGATTCTTTAGGAGTCACACTATTTCAAAGTTACGGTTCATCCGGGCAGGACCAAAATGTACCATGACATGAAGAGACATTTTTGGTGGCTTGGGATGAAGGCAAATGTGTTTGAGTTCACCAGGAACTGTGGAATCTGTCAACAAGTGTAGGCTGAGCATCGTATACTTGGAGGGTTGCTACAACCTCTTCCCATTCCACGACGGAAATGGGAGGACATCTCTATAGATTTTGTGAGGGGATTGTCGAGTACCACTAGGAGACTTGATTCTATCTTGGTGATTGTAGACAGATTGACGAAGCCTGCTCATTTTCCAACCAGTAGCCGCGCATTACACGTTTAATCAGGTAAGTATACTATTTGAGAGAAAGATTATTAGGCTGCATGAAGTACCATTGACTATCACGTCTAACAGAGATGCTTACATCATAGATATGGTGAACTATGAAGGAGCAGTATGGTACGCGCCTATAGTTCAACACAACTTTTCATCCTCAAACTGACGAGCAGACTGAGAAATTGATTCAAGTCCTCGAGGATATGTTACGAGCTTATGTATTAGAGTTTTGCAGATTTTGGGAAGAGTACCTGCCGTTGTGTGAGTTTACTTACAACAACTGTTATCAGGCCAGTATTGAGATGACGCCTTTTGAGGCTTTGTATGGCACACCGTGTCACTCGCCATCGTGTTAAGCTGAGCTAGAAGACCGATAGATTGTGGGGCCGGAGATTGATGTTGAACATACAGAGAAGGTCAAACTAATCTGTCAGAGACTCAAGGGGGCCAGGATAGATAGAAGAAGTATGCAAACAAATATCGCAGTGATTTCACATACACCGAGGGAGCCTTTATATATTTGAAGCACTATAAGAAATTATAGTTTTTGTATCGGCTTCGATTCAGTAGGGACAAGTTGTTTTTCCGTCACATATAGTTTTTGTCACGGTATTGTCACGGAAAAACTAAAGTTGTGTATACTTCGTTGCAAAAATGTTTTTGTCACGGAAATTAGCGTGACAAATACCTTTTATGACGGATCTCTGACATATTCCTTACGAGATTATTGTACATCATAAAAAACACATTTTTGTTACGAGTATATTTGCGTCACAAACGTTTCATTGAACAACGAAGAAGAATATTTTACGTCACGAGTTTTTGTTCGGCACAAATACATGTAGTTACGACTTTGTACTAGTGAGAAAAAATAATAATATTTTATAAGTACATTGCTCCATCACAAAAAAAAAGTTTTTATATAAACGTTGTTGTAACTATCTCACATCCGTCAATATAAAAATATTGCATCTATTAAAATATTAAGAATTTATTTTACTTGCATTACAAGTCCAACATTATCAATCCATTCAAAGTTTAATTATTGTGATTTTTTTTCCAAAGTACCAAAAAAATGATAATACTTAATTTAGAAGTCTAAAATAGCAAAATAAAATAAAACTTTGACAAGTTTCTTCATGGCTTAAGTCTAACATAGCAAAATAAAATAAATCTGTGTTTTCTTCAATGCCTTCACTCCATGCTTCTTCAATTTTTTCTTCACCTGAAGCTTTCTTCAAGTTCATCATCTTTACCCTTTGAAGTCTCATCCAATTGCACATCTAAAATTTAAAAGTTATAAATATAAGTAATTGCACTTAAACACTTACATAAATAAAAAAATCTTTAATAAATCATAATGTAGTAACAAAATTTCAGCAGAACCTCCCCTTAAATTAAAGATTCACAAAATTTTTTAAACATTTTGCAAACTTCCATATGCATCAAATAATTCTACAAGTCAAATATAATCATCTTCATGAATCATAATGTATTACAAGAATTCCAACAGAACCTCCTTTTAAATTCAAGATTCATAAAAATTTCTAAACATTTGAAAAATTCCACTTGTATCAAATAATTCTACAAGTCAAATACATTCTTCTTTAGTGAACCATAATGTATTACCAAAATTTCAGCAGAACCTGCCCTTAAATTAAAGATTCACAAAATTTTTTAAACATTTTGGAAACTTCAACATGCCTCAAATAATCATCTAACTCAAATATATTCAAACCATAATGCTTAAATTATTGGTGCAAATCTATGAGTTTCATTTGAATAGAACATAAAATAGTAAAAAGCTCAAAAATCATCAAAAGTTAGAGGGTCAACATATACTACAAGCATTAACAATTCTTCAAATAGTAATTTAGCTAGCAAATGTCATTCAACTCAATGATAGAATAAATTGTCAAGTTTAGGAGATAAGTGAATGTTCAAAATAACAATCATGAAGGTGGATGCTCTAAAGTTGGTCATATGGAGGTAACTTAAGGTATTCCAACAAAACTTTAATTATTACCTTTTTGACCATTAAGAATAAACAACGAGCATGAGAACTTCCATCATGAGAAGATGTTTGAACATGAGGCCTATGTGAGCTTCCAACATCTGAAGTCTGCCATGTAATAAAAAATATCAATTAGTTGTCTCATTTGTAATTTGAACATAATTAATAAACTTTAAGTATCAACAATAATGTTGATTAATTACTTGACGTTGATCGGCAGTTGAATTCCAGCTTTCTCCAAACATGCATAAATGTTATCTATTTGTGACTGCATGTTCGTCTGTAAACAATAAATTTGTAATAGATAGTTTTATTAGATTCATGAAAGAAATGATAAAAAAACAACCGAAAGTGATGAAATATTTACTTAAGTCGCAGCAAGTTCCTCGCGAAGGAGCTCATTTGTGGCATTTACCTTTCTTGTGCTCTCCGTATTGCAATATCTGCCGGACATTCAGAATCTTTCCCAAAAACATCTTTAAATGAGGGTCCATGACCATAAGTTAGCACACGCCCGCATTTTTCATCTCCTATTACCTTTTAAAAAATTTTCTCTCGAACTTCCGCCGTTTGCTCTGACTCAGGAATTTGTGAAAGTTCATTTTGCAATTGCAACTAAACATAATATTTGATATTAAAATAAAAAGGAATTTTTACGACGTAAACTAAATATGTATTACTAGTTATGAAGAAATAAATCTTTTCTTACTGCGAATTCTTCTGTATCTTCATTCGATCTAGCTCCTGCCCTTTTATAATAAGCTGTCAACCATAATGAAGTACGGTCTGTGGGTAGACCCTTATTTTCTCGCTTAAAGGTAAAATTGTCAAGTAAGAAATAATTATCTTTAAAAAATAGAGAACACTCAAAATTTCTTTAAGAACCTACTCGATTACCTTATGATGTACGTTTGCGAAAGACTTGCGACCTGTTCGATGGCAAATAATCTTTTGCTTTCTATTTTTAGCATTTATTTTAGCAATGTTCTGCAATAATATTAAAATACTTATCACACATATAAAAATGAATTAAATTTAAATCCAACTTATTATTCATTTCTAAAAAACTAACTCAAAGATCTACAAAATTTTAAGGCAATTCAATAAAAGGAAGCATTGTATCCAATGGGATGGAATTATTTTAATGAGCTGAAATCAAATGCAAGACTAAGAATTTTGATTTGTACCTTAACTTCATCTTCGTTCCAATACCTCACAAGTATTGGCCATTGCTCATCTTATACGCGCTCATCAGGCACTTGAGTAAGAATATCTTCATCATCTTTATGCTTCTCGTAGTGCACTTTTAATGTATGCTTCCAAGATCTCCAGGTATTGGCAACTTTCTCTAAACAATTTTCGCAAAACTGAAGTGGGGCATCAGTATTATCCTGTACTTAAACATTATGAAACTCAAACTCAAACCGATTATAGAAATAATATATTATTTTCATTTATATAATTATCTTTTTACCTGTACCTCACGCCAAATGGCATTTTTATTTTCTTCAGGCACATCATTCCATGATTCATACGTTAATGGTACTAAAGACCCATTTCTAGCCATGATGCCTAGTTGCGTTGAGAATTTAATTGAGGTTTTTCCAATAGGTTTCATAAAGTCATTGAATTGCAGCCTCAACCTATTTTCAGACCGTCAAATACGAATTGGACGAGCTGGACCTCTACCTTTCATCGTTGATGTAAATGATTGTTCCTCTGTATGCAGAATTAATTAGAAATAGTGTTTGTAATATAAGATATTCGATATGAAAATTCAAAATTTTACCTTCATCGGATGAATACATTAATGTTTCACTTGTTTCATCACTTTCTTGCGGTTGTTCAACTTGTGCTTGTTCTTTTGAATTGAGATAATCCTTCATAGTTCTCTTCGAAGACTTTCCACGAGCCATGGACTTGAAATGATGGTGATTATAATGTTGAACAAATTATCATGAAAATAATAATTTGAGTGACAATAATCAAAGGTGGCAAAATAATGACTCACTAACTTTCATAATATGGTACATAAAATTTTTAAGAATAATCATACACAGTCCATTCTTCTTAATCTTCAACATTTTTTATTTCTATTACTGTAGTTCCATCGACATCATGTCTCATGCATATGAAAATACTGTCATCTCCACTTTTCTTTTCAACTAATCGTTGGTGTTCACAATCTTCTATTTGTAAAATATTATCAAAAGCATCCCTGCTTGTCACTTTGACAACAACATGCCAATCAAGATCTAGAGGATCTCTCACATAGAAAGCTTGTTTCGCTTGAGCCGCCAAAATAAAAGGTTATTCTCTAATTTGATTATTCCGATATAGAAGACGATTAAAATTCACTAAGGTGAATTTATAATCTTCTGTTTTCCTACCAGTCTTATAGTCAATCCAATCACCTTTGAACAAAACAAACCTGAGGTTGGTAGGGTAAACTATCTCTAAAATATATGTGAACACTCCATAGTAAGTGACTTCTCCCCAACATGGATTCTTATCATTAATACTGGCATAACTCATGGTACCTGCATCCATATAAATACCACTATTTTGGGTTGCTCTTCTATTTTTGATTTCTTTAATGTGAAAACGCATACCTTTTATTATATACCCTTAAATCTCCGAGCATATTTACTAGGGCCATTTGCAAGCTTTTCAACCTCCTATGAGAGTGTTCCATCTGACGACGTTCGCAAATTATGGACCTATAAATTAAATTGATTCATATTTGCATTAATATACATTCAAAGTATATTAATTGAGTAGCAAAAAAAAATTAAGATTACTTACGTGATTCATAAGCCATGTATGGAATGTTTCATTGTGTTTTTTTTCTAATAGTGCGTTCTGATGCACTTGACATTCTCTTGCAAGCTCCTCAAGGTGCATATTGAACATAATAGATAAAATTAGTTATTATAGTACCTATAATAATATTAAAAAAAAAACCTTAAGATATTTCTTTACCTTTGAAATTGTAAGACCTCATCAATATTAACAAGCACACATCTATGGACTTGGACCCATGTGATATTGTCGAGCAATACTACTTCTTCTTTTTCAAATGGTTGTCCATGGTCGTTTCCACCATCGTAATTTCGAAGTGTTTTATTCATTTTGTCTCCATATTTTCGTCAATGTATCTTGAGCAAAAATTCATACACTCATCCATCAAATAACCTTTTGCAATATAACCTTCTGGATGAGCTCTATTTCGCACATATTTTTTAAGGGTCAGTAAAAACCTCTCAATCGGATACATTGATCGAAATTAAACATTTCTTGCAACCATCGTTTCTTGAGCTAAATGAACTGACAAGTGTTCCATGACATCAAAAAAAGATATGGGAAATATTTTTCCTAAATGACATAACGTAAGTGACATACATTCATCAATGACCTTTAAATCAGAAAGTCTATTAACTTTATACCATAATTGCTTGAATAAATGACTTAACTGAATAATTGGTGCAACAACATCGTTTGGCAACACTCCTCAAATAGCCAAAGGAAGTAATTGTTGTAAGAGAATATGGTTGTCATGGCTTTTAAGACCTCGAATAACACGTTCTTTAACATTGACGCATCATGAAATATTTGAAGAATACCCATCTGGCACTTTCACACTCTTCAATCTCTCTAAAAAGGTAGTTATTTCTTTTTTATTCATTGAAAATCATGCTGGAGGTATATATTTATTAGAACCATTTTTTTGAACATGTAAAGGTTTTCTACTACCCATTTCCTGCAAATCACGTCTTGCATTCAAACCGTCCTTAGATTTTCCATCCACACTTAATAATGTAAAAAACACATTGTCACAAACATTCTTCTCAATATGCATCACATCCAGATTGTGGCGCATCAAATTATACTCCCAATACGGAAGTTCAAAAAATATACTCATTTTTTTCCAACTTTGCACCTTATTCTTGACAATGACAGGCTCCTCATCTTCTTCTCTTCGTCTTTTAACACTGTTTACTTTAATTTTTTTCATAAGATCTTCTTTTCTATACTCAGTAAGTATCTCATACTTATCTAGCTGATGTAACACCCCACTACCTGTCAAATAGTTAGGCACGTTATTCCACTCCCACTTCTCATCAAAAAATTCATCCCTCCGAAACTTATGATCCATAGGTAAAAATCTTCGGTGTCCTGTAAAGCAATATTTACCACCATACTTCAACCATTGAGATTTTGTTTCTATATTGCAATAAGGACATGCAAACTTTCCTTTGGTGCTCCATCCTGAGAGATAAGCATAAGTGGGGAAATCACTAATGGTCCACAACAATGCAGCATGAAGTTTGAACATTTCATTTGTGAATGCATCATATATGAGTACACCTTCATTCCATAGTTCTTTCAACTCTTCAATAAGTGGTTGCATGAATACATCTAGCTTATCCCCTGGTCCATATTTCCCATCAATGAGTGTTGATAAAATCAAAAATGGTTGTTTCATGCACAACCAAGGTGGTAAATTGTAACACATCAATACAACATGTCAAGTGCTATGAACTAACGACATATTCCTAAATGGGTTAAATCCATCTGTTTCTAGTCTAAGTCTTACATTTCGTATCTCACTAGCAAATGAAGAATTTTTTCTATCAAAAGCCTTCCAAGCTTGAGAATCAGCAGGATGCCTCAATACACCATCATCAATTCGCTCTTTTGCATGCCATGTCATGAGTGAAGATGTTTTCGATGATCTAAATAATATTTTCAATCTAGGTTTCAATGGAAAATATCTCACTTGTTTAGCTGCAACTCGCTTTCCCCCATTTTTATTTTTATTTTTATTTGTATTTGGGTCATTAGAATCATCTTCCTTATACCTTGATGCATGAAAAATAACACATTCACCAATATCCTTGTTTTCATCTTTGAACAACATACAATGATTAGGACATGCATCCCATGTTTTATAAGTAAAACCCAAATCTGTGGTCATTTTGTTTGCTTTGTAATATGAATTAGGTAATCGGACGCCTTCAGGAAATGCTTCTATCAACAACTCAAGCAACAAAGTAAAAGACTTATCTGTCCAACCACTCATTACTTTCAAGCTCAAAATCCGTACAATGAATGAAAGTTGAGTGAATCTCTCATATCTTGGATATAATGGTTGTTCAACATCTTTTATAATGTTAAAAAATGATTTGGTTTCTTCGTTAGGTCCAAATTCTTGTGTAGATTCACCCGAGTTTCTAGTCTCCGCATCATCAATATTAGGAATCTCAAATGCATCATGTACCATTCCAACCATATCATCATGAAACGATTTATGTCTTTCTTCATTATCTTCATAACAATCTGAAGGAGTAATAGATTCTCCATGATAAATCCAATTTTTGTAATGATTTAAGAATCCATTTAAAATAAGATGTCCTTTAACCTTTTCTCTTGACTTTAAAAATCGATTGCAACACTCCTTGCATGGGCAATAAATTTTTTCCTTTGTCCCGTTATTGGCATGAGCGAAATCTAAAAATTGTTCATACCCATCCATACATTCTTGATAGTTTTGATCAACTAAAGATATCCAACTCTTATCCATTATTTTTGCACTGGGATTATCAAACATGAAATTAACTCAAGTAAATTATGATTATTATAATAGAATATATTAAGCATTCGTGCAACACATCAAACTTAACCAATCACACCTAACTAATCAATCATCCCTAGTAAGTGTACGAACATGAAATTACAAACAACTATAACATCAAAGATCAAGCAATTACCTCAATACATGATTCTAATGCATTATAATGTTGATCATGACATGCTTTACTGGTAAAATAAATATGAAATATCCTACCAAATACACACATTGTAGGAATCTACGAAAATTAAAGTACATTGGCAATTTCTACCAATTTGATTTGAGTTTTGTTCTTGATCACAAAATATGAGTAGTTTGGATCAATATATGAAATTTAGGCTTGAAAATGGGAATGACTTTATGTATGGAAAAATGTGTATGGGGATGACTTTAAGTAAAACATAATAAAGGGTGATTATATATAATGTTTTTTGTTTAGAACGTTAATGTAGTAATTACAGCAGATGAGAAGGAAACAATATAAATTAAGAATTTTTAAAATCAAATAACCATTGTACATTGAGAAAAATTACATGCTATTAATTTCTCACAAAATGCAACACTTCTTAAATAAGCCTTATGAAAATGTGCAAAATTGATTTTGCTGAAGAGAATTCCATGAAACAAATGAAGTTCAAATTATGATAACATTAACTACTAAGTGAAAAAAAGAAGAAATTGAAATGAGTGTCACTAATTAGAAAATCACAACATCTCATTAAAATATCCAGAAAAAAAAAGAAAAACAGTTCTAATCAAATTGAAGTCTTAAATTGGATTCCATAGACGCGTAACAAAGGTAGGATATTGGTGAATGATAAATCTTGATCAATATTTGCAGCAAAGTGCCCTACAATCATGTTCATTCTCCTCTGCACCATCTCCTTATCCATCTTATTCTTAGCTATAATGAACCACACCAATAGAAACCCACTAAATAATTAGACTTCCTAAAACCACTAAATAATTAGAAACTTAACTAAATAATTAGAAACTTAACTAAACTCTAAACTTCCTAATTAACTAACACACAAATAGAAACTAGGAGTTTTTAGCCAAAAAAAAAACAATATCCACCTTGGCGAAAAAACTCCACAAATTCCACCAATGAATCATTCAATCTTCAAAATGAGAAATATCCTCAAAACCGACAAACCCACTAAATAATTAGACTTCCTAAACCCACTAAATAATTAGAAACTTAATTAAATGCTAAAATTCATAATTAACTAACACACAAATTGAAACTATGAGTTTTTAGCCAAAAAAAGAAAAAACAACAATCTCCACCTTGGTGAAAAAACTCCATAAATTTCACCAATCAATCATTCAATCATGTTCATTCTCCTATGCACCATCTCCTTATCCATCATATTCTTAGTTATTATGAAATACACCAACCCCCTCCCCCAAAGAAAAATCTTATCTGGCAATTGATTGGAGATTCAACCCACCAAACATTCACATATGTAGCACATATAAATCAAATAAGTTTGTTAGATTGACAAGGTTCTCACATGCGGAGAAAAAAATAGGACAATATATCTAATATACAAAATATATATAAAAAGAGAACTTTGCCTGTTCACCTCATCTCCATTCTGCATTATGTACCTATATGTGTTGGTACAGGCCCCTTATTGGTCAAGTGTTTATTAATTTTAGCTATATATAAAATAAATTTACAAGCCTTAAAAGAGGTAAAATTTTTAATCTCTACGCTTAAGTAATGGTGCCTTAAAAGTTAAATGTATATCTACATGCTATGTCCTTACCTTCACTGTGTTTAATTAGTTAATTTATGCATTGCTCATTGTCTTCTTGACTTATTGTAAACATATTAGAGGATGTTAGTTTCTTAAATACTTTGTTCAATTAAGAGTAATTGGACATTTTTCTAGCAAGTGTTTGTTTGTCTTCTCGTAGATCTTTCTCAAAGTTTGTTTTTATCTTTTTAAGGCAAATTCTACATAATTTTAACCATCTACGACTTGAGTTCATTTGTTGAGCCTTTCAATTGTAATTGATCATTTACTTTTGAATAGTTAAGGCTTTATAAATCTTAATTTATCCCTTCGACAACCTTGCTCATATTTCAGTCAGCTTTATCACTGTGGACTTCAAAATTCACTTCCAATTCTACTTTATCAATTCACTTCTTGATTTCTTACTAATCTTTCCTTTGTATTGGTCGTTCAACACCCTTTGGAGATGTTGAAATGAAAATCATTAGACCAAGATTCCAATTCACATAATCCAAATTTCACACCAACAATTCATAATCATCGCTATTAAAATTGAAGAACACCTGTTAATTAGGTCAATCATCAAGGAGGTATTTGGATTTACCTTATAGGTTTCTAAAACAAGATTCTTTGAGCAACATTGTGATCTAACTATAACTAACCAAAACAATAAAATCTCAAGCCCAAACTAAAATCACAAATCATTGTAAGATCAAACAAAACAAGCAAACAAAACATCAAACTATTAATTAACCAGAAAAGCAAACGAGAAACATGTTTTGAGATGAAAAAGGGAGAACTCATGACGAAGGAGTGCGAGGATGATCAGGGAGTAGAGCAACGCGACTAGGGAGTGGAGGAGTACGAGGACGACCATGGAGCAAAGGCACGAGGGTGAGGAACACGATGAAGCAGAGGCATTTGGACGTCCAGGGAGCAGAGGCGTGACGAAGAAGAATGAGCAAAAAAAGCGAAGTAGATGCAGGACGACCAGGGAGCAAAAACGTTTGGACGACCAGGGAGAAGATGCGCGAGGATGAGCAGAGGCATGAAGGAAGATGAATGAGCAGAGGCTTAGGGACGACAATGGATCAGAGAGGACGACGAAGTAGAGGCACGAGGAATGCGAGGACGACAAGGGAGCAGATGCATGACGACGATGACTGAGTAGAGGCGCGAAGACGAGGATGACCACGACTGTGGATCAGAGGCTTGAGGATGATGATGGATTAGAGGGCTTTTAGTGTGAGTATGACATGTTGAAGATGATCGAAAGAGAGTAGAAAATGAACGAAATAGGGCACGCTTGTTGAAACCCCAATTGCTTGGTGAGGATGATCCAACAGTTATTTTCTTGGTGAAGTAGGGCACGATTTGGGTGAAGGAGGTGGAGGAATGGGACGAGAAGGGCGGGATTATGTAATTTAGGGAACAAAAAAAGGGAAGGAGATTGCGGGGGTTTCGCGCATGAGTAAGAAACTGTGTTTTCTTTTGTTACGGTAGAATGACTGTGAGCAAACACATTTTACGTGATGAAAGATTTTTACTTTTTTGTGATGGAAACATTTTCTTCTCTAAAGCTTCTTTTCATCACGTAAAATCTAAATCGTGACAAAACTAAGTGTTAATGTATAAAAGCTTTGTTTACGATTAATGTACCATCACTAAAACACCTATTGGATACGCTTATTTTTAAACCGTGACCAATGATTCATCAAATTTGTAGTAAAAGCTTATATTTCTTGTAGTGAAGGTTTCCCTTCGGAAGGGTCTTCAGAGGTTTGGGGTGAAAGGTAAGCTTGAACCGAGGTTCATCGAGCCTTTCATGATTAAGAGACAGGTCGAGAATGTCGTGTATGAGCTTGAGATGCATCCATAGATGTCAAGGATTCACCCAGTCTTTCATATTTCGATGCTTCGATTAGTTGAGTCGAGAACATGGGTTCGACCGATTGTTGATTTAAGTTAGATAGACGTGAGTGATGAAATTTCTTATGAAGAGCATCCTATTTAGATCTTGGATCGAAGGGTACAACAGTTGAGGAACAAGTCTATCTCGAAGGTTCTTTTCAAGTGGCAGTTCCATGATGATAAGGAACTCACTTGGGAGCAGGAAAACTATATGATGGACAGGTTTCTGTACCTCTTCGAGTCAGTCTTAATCCTAACTTAAATCTTAATTTCGAGGATGAAATCTCCATTAGTTGGGAGGATTTGTCACGAACCAAATTTCTAATCTCGTTTATTATCCATAATCCAGATTACCAACCCGTGATGTGGGACACACACCATGATACATGCATTGAACGAGGTGAGATGGTCGAGGTATATGTTAGATTTGTTGTGGTGTATGCCTAGTGTATAGTATATATGTAGACTATTAAGTCACTCCTACTAGTGTATAGGTGTTGAGACATGAGTGGGACGTGCCTCAAAATGCATGCCGACGTAGGACCGAGGTAGAGAGTGATGTGGTAAGTTCATTTTAAGCTAGTTTATATAGTTAAAATAATGTGGCTATGGTTGATTTTTAAATAAATGTACCTAAGTTAGCATTTTAAAACAATAGCTATGTGATGATCATTGAGATAAGTGTTCACACATCTAGAAACCAATTGAGTACAAACTGGTGTTACTTAGAGAAAGATAGTGGAGGTAAGTGGGAAATGTGTCAATGTATGTGCCATTAGATAAGTCTCGAGATACGTGTGCACATGAAATCAATGGCTATTAATCAACCATATCTATTATATATAGATAAGGATAAACTCATGCAAACCAAACATTTTCATTTCAATAGCTTAGGAGAGAAGAAACCTTGTTGGAGAAGATTGAGGAAGAAGAAATCACCAAGTTTTTGTTCGAGAAATCAGTGGGTTGGTGAAGGAGTTGATTAAACTAGGAGTTTAACAACTAGGTAATTCACTTACACTAGCAACTTAATTAATTCAGCAATTTAAGTATATGTATAGCTGTTTTTATGTTATTGTTGTTGATGTATTGGGGCTCTGGAGGTGTATATGAGGGTTCACAAGTACTTGGAAAAGCCTATGTGTGGAGAAAACTCAGAATTCTAATTGCAGAATTCGAGGTTTTCCTATACATAGCACGCTAGATAGGTCAGCTAGTGCGCTAACTTCTAGTAGTGTGCTAGAGAAAGTTTGGTAGCGCGCTAGTGAGGCCACTAGCACGCTAATCAAATCACCCAGCGTGCTAGGTGCTATGACAACATAAAAATATGTAATTTTCTAAATTTACTTAAACACTATAAACAAGCCTAATACTTTAAGTAATGGTCTAAACACATTCAAAAACATGTTAAATGATATCACGAACCTAGGGAAGTGTCTCAAGGGTTCGAATAAGAGATTCGGGGTTTCGGGAGGCCGTAAAGCTAGGACTTTACATTGCTTGATGTGAGTATACCCATTGATTATTTTATTTACATTTCATATCCACTTTATACTTATTTGTTGTAGTCTATATTGACTATGTCCAGCGTTGTACTCTCATATCATGAACTTATTTGACACTCCTCACTTGTTGAGCTTGATTTTCATGATATTATGATGAATTGGATTCCTTTGAAATCCGTCCATGTGCTTTATGTCAATTCTTGCTATTTCAAAGTGAATATAGTGTAAATAACATGTTATTGGGAATTAAGAGTTATGAATGACTTTGTGGACTTTTACTCTTTGGGAATTATGCTTTGCAGCATAGCCAAGCCTTGAAATCCTTAACAAATCAATATCTTGAAATTATAAAGTAGTTATAGAATCTAGAGTTCATTGCACTATGTTGAGTTGATCGGCACACGGGGTTAGAGTCTCTAAGGATGTTTGCACTCGCCACTATGATATGGCGCACGGGGTTAGAGTCCATGGGGTTGCCAATACACCAAGGTTAGAGTCCCTAGTGATATTAGACTGTGCGATGGCTTGCACGTCCTTTAGTTGTTTTAAAGGTTTCAATGATGCCTATCACACTCGACCGGTTCTAGATTATAACTATTTAGAGTCGTATGAGTTTAACTTGGTTAACTTTGGTATTTCTTAGCATATTTTTTGGTACTAGTCTTTCTTTATTTAACTTATACTTTTAAATAACATTTAGTTTGCTTTGGAAAAGTGAATGAATATGTCAACGTTGATTACTGTTACTTTTTTTACTCACCGTCCTTTTTATGACGGTGGGTGCAGAGCCATCGACATTTTGTTGGTTTTAATATTTTGTGTAATATATAGTTACGTCTTTTGATACATTTTGGGGTTGTATATTAGGTCGAGCGTTTAGTTCCCCGACTTATGATGACCATCACACTGTTTATATTCGCTACCTTATTATATATGCATGTGATCGTTTTTTCTTGGTTTCCACATACTTATGATTTAATGTATTGCTTTCACATAATTTATTAAGACTTCTGCTAAAATTTATAGCTCTTAAAAGTTTTTAATTACTCTGAAATCTATTAGTATGTTGACGTATGACACAAATATTGAGGAGATTTGAATAGAAAGGCTGACTAATACATAGTTAAGTCATGTGTGGCTAGGATTTGTTCTTAATTACTAGATTAGGCCGGGCGGTGCCCTAGATTAGGGAAAGGGTCGTCACATCATTAGTGCTTTACCTAACTTCTACAGTAAGGAAAATGAAGACCCACATAAATTTATAAGGGAATACGAACACAAAGTCAATGGGATGAAACCTAAAAACTGCACGTTAGAACAAGTCAAACTTGAAGCTTTTTCTTTTGTATCGAAAAATCAAGCACAAGATTGGTTGTTTTATCTTCCTTAAGATTTGATAACCACATGGGCTCAAATATTAGAAGCTTTCCTAGATCAATATATGCTAGCAAGAAAAAATAGTACTTATAGAAGATAAATCACAGTCGTGAAATTGAAAGATGATGAAAACTTTACTGAGTTTTGAGATAGATTTCAAATATTAATTTCATCGTGTCCACAACATGGATACACCCAAAGAGCTTCATTAGAATAATTCTTTGAAGGACTAAATCATTTTGAAAGACTATTAGATACCGTATGTGGTGGATCATTATTCGATGTTACACCAACTCTAGCAAAAGAAGCTATTAATAAGATGACCAAACAATCTAAACAATATGGTGAAATGATCGATACATCAAGAAAGATACTTTAAGAAGTAAATAATAAAACAAGTAATAAATTTGATGAAAAAATTGATGAATTATATAGCATGGTTTAACTACTACTAATAAAAAATAGATCGAATCAAGTGAAACTATGAGGATTTTGTAATGAAGTTACACATCCTAAAGATACGTGTCTTACTTTACAATAGATAATACTAAAGAAGTCAACGCGGTTATAAAACAACATTCTTATCCTCCTAGAAATCAAGATAATAACAATAATTACTGCACTGGAAAACCAAATTCAAATATTAGCTATGGTCCATAAAATCAAAATTATACCATTTATAGACCGAGAGCACCTACACAACCTACACCAATGCAACAACCTCAACAAGCTATTCGACCTATGCAACCAAGTTTAGAACAAATATTACATAATTTTATGACATAAAGTCATCAAAACTTTATGCAAATTCTTAAATATCAAATTAAAACTTGATTCGTCTATTAACGAACTGAAAAATCAATTAAATCAAATGACTCTACAAATTAATAAGTTAAGTAATCAAACTAAAGTATCTACTCAAACAACAAACAAGACTAATTAAGCACAAGTTAACGCTTTATTTTGTAAAAATGAAAAAGAAACTCGTACACAAGAAAAGACACCAAAAAGAGGTTAAAAGAAAATAAAATACCTAAGACAATAAAACTAGAAGAAGAAGAGATGATGGCTTATGTCTTTCCCAATAGTGAATGGATTGCTAAACAGTTAAAGTACACACATTTTTCTAAAAAGCTATACTCATGGTATTTAGCCAAAGTTAAAGCTTATGAAAAATCTTTATAAAATTCCGAACTAGTTAACTAATATAAATTAAACATGAACCAAATGAAGATAAGCATTCTAATTCTACCGTTCCACAATGATTTGCAGATGCTAGGGAGGAAGAAACTAAAGAAGACATATCAAAATCATTTAAGAAATCAGAATCTAATGGAAATTCAGGAGAAAAGACTTCATCCTTAAAAAAGAAAATGCATGAGAAATGTTCCAACCCATGAATATTTATCATACCTATCATAATAGGAAATACTTATATTGAATTTGCTTGTGTGATCTCAAAGCATCAATTAATGTTATGTCACTTAAAATTTATGAATCAATGAAAATATGATTGTTAACTAATACACCTATTAATCTTACTTTAGCAGACAATAAAATCATTAAACAGTATGGATTATTAGAGGACATCTTAGTACACGTACATGACTTAGTATATCCAATTAACTTCTATATCATGGAAATGGGAGATTCAACATCACCCAATCCATTGCCCATACTTTTAGGTAGACCTTTTCTTAAAATGTCTAGAACTAAGTTAGATATTTATGAAAGAACAATGTCTATGGAATTTGAGGATAAAATTGTTAAATTTAAAATTAACAACGAACACAATTATGACACCTATGAAGAATATGATGAATTATTTGATAATGAAATTGGTGATAATGACTTTCTAGGCTTAAAATATTATGATAACCTTAATGCTAAAATTTATGCAATTAATGCAGTAGCAATGGAAACTACAAAAGAAGTTCCAAAGAAAGAACAAGTTGAAAGCGCTTTAAAAGAAAAGAAAGTAACTCTAAAATGGAGATTTAAGCAACTGGAGATTAGAGAAAACATTAACAAGCCGAAAGCTTTTAAATCCAAGTACAAAAATAAAAAGAAAAGGTCGGATTTAAGCCTTATAAAGCTTAATGATCTTGGAGGTATACACTTGCACATTAAAATCAAATGGGCTTGGTACTTCAGAGCTTAGTGTGATACGAGCTCTAATACAAATCTCATGTCCATACACTTCTTTCTACTTACTCAATTAGAGTTAAATTCACTTACTTCTTAACGGTTCTCTTTACCGGATGGTACTTCAATTCAACTAATAGGAGTGGTCACAGATGTGCCAGTTCAAGTGAATAACTACATCGTTTGCATGAACTTTTTGGTCATGCCACATTTGATTAATGATGATCCTCCTTTAATTTTAGGACGACCTTTCCCAGCCACTACTCAAGTTGTTATGGATATTCTGAACAAAACAATCACTCTGACGATTAATGGCTGAACAATAACTTTCTAGAATAGCACTAGAGTGGATAATCCTAAATTCAAGTTCAGAGATCCAACCTAATTCTATAAGGGTTCAGTTGAGCCAATGATAGTAAACAAAAATGCACTATGGGAGGCAGCCCATATTCTATGTTTAACTTATGTTTATTTAGTTTTATTAGGAATTTAGTTTAGTTTAGTATGTTTTTTATTCTCTCATTTTTATACTCTTGTTTTGGAAATATTTTCAGAATTTAAACATCGAGGTAATTTCAATTAAGGGGAGTGATCGAGTTGTTTTTACTTATACGGCCTTTATGCAAGTTGCATTATTCACTTGCTTATTTATATGTTTGTAATTTATTTAATTAATAAAACTATTTAGTTAGTTACATATCTTGATTAAACTTTAGAAATTTTAGTCAATTCTACCTTAACATAAGTTCCTATGAATAATATATAAGTTAATTATGGAATAAATTGAAAAAAATAGTAACTTAGGTCTGGCGATTACCCAACAAATCGAAATAACATTAGGAATCGCTGGCAAGATTGGTAGCAGTATACAAAAAATTTAGTGAAAAATTGGAGTCTCGCGAATCCCCAATGATTCACCTTACAAAGGAATCGGTAGGTCATTGCACCTCACTAACCATCGATTCACGTAGCAAATTCCCAACGATTCTACTTAACATAAGAATCACTGGGCACGATTTTTTATTTTAAAAAAAGAACCCCAAATCACCATACAACACCAAAAATCACCATACAACACCAACTCATTTAAACACCAAACCATTGCATCCCTTCCCAAAAATCTCAATTTCTTGCCTAGATTCAACCATCCTACGATCAATCTAATATTATTTAATTGATTCTCACCCGAACCTAGTCCCATTCAACCTAAGATCTTTGATTTTTGAAGTGTTGAGCCAAACTAGGGTTTCAGGGAATTCGGCCTAGAGCTTGGAAAAATTGTATAGAGGAGTTCAAGATCTTAAATCTTGAGAGATTCACTCTCAAGAAGGTAATTACATGAACACTAGCTTTTTACTTAAACAAATATTTGATTTGAAAGATTTTCACAAAACTTTCAATGTTTTTTGAAATTCTTTTTATCAGAATTTATTCAATTATCTTGACCAAATGATTTCATTAATACCTATAGACTATGCATGGCGATTACATTGATCGTTGGTTTCAAATTCAGCAATTTCAAAACTTTGCTATACTTAAACGCATTTGCAAACATTTTGAAAATCAAGTTTAAAATGAGTTTGGGGGTTTGGTTATGGTTTTGATTTAATTTAATTGGCTTGTTTGAAAAAAGAACTAAGATTTATCACACAATTGCCTTATGATGTTTAGAAAATCGATTTTAAAGTTTATGTTTGAGTTAACACTTCGATGCCAATTTTATTTAAAGTGTTCGACGAATTTCAAGCTAGCTTTCTAAATGGATTTTTCCTTTTGAAATATAGTCTTGGATTTTACCGAATTATTTTCGACAATGTTATTTTAATGATTTATAGGTTTATCTACTTTTTGGACATGTGAGTCTTTGAAATTAAGAAAATGGCCAGAGGAGGTAGAGGTAGAAGCTCATGAGAGGAGAAGGAGAAGGCACTATTAGTTGAAAAACCTAAGAACAAATTTGTAGTTCCACCCATACCCATTAGGCCAACGGGAATTTTGATAAATAACCCTCGAACTAGAGAATTTAGAAAACCTTATCCACTTTTAAGTTTTACCGATGAGTCAGAGGGGGAGGAAGAGATCGAGGAAACACCAATAATTTATTTCTCACCCCAACACCTTATAAACACCAAAACTCTTGATAGAATCAAGAGAAATATTAGTAAGAATAGAAAAATCATACTAAAGAGGGTTTTAACGTTAATAATGAAGTTAAGTACGAGCATAAAATCTTGAACAAAATAAGGAAGCGAAACTAACGATTTTAACTAGGGACTATTAGCCGATAATGACATAGGGTTCTCGCTTGATATGGGTTGTGAAGTTTTAGTGAGAGAGTTCTATGCAACTAGGCTCTGAGACGATAATAAGACATTAGCCAAGGTTTGAGGAAGACCAGTGGACTACTCACTTGTAAGAATAAACTGGTATTATGGTTTACTGAAATTCCATAGGAGACAAACCAATGAGTACCCAAAACTTGAGTATGGGTTTAGACACAGGTTTCCCTACAAACCATTTGAAATGGTTTAGAAGTTGTTCCAGGGGATGTATTTCTTTTTGAAAAGGATGGGCACCCAAAACACATATAAACCAAAAACTTTAGGAAAACCACCAAAGCTTGGAGATTTTTCGTTAATGCAACCTAGTTTGCAACAATAAAAGATAGTGAACTACAGGGCGGCTCTTTTATACCACATAGTTCAAGGGATTGGCTATATTGATGTTGGTAAAATAATTTATGATTCAATTAGGAGTTCCATGACCATAAAGAAAAATGAAGGGTTGCCTTAACCCTTAATGATTATGGAGTTTTGCAAAGCAAAACCAAGTTCCAATAAGAGGTTAGGGCTATATTTTTACCCTTACAGGACCATCACCGACGAAGTCATTAAAATGACCAAGAAGGTGCTAAGATATATGGATTTGGAGGAGGAACTGGAAAGAAATGAAACACATAAAAGAGAGACCACAGAGAGAAGAAGAATACAGGCAAAGAACAAAAGAAATTTGGAAGAGATGCAGAATGCCATGTATAATAATAGAACGAACCATAGCCTAGAGCCACCTATAGAGGATTTCACTAGCATGTATGCTGACGAGACAAAAATATCCATGATAGAGTCAATATTGTGGAACTAGATAGGAACTCTGAGACATAAAGAGTTAATGTTTTAGAACCAACGTGAGATTTTTAGGAGCATCTATGGGTTCGAGCGACACATGACCAGGATGATGCAATGTGAGTGAGCTAACATTCAAATCTAATCTACCCAATTGAGAATGCCCAACCAAGGAGTCTTTTCAAAAGATTATCCTGTGGCGAGAGTGGACTATATGTTATATGATCGTGCAACGAGCTTCCAGTCTTAACAACAAGACCAAGGGGATGGTGGTGACGATGCGACTTCTAGACGGTGGTTCTTATCTCTCATTATTCTTTGTGTAATATTTCTATAAGTGATATTGTAAGAAGTTTATGTTTGTAATGTTCTGATATAAATTATGTGGTGTTTGTTACTATGATACATTTGCTATGGTGTGTTTGCTTGATACAATGGCTTGATGTGCTTAATTCTATTCAATGATGCTTGAAAATTTAACAATTTATTAATTTTTCTTTACTTATGCAATTCATTCTTATGTTAGTCAGTTATTTATTTGATTTATTCATTTATGCTTCACGAGGTATCTTCATTTTGTTGGAAATTCAAATTTATTTTTAAGCCTTTAGGACAAGGTTTGGAATGAGTTTGGATGTATTAGGTGAAGTGAAGTATGAAGATACAAAGTATGGAAGAAATGGGAGGTAGAATCTATTTGAACGTTGAACATTATGAATCTTTTAAAATTTTCCACAACTCAGGTAATATTTTTTCCATTTCATTTTACTTTATTTAGTTAGGAATATGGAATTGAATATAATCTGGATTTAAATGGAAGTGATATATTATTATTACCAATGAAAGTTGAAATTTTATGTGAAAAGGAATTGTTATACCCTATTTGACTCAACCTAGATTGTATATACACTAGAGGAGTTTAAAGGAGATTGATTGCTTTATGTTAGACATTATAATAGGTAGAAGATCGAAATAATAGTGCAAGATAAACAAGACAGATTTCTAAGAATCTTGTTCTACAAAGGTTATTGATCAAGTACTTTATATATGTATTGAAAAGAACTTATGCAACAATTGAAGAGAAAAAATAGAAAATAGCCAATAAACTTTACTAAGTTGGGAAGATTACTTCCTTGATTATAGTGAAAGTGAGAAGCTAACAAGAGTTTTTAAATTAAAAGAATAGAGAGACCAACGGATTCCTAAGGAAATAGAGCAGGGAATCTAGTAGTGGGAAAAATGAGAGGAATAATTCCAATAAAAAAGAGTAACAAATTCCAAAGGAAATGGAGTAGGGAACCATATGAATATAATATAAAGAAGAAAATGAATATATAATTGAAGAAGAAAGGAAGAGAGATATAAGAAAATGGAAGGATGTTTATGAAAAAACTCTTAAAATAAGAGATTTAGCTATAGTGCTTATAGCTAAGTTAAGTGAAGTATATCTTCCTATTCACAAATGAATATGAAATGATGATTATTGGTGAATAAAAATTCTTATAGACTTTGATTGTAGTAATATTTTAAATATTATTTGAAAATGAGATTGATTTAGTTATTTTTGTATCTTGAGATTCTATATTAGTTATCATAAGATTGATGCTTGTTAGTGGAGATTGAGAAAACCTATATAGTGGCTTGACCTTGGTGATTAGTTTAACTTTGAATTCTGAAGTGTATTGCACAATTAGAGATTAAGTTGTCAAATAAATGGGTTGTTTAAATCTTTTTATTCTATCATGATTCTTATTTTTATGAGGGTAATATGTTTCAATTTAAAGACCATTTATGTTTAAAAATAAGTGTATATAATTATAAAATCAAAATGAAGAAAGAGAAGAGAATATAATTGAGAATATTCCTTTGCTCGGGACAACAAAGTGCTGAGTTTGGGGATATTTGATAAGTTAAAAATTAGATATGTTTTATAGTACATTTTAGGATGATCTTAGATGTAAAAGACTATATTACACAGGGTTTTCTCTTGTTTTTATTATTTCAGGTGATAATTCGAATATATGAAGAAATAGAGTAAAAATGAGGATTATGAAGGAATTGATCTAGTGGAAAGAGTATACAAAGAATCATCAACAAGTGAAGGAAGGAACTGAAATTTAAGTCTAGCGATTTCTAACCGATTCCATAATACATAGGAATCACTACTCAGATTGGTGGAAACAAAGACAACTTTTTCAGAAACTTTCCCAACAATTCCACCTAAACCCGAATCGCTGAGGAATCGCTGGGTACGATTTCGAGAATCTTAGATAATAACAAGAAACTTGAGTTAGTTTGGGATATGTACTACTTAGAATACCATACATACAATCCTAGGACTATGAAATCAGTTGCCTTTGAGTACTAAGATTAATATTTCATTGGTCTAAGAGCCATGGTTTATTATTTTATTGTTCATTGCTTTTGAAGAAGATTTGAAGATTCAATGTATTAATTCCTGAGGTATTTATCAAAGTCTTTTACTTACACTATTGTGATGTTATTTATGAATATGAGTGAGTAGTTTATAAATCTAAGCAAAGTTCAAATGTGAACTACGTCTGTTTTGCAATGTTGTTATGATGAGATGATTATGGGCTTAATTTTTTAAATCAATCATATTCTTTGATTCACTGATTTAATAGAATATTATTTGAGGATTTTAATAATGAACTTTGTATTACATGCATAGTGTAGAATGTGTATTGTGATATTTGGATTAATTATCTAGTTTCAAGTAGTAACTAGGATTATTTGAAAGGTGTTACTGTTTAGATGTCCTAGGTGAATTTGAGATCTAAATCAATGTTGAAGTGGCTTTCCTAACATGTTAGATTTAGTAGTTTGAAATTTTCACAAAGTGTAATACGGTTTTATTGCGTGAAGTTAATGTCTTTGTGTATTCAAAGGGGTTGGCTCAATAAAATTAGAACATGGCTTTTCCACCAGTATAAGGAGAGCTAATGGCTGGCTAAAGGTTGTTTACTTACTTACTTACCTATGATTAAAGTTTAATGACCTATGGTACTTTATAAAGTAAGCTCATAACTATATAATTGAAGTAACATGTTTGGATGCAAAATAGATTGATGTTTCATTGTTCTGGATATTTGTTTAGATGTTTATTTATAATTGAATTGGATTAATTTGAATAATAGTGAATCAAAATTGTGATGGTTAATTTAGTTTAATTAGTTTAGTTAATTATTATAATATATCATAAATTAGATTAGTGATTTTTAATTCCCATTTTAATTAAATTAATTAAATTAAACTAAAAAATAAAAAAAACCATTAAAAGATGTTTTTCCTAGAGAAGTTTGACAAATCCCTATGGAGTCGATCCCACTTATCACTACTATAAATAATAATGATATATGGGAAACTTATTATACACGCTTGACATATGTCAACGACGCCACCCACAGTGTCAAATTATGGGTTGCTGCCCATTTGACGTCGTGAACAATGTTGTGGGTTTCTTGCAGTGTGGCCTATGACATGGTCCACTGCATGGTCGATGACGTCAAACTTTAAAAATTTAAAGAGTTGGGTTTTGGTTATCGGATTCAAGGAAAATTTAAATCGAAGTTCTAGGATCATACTAGGACCATTTTAACATCGAAATTGACCCAAATAAACATATATTGGTGTAGATTTACTCGGGAACTCACTTGGAGACTCGGACGGTGAAACGAGACTAAGAAACCCAAATCGAGGTAAGTACAGATTTGCTTATTTATCAATATTGCATGGATATGTTGTATATGTAGTTCATATAGTTTATGGACTTGAATGGGGAGTTATGTAAACTGTTATGTGCTTTAATAAAAAAGGAAAACAATGTATGATGTGGTCTTCAAGAGTACCTTAGAGTTGAGGATAGGTTGTATATGATATGAGTTTAGTTCCCGGCCTATATATTAAATCCTGTTTAACTAAATAGGTTGTGTTGATTACACATTCATTAAAGGGTTTATGATATAACCATTGAACATTAATGGATTGACTAGACAGCTTATCGGCCAATGTGTTGGTTTAGTATTCATATCAATGGTGTCGGTGGGTAATCGACCCTACCTTTACAAATTAAAGATGAATCACGGTGTAATAGCCATTGATTGTATGATTTGCATTTTTTATATATTAGATTATATGTTTTCCATTATCCTCTTAGCTATGATTGGTTCATATTGCTATTGCATATCATTCTTGATTATTATATGGAATGTTGATATTATGTGAATCATGACTTACTGAGTAGGTTAGAGTGCTCACCCCAAAATAGCATTTCAAGTTCTCAGCCCAGCGCTTCGGCTAAAGGGAAAGAGAAGGCTTAGGAGTTTTACCACCTTCTCTATGATGTAATGAAATTTATATATATATATATATATATATTGTTTGAATTACATATTTGTAATATAACAGGGTTGGAAGGTTTATATAATCGAGGTTTGATTAGATAAACTCTAGTTTATGTATATCGTATGTATTATCAAAAATTATTTTGGTTTTATGTTATGTTTACTTTGGTTTTTATTTTTATATTGATAAACATGTTGAATTTATCAGGTACAATAGATAAGGCTGCTGGCTCTAGTTAAGTCTGACTAGTGTACCAAGGCTTAATTAGATATTTAGGTCGGGTATCGCCCTAATAAGGATAGAGGATGCTACAAACTATGACACCAGTTTTGACATTACATGAATCAGGGAAAGAGTTAGCGATTCATACTAAAAATTCTCATTTAGGCTTAGGCTATATGTTGATGTAGGAAAATAGGGTTGTAGCTTCTGGTTCAAGGAAACTCAAGATTTATGAGAAGAAATATCCAATTCATGATGTTTAGCTAGCAGCAGTTGTATTTGCCTTGAAGATTTGGAGGCATTAGTTATACGGCGAGAAGATTTACTTAGATTTAATTAAATATGTGATCGCGTAGATGGCTTGAGTTACTCAAGCCTTATGATTTCACTTGCAGTACCACCTATGAAAGATAAATGTTGTTGTTGATGCCTTTAGTAGGAGAAGAACATGAAGAGAGAATGTAGCTAGTCCAAGAGCTTCTTAATTTTGTCTTCTTGTGGAAGCATCAACGATGATGATTCGTGAAAGTTAAGCTGACACATTATCAACTGAGAGAGTTAGTTTCATAGCTACTATTTTATTCTTCTATGCTCATATTCGAGCTGAGCTAGAGATTATTCAACGGGTGGTTAATAGTCAGAAAGCTGATCAATATTACTTACTACATTAAGGTTTTGCTACTAGTGTTGATCATCATGATTGGCCAGTTTCTAGTGATGGTGTTTTATGTTTCAAAGATAGATCGAAGATTCCAGTTCATGATCATTTGTGGTCAGGATTTACTCTGGGAATCTTATCAATCTTTTAATTACTCGATTTGTCCTAGTAACACTAAGATGTATCGTGATATGAGGTATTTATTGGTGTCCTAGGATATAGGTTGGTATCGCAAAGTTCGTAAAGAGATGTGAGATTCTTCAGCAAGTTAAGGCTAAGCATAAGAAACCTGGAAGGTTGTTGCATTCTTTGCCAATTCATGAGTGGAAATAGGAACATATCTTGATGGATTTTGTCTCCGATCTACCTCTGAGTCAGTGTAAAAATGATGCAGTCTGGGCCTTTAAGTTAGTGTAAATATGATGTAGTCTGGGTTGTAGGTGACAGGTTGATGAAGTTCGTGCATTTCTTACCAGTTTCCATGTGAGACCCTCCTGACAGATTATGTGAGATATACGTACGTGAGGTGTTGAGATTTCATTATGTTCTAGTATCAATTGCTTCGGGTAGAGAACCGAGATTCACGTCCATGTTATGAAGTGAATTGCAGAGGCAGCTGGGAACCACTATCAACCTCAGTACAACATATAATGCTCATACTGACATGCAGACTGAGCGTCTAATCTTGGTTCTAGATGATATGCTTCGAGCTTATGTCTTGGAGTTTGATTCTAGCTGACAGAAATACATTACTTTGTGTGAGTTCTCCTATAATAATAGTTATCAAGCTAGCATCGGAATGGCTCCTTTTAAAGCTCTATATGACCGACCTTATTGTTCACCTCCGTGTTAGGCATAGGTTGGAGATACAATTTTGCCGGGGTCTGAGTTGATTTGGGACTACACATAGAGGATCAACAGATTCGCCAATGTTTGACTAAGTGCAGCTAAGATGAAAAAGACACGCTGATAAACATTATAGGTTTCTTAAATATTCAAAGAACTATTACGTTCTTTTGAAGGTGTCATCTATGAAGGGGCTTTACAAATTTGGGTTACATGGTAAGCTAGCTCTAATGTATAATGGGTCATTTAAGATTAAGGAGATGGTTGGTCTCATTGCATACGGGTTAGAGTTACCTCCTCAGCTAGCTGGAGTTCATAATATCTTCCACGTAATTATGATTTGCAAAATAAAGACTCAATTCACTACAAAAGTTGATTGGAATGAATTTGATATTGGGGAAGACTTATCTTACAACGGGCAGCCGATTCAAATTCTTGATCGTAAGATTTGAAACTAAGAACCAAAAAGATTCATCTGGTTAAGGTGAAATGGCAATTTCATGGGGACGAGAAACTAACATAGAAGCGGGAGTCTTATAAGAGGGAGCAATTTCCTTTCTCTTCGAGACTATAAGTACCTTTTATGTTCCCTTTAATTTTGAGGACGAAATTTTTTTTAAATTGGAGAGACTATAATGACTCGTCACATTTACAAGTGATTAGTGTTAATTTGGATCTTAATTAACCTAAATTAAGCTCGTGGTTAAGCTCTGCGTGTGCGTTGGGTTGGTGTATTGTATTATGTTTGTATGGCGGGTATTAATATTTATTGAATTAATTAGATCAATTTAGCATATAGTTGGAAAAATGAATAAATAATATATTGGTGGTACGCTTAATGCCATGTGTGTCATGGGTGACACGCATGGGTCACAAAGTAATGTGCACGTCTGATTGTATTTGTTGAGATGCACGGGTAATTTATAGGCGCGAAAATATATAAGTGTGTGTGTATATATATATATTATTGTGATGAATCACCGCATAATACTCAAGATGTCAGTCACGTGAATACACCCAAAGATAAACAAACCACATAGAAAATATGAACACACAAATTCACGTGGAAAACCCAAAATTAGGGAAAAACAACGAGCAAGAAACAAGGGAATTCACTATCAAAAGTCTAGTACTTAAAGGAAAAACCTCCTCTATTTAAACCCTAGATAGAAACTCGAACAATATTCAATTTTATAGTGTCGCGTATCCGTCCGCAAGCCCATATGCTACGACACATACTTGGCTCTCATAAGCACCTCCAACACTCTTTGTTACGTACCCGCTTGACAAAGCCCGTACACTCAACACCCTAATACTATGTCCTTACACTTAATCGTACTCACCTATTTATAGGTGTTACATGCATGTACACATAAACCAACAAAAATATTAAGTCCTAATTGGAATGCAATGCATTAACGTAGTTTGTATCCAATTACAAATTAATCTCGTATGTAATCACTATGTATGCATGAATTCATGTAGGACACTAATTTAAGTCCAACTCAAATTACAAGTTTGTGCCTTTTGATTTGACAAATTTTCATGTAAGCGAAAACTCAATACCTCGATTTTGCCACACCACCCTCTCGGGTCACCATCCTCAATACCAAGAATGAACCAAGTTAAATTCAGTCCATTTAGACTTACTAATAACTGAAACCCACTTCTTGATTAGCTTTTGAGGCTCAAACCTTGCTCCATGTTTCTGCACCAAAATAGACAATTTTTTTTCCTCACACCTTTCATGGCCAACGAAGACTTCTAGAATATTTTCAATATCCACCTCGCCCAGAGTATATGTGACCCTTATAATCTAATTCAGAAAGAGATTAGATATTGAGTACAACACAACACATGTCGAACATCCCAAAGCATTATGACGCGTCCGTCAAACGACTTCAACTGAACTTCACCGACTGATGCCACATCGAAGGCACCAATAATAGTCCTGAATTCATTGACTATAATGGATTTGTAGTGAGGCAAGTGTAGGGTGGAACCCATAAAGACTATGAAGAAAACCTGAGCTATAAACTAAAGGGAAATGAGAAATTTTTAATGTGCGACACTACCACATACTAACTAGACCAGCAAAACCTCGAGTGCTCCGTTGATTATCAACAAACTAGAAGCCTTACATTCTATGAAAACACTTGACCTAAGTGGTAAATAGCATGAGCTGCTACCCTCCTTATACTCTAAAGGCACAAACGTAAATTGACCGCCAACAGACAAGGCACTTTTTGTTACCTAACATGATCCTCCTTACCAAGCGGCGATAAGATCACTGACAAAGATCTCCTACACCCACACATGCATTGGCAACTACATATGATGAATATCATTAATCTTATCTAGTGTAAACATTAAATTTTTAATTAATGTAGTTAAAGTCACAAGAATCCAACAAATAAGGTTTTCAATTCAATAAATATAACCTCATAAATCAAGTTTGCAAGTGTGAAGAATCCTTAATCCAGAGAGGACTTAGTGATTACTACACATACAATTAAACTAACGCAATAAAACCAAACTAAATAGTACCTTTAACGCAAAACAAGAACTCCAGTAGCTTTTCTCAAAACAATAGAGAACTCTCTTTCAAAAACTAGATCGCAAAACAAAGGTAACAAAAGGGTAACAAAAAGATTGTTTTGAACGTCTAAACCTTAGCTATTTATAAGACCATGAAATAAATCGAACTAAATAGTTGCAATCTTGCAAATTCATAAAATTCGAAACTTCAAATCTTTCGATCTATCCAGATTGTTTCGAATGTCTAAACTTTAGCTATTTATGTATGTACAAAAATCCAAGGAACTGGGAATCACTGAAGAGGCACTATAACACTCTATTTTTTCTTTGGTTCTATCCCGATTTGAGTCTAGTGTCGCACCAGTGTTGTATGTACAAACCAAGGCGCTAAGGAAGCGCTGGGTGTCTTCTAGGAATTCAAGCTCTGGTTTTTTCCAAGGAATTCACAAGGCTTAATCCACAACATTTGAGTTTCTTGTATTACAGTCAAGTTTCATCCAATGATTCCTTGGCGATTTCTTCAAACCTCAAGGTGCTGGGAAGGTGCTGGCCCTTTTTCAGCTTTTAGACTGATTTTTTTTGCAAAATCACTCCTTTATGTTTAATAGGCTGTATTTACCTTGAAAACATGAAAATAGAGGTTTAGTAGTATAAAACAAAGATAAAGTTTTAGAATTCATAACAAAAGTGTACCAAAATATATGACAATTAGCAACTTATCAAATACCCCCAAACTTAGACAATTGCTCTTCATGAGCAAAGGAATATAATACAATCAACTTGCATTCAAAAAATCCATTTCAACTTCTCTAATACCAAACTCTAACTTAAATGGTTTCGTCCAGTTTATCACAAATTTGCCAAATGAAAACAAGAAGACTCAAGCAAAGCCGGTTACTTAGAGTCAAGATATTTCAGCAACTTTTCCAAAGAATACTCTGCAAAACATTAGGCTTCGTCAAGACCAAAGCCATCAATTATCACAAGTTACCTCAGAACTTTTGACAAGCCGAAACTTGCAATCTCTAAATAGAGCATTGAATACTAAGATTCCATAAATAGAACTTATTCAACCATTGTGCTGACACATTCAAAACATAATTTGGGGTTAATATAACTTGTTCATGACAAATCAATAATTAAACATGTTTTATAGTGTAATTTAGGATAGTTTTAGATAAAAATGATGATATTACACTAGGTATTCTTTTTTGTGATTTTAGAATGAGGAAATGAAAGAAAAACATGAAGAAAGTCAAAATAGTAAACTAGAGAAAAGATCCAGCGAATTTCTCAGTGATACGAGATTACATAGGAATCACTACCTAAATCGGCAACAGAGAAGGTCTATCGATTAGCCAACGAGTTGAGATTTACAAAGGAATTGCTAGATGAATCGGTGGAGCACAGAGAGATATTCTCAATGATAAACTTAGCAATTTGTGAACAACATAGGATTCGCTGGCACATCGTCGTTTGAATTGAAATTGAGATACTGATGCAAGTTCTTCCCTTCTTAATCAAAGGTCGGTGACAAGTTTTTAGATAAGAATGAGGAATTTGAGTTTAACTACGATTTATACACTTAGGAAAAATATAAATAAGACCCTAAGGCTTTGAAATAAAGAGCCCTCAATTAGCCATTGTTAGTTTTAAAGTCTTTTCAATTAGGTTTTAGTTTCGTTCATTATTCATTGCTTTTGGAGAATTTTTGGAGATTCAAGAGTTATTTAAGGTATTTTACATTAATGTCTTTCAATTATTTGTTTATCGTTATGTTTATTATAAATACGAGTGAGTACTTTATAATTCTAAACAATATTATGGATATGATTGTAAATCGTTCATCAATTTAGTCATAATGCAAAATTTATGTACTTAATGATTTAAACCAATAACACACGTCAATCATGATTTTAATAAGTTGTTTTTGCGTATTACAACTAATGATTCTTTGTATTGAGTGCATAGTGGCCAATTTGTTTCTTAGTATGTGGTATCTAAATCAATGTCTATGATTATTGACAATGATTATATAAGTAGTAATTAAGATTAATCTATAGGGCAAAAAATTACCCGAGTGGATGTTCTAGGTGATTGTGTTCTAAGTCATTTAATGACTAGCATGATTCTAGTTTTTATTTAGTTTGGATGAGGTATGACTTTTATTGAGCATTAATGCTATCGTAATTTCTAATTTATTGCATTTTATCAAATAAGTAGAGTTACAACAGTAAGGATATGAGTTATTTCCATTGAATATAGGAAAGTCGATAGTTTGCTAAAGTCTATCAAGCTATTGGGATTAGAGTTTAAAGAATTATGATCATTATATAAATATGATGATTTGATTATAACTATGTTTTAATGAAAATGTCCAGATATAACAATTTACATATCATTGTCTAAGATGTATTGTTTAGATATTTAATTTATATTGATTTCTCGATTGTTTGTTTGAATTGCATTATATTAGTTTATTGAATTTAAATTGCTTAAAGTTTAATTATTTTATTTAATTGATTGTTTCGTTTTTAGATTGCTAGTGTTTAATTCCCATTTTAATTAAATTAGTTAAATTTAAGTAAATTAAATCCAATAAAACTGTAGGGTAGCCTTAATTCTTCAGAGATTTGCAAAATCCCTTTGGAAATTATATCCCATTTACCACTACTACAAATAATAGAATAATACGAAAAACTATTATGAACGTTGGACACTTGTCGATTTTTGGTGTCGTTGCTAGGGATTTTTAAAATAATCTCTTGAAAACCTTCTTGTTGAATGTCATATAATATAGCTGAAGACGAGGAAGAACTAACTTTTAGGCAATCTGATAGGAATGTCACGGCTTATGAACCTATGTGCATAACATTTACAACAGGAATTTCAGAATTCGAATTGAAGTTCGGATTCATAAATTCTTAACCGTGTTTCTATGGTGAAGATAATGAAGATGCTCAAAATTTTATTAGGGAGTTTGCACACAAAGTAAGCACGTTGAAACCTAAGGATATAGAAATAAATTATGTTAAATTAAAAGCTTTTCCTTCTGCATTAAAAGTCCAAGCTTTAGATTGATTATTTTACCTCCCTTAAAATTCTATAACCAATTGGTCAGAGATGCTACAAGTCTTTCTTGATCAATGTCCCAGCAAGAAAAATTAGTTTATATAGACAAAAAAATTAATGTTAGGATGGAAATTGGAGAAACTTTTGATGAATTTTGGGATAGGTATCAAAGATTGATTTCATTATGTCCAATGCATGCATTTACATAAAAAATTTAATGTAATATTTTTAGGAAGGATTAAATCACTTAGAATGAAGATTCCTAGACACAGCATATGGAGTGTCTTTGCTCGACACAACATCAACTTTAGCAAGACATGCTACAAATAAAACGGCTAAACAATCTAAGCAATATGGTGAGAAGAGTGAATTAATTAAGGAAAATCTAAGTAAAATGAATAGAAGCACATATAAGACATCTAACAATAGGATAGATGAGCTAAAAACCATGGTTAAGTTATTACTAAAGGATAGATCAAGCAAGGTAAAACCTTGTATTTTTTGTAATGAATTAAGTCATTCTAATAATGAATGCCCTTTGAGACAGCAAACCAAAATAGAAGAATCTAATGCTATAGTGAGACAATACGATGCATTTGTTGATCCCACTTATAATATAATAGTTATAAAATTACTCATATCTAAATGTAGGTGATTGTATTAACAATTAGGGTTATCAAAGTTATAAAACATTGAATAATTCGGAAAGAGAAAAAGATCAAATAATTCAAACATTACAAAATGATATGACCGAGTTGAGAAACCAATTAAGTCAGATGACAACACAAATGAGCAAATTTGTAAATTAATTAAAATTTCCATCTCAACCTTATCCTACTTTATACGAAAAACACTAGCCATAACATTAAGAAGTGGTAAGAAATTGGATGAACCTAAAATACTAGAACAATTAGTTTCTAGAAAAGAAATAAAAGCAGAATTAGAGAAAGAAATTGAAGTAACAAGTAATAGGATTCCCAACCAAAAGGGTGATGAGCCTGATAAAAACATACCAATTAAGATAAAACCACCATTCCCTTATCGTTTAGAAGATATTAGAAATGTTAAGAAATTGTAGGAAGAAAAACAAATATCTGATACATTAAAGAAAATAGTAGTTAATATACTTATGTTTGAAGTCATTCAAAATGCACCTAAGTATCAAAAATTTATAAAATATTTATGCATTAATAAGATTATGGCTAATGAGAAGATGAGTCTACGGGAAAACGTATCAACACTAATTTAAAAGAAATTACCTCCTAAATGTTCTGACCTTGAAATGTTTTCCGTTCCATGTACGATTGAAAATAAATGAATTTCGAAAGTATTATGTGGTATGGGAGCCTCCATAAATGGTATTCCTTTATCTATTTGTTTGCAAATGATGGAAGTACATTTAGAAGAAATTTGTATAGTGGTGCAATTAGTAGATAGATCCGTTGTTAAACCAGTAGAGTTACTAGAAAATGTACTAGTCAGGGTTAATGATTTAGTCTTCCTAGTAGATTTCTATATTTTAGACATGAAAGAAGATAATTTCTTTAATAGAACTTCTCTAATTTTAGGAAGACCATTTTTGAAAATAGCAAAAGCAGGATGTTTCAAATGGAACATTAACGTGATGACCCTCCTCCGATCTAAGGTAATGTCGCCCTGCCTAGACTGCCTCCCAGGCCCAATAATCGAATCGACCCCGAGCAAGCGATCTAGCATGCCTAAAACAACATGCAGAATATCATAGAGTATATGAATAATTAATTGCATAATTAAATAAATGGAAATCCATATGATATACTATAAAACTATCATTGGGTTTTCAAATCCTTAGAATAACATTAGTCATTCAAATACTACAAAGTCGTTTAAACTAAATGAGAGTAAGGTTCATTCTACTTAAAAGAACTATTTGTATACAACTAAAGTTTGATAATTTTAAAATCAAATATATAGATAACATCATAACAAGGCTCATATCAAAAGAGAAGGCTTCAAACTATCGCCTCTCCCTTTTCTCGATCTAGAACCAATGTGGAAAGTCCTGAGATGTAAGTGGGGTAAGCTAAAAGGGACAACGAAGCTCAATAATGTGGAAAACCCGCTCAAACATCAAATACGCAAGTAATACTTAATAAGCATGCAAGGCTAGCATGAATTGAAATTGAATAAAGAAGCATTTAAGACAAGACATCGTATGAATTTATAAAGCATTAATAAGCCATGTCAACAAGATTGATAAAGCATATTAAAGTCAAAACTCATCATCATGCAAAGGGTTCACAAAAGAGAGATACCGTAGAAAATAAAAATAATATAAAGTTGTGGTCTCATTCAGTGAATACTAGATATTGAAAAGAATTAGGCAACCGATTCCCCCACCCTCGAGGTGATGGAAACCACTAGACGACACACAAGCTTTATGTGACTTCTTGTTAGTTCCATCAAACCAATGGTAGGTTCCTCTAAAGCCATCACCGATGTTTGCACCGAAACCACTTAAGGTTTCCATGAGTAGTTAGCCACCGCTCATGTCCCTAATAACTGACCACAAGGATTTATATAAGAGAGTAATCCTAACTCTTTTCCTAGGAGAAGGTAATCCTAACTCCCTACTTAGGAGATGGTAATCAATACTCTTTACCCGAGAGGGGCAATCATAACTCCTTAACCGAGAGTATGTAATTTCAAGTATAGTGCAACACACATACCTCTTATAGATAAATAGAATCAAGTCAATAACAAGATGCAACCCATTTCCCAAGTATCTAATTAAAAATGTATGTTCTAACGTAACTAATATCAAGCCATATTTGATAATTTAGCAAGCTACCCACTTACCTCGACTTGATGCGAATCCTATTCTCGATCCTCGCGCACTCGGAGTCCAATGTGAACCACCTTGCAAGTCTAAACAATTTAAGACACATTCACATCATTTACAAGTCGTATATAATTTCAATTTATTTTTTAAATCTATTTCAGGTCGTGGGTCTCTCTTCGCCCGGTGCGAGGGTCGAAGGGTGGGACTTTCCTAACTCTTCCCCTGAGGACGCGGTAGAGCACCCCGTTTGAAGGTAGCATTTATTCTTATCTTACTTCATATATATATATATATATATGTCATATATACATATATATACTAGTGGGAAGGCACGTGCTACGCGTGTGAATGTTTCTAGCAACTTGACTAATTAAATAAAAATATTTAATTAACATAACTACCTATATCAACAAAAACGATAACTACCAGACAATTATCTATCTCTCTCCACGTTTATCACTTTTAAATCCCAACGTTTATGTTAGTTAAGTCGAATTAACCTAAACACCCCTACTTTTATTTTTTCAAAGATGTTTTCATCCAATCAAATGTTTACATTGAAGGGTATTTCGGTCAATAAGGCTATTTTTGCTTCAAGAAGATCCTAGGGGGTAATTCAATTATATATAAGATATATTATTTACTAAAACAAAGAGACTAGGGACATTTTGTCCCTAGTGTTGATGTACAAGGGTGGAGCAAACGATCCCCCTCCTCCACCCTCTCGGGCAGAAGCCCGAGAGTCGATGGTTGGGGTTTTGGGGGACCTCCACTAGGAGGCCCCTCCTCTTCTCCGGCAGCAGCGGACCACCGCTGCTGCCTTTCTTCGTCGGCGCTGCATCAGCGACACCCCCTTTTTGGGGTCCACTTTTACCACCATTTTTTTTGTTCCACCTACCTAAATCTCACTAAAACATCAAATAACAAGAAAATGAGTAGTTATATGTGACGAAGATCAAGATATTACCTACTTTGAAGTCTTTGTATGGTTTTGTGCTCTCCTCCACCTTCAATCCACCATCTCTAACTAGTTATTTTCACTTTCCTCACTTGGTTTGTGTTGGAGCAAAAGAGGCCACATTCTTATAACCAATTTTTAAAGGTAAGGTTTTGGGTAGTAGGGTTTCCAAATAATTTCTAAAATGACAATAATGCCCATAAGGGGTGTTTAGATCAATTTAATGTTTTTAATTAAGTTAGTACCCCTAAGTTAAGGCTAATTTTAATTAATTTGATATATTAGCATATAATACATGTATTTACCACGTCGAACCATATATAAAATTGTGAAATTATCAAATTACCCCAAACGCGGGTATTTTAAGTTTGCGGGTCGGTACAACATCCCCGATTTTAAGAACTTTCGTCCTCGAAAGTAAAAGTAAATACACCCGTAGCTCGACGTGTCCATTCGTAACAATTTATCATGACTCATTATTTAACTCATGCAAAATCCGCACCCGCAAAATTTGCCCATACATCGCGTGAAATAAAATATTACTCTGGACTCTAACTTCATAATAGTATTATTTCCATCCCACTAGCTGAAATTTACAAGGCCTATATCGTATAGGTCTCAATAGAGTCATTATACCTTAGCTACCTGCCAAGTCATTGTATCCTCACTCATTTTTGGGTATTTATTTCTAATCTCCACTAAAGTCGCGATGTGCACCCAAGTCGTCCAACCAATAAGTAGAGATAACCATATTGAGATGTGATTTGGTGCCTCTAAGTGTAAAAAAAATATTTTTGCCCATCTGGAAATAAATCTATACCGCCAACTAGTAGTAGTGGAACAAGGATAGTTGTTTGCTATAGTATGAATACTAGCACACCATCTCTGTCACCATTTCGATTACGCATATCAATGAACGACTCATTACGTCCTTGCGACTTATATGTGGAGGCTACAAATGAGCAGTTACAGTATTCCTTTTTGGACTTATACCTTAACATCATTGTTATTACATGTTATCGATGTTCTTTCTTATAGGTTCATAATTTGAGTAAACTTTTGACCAATAGTCAACCTTGTAACTTCTCTATCATATTTGACTATTTACTTACACTGTAAGCTTCCACCTTTGGTAAGCTGAGGCATAATCATCATTGTCGCTATCACTAAGCGACTCTCTGTACGCATTTGTATGCGCTCGAGTACATCATTATCTATGTTTCATACCAAGGTCTCCTATCGTAATCACTCTAATATTTGGAGACTTTTTGCATAGCGTACTCGTACCGATCAACTCTTACAATCCTAGGTGACCATTTTAGGCGTAGTCAAGGTTCACATTTATTCCACAAGCATCTCTTATTTTTCTTCAGAGCTAACATTTAGCCCTTATAGTTTGTTTAGAAATTCTCTCACTGAGGAATTAAGGGTGGTTTATCTTTCATGTTTTAAGCTTGACGTTCATGTCCTTTGATTCATTAAGTATCCTACATCGTACATGCATCCGTTTTGTAATTTAATACTTAAGTAAATTTTATCAGTATATAACTCCTTTGCTCATTTCGTATGTACCTCATACTTAGGCAAATCTTTCATGCCATATAAATTACTATTCATTTGTCACTTATTAAGGCATCGACCTTGAATATTTCGTGCATCTCTCCATTTGTCGATATCCTCTACAGTTGGTCGTTTTTGTACACTTATAGCTTTTCCATTTATGTTGCATTTCAAATTTTCTTACACCATTCGATTATGATTTTCGTTTTTGAGCTTACATTAAGCCCTCAGGCTCCCAAATGCTAGCAACACTTTGTTTAACAATTCTGAATGGTGTCGAATTTTGAAGATCTCATCTCCACCTAAAGATACATGTTTCATAATAAGCATAAGGTATCTTCTCATCCTTTCTATTTATCGTATTGTTCGTGTTACACAATATTAACTTTATTAGGAGTCGATCCTAGCCTAGGATCCCCAATTTTAAATTGTCAACCTATTATTGGTTCATCCTTTATTTTTCTTAAAATCGTATAATCTGATAGTCCAGATTCCTAATCTAAGGTTCACTCTTTTCGAGAAATTTTGAGTTACTTTACAGAATTGGTTTTCATGATTTTTCATTATGTTACCATTTCAAATAAGAATTTTAAGTTGGTATCTCCACTCGGAAGTCTTACATGTATGAAAATCTATCGTAGTGTCTTCCCTATTAGGATCGCAATTCTTCATACCACTAATTTACTATTTGTTTTTTTTTTCTTCATAGGTCGATCATATCTTAGGATCCCCAATTTTAAAGATCCAATCATCATTGACTTATGTTAGGTGACATTAGTTACATTATTTATTCCTTGACAGTATCTTCATTCTACTATCCCCTACCAATCATATTGGTTTCCACTTTGAGAAAATAGTCGTTAGTTCATGTTCCCATTATCGAGCTATCATACCAAAGATATTCTTTTAGGCAGGTATCCCCAATCTTAATGATTCACCTATCATTGATTTTATTATGATATCGTTATCAGTGATGTACACCCTTTAAGCTATACAAATTTTGACTCATATAAAGCATTCAGTTTCGATGCATTCCGTAACTACTCAATTAGAGTACTGTCACCGCATACCTCACTGATTCAATCAATCGAGAAGTCAAATCTAAATGAAAACCTTATTCAAAATATTGAGTTGTCATCAAAACTATTTTTCAAGCCGAGTTAGATTTATTTTCATGAAAATCATCTGAAATATCCCTCGCATTTCCAAGTAGTTTGTAAAATCTCTTTTGAATTGATTTTAGTTGATGTAATTCAAAAGCAAATGATAACCACAAGAAAATTTGTATTCCAGCCACATAATGGTAACATAAATCCAAACGATATTTTGCATTTTCATCAAATCAAAACTTTCAAATTTCATAAAACTTTTTATGTAAGGACAAAATTGCGATGTCAAACCCTTTAAATGCGTATAAATCCATTCACTTTATCTTTTGAACACCAAGGCTAATAAAAAAATCCTTCTATACTTATTCATCTTTTCAAAATTTTGTACATACACATAGAATCATTCCTTGAAAATTTCAACAAAGTACGATAAACATCAACTCAAGACAATACAAAAATCATGGTCCAACATAGTCAAAAAAATTATTTCTTGAGAAAAATAAATCACATGATACAACAAAATCTGATTCGTAGTATTAATCTTCTAATCAAGTTTATAGACCAACGATTCACATCTCTAGTCAAAAGTTACATGTTTTAAGAGTACACGTGTCCTTCCTATCTCGAATTAGGTTTTCAAGTTTAGCTTCCTAGCCAACTAACTTTATTATTCTTCTCATTATTGAAACCGAGATTCATTCGCAATCTTTACTATAATCATTAACTTCCATTTTTAAATAGGATATCGTTAACTTTAACCATTTTAGTAGAGTTTCACACCACGTAACTATTCCATTTTGTGTATGAATAGTGGCGTCTCATTGCTCTTTCAAGTCTCACAATTCTTGCTTCAATCTTTATTCGCTACTCTACTTTTATGTGTAGGTGCATTTCACCATCCATTTTGTAATCGAAGCTTATCCGTTCTTTTAGATCCATTCTTGTAGCATTTGCTGTAGGCACCGTTGAAGTGTGTTTGTAGTTTTCAAAAGAGTTTTCCTCGATTTTCTTATGACGTTCATTGTCATTCCCGTCTCGTGGAACTCAAGTTTCGTGTCTTTAGGAAAGATAATTATCTATATATCTAATAATATATTTTTTATATATACAAGGTAGAAAATAATCATCACATCAAATCTTTGTTAAATTTCTTCTGTCCCATCCCATCCTAGGATTTAGCATTTGTGTATCTTAAGTCAATTTTAAACCAATGTCCCATACCATTAATTCATCTAACATTAAACTTGACCTTCAAACTTAAAGGATTTACAAACTTAGGTTTCATTAACCTAACATTTCCCTAGGTTCTAATTCTTAGGCTCTGATACTAACTATGATGACCCTCCCCAACCTAAGGTTGGCTTCCCCGACCCAAACCGCCTCCCGAGCCCAATACCTGAACTAGGCTTGAACGAATGGTTTAGCATGCCTAAAACAACTTACGGAATATCATAGCGCATATGGATAAATAATTATGGAATTAAATAAAGGGAAATCCATATGGCGTACTATAAAACTATCGTTGGGTTTTCAAATCCTTACAACAACTTAAGTCATTCAAATACTACCAAGTCATTTAAACTAAATGAGAGTAAGGTTTATTCTACCCAGAAGACCTATTTATACACAACTCAAGTGTTATAATTTTAAAATCACATTAATAGATAATCTCAATACAAGGCTTACATCAAAAGAGAAAGCTTCAAACTATCGCTTCTCCCTTGTCTCGATCTAGTGCTAATGTGGAAGGTCCTGAAATGTAAATGAGGTGAGCTAAAAGGGACAATAGAGCTCAGTATTGTGAAAAACCCGCTCAACCATCAATACACAAGTAATACTTAATAAGCATGCAAGGCTAGCATGGATTGAAATTGAATAAAGAAACATTTGAAATAAGACATCGCATGAATTTATGAAACATTAATAAGCCACGTCAACAAGATTGATAAAGCATATTAAAGTCAAAACTCATCATCATGCATAAGGTTCACAAAAAAGAGATATCATTTAAAATAATAATAGTATAAAGTTGTGGTCTCATTTAATGCATACTAGTTATTGACAAGTGTCCGACGACCGATTCCCCTACCCTCGAGGTGATGTAAACCACTAGACGACACACATGCCTTATGTGCCTTCTCGTTAGTCCCATCAAACCAATAGTAGGTTCGTCCAAAGCCATCACTGATGTGCGCACCTAAATCACTTAAGGTTTCCATGAGAAGTTAGCCACCGCTCATGTCCCTAATAACCGACCACAAGGATTTATATAAGAGAGTAATTCCAACTCCTTTCCCAGCAGAGGGTAATCCAATAGAGGGTAATCCTAACTCATTACCCAGGAGGCGGAAATCCTAACTCTTTACCCAGGAGTAGGTAATTTCATGTTTAGTGCAACACATATACATCCCATAGATAAGTAACATCAAGTAAATAACACGATGCAACCCATTTCCCAAGTATCTAATTAAAAACCTATGTCCTAACGTAACTAATATCAAGCCATATTTGATAATTGAGCAAGCTCCCAACTTACCACGACTCGCCGCGAATCCTATTCTCGATCCTCACGTGCTCGGGGTCCAATAGGAACCGCCTTGCGAAATTAAACAATTTAAGAGACATTCGCATAATCCACAAGTTGTATATTAATTTCAATTTATTTTTAAATCTATTTTAGGGTTCACTAGTGTGGGTCCCTCGTCGCCCGATGCGAGGGTCGAGGGGTGGAACCCGCCCAACGTTTTCCTCGAGGACGTGGTAGAATGCCTCGTTTGAAGGTAGGATTTATTCTTATCTTAGTTCATATATGTATATCATATATATACATATATATACTTATCTTATATATCATCATATATATTTTTATTTACTAAAATAACGTGACCAGGGACATTTTGTCCCTGGTTTTGATATTCACGGTGGGAGCAAACGCTCCCCTCATCTTCCACCCTCTCGGGCAGGAAGCTCAAGATTCGATGGTTGGGGTTTTTGGGGGGCCTCCATTAGGTGGCCTTCCTCCCAGTCCGGCAGAGGTGGACCGTCGCCGCCCTTCTCCGGTGACGAAGGTGACCCCGCCGCTGCCCTTCTCCAGCAGCACCGCTGTAACGGCCCCTCTCCAAATCTAGGGCACCGCCCTGCCTAATCCCGTAATTAAGCCTTAATCATATACACGCAGGACTTAACTACGTATTAGTCAGCCTTTACAACCTAGACGCATGTTTTCTCGTGTTCAGGATAAGTAATACAATAGTCTTACCCGTTTATAAAATTTAGAGTTAATTAAAACTTTTTATTAAATTAATTAATTAGCAGAAGTCTTATTGATTATGCGAAAGCAATTAGTAACTTATGCGGAAGCCATTTATAAAACCCTAAGTGTGGAAAAACCAAGAAATGACATCACATATATAAAGTCCTCAAAATGCATTGAAACAATAAAAGAGTCTAAGTCAAGTCGGGGAAACTAACGCTCAACCCAATATACAACCCCAAATAGTATCTGAAAGACGTATATAACATATACAATCAAAATATCAAAAGAAGACCTACAATCGATGCAGTGACGCGCCGCGGGCTCAGGGATAATCGCCGATCTTCTTCTTGCCCGGCCTGCTGGTAGACGGCTCTGCGCCCACCGTCATAAAAATGACGGTGAGTACAAGAATAAAACAGTAATCCCCGATGACAAGTTTAATTTGCAATTCCAAATATTCAAATGGTATTTAAAAACATATAAATGGGAAAACTAGAAAATAAACCATATGCGAGTAAATACCAGAGTTAAACAAGTGATACTGACACTAGGCTAAGTAGTGGTGATTTAGGTCCGATCGGCAGTGAAACGTGTCACTCCGACTCAATAATCATTTAGCACAATGGACTCTAACCAAAGTGTTACCAGGGACTCTAACCCCGGTGTGTAGACCACCTTAGGGACTCTAACCCCGAGTGTCATACAGTGTTAAGTAACATGTGCCGACAACCCCAGGGACTCTAACCCCGTGAGTCGCGCACACCTCGATCGAGTACGGGACCTAAATGCAAAAACTACTTTTAAATTTCAAGAAATACCAAGTATGGATTTGTCAAGGCATAGGCACATCTACACACCTAAACAAATAAGGAATACAAGTCCTCTTAAAAATTTATAAGATATTCACTAGCCTAATAGCATGCTATTTATCATTCAATTCACATTTAAAACAACAAGAATACACATAGCATGGGATAGAATCAACGAATCAAATCAAATGAATGGATATCATGCAAACTAGACTCATCAAGTGAGCATAGACACAAAGAACACATGATATAAGAATATAAAGGCAAAATAGTCAAAAGGACTATGCAAGGACAACAATTAATAGAAATGAAATGCCAAGTAAAGTTGCCATTGGGTATACTCACTACAACAAAGTAAAGTCCTAGCTTTACTGGCCTCCCGATACTCCAAATCTTGTATTCGCTCTCTCATACCCTTTTCTTAGGTTCCTGAGTTTGGTGTCTCATTAGTTCAAGTATAGTGGGTTTAAGCTCAATTTAGTGGTGTTTATCGTGTATTCAAATTGGTTCAATAGGCATGAAATGGTCAAAATATCGAAATATAATTTTTCCCCATTTTTTTTTTTAATTTCTGTTTGGGTTGGGTCGGACCCGACCAGAACACGTCCAGGCTCGGCCCATGGGCCGAGCCTGGCCCATTTTGGGCTCGGCCCAGCAGGGAGTCTTCTTCCCCGATCGAACCTGTGGTTCGATCGGAAAAGTTATGTTCTTCCGGTGATGGGTTGGGGTTGCTCTCCACCCCAACCCCAGTGGAATCGATGGCAGGGGAGACACCCCTGCCTTCTCCACCTCGGCCCAGTTCGACCTCGGCCCAGTTCGGCCATGGGGTTCGATGTATGCCACTTTCCTGACCCGTTTCTTAATCATGAAAGGCCCGATGTACCTCGGTGCAAGCTTGCCTTTCACCCCAAATCTCTGAAGACCCTTCCGAGGGGAAACCTTTAAATAGACAAAGGCTCCCTCAGAATACGCGAGATCAGCGCGATACTTATCTGCATATCTCTTATGTCTCTCTTGTGCTCCTCTGAGTCTCTGACGGATCAGTTTGACCTTTTCCGTGTGGTCAACAACAATTTCAGGCCCCACTATCTCCCGGTCCTCTGGCTCAGCCCAACACGATGGCGAGCGACACGGTATGCCATACAAAGCCTCAAATGGCGCCATCTCAATGCTAGCCTGATAACTATTGTTATAAGCAAACTCACACAACGGTAGGTACTCCACCTAAGATCCGCCAAACTCCAACACGCATGCCCGCAACATGTCCTCGAGGACCTGAATCAATCTTTCGATCGCCGCCCGTCGGCCCGAGGGTGGAAAGCCGTCTTGAATCGTAGCGCGCGTACCGCACTCTTGCATACTCCGCCATATCCTGGACATATACGTAGCATCTCGATCTGATGTGATCGTTAATGGTACCCCGTGCAGCCTGATAATCTCTCTCTTGAACAGTACGCTCAGCTGATCAAACGTGTAATGCGATGCCACTGGCAGGAAATGAGCAGACTTCGTCAGTCTGTAACTATAACCCAGATTGAATCATGTCTCCTCGCGGTCCTCGGCAATCCTCTGACAAAATCCATAGAGATGTCTTCCCACTTCCATTGAGGAATGGGAAGCGGCTGTAGTAATCCCCCGGGTTTGCGATGCTCGGACTTCACTTGCTGACATATACCACAATTTTTGATGAATCTAGATACGTCAGCCTTCATCCCAGGCCACCAGAAATGTCTCCTCATGTCATGGTACATCTTAGTCCTGCATGGATGTGTGGTAAATCTGAAACGGTGTGACTTCTGAAGAATCTCATATCTCGGCTCAGGTACCTCTGGTATCCACAACCTGCCCCGGTATCTCTAACACTGATCTGTCGTCTCTGCGCTAACTCGCTGAATCTCGAGTACAATCGGTCGGTCCTCTGACCCTCTGACACTCGCTGTGTAGACACGGTCTGTAGTCTCATTTGTGCGCAAATCATCACCTAAGTATCGGTAGGAATCTCTGTCTGACATGTTGTCGCCGCTGTCTCGAGTAATCCATACTCATGCATCATGTAACATCTGACCACCTTAGCATCTCTACTCGGTCTCCTACTCAGTGCATCTGCGACTACGTTCGCTTTTCCTGTGTGATACTCTAAGGAAAAGTCGTAGTCCTTCAAGAACTCCAACCATCTGTGCTGTCTCATGTTCGGCTCTTTCTGTGTGAAGAGATATTTTAGACTCTTGTGATCAGTGAAGAGTGTGAATCTCTCTCCATACAGAAGGTGTATCCAAGTCTTCAGTGCAAATACAACTGCTGGCAACTCTAGATCGTGCGTGGGGTAGTTCTTCTCATGTATCTTTAACTGTCTCGATGCGTATGCCACGACACCGCTGCCCTGCATCAACACACAACCTAGACCCATTTGAGAAGCATTTGTGTACACTAGAAATCCCTGTCCAGCCTCTGGCAGTACTAACACTGGCGCGGTAGTTAATGACCTATTCAACTGAGTAAATACAGCCTCACACTTCTCAGTCCACTCATAAGCAACATCCTTCTGTGTCAGCCTCGTCATCGGTGAAGCGATCTTCGAGTAATCCTTCACGAATCTACGGTAGTATCCTGCTAACCCCAGAAAGCTCCTGATCTCTGGTACCGATGTCGGTGCCGGCCAATCCGTGATTGTTTGAATCTTGGCCGGATCTACTGTAATCCCTGCTGCTCCAACAACGTGCCCCAAGAACTTGACCTCTGCAAGCCAGAATTCACACTTGCTGAGCTTAGCGAAAAGTCGGTGTTCCCTCAATGTCTGCAACGTCTCTTTGAGGTGCTACTCGTGATCCTCACGTGTCCTCGAGTATATCAAGATGTCATCGATGAAGACTATCACGAAGCGGTCGAGATATGGTCTAAGTACTCGGTGCATCAAATCCATGAATACGGCGGGGGCGTTGGTCAGCCCGAATGGCATGACCGTGAACTGGTAGTGTCCGTATCTGGTGCTGAATGATGTCTTGGACCTATCCTCATCCCTGATCTTAAGCTGATGATACCCAGATCTCAGGTCTATCTTGGAGAAAAATTGTGTTCCTCTCAGCTGATCAAATAAATCGTCTAATCGCAGAAGTGGGTACTTGTTTCTAACTGTCACTCTGTTCAACTGCCTGTAGTCGATGCATAGTCTCAAACTGTCATCCTTCTTCTCACAAACATAACTGGCGCTCCCCACGGTGACATCGAAGGTGTGATGAACCAGTTCTCCCCCAAATCCTTAAGCTGAGTCCTCAACTCCTCTAATTCCATCAGAGCCATGTGGTATGTCGATATCGCGATCAGCATAGTACCCGGTACTAGGTCGATGATGAAGTCTAGCTATCGCGGTGACGGTAATCCAGGTAAATCCTCTGGGAAAACATCTGGGAAGTCTAGAATAACAGGTATCTCCTCTAGTCTGGGTCCCTGACTCTCCGCTACTATGTACAACGCTATCTAGAGTCTCCATCTCTCTACTAGATGCAAGCCGAACTCTCGTAGTGTTGAGTCTCGTGGTCGGGGTGTTGTAGTAGTAGCTGTGGTGACGGGGGCGATCAAAACTAGTGCAGTCATCTGCGCCGACACGTAAGCGATGAAATCGACAATCTGTCGCTCCTGAGCGGTCGTCTGGTCAGACATCCTCTAAAATATATCAACTGATACGGTAGGAGGCTGACTGTCGCCAGCTCCGGTGTCTCCAGCCTCGCGCAAATCCCCCATCGGTGTCTTCAAGTGGATACTGAACGCGAAGCAGCTACTACGTGGCATAATATATATATATATATATATACATATAGAAACTAACACGTACATATAAGAAATCCCCATCTCACCTTCACTCAATTCCCAACAAAATAGTTCCTAGCCAAGGATCATCTGGCTTCCACTTCTAAGGTCTGTGTTTTATACGAGTTCGTATTTTTCTTATTTATCCTTAAGGTTCTAATACCTAGGCTCTAATACCAACTGTGACGGCCCCTCTCCAAATCTAGGGAACCGCCTGGCCTAATCCCGTAATTAAGCCTTAATCATATCCACGCAGGACTTAAATACGTATTAGTCAGCCTTTACAGCCTAGACGCCTGTTTTCTCGTGTTCAGGATAAGTAATACACTAGTCCTACCCGTTTATAAAATTTAGAGTTAATTAAAACTTTTTATTAAATTAATTAATTAGCGGAAGTCTTATTGATTATGCGAAAGCAATTAGTAACTTATGCGGAAGCCTATTATAAAACCCTAAGTGTGGAAAAACCAAGAAATGACATCACATATATAATGTCCTCAAAATGCATTGAAACAGTAAAATAGTCTAAGTCAAGTCGGGGAAACTAACGCTCAACCCAATATACAACCCCAAATAGTATCTGAAAGACGTATATAACATATACAATCAAAATATCAAAAGAAGACATACAATCGATACAGTGACGCGCCGGGGGCTCAGGGATAATCGCCGATCTTCTTTTTGCCCGGCCTGCTGGTAGACAGCTCTGCACCCACCATCATAAAAAGGACGGTGAGTACAAGAATAAAACGGTAATCCCCAATAACAAGTTTAATTTGCAATTCCAAATATTCAAATGGTATTTAAAAGCATATAAATGGGAAAACTGGAAAATAAACCATATGCGAGTAAATACCAGAGTTAAACAAGTGATACTGACACTAGGCTAAGTAGTGGTGATTTAGGTCCGATCAGCAGGGAAATGTGTCACTCCGACTCAATAATCATTTAGCACAAGGGATTCTAACCCAAGTGTTACCAGGGACTCTAACCCCGGTGTGTAGACCCACCTTAGGGACTCTAACCCAAGTGTTACCAGGGACTCTAACCCCGGTGTGTAGACCCACCTTAGGGACTCTAACCCCGAGTGTCATACAATGTTAAGTAACATGTGCCGACATCCCCAGGGACTCTAACCCCAGGAGTCGCACACACCTCGATCGAGTACGGGACCTAAATGCAAAAACTACTTTTAAATTTCAAGAAATACCAAGTATGGATTTGTCAAAGCATAGGCACATCTACACACCTAAACAAATAAGGAATACAAGTCCTCTTAAACATTTATAAGATATCCACTAGCCTAATAGCATGCTATTTATCATTCAATTCACATTTAAAACAACAAGAATAGACATAGCATGGGATAGAATCAACGAATCAAATCAAATGAATGGATATCATGCAAACTAGACTCATCAAGTGAGCATAGACACAAAGAACACATGATATAAGAATATAAAGGCAAAATAGTCAAAAGGACTATGCAAGGACAACAATTAATAGAAATGAAATGTCAAGTAAAGTTGCCATTGGGTATACTCACTACAACAAAGTAAAGTCCTAGCTTTACTGGCCTCCCGATACTCCAAATCTTGTATTCGCTCTCTCATACCCTTTTCCTAGGTTCCTGAGTTTGGAGTCTCATTAGTTCAAGTATAGTGGGTTTAAGCTCAATTTAGTGGTGTTTATTGTGTATTCAAATTGGTTCAATAGGCATGAAATGGTCAAAATATCGAAATATAATTTTTTCCAATTTTTTTTTTGTTTGGGTCGGGTCGACCAAAACGGGTCGGACCCGACCCGACCCTGGACCAGAACAGGTCCAGGCTCGGATCATGGGCCGAGCCTTGCCCGTTTTGGGCCCGGCCCAACAGGGGGTCTTCTTCCCCGATCGAACCTCTGGTTCGATCGGGAGGGTTTGTTCTTCTGGTGATGGGTTGGGGTTGCTCTCCACCCCAACCCCGGTGGAATCGATGGCAGGGGAGACACCCTTGCCATCTCCACCTCGGCCCAGTTCGGCCATGGGGTTCGGCCTCCATGGCCGAACCCCACTCTCGGCTACCCCACCGCCAACCACCGAACCCACAACAACAACGAGGACTCACCTCGATTGTGACGTCTCCACCTTCTCCTCTCCTTCCTGGCGCGTTCCTTCTTCTCCTCCTCCTCTCCTTTTCTTCTTCTTCCTCTCTCTCGGCCCTCCCTGTTCTGGTCTGTGTGTCTGTGTGTGTGTGTGGTGTAGGTGTAAGTGGGGTAGTGGACACGTGGTGTTTGTTTGGACAAGTGTGGTGTAGTTTTGACAAGTGTGATGTTAGGTGTCGTGACACCTAATTGTGACACAGCTAAGACACTCGCCCGTGTTTTCGGGCGTTTCCACGCCCGATTTCGCGCCCGAACTGTGATATACGTGTACCGCCGCGTCGTTAGCCACCCAATACCTATTCCATTTTTTACTCAACTATAGGCCTTTAATTTGATTTACATTAACAAACACAACCATAGGCTTATAAGTAATTCCTTATTTCATATTAGTATTAAATAAGACTTACCAAAATGCTAACTACCCGGTTCCCCGGCTCGCACGCTACTCGAGGCGTGTCCCCACTCTCGTCTCGACACCTACAACTGTACAAACCGACTTAGTAAGTCTACACAATACATAACACTAGGCACACATCAATACAAAAATACGATATACCTTGGCCACGTGCCTCGGTCGGTGCACGTACCACAGTGTAGGTCCCACGTCAAGGGTCGGTGTTCCTGATTAAGGAATTAAAACGGGGTTAGAGATTTGGGCCGTGACAACCGCGACTTCGCTGTGCCCCTTTTTGGGGCCAACTTTCGCCACCAATTTTTTGTTTTTTGTTCAACCCACCCAAATTTCAATAAACATCAAATATCAAGAATATGAGTTGTTGGAAGTGATGAAGATCGAGATATTACCTACTTTGAATTCTTTGTGTGGTTTTGTGTTTTCCTCCACCTTCAATTCGCCATATCTAACTAGTTATTTTCACTTTCCTTACTTGGTTTGTGTTGGAGCAAAGGAGGCCACACACTTATAACCATTTTATAAAGATAGAATCTTGGGGAGTAGGGTTTCCAAATAATTTCTCAAATTACAAAAATGCCCCCTAAGGGGTGTTTAGATCAATTTAATGTTTTTAATTAAGTTAGTACCCCTAACTTAAGCCTAATGTTCATTAATTTAATTTATTAGCATATAATATACGGATTTACCATGCCAACCACATTTAAAATTGTTAAATTACCAAACTACCCCCGATGTGAGTATTTTAAGTTTTTGGGTTGTTACAATTAACAATGGAAGTACACGAAGATACATTGAATTTTAATATATATGACGCAATGAAATACCCAATGGATGTCTTTTCCTTATCATAGTAGATATGATAGACCCATTGATAGAAAAGTCTTTTAGAAGAGATAAAACAGATAAATTTGGAATTGGTAATTGAAGATTTAGTAGAAGAAGATGATAGAGACGAGGTGACAAAAGAGATCATAAGTACTTTGGAATCATAAACTGATATGCCAGAACTTACTTATAGCCTAAATTTATCTAGATCTCATTCAAAACTTTTACCTTCTATAGTTAAAGCCCCATAACTAGGTCTAAAAAATTTACCAGATCATTTTAAATATCTTTATCTAGGGGACTATAACAAGTTACCAGTGATAATTTCTAATAAATTAACAAATTTAGTAGAAGATAGATAAATAAATGTGCTGAAAGGATTTAAAGGAGCAAAAGGATGGACCATAGCTAATATTAAAGGAATAAGTCTTGTAACGTGTATGCATAGGATAAATCTAGAAACTGACATAAAAGCTTCCGGACAAGCTCAACGTAGATTAAACCCACCTATGATGGACGTAGTAAAAGCTGAAATATTAAAATTATTAGATGCATGAATGATATTTCCAATAGCTAATAGCAATTGGGTAAGCCTAGTCAAAGTAGTTCCTAAAAAGACATGAATTATAGTAATAACAAATGAGTATGGAGAGTTAGTACCAACTAGAATCCAAAATAGTTAAAGGGTATGTACAGATTATAGGAAGTTGAATGCCTCAACAAGGAAGGACAATTATCCACTTCTGTTTATAAATCAGATGTTAGAAAGATTAGCTCGAAAACCCATTAGTAATTTTTTGATGGTTATTCAAGATTTCATCAAATACCTGTAGCCCCAGAAGATCAGGAAAAAATAACTTTTACGTGCCCCTTTCGTACATTTGCTTAGAGACGTATGCCTTTTGATTTATGTAATGCACTTACAATTTTTCAAAGGTGTATGGTTATATTTTCTCTAATTATGTAGAAAATCTTATTGAGGTCTTCATGAATGATTTTACTGTTTATGGTAATTCTTTCAATGAATAATTAGTTAATTTAACTAAAGTGCTTAAAAGATGCATAGAAAATAATTTAGTATTAAATTATGAAAAATGCCACTTCATGGTAGATCAAGGACTTATATTAGGACATATAGTGTCACATAAATGAATAGAGGTAGATCCAGCTAAAATTCAAGTAATCAAAATGTTACGTCACTACGGTGAGAGAAATACTTTTATTTCTTGACCATACAGGATTTTATAGAAGATTTGTGAAAGATTTTTCTAAAATAACACAACTTTTATGCAAACTATTAAAAAAAACGTTCCTTTTGAATTTACCAATGATTGCAAGATATCATTTAATAAATTAAAGGATTCTTTAATAAACATACCTGTGATTAAATCACCAGATTGGTCGTTACCTTTTGAAATAATGTGTGATGCAAGTAACTATGCAGTTGGAGCTGTTTCAGGTTAAAAAATAGGAAAAGATTCTCATGTTGTATATTATGCTTCTAGGACACTAGAACCAGCCCAACAAAACTATACTATTACTGAAAATGAACTTTTAGCGATAGTGTTTGCCTTAGAAAAATTTAGACCTTATTTATTAGGAACAAAAGTAATATTTTATTCAGATCATGTATCAGTGCGATACTTAATGGTAAAACAAGATTCTAAACCAAGACTAATAAGTTGGATATTACTTATATAGGAACTTGACATTACTATAAAAGATAAGAAAGGAGCTAAAAATCTAGTAGCAGATCATTTAAGTAAGTTAAAAAATGGAGAACCACCTATACCATTAAGGGATGAATTTTCATATGAACATAAAGTATAAAGACTGATGGCCCATGGTATCTTGATATAGTTAATTATCTTACCACCAATAGGTTATCACCTTATTTGACGAGAGCTCCAAAAAATAAAATTTAAACAGATTCTAAACATTATTTATGAGATGCTCCCTATTTATGGAAATTTTGTAACGACCAAATAATTAGTAGATGTATACCACATTCAGAAGTACAGTCAATTATATCTCATTGCCATACTTATGCATGTGGAGGAAATTTTGGTCCACGTAGAACTGCTAGTAAAATTTTAGATTCTAGATTCTTTCGGCCCACTATATTTCATAATTGTTTTCTTTATACAAATCTTGTCCAAATTGCCAACGAATAGGAAACTTAGGACATAGAAATCAAATGCCTTTACTTCCTATTCAGTTTTGTGAAGTGTTTGATATATGGGGTATAAATGTCATGCGACCTTTTCCACCATCTAATGGTTATATTTATATTTTACTTGTTGTAGATTATGTGTTTAAGTGGGTAGAAGTAAAAGCTACTAAAATTAATGATTCAAAAATAGTGGTTAATTTCCTTGGAATTTTTTTTTTACAGTTTTTGGAATACCTGTAGCACTTATTAGTAATAGAGGTTCATATTTTTGTAATCGATTAGTTGCTATTCTACTTGCTAAGTACAACGTCAAACATAGGACATCTACAGCATATCACCTATAAACTAGTGGACGAGTTGAAACTTCAAATAGAGAAATTAATTCAATTCTGGAAGAAATAGTTAGTCCAACACATAAGGATTGGAATCTTAGATAAGAAGATGCATTATGGGCATATAAACAACATTTAAGACGCCCATAGGTTTGACACATTATAGGTCAGTATTTTGAAAATCATGTCATTTACTAGTAGAATTAGAACATAAAGCCTATTGGGCAAAAAAAAAAAACATGTAACATGAGTTATAATGAAGTTGGAAACCAGCGTAAGTTGAGTCTTCAAGAATTAGAAGAACTTAGGAATGATGCTTACAAAAATGCATCAATTTATAAAGATTAAACCACAACTTTTCATGATAAGAAACTAATTCCTGAAAATCTTCAAGTAGAAAATAAAGTCCTACTCTTTTATTCAAGACAAATAATTTCCTAAAAAACTCCGTTCAAGATGGATAGGACCTTTTATGGTTATGAATTTATTGCCACATGGTGCTGTAGAAATAGAAAGCTTCAAAACATGAAAAAATATTTGAAGTAAACGATCATACGTTAAAACGTTATTATGAAGATTTTTGTTGAACATGATATGGAGATCAATCTCATGCCTTAAAAACAAAGTTTGAAATTTACATCAACTCGAGTGAAATTGTTAAGGATGAAAAAATTAAACTCTGGATATGCAACTAAAGCTTCAAGATCTAGGAAATCTGATGGAAATTTTCAACGATGATCCAGGGAAACTCTTCCTCTACATGCTGATCAACGAAGTTAGTTTTCCTGGTGTTAAACTTGACTTATAGCTAATATGAATATCTTACTGGAACAATGCTTTAGAAAGGCCAAGTTGAATGGTTTTATAGCACCTTTGGTTGTCAATAAATGAAACGGTGATTAAAATTTTTCCACTAGGAATGTCGATGAATATGCTAGTGTAGGTGGGACGGTTTAAGTATCTCACAAACTTCTTGATGGTATCAACGATTGAAAAGGATGATGTTATATTGATGGGACCAACTTTTCTCAAGAGGACTGAAGTTGTTCTTGATGTCGATAAATGTATAGTTACGCTTAAGATGGTAAATGATTATACGTGCCTTCAGGGAATATAGGAAAATCAATTAAATTGAAAAAATAGTTAAAATAGGCCAGCGATATCTCAACTATTCCAGTTTGTACAGGATTTCACTGCAGAAATCGGTATCAGTTTGCATAATTTTTAGTGTAAAAATAAGTCAACGATTTGTCATCGATTCACGTTTACCCTAGGAATCGCTGAGCTATTCAATGGACCACTAGGGCTCATTTTTAGCAATTTAGGCAGCGATTTCCCAACGAATCCATTTAAACCCTGATTCGCCGAGAACGAATACGCATTTTTAAAAAATCAAACCCCAAATCGCCATACCATAAACAGTTTCAAACCCAAAACCCTTGCACCCATTCGATTGTTAGTTGATTTTTTTCTAGATTCGACCCTTCAAATCTTGAATTATATCTTATTCAAGTGCATACATAATTGTTTAGGAGTGATTCAACCTTAGAAATTTCAAAATTTAGTTTATACAACCAAGTTAGGGCTTAAGTGGGTGTTGTTCAAATTGAAATTTGGATAGGGAGTGTAAGGAGCTAATAAAACATATTACTTGGGAGATTCACCCTCAAGAAGTTAATAAATTGATACTCTAGCGTTCTTTTGATTTTGATATTTTGAAAAAAATTAATTTTTGATGATATTTTTGCCGACTATGGTTGATGAATTTTTATTGCAAAATTATTTTTGAAAAATAGGTTTAGATACAAATCTTCAATTCAAATATTGGATTTCAAATGAGTTTAAGGGCTTTTTATGAATTTCTCCAATATATAATTATGATAGGAATATGTCGATGGAATTATTATAGATGTACTATTTTCAACTTTTTTGAGATTCAATGATAAAACATTTTCAAAAAACTATTTTCCATATTGTGACAGTTTGAAATTTTCAAATACAGGACTTCAATTTACTTATTTCGTCATAGTCGAGTATTTCTATGGCGGGAGGAGGTAGAGGATGAGGTAGGAGTAGTAATTAGGATAAAAGGAAGGGGTAGTGCAAAAAAAACCCAAGCAGAAGTATGTAGCCCCTAATGAATATTATACCTACCGGGGTTAGTATTAGAGAATCTAGAATTGGGAGGACTGAGCTTAGACATCAATTTCCATTTTCATCTGATGAGGAAGAATATTTTGAGAATGCAAACCCTAGTCATTTAGTGCCTTATGACCTTTTATTGTTTGTGGGACCTAGAGCTCAGAGGAGGTACTATAGTGATAAGAAGAGGGTAATCATTCATGAAAAGGGTTCAATATTCAGAATGTGAGCATGTATGAGGATAAGACTGTGAGCATCATCAGAGGTCGAGGATGGGAGTAACTTTTGAGAGACTATGAGGGTAGAGGAGAAAAAAGGTGTTTGAGAATTGTGTGAAAATTTTATGTGAATGGGCATATTAGTAATGAATTGGATAAAGTAGTAGCGCAAGGGAAGAAAATTGATATTTCACCTAAGAGATTGAATAAATTTTTCGGTCCACCACAAAAAAATCAGAGGATGAGGAGGATTACCCAAATGTCATTTATCTTAATAAGGAATCCTATCCCTATGAGATGATCCAGGACGCATTGGATGTACTTTCGGGAAAGGGATTTTGCGCTTGATAGGGAAAGACACCCGAAGTTTATTGAAACCACCAATTTCAAAAAAATTACGAAGAGTTGGAGTTATATTATAGATGCATGTTTTTATCCAACCAGGCAACACTTTAAAGTGAGAAATCCTAGAGCTGCTTTACTTTACCATATAGTGACGAAGAAGGGTTATATCAATGTTGGAATGATTATAAATGATCCAATGAAGTTTACAATGAAGACTATGAAAAATGAAGGGCTACCGTTCCCAATTTTGATCACTCAATTGTGTAAGCAAACAAAGGTGGGTTTTGACAATAAGTTTGATGTATTGCCCGATTCGAGAGTGCAAGGAATGAAGAAAGTGGTAGGATACAATGAATTGGAATATGAAAAAGAATCATTTTATGCGATAAATGTGAGAGAAGCAAGAATGCAGATCAAAAAAGAAAATAGAACAAAAATAAAAGAAGACGAATGAAAAGCGGTAAGATTGATGACTCGAGTGAATATGTCTAGTGTTGATACAAGTTTGGCACCATCTTCTTCACAACCTAGGACAAGAGGATTTTTCCATACCATATTTTCTTCACTTATGTGTAGGCAAAAGAAAATTCATCGAAATGAAGAAATGATAGCAGCAAACGAGAGGACCTTTACAACATTGTCATTTTATGTCTAAGAGAAGGCATGAAAGTCATTTGCAAGATTCAAGGAGAAGTATCGGCATCCCATCTTTGCATTTGCAACTCCCAACTGGGAATTACAACCTAGCTGATAGTTATATTTCACAACCTTCTGCAAGAATGGATGAAGATGAAGAAGATAATGATGAATTCGCTTATGAACATCGCCCTATGTATTCTTTTTTTTTTTACGAAACGAATGAATGAATGATTAATTGCATTGCCCTTGCTTTAATTTTTGCTTATGAATAAAATATGTTCCCTTTGCATTCCATTCATTTGAAGTTTGTAGAATTACATATTTTTCTATTTCATTATATTTTTATTACACATATCAATTCCTTTATGTTTCACGAGGTATATTTGTTTCGTTGAAAACCCAACTTAATTTTTCAACCTTGAGGACAAGGTTTGGAATGAGTTTGGATGTATTTTAGGTGAAACATAACAACTATAACAAAGAAAGTAAGGAAAGAGAAGAAAGGTAGAAGATAAGTTAAGAATTGATCCAAAAAGTTTAAAATTTTGATATAATATTCAAGTAAGTTGATGAGATTTTTTAAATTTTTCCCGAATTCAAGTAAGTATGATTCCATTTTACTTTATTTTTAGTTTTTTTGAAGTAAACTTTATTTTTAGTTAGAAATATCATATAATGAATATATAATAGATTTTTGAATAGAAGTCATATTTCTATTACCCAAGTGAATTCTATGATAGAAAGAATCAATTTTTATACCCTTTTTGATTATTTTTACTAGTTGATGTATGCACTGGATTACCTTGTCTTAGTCATGCGAATAGGTAGAAAATCAAAATAATAGTGTAAGATGAACAAAACGGATTTCTAAGATTCTTGTGATACAAAGGCTATTGATTAAGTATTTTTATAGTATATATATAGAATGTTATTATGCTACAATTGAAAGAAGAAATGGGTTGGAAAACAATGAATTTTATAAGTTAGAAAGAATAATTTCTTTAACTTTAGCAGACAGTGAGAAGTGCTAACAAGAGTTACAAATATATAAAGAGTCCTATAGATTACAAAAGGAAATGGAGCAGGGAATTTATAGTGGGAAAATGTGAGAATGTCCAAATGAAATGGAGTAGGGACTCAAAAGGAAATAAATAAATAAATTAAAATAATTAAAAATAATAATTTGGATGAAGTAGAAAAAATGAGATATGAAAAAGGTGGATGTTCATAAACTCTTCAATGAACAGATTTAGCTCGAGTGCTTAAAGCTAGGGTTGAGTGAAGTATTTCTTAATCTAACATGTTTTAAATGATATATTCACTGGTATCTTAGAAAAATTCCTATTGATTTTGATTGTGGTACTATTTATAAAATATTTTTTTTAAATTAAGATTAATCTAGTGGTTTTTGTGTTTCAAGATTCTATACTAGTCATCGTAAGCTTGATGCTTGTCAGCAGCGATTCAGAAAACCTATATTATGTACTGGCCATGGTATTGATTGAACTTTAAGTTCTAAGGGGTATTACATTGGGTGGTTAAGTTATCATTAAGGGATGGTTCATTTCTTTAAAATCATTCAATTCTATCATAAGTTCCATTTACTTGTGGGTAATATGTTCTATTTGAAGATCAATTCTATTTAAAAACTTTTATTATTTAAAGTTAAGATAAATTATATTGAAATTAGTATATAAAGAATGAAAAGAGAATATGATTGAGAGTATTCCTTTGCTCGAGACAACAAAGTGTTGAGTTTGGGGGTATTTGACAAGTCGATAATTAGACATGTTCTATAGTGTAATTTAGAATGATTTTAGATAAAAATGATGATATTATACTGGGAATTCTATTGTTTTTGTGATTTCAGGATTTAATTAGGAAAAATGAAGAAATGGAAGAAAAATATGAAAAAAGTCAAAGCAGTCAACTAGAGAAAAAGGTCCAGCGATTTCTCAGCGATACGAGATTACACAGGAATTGCTACCTAAATCGGCAATAGAGAAGGTCTAACAATTAGCCAACAATTATCCAGCGAATAAGGATTTAAAAAAAAACCACTGGATGAATTGCTGGAACACAAAAATATATTTCTTGCAATTAACTCAGTGATTTGTGAACAACATAGGATTTGCTGACAAATTGCTGAGGTCAGTGACGTGTTTTTTAGGTAAAAACAAAGAATTTGAGTTTTTCTATGATTTGTACACTAAGGAAAAATATAAATTAGACCCTAGGACTTTGAAATAAAGAGCCCTCAATTTGGCATTATTAGTTTTAAAGTTTTTTCAATTAGGTTTTAGTTTAGTTCATTGTTTATTGCTTTTTGGGACTCTTTGGAGATTCAAGACTTATTTAAGATATTTTACATTAATGTCTTTCAATTATTTCTTTATTGTTATGTATATTATTAATATGTGTGAGTAGTTTATTATTCTAAACAATACTCCAGATAAGATTGTAAACCATTCATCAATTTAGTCATAATGCATAATTTATGTACTTAATGATTTAAACCAATCACACAAGTCAATCACAGTTTTCATAAGTTGTTTTTGCGTAGTACAACTAATGATTCTTTCTATTGAGTGCATTGTGGCCAATATGTTTCTTAATATAGGATATCTAAATCTATGTGTATGATTATTGACAACAATTATAGAAGTAGTAACTAGGATTAATCTATAGGGCAAAAAACTATCCGAGTGGGTATTCTAGGCGATTGTGTTCTAAGTTATTTAATGACTAATATAATTCTGATTTTTATTTAGTTTGGATTATGTATGATTTTTATTGTGCGTTAATGCTATCGCAATTTCTAGTTTATTGCATTTTAGCCAATAAGTAGAATTACAAGGGTAAGTATATGGCTTATTTCCATTGAGTATAGGAAAACCAATAGTTTGCTAAATGCTATCAACCTATTGTGATTGTAGTTTAATGATTTAGGATCATTATATAAATATGATGATTTGATTATGACTATGCTTTAATGAAAATGTTGAAATATGACGGTTTACATATCATTTTCTAAGATGTTTTATTTAGATATTTAATTTATATTGATTTCTCGATAGTTTATTTAAATTGCATTATATTAGTTTATTGATTTAAATTGCTTATAGTTTAATTATTGTAATTAATTGATTGATTCATTTTTAGATTGATAGTGTTTAATTCCCGTTTTAATTAAATTAATTAAATTAAAGTAAATTAAATCTGATAAGACTTTAGTGTAGCCTTAATTCTAAAGAGATTTGTAAAATCCATGTGGAGACGATATTCCATTAACCATTACTACAAATAATAGGAAATACGGGAAACTTAAACTTAGACCGTCAAAAGACTTTGGCTTGGTTGGGTAACAGGGAAAGATAATTCATGGATTTAAAATGTTGAAAAACCTAAACTTAGACCGTCAAAAGATTTTTTTTTAAAGAACATAAAATATTTTACACTGCACATAACTTCAATTTTTTTATCACATTGTGTAGTCCTCATCTTTCTCCAACCACCCAAGTCCTTGCTCCATTTTCCAGCGGATACTGTTTTAGGCGGGGCTCTCTAATCATGACTTGATTTTTTCATCATGATTAATTTCCTTTTATTTTGGGTATATAAATGATAAGTCAATAATTAGACAGACTTTATAGTATATTTTAGGGTAATTTTATATGTAAAAAGGTATATTACACGAGGTTTTCTCTTATTTTTTGTTATTTCAGGTAATAATTGGAATAAATGAAGAAATGGAGTAAGAATGGTAGAAAATGAAGGATTTGATTGAATGGAAGTGGTACATAAAGAATCATCAGCGAATCAAGGATCAATTAGAATTTACTGCTGGTGAATCCTCAACATTTTGGGATTTACACTAAGAATCGCTAGATAATTTAGTGGAGCACAGAGGTAGTTTTTCAAGTATATAACCAGCGATTTGAGCAATAAGTGGAATCGCTAAGGAATCGTTAGATTCGATTTTGAGAATTTTAGATAACCACGATACGCTTGAGTTAGTTTGGGATATGTACTACCTACAATACTATTTATATGACTCTATGGCTACGAAATCAATTGCCCTTGAGTAGTTATATCAATATTTCATTGCTATTGGAGCCGTAGTTTACTTTAATAGTTTATTATTTTAGTTTATTGCTTTATTGTTCATTGATTTTGGAGACTATTTTCAGATTCAAAGTACTTATTCAGCGGTATTTATCTATGTCTTTTATTTACTTTATCGCAATGTTTGTTATAATAATGATCGAGTAGTTTATTAATCTAAACAAAGTACGAACATGAACTTGATCCGTTTTATGATGTAGTCACGATGAGATGATTTTGTAGTTAATGTTCTTAACCAATCGTATTCTTTAATTCACTGATTTAATAGATTATTATTTGCATATTATAATCATGAAACATGAATTTCATGCATAGTCTAGAATGTGTATTATCATATTTGGATTCAATATCTAGTTCAAAGTAGTAACTAAGATTATTTAAAATGTCTATTACTGTTTATATGTCTTAGGTGGGTTGAGATTTAATTTTAATAATGAAGTGGCTTTCAGAAGGTATCAGATTTACTATTTCGAAGTTTTCATAAATTGTAATGCAGTTTTATTGACTAAAGTTAATTTCTTTGATATTCAAAAGGGTTAATTCAATAAAATTAGAATGTGACTTCTCAACCGGTATAAGGAGAACATATGGCTTGATAAGGGGTGTTTTCTTACTTATGATTAGAGTTTAAAGATCTAGAATACTTTATTAAGAGATTAAAGTATAGTCACGACTATGATTTAATTAATATGTTTGGATGCAAAACAAATTGATGTTTCATTTTTCTAGATGTTTGTTTAGATATCATTTTTTATTATAGAATTGAATTGATTTGAATATTAGTAAATTTGAATTGTGTTAATTAAGTTAGTTTAATTAGTTTACTTAATTATTATAGTATTATAGTTCGAATTAGTGATTTTTAATTCCCATTTTAATTAAATTAATTAAATTAAAGTAAAAAAATAATAAAAACTATTAAAAGGTTTTTTCCTAAAGAAGTTTGCTAAGTCCATGTAAGGACGATCCACTTATCACTACTATAATAATGATATACTGGAAACTTATTGTACACGCTCAATACATGTCAATAAACAAAAGTTTTTACTCTATTTTCTTCTTCTTTTCATGTCAATTTTTAATGATTTCAAGTGTAAGACTAGCTTCCAACTAGGTAAAGGATTATAAGCTACAACTATGGGTTTAATATTGGGTAAGAAAAGAATTAAGGTTGGTTTGACTCAAATTGGCAAACTAGGGATAGGTTAATAGGTAGGCTAAAGGCTAAGGGTTTAAACAAATAAGACTACATCTTCACCCAAATATATTCTTAAGTTACTACTCGGTTTTAAATGGATTGCAAACATATCCTGGAATCTATAGAGATTTAGTTGACTCTTGTCCTATTGTGACCTTCTACCCGCTTTCATATCTAGCATAAAACCTTGACTCCACACTAGCACTCTTTGGTGTAGACTTAGTATGGTAGATCAATCATAAGAATGCTAGTTTGTTCACATTGGCTCTTTTTAGTACACATTCTCCAACATCATGGGATATATTGCACTTGGAGAATTTATGATCATCATTCGATAATTTCTTATAGCTCATTAGATTTGCTCCATAGCATAAGCCTCTCTTTTCGAGTGCACGTCATTATACTGCCAACATCATTTTGAACTTGTCTCTACCATTGCTAAACTTAGTCACCGTGGTAGTCAAGTTCTCTACTTCTTTTACTAAGGCATCTCTTTATTTCATGACCTCATTCAACTCATATTGGAGTTCATTAATGGTCTCATTTCGCGACTCAATCTCATAAATTACTACAGTCAAGTTTTTTTGGAGTTGTTTGGCCTTTTTTACCTCTTTCCAAAACTTTTTCTTAAGATCATCAATGCTAGGAAAATCATATAGATCATCAACATAATCAAGATTTAAAGCATTATAGTCATTTACCTCACTTTATGCCATGAGAAAAAGTGTAGCCTTCTCATTTTTCGACTCATAGTCGAAGCCGGATGAAGATGAGTCATCCCATGGTGCCTCGAAGCTATTCTTTCCTTCTCTTTTCCCCAACTTTCTTGGATGGAAAATCGGCTTTGATGTGACTCGATTTGCCATGCCCGAAGCAAACTACTTCATTTGATTTGCCTCCAATCTTGAACTTTTCTCTAATACTTGTCACACTTCTACATAGCCTTGTGGAGCCTTCTTGAAAGCATAGCAACTTCCTCCTCAAGATCATTTTCATCATTAGACTTCTCAAAATCAATGACCTTGATGCGTGCCGCAAGTATAACAGCTAGCTTGTAGTAATAGTGCATTGATCACAAATATCGTCCTCAGGGAAAGGATTTTGAGCTAGTTATTTACCTATTTAACTTTAAACTATTGCTAAGAACATCACTTTTTTTAATCGGTTTTATACTATATAAACTAATCTAACAAATCAATGTAAATTTTACTTGAACTCTTATATTAAAGATATCTTAGTTCACAACTTCACCTAGGTAATTTAATACTTTTGTTTGTATCTATTTTTATATCTGAATATGTTTTGTGCAATGCCTAATTAGAATAGATAAATTCCTTTCAAATCCACTTCAACTCACTATCAACATAGAGAAGATTCTAATGTGCAAACTAGAACTCTACCTATCGGTATGAATAACTTAAGCTCCACATTGCTTTAAGTCCAAAATCTTTGGATTCATAACCAACTAATTTTACTATATGTGCCTCCCTAATCAACAACTACTACTCGATGTTATGTATTTTATGGTTCTTCATTTCATGTCCAGATTAAAAGGCTTTAATGGCCATGATAACTCCTATAACCTAAGTTCACTAAATTGGTGATAAAGATGTTAAAGCATTACGTTTGGAATCAATATAAATTCTAACCATTACACTTTTTGTATTCACTTTTAATTCATATTCAAATCATAATATTCATACCATAGGATCCATTGATCCCTAAGATAAATAGACTACTCACACTTCATTGAAACATACATATCAAAATTAATAATGGAAATCATTACAAATAAGAGATGAATATAAATATTACCTTGATTTAATCAATGAAACTAAACGTGAAGCTTTCAATATTTTTTTTCACACAAACTCCTTAATACTCAAAATCAAAGTAAACCATAGCTAAATTACTATAATGGTGGCTAATAGTTCATATGTGACGAGTTTACCACGTCCTAATACCTATTTATACTCCCTAATTTACAATTTAAACCAAATTAAAATTCTAACTTTCTATTTCATGCGTGTCTGGCATTATTACTAATGTCCCGGTAATGTGCCTTATAGGACATTGCGCCGCCACTGCATGTGTATATTTTGACTCCCTGGTGCCCTGGCGCTATCATTACCATCTTGGCGCCGTCCACTTTGCACCACAGTGCCGCCACTATGCCGGACCTCCAAACTTCGTTTTATTCACTTTTTCATCTCTTTCACGCCATGCCTTTCCTTCCAACATTGTGCCTTGTGTTTCCACAACGCCTACATGTGTGGCCACGACACCAACAATATTTTTGTAGATTTTTGCTTCGTTTCTTCTTGTTATTCCTCTTTTCTTTCCTTCACACCTTAATTACCTGAAAATATAATAATACCATTAATTAGAACTCATTTAGAAATATTTATACTAAATATACTATTACACTAACCCTATATATATGTATAATTAATCACTTATCAAATACCCCCAAATATAGGATTTTGCACATCCCGAGCAAAGGTGTGTTCTACTAAGTCTCCGAATAAATAATTCTCATTCAATTTACATTGTTCATGATGTATCCTTTAATTAACTAAGTTTCAAGTTAATAATCCACTAAAAAGTTTTTCCTTACAAAAACTTATAATTTTAAGACAAGTAGCTTTAACAACTTATATAACTTAACTTTCGAAACACAAAAGTAGATCACACACAAAAATCATTACTACTCACAAGTTTCTTTCATCTCAACCCAAGTACCAAGTATGCAATCACATAATTTCTCATTAAGTTTAGGAATTCACAAATAAGCATAAATCAAACTCATCTTTGATAGAATTTAGCACTTCAAGACTCTATAGGACTTAACATAGCTAGAATAGAAATTTAACTAAATTAGCTACTTCTACTAGAGCTAAATCTTTTATTTGAAGAGTTTTAGTTTACTTTCGCCTCCTTTTCTTAATTGTTCTTTTCTCATTTCTTTTCTTCTTCTTTTCATTTTTTATTTTCACAGTCTCTGCTCGTTTTCATATGGACTCATTCTTCCTTACTTTTTCCAACCATTAAGTTCTCTAGTCCATTTCCTATAGAACTTGTCAGATTCTATCATTTTTCCTTTATTTCTAAAACTCTTATTAGCACTTCTCACTTTCACTAAATCAATTCGGTTAACTCCAAATTTTAATAAACAATGCTTATTTCTTCCCCTAGTTGCACTAAGTCTTTATTTACTTTGTATTTTCAAGTACGATTCACATTTATTATAGAATCCTTAGAGATCTAACTTTCTCGACAAGATATGTTTAAATTTCTTGCTTTCGTTTCTAGTTCTAGGACGTCCCTGACTCTAGATTTCTAATCATGTAATCACACCGTTGCTTGCTACATTTCATTATTTTTTCTTCAAAATTTAAAAATACTCTATTAAGTTTTATATCAACAAGATACTTAAAATCTACTTATCCACAATTAAAGGCATGAACATGCAAAATAACTATTTATTCATTACATATAACTTTATATAAGCTAATCTATACTACTTAGACATTCATATATAAATAAAATAAAATAAATTATACACTACCATGCTTTCCTCCTTAACTGCTTCAAATTAAAATTTTAAACGATCATACCTATAGTGTTTATCCTTATTTCTCAGCCTATTTACCACTTTATATTTTGTATTGTAGTGTCAATGCCCCCAAACTTAAACCAAACCTTGTTCTTAAGGTTTAAAAGTAATCCTAAAACATGAAAACACTAAAACACAAACAAATATAATAGCACAAGTTAAAATAAACTAAACTAAAGATAGAATTAAAACAAGTGAATAGTTAACAAAATATCCCAAATGTTAAAAAAAATCACTCTCAACTTCCAAGGTCTAAAGGATTCCTATTACACTAACTTTAGGACTGCGAGTCATCATCATCATCTGCATCATCAGTTTCAGCGTAAGATGATGTCAATGGATGCTCCACCTTCCTGCTCTGCACCAAATCTAGATCGAACACTTAAACTAGTGATGCGGGAAAACCAAGTGACCTATCAGTAGGTCTCAACCGTTTGCTCCTCTCATATCTAGCTATGTCTCGATAATTTTCAACAAACAACATGAAATCGCATAACCCATTCCGTCGGTGTTGCTCTCTCCTTCCATATCCTGCTCAGATCTTAACATGGCTTCGTGGTTTTGTGCCCTGTCTTCATGGTACTGCCTAGTCAACATAGGAAACAACAACTTGTTCCCTTTCCAACATGATTGACTCCATCAGAATGTTGTAAATGATCTTTCCAATGTTGAATTCCCTTCTTTTTGTAATCTCATAACTTACCATGCGGAAAGTGGGGTATGACGATGCAATAAGGAAGTGTTGCTACGTTTTGTAAATTTTTCTAGCACTCTCCTTCTTAATGTGCTTTGGCACAATCCCTGTTCCCATGACCCATCCTTGTTATCTTGGGACAATCAATGCATTCTCTTCAACTCTAAAAATGTATAGGTTATAAGGTCTCTCATATAATTTTTTCACAAAAGTCTGTTCAGATATGTATAAGCTTAATTCCTCCAACCCATAGAAAGAACTGCTCTCACGAATTTCAAATAGAACAAAGACCCCTCTTAATTTCACTAGCTCATCCTTTATTGTGAACTTCGCATTAGCATAAAATTCAAGAATAATCACAGTCACTCTTAAAATGTCATTCATTCTATAATCTTTAGAGAGTCGCTCCCAATTTTGTTGCTTAATGAAATTATTTACTCTTTTATCGTACTTACCCAACAAACTAATCCCCTTTTCACAAATGAAATACCAATGTAAAATTTTCTAATCTCGGTCCTTAGCCTCTCTACAAATTAAAAATTTTGATTTAAAAGGTATAGGCTCTTCTTCATTGAGATTTCTAGAAGTAGATGCCTTGAAATCATTTGCTCTAGTTCGATTCACTTGTTTCCTTGTTCTTTCCATTTCTTCAAATTCAAGCAACTAAGCAACAACAATGCAATGCAATTTAGTCTTAAAATCACCTAAAAAATAAAAATATATATCACACGGATCATGCATACGCCTAATAATTGCAAAAACATCAACTAAGTCTCCACGGATACCTTAATGCTCAAGATTAACACAATCTTGCAAAACCTATCCTACAACCTCAAATCTACAATTGCATACAATATCATCAAAATTTTCAAAATTCAAAGCATAACTAGATGAAATAGTAAATTAATGCTGGATTAATTTCTTGCATAAAACACTCCTCCAAGTCTTTTTTAATCCATACCCTCTCACTTTTCTCACCAACTAGAACCCTAGCTCACTTTGGAATCAAAATCCTAAAATCTAAGCCTTAGCTCTTCAAATTGTGCAAATCCATAATGTGCTTGCCTTTTTCACTATCAATCACTAGAAACTCTCAAACTTTTCAAACATTGGCTCTAAAAGGATGTACGCTTGGTGTTTGTGGTGTGGTTTTAGTGCAATATGTAGAATGAATGAGAAATGGGATTTAAACTCCTTTTATTGACCCTTGTGCCATTCCTTATAGGCACGGCGCCGTGACAGCGCTGCCACTACGTCATCAATGTAGTAGGCCTTTTGTCCATTTTTTTGCTTGTTCCCACCTCGGCGTCGACCTCACACCCTACGTCCTTACGTATAATTTTTCACTAATTCTCCCCTGGTGCTCCTCCTACTTTGTATGTAATTCACAGAAGGTGTCATGATCACATAAAATAAAAAATAAAAAAAAAATAAAAAAAAAATTACCTTTCGATTGCCCATGCACCTTACCTTCACCGCTTTGAACTCTTTTGCTCCTTTTTCGCACTTTAAATGAGTTCACAAGACATTTCCATTCTAATGAGTCATCACTCAGCAAATTATCTTTCCTACACATTCGACACAAATTTTTGAAAGTTAGAACTAAACCTTATTAATTATAATTATTGAATTAAATACTAACTACTAACTAAAATTTATAAACTTGAAATTTTAAACTTTAAAATTTAAAGCCCTAGGTTGCCTCCCAATACCGCATAATTTAACATCATTAGCCAGATGCCTTTTTTCTCATTTAATCTGAGTATAAATCGAGAAGCTCTATCTACAAATCGAAGATTATGATGTCCTTCCTGTTCGAATACTAATCGTGATATTCCTTTCTTTTATGTATAAATTTGCTTTAACAGAGTTCAAGAATGGTCGCCTAAGTATCATAGGCGCATCATCATTCATATTATGGTTCATAACCTCGAAATGTGCGATGAATTTGAATCTTCCCACTTTCACATGCACATTAAAAATTATTCCTATAGTTGGTATCAAGTTGCCATTTGCTAGTTGCTAATTCATGGTATCGGGACAATTGATCTTTAAGTCGACGAGCAACATGTCCATGAATGGCATGACATTGAGTGTGTTGGGTTTTAGGGATCATACGCAGCAAGAAATTTCAAACAAATTTTGAAAAATCCTAATAAGATCGAAAATAAATTCCATTAAACTAGATCTATGAAAGTAAATCATACTTTATTCCGTTATTTCCTTCTCTGATCGGTCAATTTTTAAGACGTTCAAGTATGCGTCCATTATCATAAATCCACATACGAATAGTGACCACAATTTGGAGTGCTGGCCCCAAGAGAGATTGAAGACGTTTTCCTTTCTCTCCCAAAGTCAAGAGAAATCGAAAATAGCAAATATAACATCGTTTTACGGTTTCATCCTCTATTCATATATGTAGATAAGCATCACTTAAAATCATATTCGCAATACAACTTTTGTATTAAGCCAATTTAAGTAAATTACACATACTCCCCTATTAATAGGTTATCATATAACAAATCATAAGGGCATTTATGTCATGAATTTTATCATATAAAATTCATTACTCCGAACCAATTGAAATTGTGCAAAGCTATTCTTTGTGCGCGACCCAATAGGTTCATGTGACGTTGGCAGTGAGCCAAAATCATTTTAGTACACAAGTCATAAGCGGTCTCTAGCAAGGCATTATGCCTACCTAAGTTGCATGAATATCAAAATCGATACAACGTAATGACATATATCATATCCTTTTGTCGTGCGCTATCCTTTGATTAAACATAAGACATGGAACGTCACCCGTAATTTTCAATCGCACTAGTCTCGATCTTTAAGTAGACTAAAAACATCAAAGTGACATTGATCATATCAATTCACTTGGACTTGGCCATTTAACAGTCTAACATATCGAGGGATCCACTAAAATCTCTCTCTATACGAGAGGGATAAATTATATCTTGATTACACACCTTCACATATTATTCACATGCTAATCAATCACAATCTTTATAATCATTCAGTTAAAGACAAAGTTTGATTGTGTAAAATTACCATCCTCCTAATATTGTAGTCTATGGTAATCTCAAGTTGAAGGACTAAATGAAATAGAAATCATGAGTAACACCTATGACTTAATCCATTTGGTGTTCCCAAAGCGGGTCGGTCCAGTACCTTGTTCCTTGACAAGTACTCATAATCTCGATTCGCATCCTTATACACATGATCATCACATTACCATCAATCAAGATTCACACTAGTCTTAATTCATTATAGTTCTTAGTATAATGACTGACTAGGGACATTTATGATATTTCAACAAATACCCATGGATATTACTATGAGGTAAACATGCTATAACTTATAATAAGACAGCAAATGAAAACTTTAATTTTATTAACTAAAATTATAAGAAAAATAATGTTCTGGATTGACTTAGGGCACATGCCTTTACAGACTGAGGCTCCCTTATCACATAAGACGTTTCTAAATCGGTGCCCATCAATGTTTATTGGTATGCTTATCTCTCCAGGATCTCTCTTTTTGATAGGTTGAAGTAGCGGGATGAACTTGAGCTTTGTTTCCGGTTTCTTCGGAACCAACTTGATGTCATTGCTTTGTGGGTCTTCATTGGAAGGTCCTTTATCTTTTAGCTTGATCTTCCACTGTTGCTCCTTTTTTTTTCTTTAAAGCATTGATTCTTTGTTTCTTGATCAAGCTCATCTTGCCTCACTTCCGTTCTCTACTCATGAATCTCTTCATGCATCATCATAGCCAAAGTGTTAACCTTTTTTGGCTTGTACATCACTTGGTTTTGTCTTCACTCCTTTATTGTTGTATTGTTCATCATGTGAATAACACTTGCATTCTCTTTGGGATTGGTGACGGTGTTGCTATGAAACTGTCCTATTTTTCTTAAGTTCAAGGCTATAGCAAGCTGACCAATTTGTCATTCTTAATTCTTGATGCAATGTGATTGCTCATTATCCATCCTATTCATGGTTTGCTTTATTTCTTCCATATATTTCTAGTACTTCTCATTATGCTCTCTATTGCTCATGTCCATGGCTTGCAAATACTTCTTAATTAACTTCAAAGAAGTCATCTCTTCGTTCTGCCACAGCTTCCCTTGTTAGACCTGTTGTTCGAAGCCTTGAGGTAACTTCAGTGCATTATCAAGATTTCTATAAGAAAATTTTGAGTTGTTCTTATTGTTTCCTTGATAAAACTGTTGAGGAGCCACTCCTCTCAGTTTGAATTCGTTCCCGTAGCCTTTTATTCATGAAGTTGATGTCCTTACATTCCATTCCCTGCTATATGTCTATTTGGTTTAACCACCATACCTTGGTGATAAATGGGTTGTTGTGCTTCTTGTAGACCTTGGTGTCCTATTTGAAATTTAACCATCTGACTTCTCAGATTTGAGAGTTGTGCCATAATTACAGCTTGCGAGTCAATCTTGTAGACACATCAATGTTTTCTTACCCTAGAACTACTATCGGCAGTATAATTTTGAGACATAAAATCAAGGTGATCTAATACTCCATCCCCATCCTCGTTAAGTAAAGAGCCACCTGATGTAGCATCTACGTTTGTTCTTGTGCTGTAGTTCCTCCGATAGTAGAAAATCAGGAGTTGTACCCATTTCACGTATCTACGTCCCGAACATCTCCTCAGCATTTCTTTGAATCATTCCTAAGCCTCACCAAGAGACTCAGTGTATTCTTGCTTGAACTGATTAATCTCAAGTTTCCTTCACAGAGCTTCACTAAGGGAAATAACTTGTCAAGAAGTCTTTCATTGGTTTTTGCCCATGAGGTCATACTCCTTGCATTCAGCCTTTTGAACTAGGATTTAGCTTTTTCACCTAATGAGAATTGGGAAAATTGCATCTTGACCACCTCCTTTGTAACACCGATTATGTGCATGATGTCGCACTTTTCTAAGAGATTCTCAACATGTGCAACTAGATCTTTGTTGGATAGCCTATTAAATAGATTATTTTGCACCATGTTTATAAGATACGCTCTCAATTCAAACTCGGTTTTGTTGGCTGGAAGCCTCATCACTCCATTTTAAGTCTCCTGAACTTCTGGCTTGAAGTATTCATGAAGGCATCTCTATCCTCACGCTCTATCCTGCACTACCGGATCTCCTATAGGTTGATTATTCTCGCGGTCATGTTGTTGGTTTCTAGTTTTCTCCTCAGCCATCTTGATTCCTTTCTTTTTGTCCTTTGTTCATTCTTTCTATCTTTAAGTCATAAGGCATTAGGTTCTTCTCTCCCTTTCTACGCATGGACTAAATAGCCCTAAAAAGAAAACACAAAATGTTCAATTGCCGAAAGTCGTACTTAAAGCTTAAGCCTATTATTTATTATTGTTTTTATGAACTTAAAAGTAAAATACTAAATATAAAACTTAGCAACTTTTTAAACTAACCAAGTCATTCTAATGGCTACTTATCCCTAGCAACAACACCAAAAACTTGATGCGTGCCGCAAGTATATTGGCTAGCTTGTAGTAATAGTGCACTCAACTTACGTTGATTGGTTTTTGCACTAGTGGTTTTGTGACGACCCCAGATTCCAAGGCAAACCGGGCACCGCCACGTCGCCGAACACGTCACCAAGTCATGCTACGTCACCTGCACACCTGTCTATGACGCCCCGCGAACTATCCGTCTTGTAATCCGACTTAGTAAATTTTGTTGTTTTAAAAGATTAATATTCTATCGAAATATACTAAGTTAAGAAGTTTTACAACTTAATTTGTTTATTTTAATTCTTTTCAGGTTATTATTAATAGCGGAAGTCTTAATAACATGCATATAATTAACGTAAACAAGTTATGCATTAATTAACAACCTATGGGGTGGAAACCCAACAAAAGGATACCATGTATATCAGTTAAGGCAACAAAATGTATAATAGGTGTCAATATACATGTATCAGGTGAAAAAGTTTCCCAAAATGAATCCCAATAAGTATGTATATGTAAATACAAACACCTACGAGTAAGCTAGTGGAGGCGCTCCAAATCAGAGGTAGTCGCCAATCACCGCCTTCCCCCGACTCGTCGTAGGATCTGCAACTTGCCACCAACAAATAATGACAAGTTCCAGTGAGTAAATCCCAGAGAAATCCAGTTAGTATTCACAAGAAGTCCAAGAAAATGGCTACAATTCATGCATATAAAGTAAATGAACAGAAATGTAAAACATGAATATAAGTCGTGAGATAATCAAGAATATGGAACACGAGTGTGGTGTATAGCTGTCGAGCCTTGAGACGTAAATACTAAACCGAGAAGGCCCTGGAGGTGAGGAAATCCACACCCCCTCTTCACGGTCGAAATGAGGAACTCTGTTGGTCGAAAGGTAGACTTCCACCCAACGCCTCGAAGGAAAGGAAATTTGTGATGGAGGCGAGCCTCACGTCAACTCGCTCTCGAGATCATCGACTCGCTGAGAGAATCTTACGCGTAGTCTAAGGTATGACCAACACCGTAGCAACAATCGAATCATCATCAACGAGAGAGTCGGAAAGGGGTCACACCGTCCCTTCGACCATACACAGACACACGCGGGAATAGAGTAAACATGAAAATTGAACTGGCGAAAAGTAATGAGAAATAAATAATTCACAGGAAAAATAAGTAAATCCTAAGCTGACTTTCTCGTAGATTTACTTACCTCAAACAATCGCAAATGTCTCTCCAAAATGTCCCACTCACGCCTCGAGATACGCGCCCGATACCCGACTATAGTCTCCTAAGTTCCTGGTATCAAATTATACCACTTTTGTTATTTTAGAGTCACATTAAGAGAATTTATAATGTGTGACCAAAAATTTGAGATTTTGTTTCAAATATTTTAATTTCAGCACACTTTTCGAGTTATACCGGGGTGCCGATGCCCCAAAAGTCCTCGGAAACTACTTTTTTATATCTTTCCCACTTTATTATATTTTTCTTAATTTTTTGGATTTTTCCATAATTTTCTAGCTATTTTTCCTATTTTTCTGATATTTATTTGATTTTAAAATGTATTTTATTTAATTTTTGAAAAAATTTTAATTAATTAAAATTAATTTAGGGTGGGTTGGGCTCGAACGGGCCCGGTTCGGTTCGGCCGGGCCTCGGCTGTTTCGGCCCAACCAGGGCCACCGGGTCGGGCCGGGCGGCCGGCGGCCGGCTCCGGCTCGGGCTTCTAGCTCGCCTGCCGCTTGGGCGACCAGCCAACATGAGCCTGGCCAATCAGGCCCACATTGGCTTGCCAGCAGGCTGGGCTGCTGGCTTCTTCTTCTCGAAATCCTCTTTGCTATGCAGAGAAGATTTTATTCCTCTTCTTTTTTTGTTTGTTGTTTATGCACAACAATAACGACAATTTCAACAACAACAACACCACCAACAACTTATCAACAACAACAACACCATTAAACTCTAATTTCTCCACAAAAGTTAACAAAAATTGACACACTTACCTCGATTCAGAGATCTTCGCGAGCGTCGCCGAGTGGAGAGAGCACCGCGAGAGGTATGCAACCGAGTGGAGAGAGCACCGCGAGAGGTATGCAACCGAGTTGAGAGAGTGATGGAGAGCTTGGTGGTGAGAAGTTGAAAGTAGGGGAGAAAATTGAAAATGAGAGGGGGAGGAAGAAGCTCGGGTAGAGGGAGAGTGAGTGAGGAGAGAAAAAATTTTTGTTTTTATTTTTTATTTTTTATTTTTGGTTGACTTTGGAGAGGAGAGAGAAAAGTAAGGGAATGGGTTGAGGTATGGTGATTGGACAGGTGATGTGATGGGATGTGTGATGTGACAACTAAATCCTAGACTATCCCATACACCCGCGTTACGCGCACACCGCGACGTCGTACACTCTCGTCACCACACGCGTACAACGCGACTAAGCGTAATTCTCAATTAGCACGGTGCGAACTATTAAATAATAGTAAAATAAATAAACACTCGCCACACAAAAATAACAAATTTCACCTCGTTAGGCGTGCCCTAGACTTTTTCGCGACGTCCACGTGGGTCTGAGCTTAGGATCTTAATCTGTAATTTGTCAATTAATCGGGATTAATTAAAGCGGGCCGTTACTGGTTTACCTATTTAACTTTGAACTATTGCTATGAAAATCGCTTTTTCAATTGGTTTTATACTATCTAAACTAATCTAACAAGTCAATGTAAAGTTTGCTTGAACTCTTATATTAAGGATATCCTACTTCACAACTTCACCTAGGTAATTTAATACTATTCTTTGTATTTATTTTTACATCTCAATATGTTTTGTGCAATGCCTAGTTAAAATAGATAGATTTCCTCCAAATCTAATTCAACCCACTGTCGTGACAGGAAATATTCTAATGTGCAAACTAGAACTCCACCTATCAGTGTGAATAACATAAGCTCCACATTGCTTGAAGTCTCTAATCTTTGGATTAACAACCAACTAAGTTTACTATTCGTGCCTCCCTAATCAACAATTATCGCTCGATGTTGTGTATTTTATGGTTTAGAGTTCATGTCCAGATTAAAAGCTTCGATAGCCATGGTAACTCTTAAAGCCTAAGTTCATTAAACACGTGATCAAAATGTCTAAAGCATTACGCTTGGAATCAATACAATTTTAACCATTGCACTTCTTATATTCACTTTTTATTCATATTAAAAGCATATCATTCATACCATAAGATCCATTGATCCCTAAAATAAATAAAATACTCACACTTCATTGAAACACACATATCACAAATCATAATGGGAGTCATTGCAAATCTAAGATGAATATAAATATTACCTTGAATTAATCAATGAAACCAAACGTGAAGTCTTCAATGTTTTCTTGATACAAACTCCTTAATATTCAAACTCAAAGTAAACCTTAAGCTAAATTACTCTAATGATGGCTAATAGTTCGTATGTGGTGAGTTTACCACTGTACCACCACTGCATGTGTATATTTTGATTCCCTAGTGCCTCGGTGTTGTCACTACCATCTTGGCGCCGTCCCCTTTGGACCACAACACTGCCATTGCGTCGGACATCCAAACTTGGTTTTCTTCACTTTTTCATATAACCCACGTCGTGCCTTTCTTTCCCATGTTGTGCCTTGTGTTCCTGCAGCGCCAACATGTGTGGCCACATCGCCAACTAAGTTTTTATGGGTTTTTGCTCTGTTTCTTCTCATTTTTCCTCTTTTCTTTCCTTAAGACATTAATTCCTTAAAATGCAATAATACCATGAATTAGAACTTACTTAGGGATATTTATACTTAATATACTATTAAACTAACCCTATATGTATGTATAATTAATCATTTATCAGACCTCAACTAGTGGAATAGGAGCTTTCAATTTTATCGGTAGACTATTTGCTTTCAAGGCAATCTCTTTCTTTGAATCTTTTTTAGAGCCACCACCAAGTGCTTCTAATCTCGCTCAGTCTTTTAGTTTAAATTCAAGAACGGTCAGTTCACCACATAGAGCATCAAAAGTGTAATTTCCAAGATTTTGCACTGATTGGATAGCATACTTCTTGGCATCTTCAACCTTAGGCGACCCTCTAATAAACTTCTACATCGAGGTCTCTTGATCATAATTATTTCCAAGGTTTTTGATCTCATTCAAGAGCATAGTGAAGTGAGTTATAGCGGTGGCAATGTCTTCATCGGAACTAACTCAGAAATTTTCATAATGTTCTTTAAGAATGCTCAACTTGGTTTTCCTTACCTGAATTGTACCCTCATAGTGCACTTCAACTTTCTCCTGTACTTTTTTTGCCGGTTCACATGCACTCACTCGATTGAATTCATTCTCACTTAGTGCATAAATCAAATGATTCATGGCTTGATCATTTGATAGCTCAATCTTCTCTCTTCGAGGGTATAGTCCTTAGCAATCTTTTTCGGTGGAACATAGCCATTATGGATAAAATCTCATAGATATTTGAATTGTGCTCTTATGTAGAACTTCATCCTTAATTTTCAATACGCATTGTTTGTTCCATCAAAATATGGAGGCCTACTCGATGAGTTTCCTTCCTTGGCAGGTCGGACCTAATGTTTGCATTCATACAAGAAAACACTTAAAGATACGCTAGTAACACTTTGAGCAATAACCCGCTCTGAGACCAATTGAAATCACACCCAAAAGGGGGTGAACTGGGTGTATTGAGAGGTTATCGCCTTCTAAAAACCATTCAGTGAATTACAATGCTCAATGCACGCACAATCAATAAGTATAGATGCAATGGAAATGTGAAGGGGGTAGGATAGATGGAATAAGACACAAGATTTATAGTGGTTCGATCCAACAAATCTACAAGCACTACCTAACCTCCCTAATTAGAATTTTTCACCCCACTTATATTACTAACAAGTGTTACAACCTAAGAATACAAGCTTAGAATCTCTAATTACAAATTAGGACTTCCCACCTAGCCTCAACTATACCTAGCCTCAACTAGTTCTTCTCTTGAATTAGATCCCACTAAGTCTAAAAACCAGCCACTTACAATGAAATTGATAAATACAATGAAAATCGGATTTACAAAGTAAAGCGGCAATAAGTTTGATTACTTACAAGCCTCCTAGAGCCTAATAAATCTTATTCATTCAAGTATGAATATGGATGAGATAATGAATATGTCTTGATTTTTCACCAATCTCAATCAAGAAACCAATCAAAAAATTCGATTAAAGTGAGTGCGGTATCAAAGCCGATGAACAAGTAGTTTTGACAAAAATTAAGATTAACACCAAACACTTGTTCAAATAAGTCCTAGGATTTGGAAATTAAAGTTTAAGCACAAAAACAAAAGAAAAATGTGTTCAAGAACACAACAAATGTTTTCCACAGAACAATTGTATCAAAAGATGTAATTTAAGCACAACTAGAATAGGAAATGGAGATTTCTTACAACCCAAAGTGAGGAGCAAAAAAAATCAGTTCTAAAATGTGGGTTGCAAGCCTTAAAATACCTTTGTGACACAAACTTCAAGATTGATTCAGTAGCCTCAAATTACTCCAAGTGATTAAGCATAAAAATCTAGTCAAATTAGTGTAAAGCTTGGACAATGGAGAGTTTTTGAGCTTGAGAGGATAATAGTGTGTTCTTAGTAGTTTGTCAATGGTCTTCAACCCTTTTTGACTGTTAGTGGCCATTATCTCGGTCTAAGGGCCCAAAATCACCCATATTTTCAAATTAAAGAAAAAGGTGTAAGTTTTTTAAAAAGTTGTTATGAAACTAGTTAGCGCACTAACCAGCAGGGACCAAAGGCTTAGTCATGAAAAATCGTCCAAACTAGTTAATAATGCACATTTACAAATATTGATTTTCAAAAAATTAATACGGACAAGAAAACATGTCCAGACCCGTATTAATACGGGTCGGGACAAATACAGACAAATGGGTCCGGGCACATTTTGTCGCCCCTATATAGGGGCTTACCTACAAATATTTTAATAATGATTCAAAAATCGTACAAACTATATCAGTACATTCAAAATTGATCACAAATTTTTAATAATGCATGCTTAAAAACATGTTTGCATAATTTAAAAACATTTTCAAGTCACAAAGTTTAAACCATTTGAAAACTGAAACTTGAACAAACTTGAGACTTTCGAAAACATGAAATGCATGAATATGATGCATTTGGCTTTTGCAATTGAACTTATATACATTCTTGAGTGTTTTCAATCTCATCACATCTAATTCCATTTGAGCATGAGGAATCGTTTTTCCTTTGATCTTGCATATAATTGACAAACTTGTTAGTACCAGTTATCATTGTTTGTTGACATCAAAATCTCGGGGCAGGGTCTAAGTGATAAATACTTAGTCCAACACGTCTCATCATGACAACATCACAAAACAAATCAAGTTCATGTTCGAACTTTTTTCATATTAACAAACTACTCACTCATCATCATAATAAACTTTGCAATATAGTAAATGAAGTATATAGATAAATACCTCTGAAAAAACACTTTGAATCTTCAAATCGTCTCCAAAACAATAAAGCAATAAACAAAAATAATAAACTATGAAAGTAAACTATGACTCCAAGAGTAATGAAATATTGATCTAACTACTCAAGAGCAATTGATTTTGTAGCCATAGGGTCATATATAAAGTATTCTTGGTAGAACATATCCCAAGCTAACTCAAACGTCTCGTGGTTATCTAAAATTCTCAAAAAAAAAACCTATCAATTCTTTGGCGATTCCCCTTATTGCTCAAATCACTGGGAAAATCCTTGGAAAACTGCATCTGTGCTCCACCTATTTGTCTGGCGATTCCTAGTATAAATCCCAAATCGTTGAGGATTTGCAAAGAGTAAATTCAAGTTGAAACTTGATTTGTTGATGATTCCTTATGTACTACTTCCATTCTATCAAATCCTACATTTTCTTACCATTTTACTCTGTCTGTTTATATATTCCAATTATTACATGAAATAACAAAAAAAAAAAAAACCTAGTGTAATATAGCCTTTTGCATCTAACATTATCCTATAATATACTATAAACACTATATAATTATTTCTCGAAAATTCTCACAAATTTATGGAAACTAGAAGTTTCAATTTAATAAATCCTAATAAAATCTAAGATATTAAGCAACAAGGTTGCTCGAACCTGATATGTCTTCCAAAGAATCTGACAAGAATAAGTCAAAGCTCCAATGATTGAAAGTTTGAGCCTGTTAGTTATAGACAATTCTAAAGAATATGTTCTATATTGGTTCAAAATTGTAGTGATACATTATGTGCTTAGACAATGATAAAGTTTAGAAACACTAGTTATTTCAAGTTTGGAGTTAATGCAAAATTCTTGTTTTGGATAACGAATACATTAGTTAAAACGAAAAAAGATATACAAAACTTGCAACTCTTTTATATTATAATATCTCTTTAAAGTGAAATTATTGAATAGAGGACAATATATCTAGCTTAACACATTTGAAGAATTTGTTGTTCTTCTATAATAGTTTTGTTGAAAACCAGAAATATTCATTGAATAGGGATGGAAAAGAAATAACATATTTACAAACTTGTATGGAATACAAGTAAAAGTTATACAGAAAAAAGTATTGATAAGTCAATAATTAGATAGTGTCTTATAGTATATTTTAAGGTAATTTTAGATGTAAAAGACTTTATTACACGGGATTTTCTCTTGTTTTGTTATTTCAGGTAATAATTGAAATATATGAGAAAATAGAGTAAAAATGAAGAATATGAAGGATTTAATAGAATGGAAGTGGTACGCAAAGAATCAACAAACAATCAAGGAAGAAATAGAAAGTAAACTTAGCAAGTCCTGAAAAATTTAAGGATTACACTAGGAGTCGCTACTCAGATTGGTAGATCACAAAATCAATTTTCCAAGGATTCAGCCAGCGATTTAAGGATCACACTGGGTTTGACTTCGAGAATTTTAGATAACTACAAGAATTTTGAGTTAGCTTGGGATATGTACTACCTAGATTACTATATATACTACCCTGGGGCTACGAAATCAGTTGCCCTTGAGTGTTTAGATCAATATTACATTGCTCTTGGAGCCATACTTTATTTTTATTATTTATTGCTTTAATTTATTGCCTTAATGTTTATCGCTTTTGGAGAAAATTTGAATATTCAAAGTATTTATTTCAGAGGTACTTATCTATGTATTTTATTTACTTTATTGCAATGTTATTTATGAATATGAGTGATTAGTTTATTTATCTAAACAAAGTCCGAACATGAACTTGATCTATTTTGCAATGTAGTCATGATGAGATGCTTTTATGTTTAATGTTTTAAACCAATCGTATTCTTTGATTCACTAATTTAATAGATTATTATTTACGAATATTAATCATATAACTTTATATTGCATGCATAGTCTAGAAAGTGTATTGTGATATTTGGATTCATTATTTAGTTTAATGCAGTAACTATGATTGTTTGAAAGATATATTACGTTTTATATGTCCAAGATGAATTTCAGATATAAGTTTAGTATAGAAGTGGCTTTCTGAAGGTATTAGATTTAGTAGTTCGAAGTTTTCACAAAGTGTAATGCAGTTTTATTGCCTAAATTTAATTTCTCCATGTATTTAAAGGAATAGCTCAATAAGATTATAATGTGGCTTTTCCACCAATATAAAGACAACTAATGGCTTGTTAAAGGTTGTTTACTGACTAATGATTATAGTTTAATGATCTAGATACTTTATAAAGTATGTTCATGAATATATGATTAAAGTAACATGTTTGGATACAAAACGAATTATTGTTTCATTGTTCTGAAGGTTTGTTTAGATATTTATTTATTATTCATTTGAGTATTAGTGAATTTGAGTTTTTATAGTTAAATTAGTTAAATTAGTTTAGTTAATTATTAAAGTATTATAGTTTGAATTAGTGATTCTTAATTCCCATTTTAATTAAATTTATTCTATTAAAGTAAAATAAATAATAAACTTATTGAAAGACTTTTTCCTAGGAAGGTTAGATAAATCTATGTGGAGATGATTCAACTCATCACTACTACAAATAATAAAGATATACCGAAAACGTATTGTACATGCTCGATACGTGACAAGTTTTAGCACCGTTGTCGGAGAATTTACATAATTTTTTAAGAGTTTTAGATATTGTATGGTCTACCCTTTTCTTCGTTCTAATTCCACGCGATCTTTACATTCGTTTGCCCTTGAGGTAGATTGGACTTTCAATCATAATTTAAGACAACAACAAAAAGAACACGAAACTACCACAATGGAAGCCTATAATAACGTTGATAATTTTAGTAATAATAAAGATAATAAAGAACTCATATTTACGCAAGTCAATCCAAATATCACTACTTATACACCAATGTGTATTGCCTATCTTGAGGGGTTTCCTGAATTTAAACTTAGATCTAGATTAATTAGTATTCTACCTAACTTCAATTGTAAAGACAATGAGACCTCCAAAAATTTATAGAGGAGTATAGACACAAAGTCAATTGGATAAAACTTAAAGACAACATGTTAGAACAAGTCAAACTTAAAGCTTTTCCTTTATATTGAAATATCAAGCACAAGATTGGTTGTTCTATCTTCCTTAAGATTTGATTACCACATGGACTCAAGTTTTATAAGCTTTCCTAGCTCAATATATGCCTATAAGAAATATTAGTACTTATAGAAGACAAATTAAAGTCATGAAAATGAAAGATGATGAAAATTTTAATGAATTTTAGGATATATTTTAAAGATCAATTTCATCATGCCACAACATGGATATGATTGTGAAATCGGAAATATAACAGTTTGACTGTAGTAATAATGTGATTAACTAGTGTTAATTACGGATATCGTCCTCAGGAAAAGGTTTATATGGACATTGTTCACATAGTTAAGTTCACTCTATTGCTAAGATCTTTTTTTAGTTAGTTTTAACTAAACTACTCTAATTTAGACAACAATGTAAAATAACTTGCACTGTTATATTAAGAATTCTCTTAGTTCACAACTTCACCTAGGTAATGAATTACTAGGATTTCTAATCTCACTTCCTTCATCTTCATTATGTGGATGCAATACTCAATTAGAATAGACATATTTCTTTCATATTCACTTCAACCCACTATCGTGGTGGAAAAGATCTCAATTTGCAAACTAGAACTCTAACTATCGATGTGAATAATCTAAGTTCCATATAACATTAAGTATCAAATCTTTAAATTTATAACCACTTAAGTTTACTATTCGTGCCTCCTTAATCAATAACTATCTATCGATGTTATATATCTTACGGTTGTAATGTTCATATCCGGCTTAAAATCTCCAGTGGCCATGGTAACTACTAAAACCTCTAATCAACAAATACGTGATCAAGATGTTCATAGCATTATGTGTAGAATCAATCAAAATTCTAACCATTAAACTTTTAATCATTATAATTCGTTCATACTCCTTTAGCATAGCATTCTTATCATAGGATCCATTGATCCCTAAGATAAACAAAATACTCACTCATAATTGAAATCAACATACACATCATGGTATTCATTGCAATCAAAGATTAAATCAAAAAACTTTAATTAAATGAAGGAAGCTACACTGAATAACCACAAGGTGGAGTCTTCAATGCCTTCTAATCCAAAATACTTCTTAATACTCAAGAACAATGGAAATTATGCTATTCTATGTTAATTGGTTGTAATTTATGATAATGGGTGATAATTGGTGATATTGTGTATAGTGGCTATGTTTACCATGTTCTAATACCTATTTATACTCCTAAGTCACTAGAATACAATTAAAAACCTTAATTAACAATTCCAACCGATTTAGAATTCTAAACTTTCTATTTTTTATGTCTTGGCGTTATCCTTAACTTTCTATTTTTTATGTCCTGGTGTTATCCATAAGTTTCCAACGTTGTGTGTATTAAGCAACGGTGCCGCCATAGCTTCGACCTTTTTATGTGTGTTTTCTCCATTCAGGGAGCTCGAGGCTCTGTGTATATTGTCCCAGCGCCATGTGTACAACCTCATGGGACCGCCACTGCGTCAACTGTACTGTGTCTATTTCTCGGTCCTCAAGCTTTATTCATGCCTTGCACTATCTTCCCACACCTTGCGCTTTCTTCCCATTGTGTCAAGCGTCCATGCCACAACGTCAAATGTTTATTTGTGTTTTTTTTCTTCATTTCATCATTATATCACTCTTTGTCTCATTTATACCTTGTATGCCTAAAAACACATAAATATCATCAATTAAAGTTCATTTCAGGATATTTATACCAAATATATTACTAAACTAACCCTTTATATAATTCTAATTAAACACTTATCAAATACCTCCAAACTTAGGATTTTGCACGTCCCGAGCAAAGGTGTATTCTACTGAGTACTATTACTACTACTACTACTACTACTACTACTACTACTACTACTTATAATACCTTATTCAATTTGCATAGTTCATGGAGTATCCTTTAATTAAAGTAAGTTTAAGTTAGTAATCCAATTAAGTTTTTCTTTGCAAATACTAATATTTTCAAAAATATCTAGCATTAAAAATACATATAATTCACTTTTGAAACTCAAAAGTAGTTCACAACCAAAATCATAACTACTCACAAGCTTATTTCTTCCTGACACTCAAATAGTAAGTGTACAATGTCATGATTTATCATTTAGCTCAAGAATTCACAAATAAGCATAGATCATACTAGTTTCAAAGACTTTAGAACTTCAAGAGTCCATAAGACTTAACATAGCTAAAAAGAAAACTTAACTAAGTTTTTTGTACTCATGCTAAATCTTTTCATTTAAACAGTTTTAATCTAACTTCCTCCTTTCCCTTTTTCTATATATCTCTCATTTCTCCTTGTATATTTTTAAGTTGTATGGTCCCTGCTCTTTTTCCTATGGATTTAATTTTTTCTCTTTTTTCCAACCATCAAGTTCTCTACTCCTTTTCCTGTAGAGCTAGTGGGACACTCTATTTTAAAAAAAAAAATATTGTTAGCACTTCTCACTTTCACTTTATCAAGCAAGTTTTAACTCCAACTTTTCATTTGACAACATGCCTATCCCTTTCCCTTTTTTGCACTAAGTCGTTATTTACTTTTACCCTCAAGTATGATTCATACTATTATAGAATTCCTTAGAGCTCTAACATTTTCCATAAGAAGTGTTCTATTATTCTTCTTGCTTTTGATTCGAGTTCATGGTCTTTCCTTACTCTAGATTTCTAATCAAAATATTATACCGTTATTTGCTACATTTCTCATTTTCATCAAAAATTTAAAACATTCTTTTTTGTTTCATATCAACAAGATACTTGTATTTTTACTCATCCTCAACTAAAGGCATGAACTTTGCAAAAAAATTATATATTCATTACATATTACTAAATATATCCTAATTTATAGTACATATACACATTCAAATAATAAGTAAATAAAAAAGATACACTACCATTCTTTCCTCTTGAACTGCTTTAAAAAATAAAATTTATATGATCGTGCTTGCAATTTTATCCTTATTTCATCCTTTCTTAGCACTTCTCATAGTTTAGTGTTGATGCCCCCAAACTTAAACCAAACCTTATCCTCAAGGTTTAAAAATAATCATAAAACATAAAAACGCTAAACACAAACATAATTTAATATAATTGAAGAACTAAACCCAAAAATGCATAAACAAAAAATTTGAATAACTACTAAAAAGATAAAATATCCCAAATGTAAAAATAATCAGTATAAATGTATCGCTCATCTCCCTAAGGTCTAGAGAAATCGTAAGAGTCAGATTCTAGTGTTGGACTAAATGTTTAGTCACTTATACTCCACCCAGGATTTTGATGGCAACAAACAAAGTGAAATGATTCTAACAAGTTTTTTTAGTGTTTTCAGAACATCAAACCTTGCTAGGAATTACAAGTACCAAAGGAAAAATGAGTTTTCACAAGTTCAAGTCAAACGACGCCGAATAAGCTTAAGATTCGGCTCATACAAGGATACAAGGACCGGAAGCTCATATTATCAATTGTACTACTGATGTGAGGTTTACAAGTCCGATTATACAAGCCAAATGCATTAGACTCATGCATATCATGGTTTCCAAAGTTTCAAGTTCTGATTTTTTCAATATTTAATTTTCACAAGTTGAAATGGTTTTACATTGTGAAAGCATGTTCTTAAACATGCATTAAATTTGAAAAAATTATCGTGATCGATTTTGAGTGCACTAACTTAAATTTGAATGGTAAGCAAAATGTTTGTAGATAAGCCCCTACACGTTTAATGAAACACAAATTTTCAATTTTTGGGATTTGTGAAATCATTTGGTCAGTCCAAACGGGTCTAATGACTCATAGTAAACATGTTCAAAGTATTCCCGACGGTTTAATTGAGTCATGGGTAAGTTAGGGAGTCGCTAATCTAAACCAAAAACTATTTAGTGTATGGTCCCTACTAGGTAGCGTGCTATTAGGAACCATTAGAGTGCTACCAATAATTAGCTCTCTAATAATGTCACCTATCACGCTAACCAGTCTCCTGACAGCCTTTTTAAAAGCTTACACCTTTTGCTTTATTTTGTACCAATCATTGATTTTTGACCTTTAGATCAAGATAACAGCCATAATTTTTTACATAGACTTGGAAACCATTAACAAACCACTTTGAACATATTATTATACTTTCAAGCTCAAAAACTTAATTGTGTCTAAGTTTTCGCATAACTCCACCTATGTTGTACACTATGTGCGCTACATAGCCGATCCCAAGTCCGGATAAAGGAGGAGGACATATGACGCCCATTTTTTCATAGCAATAAATGGGTAAGGGAGGTCACAAACTCACTTTTCATACCCGAAAAGTGGGGAAGGGAGGCCCCAAGCTCATTTTCCATTCTTGGAAAATGGAGGAGGGTTGCGATAGGTTGACAGCCAGCATAAAGTTTTTTTCACTTTTCATGAAATGGATCAAACATATATAAACGTTGGGGCGTTCCCACCTAGCGACGTGCTGCATCGGAGCACGGGTGTAGTGAGAAATAAGCAAGGGTGTGTTTCACATCGCCACCTGGGTGTGAAGAAAAATGAGCAAGGGTTCCCACACATAGGACATGTGTGGGTAAAGAAACTAGTCCCTTCACATCGTCTCCCGGATGTGAAGAGAAATGAGCAAGGGTTCCCACACAAAGGACGGGTGTGGGTAAAGAAGCTAGTTCAAAACAAACACGAAAACAAAAACAAAATCATAGATACGGACACTAGATCTTTTAGACAAAATAGAAATATAAAAGGAAAACAAATACAAATTGGAGAAAAAATTCGTTTAGGAACATGGAACATAGGAACACTTACGGGGAAGTCAATAGAACTAGTAGATACCATGATTAGAAGGAGAGTCAATATTGCTTTCCTCCAAGAGACAAAATGGGTAGGAGAAAAAAGTAGAGAAATAGGAAGCACATGGTTTAAATTGTGGTACACAGGTATAGATAGAAAATGCAATGGAGTAGGAATTATGGTGGATAATGATTATAAGGATAAGTTCGTAGAGGTTAAAAGAATGGGGGATAGATTGATTCTAGTCAAATTAATTATTGGAGACGAAAAAATTAACATATTTAGCGCCTATGCACCACAAGTATGATTAAGCGAGAGCATCAAACGCAAGTTTTGGGACAATATTGATGGATTTATGCAAAGTATACCATTAGATGAAATGGATTTTATTGAAGGAGATTTAAATGGGCATGTCGGGGCAAGTAACGATGGGTTTGAAAGAGTTCATAGAGGTTTTAGTTACGGTAATAGAAATGAAGAAGGAGAATCAAACTTAGAATTTGATTCAGCATACGATCTTGTCTTAGCAAATACTAGTTTTAAGAAAAGGGAGTCGCATATAATTACTTTTAGTAGTGGTCATAACAAGAGTCAAATAGATTTTCTTTTAACAAGAAAAATAAATAGAAAAATATGTAGAAACTGCAAAGTAATACCTGGTGAAGCACTTACTACCCAACATAAGTTAGTAGTACTTGATATTAAGCTAACACGATGACATAATATGAATAAAAGAGTTAGCGACCCTAGAATAAAGTGGTGGAACCTAAAACATAGTAAACAAGTAGAGTTTAGAGAAAAACTACTAAAGGAAAATGTTTGGAATCTTAACTTAGATGTTAATACAATGTGGCTAGAAATGAGTAGTTGCATAAGGAGAGTGAGATCAAACGTATTAGGTATATCTAAAGGCTAGGGACCACCAAAGAAGGAAACATGGTGGTGGAACGAGGATGTCCAACGAGCAATTAAGACTAAAAGAGAGATGTATAGGAAAATACCTAAGTGTCAAGATGAAGATGTGTACAATCAATATAGAGAAGCTAGAAAACAAGTTAAAAAAGTAGTTTAGTCAAGCTAAACAAATTTCATGGAAGATCTATATACAAGGTTAGGTAATAGAGATGGCGAAAAAATATATATATATAGGCTAGCCAAATTAAGAGATAAAAAGATACAAGACCTAAGTCATGTAAGATGTATTAAGGATGAAATTCAAAATGTTTTAACGCGCGAGGAGGATATTAAGGAGAGATTGAGAAGTTACTTCGATAGTCTATTTAATGATGGCCAAGTTGATACTATAATAGATGAAAACCCACACCAAGAAAGAAATGTAAACTATACACGCAATATTAGAATTATAGAAGTTAAAGAGGCATTGAAAAGAATGAAAATAGGGAAAGCATGTGGCCCAGATGAAATACCCATAGAGGTTTGAAAATGCTTAGGAGAAATTGGATTGACTTGGTTAACAAAACTTTTCAATAAAATTTTAAAATCAAAACGGATGCCAATGGATTGGAGAAGAAGCACGCTTGTGCCAATCTTCAAAAACAAAGGAGACATTCAAAGTTGCTCAAACTACAGGGGAATTAAACTTATGAGTCACACTATGAAACTTTAGGAGAAGATAATTGACAATAGGCTAAGGAGAGAAACAACAATATCAGAGAACCAATTTGGTTTCATGCGTGGGAGGTCAACTATGGAGGCGATATTCCTTGCAAGACGATTGTTAGAAAAATATAGAGAAAAGAAAAAATATCTTCATATGGTATTTGTAGATTTAGAAAAAACATATGATAGGGTCCCTAGAGATGTTCTTTGGTGGGTTCTAGAAAGAAAAAGAGTGCATGCTAGATACATAGACACTATTAAGGATATGTATGATGGAGTAGTAACGAGTATAAAGACATTTGGAGGAGCTACAAAAGAATTCCCCATTACGATAGGACTACATCAGGGATCGGCTTTAATCCCATATCTATTTACTTTAGTTATGGAATGAACTAACTAAACATATTCAAGAGGATATACCATGGTGTATGCTATTTGCAGATGATATTGTCTTAGTGGGTGAAACTAAAGATAGAGTGAATAGGAAATTAGAACTCTGAAGGAATACATTAGAATCTAAAGGCTATAAGTTGAGTAGGACGAAAATCGAATACATGCACTGTGATTTTAGAAACACTAGACATCGAGATGACGAAGTTGTAAAATTAGGGGAAGTAGAAGTTCCTAAGGTAAACCACTTTAGATACCTAGGATCAATCATACAAAATGATGGTAACATTGAGAATGATGTCACACAGAATTCAAGCTGAATGGAAGAAATGGCGGAGTGCAACAGGGGTGATTTGTGATCAAAATGTTCCTACTAATTTAAAAGGAAAATTTTATAGGACCGCAATTAGGCCAACTATGCTTTATGGAAGTGAATGTTGGGCGGTAAAGCAACAACAATTACATAAAATGAACGTACCAGAAATGAGGATGCTTAGGTGGATGTGTGGTAAAACTCGTAAAGATAGAATAAGAAATATAGAAATTCAAGTACAAGTAGGAGTAGCACCAATTGATACAAAGATTAGGGAAGGGCGGTTGCGCTGGTTTGGTCACCTAAAAAGACGGCCTACAAATGCCCCAACTAGAAACTTGATTCAATAGAAACTGTAGAAATTTGACGAGGTAGGGGCAGACCAAAGTTAACATGGGATGCATTAATTAGTATGGATTTGAATGGCTTGAAAAGCTCACCATCAATTGCACTTAATCGAGCACAATGGAAAAGTTTGATCCATGTAGTCAACCCCAGTTAATTTGGGACTGATGCTATGTTGTTGTTGTTGTTGTCTAAGTTTTCACATTTATTTGACTAGATTTTTGTGATTGATCATTTGGAATCATTTAAGGCTACTAAATCATCCTTGAAGCTAGTGTCATTGAAGTTTTCTAAGGCTTGCAACCAATTCTTAAGAACTGATTTGAGTCACTTTCATTTGGGGTTATAAGAAAGCTTGATTTCCTAGTTCAGTTGTGCTTAAATTACATCTTTTATTATGATTGTTGTGTGAGAATCATTCATTATGTTCTTGAATACATTTGTCTTTGGTTTTGTGCTTAAACTTTGTTTTTTAAACCCAAGGATTGATTTGGAAAAGAGTTCGGCCTTAAACTTAATTTTTACCAAAATTACTTGTTCATCGAATTTGAAACCATCCTCTATCTTATAGAATTGGTTTGATTTGTTTTGTAATAAAGATTGGTGCAAAATTAGTAGCATAATTTAATATTTCACTCATATTCATACTTGCATGCATGACAATTGTTAGGCTCTAGGGGGCTTGTGAGAAATTGAACTTATTGTTGCTTTATTTTGTAAAGTTGATTTTCATTATATTCATATATTTCTTTGTAAGTGGCTAATTTTAAGAGTTAGTTGGAACTAATTCAAGGGAAGTCCTAGTTGAGAAAGAGGTAGAGGACTTGACCAATACTGTGACCAAGTTCATTAATGGTAGGGATTTGTTTGATATGATGTTGGAGCACAACGATGTGCACTCAACAAAAGAGCCATATGCTATGGAGCAAATTTATTGAGTTACAAGAAATTGTTAAATGATGCCCATAGATGCTCTAAGTGCAATAGGTCTCTTGAGGTTGGGAAATGAGTCTTGAAAAATACCAACATGGATAGACTAGAATGGGTAGTTAAAAATGTTTATGATACTAACTTTCTCGGACTGAAAAAGAGTTTAGGTACCAAAATATAGTGTCTTTCGAATTGTGTAGGATACGAGGAGCACCCTGTAATACTTGGATAGTGGGCAGTCAAGACACATGATCGAAGATGCAATTCAATTCATTGAGCTAAAGCGGCATGATGGTGGAAAGGTTACATTTGGAGATGATAACAAAGGAAAGGTCATAGGCCTTGGTACAATGGGTAATGATTCTCTATCCATCTCAAATGTTTATCTTGTTGATGGTTTGAAAAATAATTTGCTTAGCATTAGTCAAATATGTGACAAAGGTTTTCATGTCATGTTTGAATCATCAAAATGCATTGTTAGGAATGAGAAGCATGAAATCTTGTTCATTTCATATAGAGATAAGAATGTCTATGCTATTAACTTTGATGAGATGCATATGCAAAATGTTTTATGTTTGAGGGCTCAAATTGAATGTGATGCATGGTTGTGGCACCGTAGAATAGGACATTCTAGTATGAAAAATGTGTCAAAGTTTACCAAGCATAATTTAGTTAAAGGTCTCTCTAAATGCACATATAAGAAAGACAAGGAATGTAAACCTTGTATCTTTGGAAAATAAGAGAAATCGTCATTCAAGACAAAAGTAGACAGTGATGTAAATAGAACCTTAGAACTAATCCACATGGATTTGTTCGGACCAACCCAAACACAAAGTCTAGGGGCAAATCATATTGTTTTGTTATTGTTGACGATTTCACTAGATATAAATAGGTGCACTTTCTAGCACATAAGCATTAAGTTTTTGAAGTGTTTGTCCAATTTTGCGCATTAGGTGAAAATAAAAAGGGTTATAAAATCACTATAATTTGAAATGATAGGGGTGGTGAATTCATCAATTGGAATTTAGAGGAGTTTTATGCTAGACAAGGGTATACACACCAACTATCCTCTCCTAAAACACCACAACAAAATGGAGTAGTTCAAAGGATAAATAGGACCCTCTAAGAAATGTGTAGGACTATGCTAAATGAGTACAATATAGATAAGCATTTTTGGGCTGAAGTCATTAACAGAGCATGCTATGTTTTGAATATGATAAATGTCCGAAAGCAAGTGAACAATACCCTTTATGAACAATGGAAAGGTCGAAGGCCTAACTTTAGTTACTTTAAGGTTTTTGGTTTTACTTGCTATATCTTAAATGATAAGGATCATTTGGACAAGTTTGATCCAAAGTTAAATGTATGTACCTTCCTCGGATATTCCATGCATAGTAAAGCATAGAGAGTGTTCAATTGATCAACCATGACCATATAGGAGTCAATTTATGTCATGTTTGATGAGATAGACCATAAAGTGCAATTAGTGCACACCTTGGAGAAAATGAGACTTGATGATGATGGTATCATTCAACTTCAAGAACCCAATGGTAGAGAAATAGGAGTGAGAACGGAAACTGAAATTAGTTCACCAAAAAACTCAAAACTTATTTTAGGACATTCTTGTCAACAAATCTTAGGTGATCCAAACAAGGGTATACGTAACGAACTGTATCCCTAAGTAGGTAATATTAACTATAATTCGAACACTAATTAACCTGAGTTAGGTTCGTGGTTAAGCCTGATGTATTTCAATTAGTGCGTGTGTAGATTTGCATGTTGTTTGGTGTTTGTGTGAATTGTAAAATTAATTATCGAAATAAATGGAATAATTAGTAAATTTTTGAGACGCCTAATAATGTCAAAAGTGATGCACATGGGTCATAAGGTAGTGTGTACATCCAAGTGTACTCGTTGGCATGGACAGCAAAATTATAAATACAGGACCATAAGCGTAAATATATATTTATATAATGTATGTATAAATATATATATATATATTGAAAATAATTAATAAATGGTGGGCTTTTAGTGACAAGTGGGGTCGAGGGTGACACGGCTGAATGTAAAATAGTATGCACGCTCGAGGATGGTTGTCGGCACGCCCGATGGATTTATAGGTTAGAAATACATAGGTATATATATTACCTATAGTTTGATTTAAATTATTGGAACCTTTAGATTGCATCGAGATACGTGTGGTGTAAGCATTGAATAGGTGAATAGTGCAAGCTAGAGGTGTGAGAAATTGGAGTGTTGATGGGGTTAGTCACACCTCGTGATACGTGTAGCCTATCTCCATGACAATCAAAGCAAATATGTGGTTAAGTTGTAACCATAAGATATATATTGAGATACGCTTCTCGTATCTTAAGAAAATCAAATTAATAGTTAATTAAGTAAGGCGGTCAGGATGTGATTAGAGTTTTGTTGTTTTGCAAATAGCCAATAGATCCATCTCAAGGTATGTAATACGTATCTCAAGAAAGATCAAAATATAAAATGAAAAAAGTTAAATCATTAGATCTACCTTGAGATTTGTGTGATTCGAGTCTCAAGGAAAGTTCAAATTTATCTCAAATGAAATAATGCTTCCCCTGTTTACATGTGACAAAGAAATCAAAAGAGAGGGAGATAAGAGAGAATTCGAAGGAGAGGAGATCGAAGCCGAGGCTAGGAGAAGGTGAGATTGTTGAGTTTTCATTATAGTGTTGTTATTATCGTTGTTGTTGTCCTTGATGATGTCGTTGTGGGTATTTGATGTTATTGTTAATGGAAGTTTGATGAAGATGGAGATGGGATTCGAGGTAGGTGATGATAGGGAAGTTTTTTGCCCTGCCCAAATGCACCCTAAAGTTGGATAAAGCCCAACCCTAATCAACAAATCAGTAAAAAAATGCAAACAAAGGCTCTGTTACATTGATGAGCCAGAAAGGGGTTTGATCCCCAAACCAAATCGAACCCGGTCTTGTTCAACTGAACCAGCTAGTCCTTTTAAGGGGTCAAACCCCTCTGACATAATTAAAGAGAGAAAATAGCTAGAAATTGAAAAAATGGAAAAAATTAGAATAAAATAATTTTTGTGGACCAAATAAATAAAAATTGTAGATTTCTAAGAAAATAGAGAATTTGAAATTCTTTTGGGACTTTATATTGGGGTTTTCACCTGGAAAAGCGTGAAATAATCAAATTAAACCAAAAATTGGTAAATTTGTTTCGGATTTGATTAAGACCAGTTAAGAGGTTCTAATTAATGAATATTAGACTTAAATTAATAACAATTGGTCTATTTTAGGTTTTTTATCGACGAGAAAGATTTAAGGGTTCCAGGAGGTGAGTAAGTAAAAGTTAGGAAAGCTGGATACATGTAAGTGGGATTTGTATATTTATCAATTATGCTATGTAAGTTATTATTAATAGTTCATGTAGCATATGGATTTAGTTTGGGGAACTATATTGTGACTCATGTTTTCAATCTTTTATAACTTAAATTTTAGAAGTGAAATGGAAAAGGGTTTCGTAATGAAAAAAATAAAACCATAAGGACGGCAAATAAGAACCAACCTCTGTTGAACATATTGAGGAAAGTGAATAAGTAAAAACCTCAGTTGAACATAAGGAAGAAGGCATATAAGTATCAGCCTCCAATAATCAAAAGAGGAAGGCAGATAAGTACTGACCTCTTGTGAGAAAATAGAGAAAGGCGGATAAGTACTGACCTCTAATAAAAAAAAATGAAAAACATAACAAGAACCCTATCCATTCACTTTTCAATTAGAGTCGGAATTTCAGTTATGCATTATTGCATTCTATGTGATTTTACATTAGGCCAGTGTAAAACCACTTAGGTTGTGTTCTCACATAAAGGAAGGAAAGATTCCCATTTTTTAAAAATAATTGGGAAAAAAGGTCATAGTACAGATGTGATATACTGAATGACTTGCATATGATATGTATTGTTTATATCATTGATTAATAATATATAGTTGATAGGTAAATTAGTGTCCTTTACTGAGCAAGATCGAGCGCTCATCCCTCTTTACATTCTAGGTACATGGTTTACCGCTAAAGAAAAAGGAAAGAGAAGATCTAGGTGTTTAGAGATCTCCTCCAATGTAATGTACTCTTTTATATGTATATTGTATTGAATTATTGTTTTATAATAAACAATGTTGGGATATGGCTTTACAATCGAGGTTTATACTGATTTTTGTATATCTTCTATTTTATCAAAAAAATTTAATTTCGTTATGTTTTTAATTATTTATTCGATATACAATGTACTATATTATGATTATCTAGTATGGAGTTTGGCTGTACTATTACTCTATTTGAGACGTACTTGTGTACCAGAGCTTAATTAGGGTTTTCGGGCGGGTATCTCCCTAATCGGGATAAGGGATGCTACGGTATAACCACGAGATCTTCTTTAAACCGACATGAGGGGCATATTGCATTTTTATCACAAACCGAACTAACTAAGATAGATGAAGCCTTATGTGATGAATGTTGTATCATGGCTATGCAAAATTTGTTAGGCCATTTTGTAAGAATTAAGGTATGGACCTTAGTCCCTAGACCTAAAGACCATACCATTATAGGCACCAAATGGGTTTTTAAGAAGAAAAATAATGAGAAGGTGAGATAGTGAGAAACAAGGCTAGGTTGGTTACACAAGGCTATAATTAAGAGGAAGTCATTGATTATGAAAAAGCCTTTGCACCAGTAGCAAGACTAGAAGCAATTCGAATGTTGCTTGCTTATGCTTGCTATAATGGGTTCTTACTATACCAAATGAACGTTTAAAGTGTCTTTTTAAATGGTTTCTTTAATGAAGAGGTATACGTAGAACAATCACCGAGTTGTGAGGGCCAAGATAATCCAAGCCATGTTTATCTTCGACAAAAGGCCTTTTATGGATTGAGACAAGCTCCTAGAGCTTGGTACGATAGGCTAAGTGCATTTCTTCTTGATAAAAGGTTCAAGAAAGGAACACTAGATCCCACCTTGTTCAATTTGATAAAAAAACATGATATGCTCCATGTTAAAAAAAATTTTGATTATATCATCTTTGGATCATCAAACACATGTCTATATGATGAATTTTCATATTTTATGACCAATGAATTTGAAATGAGCATAATGAGTAAATTAACATATTTTTTGTGTTTGCAAATTAAGCAATCTAAGCACGGGATTTTCATCAATTAAGTGTAGTTTGTGTGGGGCATGCTTAAGAAATTCAAATTTGACAATTTGAAGCCAAGAGACACTCCTAGTAGTTCCACTGTCAAGATGGACGAAGAACAATTATAGATCCTAAGCTATATCATTGCATAATAGGAAGGTTTCTCTACTTCACCGCTAGTAGACTCGATATTATGTTTAGTGTGTGTCTATGTGCCAGGTTCCAATCCGACCCCAATAAGTCATATTTAAAATGTGTCAATCGTATATTTTGATACTTAAGTGGCACACGAGACTGGGGATTATGGTTCAACAAAGCCAAAAGTGTTGAACTTAAATGCTTTGTTGATTCTGATAAAGCTGGGAGTTTAGTAGATAGAAAAAACACACCATGGTTTTGTCATTTCCTAGGAAATTCATTTATCTCATGGTTTAGCAAAATGCAAAATTTCATTGCTTTGTCCATCGCCAAAGCAGAATATATGGTTGGCGAAAGTTATTGTGCTCAAGTATTGTACATGAAGCAATAACTTGAGGATTATCAAATCCAAGTTGGTTGTGTTGAAATCTATTGTGATAACACAAGTGCAATTAACATGTCGAAAAATTCGGTGTTACATTTTCATACCAAACATATTGAGATTAGGCACCACTTCCTTCGTGATCATGCGCAAAAGGGTGATGTCAAACTGATTCATATGTCCACTAAAGACCAACTAGCTGATATTCTCACAAAACAATTGCCTAGAGATCGATTTTGTAAGATTCAGAAAAAATTAGGCATGACTCGTGAATTCGACCTTCTAAGGATGATCTAGCTCATTCATCCCTTTTTATATATTGTTAGTAAGGTGTCCATAAAGTATGAGATGAATCCGAGTTGTCCCTCAAAAATCCAAAATTTTTATCAAAAAATTCAAGAGAACAATTAGCATACTAGGTTTTCCTAGCTAGCACACTAGGCTGAATATGTCCTTATAGCACACTAGTTCAGTGCATTAGCACGCTACCAAATGCAGCTAGTACGCTAGGTAGTCTACACACGAGACAACCTTTTTGCTTATTAGCGCACTAATTCCAGTACCTAACACGCTAATTCTGTATTGTTTCTTCTCCATCTTGATATTCTTTAAGGCATTGATCCTATGTTGCTTGAATCCTTTAAGTTCATCTTGCCTTTATTCCATTCCATTCTTATGCATAGCTTCATATTTTCTCATAGCTAGAGTGTCGACTTGCTCTTGCATTGGATCATTCATAGTTGTAGTGCTCAATATGTAAATAGAATTAACATTCTCTTTAGGATTTGTGATCGTGTTACTCGAAAATTGCCCTTCCTTCCTTAATTCAAAGCAATGGCTAGTTGACCAATTTGTCTTTTTAGGTCCTTAATGGATTGTATTCTCTCTTCATCCATCCTCTTAAAAGTTTGCTTCACATTTTTCATCTATTTCTCATGCCTCTCATGATGTTCTCTTTTGTTGAAGTCGATGGCTTGTAAGAATCTTTTAATTGACTTCAATGACATCATTTCTTTACTTTGGCCTAGCTTCCCTCATTAGACTTGTTGATCAAAACCTAGAGGTGACTTCAGTGCATTATCAGGATTTCCATACGAGAAGTTCAGGTTGTTCTATCTGATAAGTGTTTATTTAGACTTCTATATATGTTTAGTTTAGTAGTATATTTAGTATAAATATCTCTAAATGAGCTCTAATTGATGGTGTTTATGCAATTTGAGGTAAAAAAAAGTCATATAGGAAGGAACCGAGCAAAAACCAGAAAAAATGAAGCTAAAACACACCAAAATGTGGTTGGCTTCATGGCATGCAGGTGTGGTGATGTGAGGGCACAAGGCACAACGTGGTGGACCTAGGCACGGCATAGGAGAGAAGACAAGTGAAGAAAATGAGACAGCAAGCTTGGCGCAGTGGCAGTGCTGTGAAGGTTGAAGGGACGGCACCGAAGGCCAAAATGACAACGCCGAGGTCACTGAATAGAGGAAAAGCACACAAATGAAGCGGCACAGTGGCATTACACACACGGCGCCAGGGGTTAAGTGACAACACCAGGACAGAAAAAAAATAAAAAGTTGGAGTTCTATAAATAAATAGGAAAACATGGTAAACTCATAGAATATAATAGATTAGCCACAATTAACATAGTTTAGTATGGGTTTTACTTATTTTTTAGTATTAAGACGATTGTGGAGAGAAGACATTGAACAATCATGTGTGATGATTCGAGTATTGTGTTTATTGATTTAATTGAAGTTATTTCATTATATCTCTAATTGCAATGAATATCACTATGTGCATGTTTGTTTCAATGAAGTGTTAGTAGTTTATTAATCTTATGTTATTTGCATTGAATCATTAGTATAGATTGGTTTAGTTTAGTTATAAAATCAATTAAAAGAATTTCTTTAGCAATGGAGTATTTGTAGCTAAGTACGTAGTGAGTGCATACACCTTTTCCAGAGGACTATATCCGTAGTCAACGTATGTTGGTTACACTATTAATACAAGGGAGTTGTTATACTTGCGGCACGTGAATCAGTATCCTAGATAAAACTTTTTAGGAGCCATTCCGCTTGACTTGTTCTCATAGTTATAGTTGTTCATGGGGTTAACATATTCAAACTTCATTCCATGTTGCATGTCCAATGAATTAACCACCAATGCTTGGTGATTAACATGTTGATGTATCGGTTGCACTTATGGAATTTATCATCCCAATTGTAGATTTTCCATCTGACTACTAAGGTTTCATAGTTGTGCCATGATCGCTACTTGTGAATCAATCTCGTATACTCCTGCTAGCTTCTTCACTATAGAATGAGTTCTTTATGTAGAGTTCCAAGACATAAGATCTAGAAGATCTAATGCTCCATTTTCATCTTTGCTTAGTAGAAAACCACTTGCTGCAGCATCCACTAATGTCCTCGTGCTATGATTCACTCAATAGTAGAAGATTTGTAGTTGTGCCCACTTCACATATCCATTTCTTGAATATCTCCTTAGCATTTCCTTGAATATTACCCAGGCCTCACCAAGAAACTATTTATCCTCCTACTTGAATTGGTTGATTTCCAAATTCCTTTCATTGGGGAAAAAGCTTGTCTAGGAATATTTCATTGTTATCCACCCATGAAGTCATAATCTATGCATTATGTCCTTAGAACCATGAATTGGCTTTTCCACCCTATGAGATTGGAAAAATTCTCATCTTCTTTACCTCTTTTGTAACTCCAGTAATATGAACCGTGTAACACTTTTCCAGAAAGTTCTCCACATGTGCAACTGGATCTTCATTTGCTAGCCCATTGAATAGGCTATTCTTCACCACGTTGATGAGAGACGGTCGCAACTCGAACTCGATGATGGTAGTAGAAAGCCTCATCACTCTGTTATATGTCTTCAGAATTTTCGATTAGAAGTAGTCACGAAGACATCTCTATCTACACACTATGTCTTGCACTACCAGATCAACTTCAGGTTGATTATTCCCTCGGCCCTGATTTTAGTTTCGATTCCCCGCTTGATCATCCACCATTTTTGTTCATTTTTTTCTTTTTCCTTTGTTAGTCCTATCAATCTCCGGATCGTAAGATGCCAAGTCCTTATCACCTTAACTATGCATGCACTAACTATTGTTTGAGAAAGAAAACAAACAAGAACAAGTGTAGATTATCAAACTTGAAACTAAAACTCTTTCTTTTTTCTTATTTTTTATTTTTTTAAAACTTATAAGTAAATTACTGAAAATCAAATCTTAACAATTTTGTAAACTAACTAACTAGTGTGTGGCTACCTATCCCTGGCAACTGCGCCAAAAACATGATCGTGAAAATGCAAGTATAATTGTTCGATAGTAGTAATAATGTAATCAACTAGTGTTGGTTACGAATATCGTCCTCAGGGAAAAGTTTATGTGGACACTATTCACTTAGTTAAGTTCACTTTATTACTAAGAAGATCTATTTTTAGTTGGTTTTAACTAAACTACTCTATTCTGGAAAACAACGTAAAATAACTTGTACTCTAATATTATGAAGAATTTTAGTTCACAACTTCACCTATGTAATGAATTACTATGCTTTCTTATCTCACTTCCTTCATCTTCATTACGTATGTGTAATTCTCAATTAGAACAGACAAACTTACTTCATATTCACTTCAACCCACTATCGTAGTGGAAAATATCTTAATGTACAAACTAAAACTCCACCAATCAGTGAGAATAACGTAAATTCCATATAGCAGTAAGTTCCAAATATTTAGATTCATAACCACTTAAGTTTACTATCCGTGCCTCCCTAATCAATAACTATTTATCGATGTTACAAATATTATGATTATATTTTTTATATCCTGCTTAAAAGCTCCAATGACCATAGTAACTCGTAAAACCTCTAATTAACAAACACGAGATCAAAATATTCATAGCATTACATATAGAATCAATCCAAATTGTTACCATTACATTTTCAATCATTATAATTCATTCATACTCTCTTTAGCATAGCATTCATACCATAGGATCCATTAATCCCTAAGATAAATGAACTACTTATTCATAATTGAAATCAACATACACATCATGGTATTCATTGCAATCACTGATTAAATCAAATAACTTTAATTAAATCAAGGAAAAGAAACAAAATAACCACAAGTGGAGTGTTCAATGTCATTTCCTCCAAAACTCTTCTTAATATTCAAGAACAATATAAACTATGCTATTCTATGTTAATTGGTTGTAATATATTATAATGGGTTATAATTGGTTATATTGTGTATGATGGCTATGTTTACCACTTTCTATTACATATTTATACTCTTGAGACTTATTAGAATACAATTAGAAACCCTAATTAACAATTCCAACCAAACTAGAATTTTGAACTTTATATTTTTTATGTCTCGGTGTTGTCCATAAGTTTCCTATGTTGTGTATGTTAAGCCACGACGCCACCACAACTTTGACATTTTTATGTGTTTTTCTCCATTCAGTGAGCTTGGCACCCCGTGTTTGTTGTATTGACGTCGTGTGTCTAACCCCATGTCGTCGCCACTACGTAGACTGTATTTGTCTATTTCTTGGTCTTCAAGCCTTCTCCATGCCTTGCACTCTCTTCCCATGCCTTGTGCTTTCTTCCCACAGCGTCAAGCATCCATGCCACGGTATCAAATGTTTATTTGGGCTTTTTCTCCTAATTTCATCATGATATCATTCATTTTTCTCCTTTATACCTTGTATAACTTGAAATACCAAAATTTCATCAATTAAAGCTCATTCCTAAATATTTATGCCAAATATACTACTAAACTCTATATATAAGACTAATTAAACACTTATCAGGATATACCTAAAGAGCTTTATTAGAATACTTCTATGAAAAAAAAATCATTTTGAACAAAGACTATTAGAAACCGTATGTGGTGGATCACTATTTGATGTTACACCAACTTTAGCAAAAGAAGCTATTGATAAGATGGCCAAACAATCTAAACAATATGGTGAAAAGACAAACACATCAAGAAATAAACTTTATGAAATATATAATAAAATAAGTAATAAATTTGACAAAAAAAGTTGATGAATTATCTAGCATGGTTAATTTACTACTAAAATATAGATCAAACCAAGTAAAACCATTTGGTTTTTGTAATGAAGTTACACATCCTACAAATGTGTGTCCTACTTTACAAGAAGATAACACTTATGAAGTTAATGCGATTATGAACCAATATTTTGGTCCCCTAAAAGTCTATATAATAACAACAATTATTACACTAGAAAAATAAATTCAAATCTTAGCCACGGTCTAATAAATCAAAATTATACCACTTATAGACCAAGAGCACCAATACAATCTACACCAATTCAACAACCTTAATAAACTACTCAACCTACGCAACCAAATTTAGAACAAATATTACATAACTTTATGACCCAAAGTCATCAATACTTTATGCAAATTTCTCAAAACCAAATTAAATCGATACATTTATTAACAAGTTAAAAAATCCATTAAATCAAATGAATCTATAAATTAATAAGTTAAGTAATCAAACTAAAGGATCTACTCAAACTACAAACACTACTAATCAAGCACAAGTTAGCGTTTTATTTTGCGATATTGAAAAAGAAACACGTATGCAAGAAAAGACACTATAAAAAAAAGTAAAAATAAAAACAAAATACATAAAACAATAGAACAAGAAGAAGAAGAGATGATGGCAAATTTCATTCCCACTAGGGAATGGATGGCTGAACAATTGAAATATATACAACTTTTTCTGAAAGGTTATACCCATGGTATTTAGCCAGAGCTGAAGCTTATGAAAAATCTTTAAAAAGTTTTAAATCAGTTAATCAAGACATATTAGTTAATAATATTTATGAATCGAACGAAGATATGCAATATATTATTCTCCCGTTCCAAAATGATTAGCAAATGCTGGGAAGGAAGAAATTAAAGATGACATATATGAATCATTTGAGAAAATAGAAGTTAATGAAGTTTTAATGGAATTAAATCATAATGAAGTTACTATATAATTCTCTAAATCTAAAGACAAATTTTTAGAAGAATCTAATGAAAATTTAAGACAAAAGATGCCTTAGAAATGTTCTGATCTAAGAATGTCTGACATACCCATCACAATAGGAAATCATTTTATTGAATTTGCTATGCGTGATCTTGGAGCATCAATTAATGTAATGTCACTTAAAATTTATGAATCATTGAAAATAAGATCGTTAACTAATACGTCTATTAATCTTACTTTAGCGAACAATACAATTATTAAATCGTATGGATTCTTAGAAGTAATTTTAGTACAAGTAAATGACTTAGTAATACCATCGACTTCTTTGTCCTTGAAATGAAAGATTTAATATCACCTAATCATTTACCTATACTATTAGGAAGAATTTTTCTTAAAACGACTAGAACTAAGTTAGATATTTCAGAAGGAACAATGTTTATGGAATTCGAAGACAAAATTGTTAAATTTAAAATTAATAACAAACATAACTATGAAGATTATGATGAATTATTCGATAATGAAATTGAAGATAATGATTTTCTAAACTTAAACTATTATTATAACCTTAATGCAGAAATTTATGCAATAAAAGCAGTAACAATGGAAACTGCAAAAGAAATTCCAAAGAAATAACAAGTTGAAGATGCTTCAAAAGAAAAGAAAGTAACTCAAGAATGGTGAGTTAAGCCACTAGAGAATGGAAATAATATTAACAAGCCGGGATATTTTAAATCTAAGAAGAATAAGAAAAAGAAAAGGCCAGATTTAAGCCCTATAAAGCTTAATAATCCTGGAGGTATACATTTTCATATTAAAATCAAATGGGCTTGGTACTTCAGAGCTTAATGTGATATAAGTTCTAATGAAAATCTCATGCCCATACACTTCTTTCTACACATTTTATTGGAGTTGAATTCACTTGCATCTGAACGATTTTCTTTACCGGATGGTATTTCAATTCAACCAATAGGAGTAGTTATAGATGTATCAGTTCAAGTGAACAACTACATCATACCCACGAACTTATAGGTCAAACCACATTTCGTTAATGAAGATCCTCCTTTAATTTTAGGACAGCCTTTCTTAGCCAATACTCAAGCTGTTATGGATATTGATAACAAAACAATCCCTCTGACAATTAATGGTCGAGCACTAACTTTCTAGTATGTCACTAGAGTGGATAATCCTAAATTCAAACTTAGATATCCAACCTAGTTCTAAAAGGGTTTAGTCAAGCCAACGATAGTTGACAAAAGCGCTCTATGGGAGGTAGCCCATATTCTATGTTTATTTACATTTTGTTAGGAGTTCAATTTAGTATAGTAATAGTACATTTTTATTCTCTCATTTTTGACTCTTGTATAAGAATTATTTTCGAAATTTAAACTCCAATGTAATTTCAATTAAGGGTGAGTGATCGAGTTGTTTTTGCTTTTATGGCCTTATTGCAAGTTTGCATTATTCACTTGCTTGTTTATTTATATCTTTATTTATTTATTTATTTATATTATTTAGTAAGTTACATATCCTAATCAAAATTTCAAAATTTCAAAATTTCAGTTAATTCAACCTTAATATAAGTAATAATGAATGATATATAAGTTAATTATGAAATAAATTGAAAAATAGTAAATTTGCCTTAGTGATTCCCAAGTGAATTAAAATAACACTAAGAATCGTTGGTGAAATCGGTAATAGAAACCAGCATATTAAGTGAAATTTGGGGTCTGATGAATCATACGCGATTCGCTAACTCAATAGGAACCGTTGCTCCGATTGATGGATTACTGCACCTCAAAACCAACCAATTCACCTAGCTATTTCCCAGCGATTCCACTTAACACATGAATCGGTGGGCACAATTTAGAGTTTTGATTAAAAAAATACAAATCACCACAAACACAAACTCATTCACATACCCAAACTGTTGCATCCCTACACACAAATTTCAATTTTTTGCCTAGATTCAACCCACCTAAGCTCAATCTTATAGTATTTAGGTGATTCTAACCTTAACCTAGTCCCATTCAACCCAAAAATTTTAAATTTGAGAATGTTGAGCCAAATTAGGGTTTTAGAGATTTTGACCTTGAGCTTGGAAGAACAGTCTAGAGAAGTTAAAGAGCTTAAACCTTGAGAGATTCACTCTCAAAAAAGTAATTCCAATATCTCTAGCTTTTTACTTTAACAAATTTTTTGTTTGAAGGATTTTTGCAAGTTTTTCAATTGTTTTCGAAATTGTTTTTATTGAGATTCATTCTATTATCATGAACAAATGTTTTCATTGATTCCAATAAATTAGGCATCATTATTTTAATGATCATCGGGTTACAAATTCAACAATTTGGAAATTTAGGTATTTTAATATGTATTTGCAAATGATTTGAAAATTGAGTTTTTGACAAGTCAATTATTAGACACATTTTATAGTGTAATTTAGGTTGATTTTAGACATAAATGATGATATTACATAAGGAATTCTCTTATTTTTTTGATTTTAGGTTTTAAATAGGAAAAATGAAGAAATGGAAGAAAAGAGAAAGAAAAGCAAAACAATCAACTGGAAAAATGCACTTGCGATTAACCGGCGATTGAAGTAACACTAAGAATCGCCTTATAAATCAGCTAGAGAAGAAGGCCAGTGAATCCACAATGAATTAGAAAATGAACTATAAATCGCTAGCTGAATCGGTGGAGCACTGAGAGCTAAACTCAGTGATTTGCTCAACGATTTCTATGTAAGTTAGGAATCACTGAGAAATCGCTAAGGTCAGTTACGAGTTTTTTAGATTAGTATGAAGAATTTGAGTTTATCTATGATATTTATTGTTAGGGAGACTATAAAAAAGGCCAGAGAGCTTCGAAATAATTCTCCGAACTCTCTTCCTTTTGCTTTTAACTATTGCTCTAGTTTAGTTTTATCGTATGTGTTTGAAGATACTTTGAAGCTTTGATTCATATTAAGGTATTTATTCATTCATTATGTCTTTTAATTATATTTATGTGTTGTTTATTTCCTGCATGAGTGAGTAGTCTATTAATCCAAACAAACCCTAGACAATGTAGTAAATTTTGGATTACTAGATAGTTATAATTAAGGAATCATGTACTTAATGCTTCAGATCTATTCATACATGTCAACCACGGAATTAACCCAGTTGTTTTTACATATTACAATTAATGAAGATTAGAATTGCATGCATAGTTGTAAATATGTTTTGTGGCATTAAGATTCCAAATCTATGTCTATAGTTATTGACAATAATTATGAAAGTAGTAGCTAGGATTAATCTATAAGGCATTTCTCGAGTTGATGTCTTACGTGATTATGTTATAAGTTATTTATTATGCTGCTTCGGTAATATTTACTTAGATTAGGTATGATTTTCATTGAACTTAATGGTATCGTATTTCTATGGTGTTGCATTTTATCCAATGGATAGACTTTTAATGATAAGAATGTGGCATTTCCATTGAATTATGGAAAATCGGTGGCTGGCTAAAGACTATAAACCTATTATGAAATGAGGTTTAATAATTCCAAGATTCCATGTGTTATAATTATAACTATAGTATGAAGTGATATCATGTTCTAATGTTTGAAAGTAATCCAAATATATTATATTGTTAAGTGGGGGTTTGTTTAAATGGTTTTTTGTTTATATTGAATTGCATTTGAATTTTGTTTAATTTTGTTTGAATTTAATTTGTTTAGATTAATTTAGTTGGTTTGGTTATTTAAGTTAGTAATTATAATTGTTAAGCTATTTAGTATTTTAATTCCAATTTAAGTAGATTAATTAAGTCAATAAAAATAATAAAAAGTTATTTTCCTTTGAAATTTTGAAAATCCATGTGGAGACGATATCTCATTTACCACAACTACAAGTTAATAGTGAAACACGAGAAACTATTGTGCACGCTTGATCCGTGTAAATCTTTGGCGTCGTCCTCGGGGATTTTTAGATAATTTCTAAAGGATTATAGACGTTGTATGGTCTACACACTTCATCGTGTTAACTCTACAGGTTCTTTACATCCGTTTGATCCTCAAATTGATAGAACTTTTAATCAGATTTTAAGACAACAACAACTTAAGGAAAATTTTGTTAATAGGATGGAAAACAACAATAATGATATTAATGACAATGTTATTAATAATAATAATGATAACAGAGTTATCAATAATAATAGAGAACTCACTTTTTGACAAATAAATCAAAATGTTATAGCATATAATACTTTGTGTATAGCATACCCCGATGGATTTCTTGAATTTGAACTTAGATATGGATTTATTAGTGCCTTAACTAACTTCTACGGTAAAGACAATGAAGTCTCGCATAAATTTATAAAGGAGTATCAACATAAAGTTAATGGGAAGAAAGATCAAGCATAAGATTGGTTGTTTTATCTCCCATAAGATTTAATAACTACTTGGATTCAAATGTTAGAAGCTTTCCAAGATGAATATACGCCTGCGAAAAAAATTAGTTCCTATAGAAGCAAATCACAGTTGCTAAAATGAAAGATGATTAAAACTTTAATGAATTTCGGTATAGATTTTAATGACTAATTTTTTCTTGTCCATAACATGGATACACTCAAAGAGCAATATTAGAGTAATTTTATGAAGGAATCAATCACTTTGAAGAAATAGTACTAGACACAATATGTAGCGGATCTTTATTTGAAACAACACCCACTTTAGCGAAAGAAGCAATTACTAAAATGGTAAGACAATCTAAACAATATGGTGAAAAAGTTAAATCTTTAAGAAATAACCTCTATGAAGTGGATAGTAAGCAAAATAATGCAACTAACGATAACAATGATGAATTATCTAAGATGGTTAAGTTGTTGGTTAATGAAAAACCCAATTAAGTAAAGGCTTGTGGATTCTGTAATGAGGTTACACATCCTATGGATGCGTGTCCTACTCCACAAGAAGAAAATACTGAAGAGGTTAATGCAATGATGAATCAATTTTTCAGTCTCCTTAGAAATCAATATGCTAATGATATTTATTATCATGGAAGACTGAATTTAAATCTTAGTTATGGTCTACAAAATCAAAATTATAACACTAACAAAATAAAAGCCCAGATACAACCTGCACCTAACTGGCAACCTCAACCAAACACTCAATCTATATATCCAAATTTACAGCAAATACTGCATAACTTTATGAGTCAAAGTCGTCAAAATTTTACACCGATTTCCCAAAATCAAATTAAAACTGATAATACCATTAATTTATTGAAAAATCGGTTAAATCAAATGAATTTGCAAATAAGTTTGTTAAGTACCTAATAGAGTAATCAAGCTAAAGCACCTACTCAAACCATCGTTGCTCCTACTAATCAAGCACAAGTTAATGCTATATTCAATGATAAGAAAGATACAACTATAATTTGTAAGACACCTAAACAAAGTAATAAACAAAAGGTCAAAAAGACTATTGAAGAAGAAGAAGAAGAAGAAGAAATGATGACTAATGTCATTCCTACTAGATAATAGATGGTTGAACAAGTGAAGCTAACACTTTTCCTGGAAGGTTGTACTCATGGTATTTAACCAGAGTTGAGGCATATGAAAAAATCTTCACAAAAGTCTGAATTAATTGATAAGGATGAAAGTGATAAGATTTGTCACAATTTGAATGAAGACATGTGTTCATATTCGACCGTTCCACAACGATTAGCTAATGCTAGGGAGGAAGAAATCAATGAAGACATTCTTGAATCATTTAAGAAGATAGAAATCAATAAACCAATTATGAAATTTTCTAATTATGATGAAGTTTTGAAAGAATTCTCTGAATCAAAAGATAAACTTTTAGAAGAATCTAAGGAAAGCTTATGACAAAAAGTGCCTACTTTAATTAAAAATAAAATACATGAGAAATACTTTGATCCAAGGATGTTTGGAATTCCTATCACAATAGTAACCTTTTTAATAGACTTTGCTATGTGTGATCTTGGAGCATCAATAAACGTTATGTTACTCAAGTTATATGAATCAATAAGAATAGGTTCACTGATCAATACACCTATTAATCTTACTTAAGCTGACAATACCATTGTTAAACCCTATGAATTACTAAAAGATGTTGTAGTCAAAGTTAGTGACTGAATATTTCCCGCTGACTTCTATGTCATGGAAATGGGAGACTTAATATCAACTAAGTCCCCATTTATACTTTTAGGAAGACCATTCTTAAACATCTAAAATGAAACTTGATATCTTTGAAGGAACAATGTCTATGGAGTTTGAAAATAAAATTGTCACTTTTCATTTGAATGATGAAGATATCTATGGAGAATCTAAAGAATTTGATAATGAACAAACTGAAAATAATGAATTTTTTGAATTAAATCATCATGAACCTGAAATATTTGCTATTAATGCAGCAACAATAGAAGATGGAAATGTTAAAACCACGAACAAGCAAGGTGAAGAAACTGCTAATCAACAGACAATAACCCAAGAATGGAGGGTTAAGCAATCAATCAATATTCAGAATAACAACATTGAGGAATTTAAATCTACAAAGAAGAAGAAAAAAAAATAATTCAACAATTGTCAAGCTCGATGATACAAGAGATATATTCATAAACATAAAGGTCAAACGGGCTTGGTACTTTAATGCTATATGTGATATGAGTTCTAGGGAAAAGTACTTGCCAATTCATTTTTTTCCTTCACACTTAATTAAAGTTGCCCTACCAAATGGGTATTCAGTAAAACCAATAGACGTGGTTACTAAGTACCAGTTCAAGTCGACAAGTATATTATTCCCACAAACTTTCTGGTTATGCCACACTTCATCAATGAAGATTCTTCGTTAGTTTTAGGATGACCTTTCTTAGCCACTTCGCAAGCTGTCATGGATGCTCTTAACAAGACAATTATCTTTTGAGTGCATGGCCAAGCAATTACTTTCTAGAATGGCACAAAAGTGGATAATCATATACATAAGTTTATAGAACCAATTCTAGAACTGCGTGGTTTAGTCGAGCCAACGATAGTAAACAATAGCACTTTATGGGATATAGCCATATTATATCTTTAGTTTTTTGTTTTAGTATTAGGATTAGTTAATCATTTTCTATTGTCTCAACATTTGACTTTTATAATGGAAATGTTTTAGGCATTCAATTTCGGAATAGTTTTATGTAAGAGTGGTTGATCGAGAAAATTTATTTACGTACTACATTGTTTAATGCATTAGGTTTACGTTAATTAGTTATTTATGGCAATAAAATAAATTATTTAATACATATCTTTGTTAAATTCTGAAATTTAAAATATTTCTACCTTTATTGATAAATACCTGTGATAATTAATTGAAAAAATCGATTTAATTGGAAAAACAGTAAAATTAAATCAGCGATTTCCTAGAAATTCCAATTTGTACTAGAAATCACTGGGTAAATCGACAGCAGATTGCAAAATTTTCAGTGTAAATTCGAAGTCGATAATTTTTCATTGAATCACGTTTATAACTAGAAATCGCTTGACAAATTGTTGAGTCACTAAGGCTCATTACTAGCGATTTTATCAGCGATTCCTCAGCGAATCCACTTAAACCCTAATTCACTCGGAACGAACTCGAGTTTTTAAAAAACAGAACCTCAAATCGCCAAATTTAAACTATTCCAACTCAAAACCATTGTACCATTTCGATCAACACACTAATTTTGCCTAGATTCAACCATCTAAAGCTTAATTTTAGTCTATTTAAGTATTCCCAACTCAATCCTCACACATTCAACCCAAAAACGTAGTAAGTTTTAAGATTATAGAGCCACCTGGGGCTTTAGCAAGGGAGTTCGAATAGGAGATTGGGAGAAACTAGAGAAATGATCTTAGGTTCAATACTTGAAAGAATCACTTTTAAGAAGGTAATCAACTAAAAGCCTAACCTATTATAGATTAAATTTTTGGTTTTTCGTTAGTTTTAGACTGATTGTTAGGATTAGAACTCACTTTCAAAATTTTACTTTTAAATGGTTTTGATATCGAATGCTTTTTATTATAATACGAGTATGGGAGTGATGTGATGATTCGTTTACCACTATTGGATTTTTGAACTATTTTTCATATATGGCAAGTACATCGAATTATATACGCAAACTAATTTGAGACTAAGTTTCAAAAAATGTTTGGGGGTTTTTTGTGACTATTTATCGATTGATTTAAATTACTTACAAAGCTTGTTTTTACCAATATTATATTATCAACAACTTTCATATAAATTTCAAAATCTCAATTTCAAAATACTTTTCCTAATGATATCTTATTCTTAATAGATAAGTGGAACTTCATGAATACTTTTTTGACAAATTTTGTTTCAAATGATTATAAAGATTAATTATTTTACCTACAATATTTCAAATGGCCGAAGGAGGAAAGGGTAGAGGTTCCTAAGAAAAGAAGGGGAAAGGAAAGTTAGTAGAAAAATAAAAAACAAAATATAAAGTTTCTCAAATCTGACACACATCCATATCTTTCAACACACCTAGGATTAGACCGCAAAGAGAACCTACTCCACCTTTTTCATTTATTTATTACATGAGGATGATTATATGAATAAGGAGGAAGTAAAGGAAGTTGAACAAGAGATACCGATGGGGGAAAAACACTATGAATTGAGGAAAGAAAATTTTGTGAATGAAAAGGCCTACAAAAACTTAGAAATGATGTGATGAAGGATGGGAAGTTGATCTCGAAAAGAGAATTACTAACTAGAGATTACAACCACCTATGTCTAGATGATGTTTCTAGTGAAAGGGGTTGTGAAGCTTTAGTGCGAGGATTTTAAACCAAAGCATATGGAAGTGAAAGTAAGATTGAGTCCCGAGTTAGAGGGAGGACAATGGTTGGATTACCAAATTTTCATCAAAAACAAAATGACAATTACCTCAAACCATAAATGAGATTAAGTAACATTTCCCAACTGATACAATAAGGCGAGGTTTAAAAGTAATCCACGGGGATGGATTTAATCTTTACATGGAGAGGTATCCCACGCACATAACAACAAAAATTTTTAGGAAGTCCACTAAAGCTTGGTGTTATTTCATTAACGCCAGCTTACAACCAAGCCTGCAAAATTACGGAATAGTGAATTACAATACTGCCCTACTTTACCACATTGTCATGGGGTTGGATACTTAGATGTTAGTAAAATCATTTATGAATCCATTAGGAGTGCCATCACCACGAAGAAGAACGACGGACTTCTTTTTCCCATGATGATTGTGACCTTATGTAGGATGGACCTAGTAAACATGGCAGACCTAGAATTGGATGCTTTACTGAAGAAAACCATCAGTGATGAGGTTATAGAGAGATATAGTAGAGTGAATGGTTATGTAGAAACAGAAGATGAGAGAGATAGAGCTGAGATAGCGAGAAGAGAAATTGAACAGAGAAGGAAAATCAGAGACGACACGAGGAAAATTTTGGAGGAGATGTCGGAAGCTCAAAATGATTTGAACGTGGAGCAACCTGCTAGGGACTATGATGGGATATATATATATAGATGAGTCGAAGTTGGCTTTTATGGGTATAATTTTGCACAATCAAATGAGCACTCTCATAATCAAGATTTGGTAATCGAGAACTAGAGAGCCTTAGCAAGGAGCATCCACAAAATGGAGCGTACAATGTCCATGAGAAGCAAACGTCAAATATGTACATTGGTTAATGTACCGTCTACATAGATGAGATTACTGCTTAGTAGTAATACTGATGTCTCAATATTGCCAGGTTAGGAATACCACCTCTACGACCTCGCTGTGAGCTACCAATCCCAAAGGATTGATCCAGTGGAAGATGATGATAACGGGACTTCCGGACGTCAACATTGATTTCCTTCTTCTATTTATTTTCTCTATTCTGAGTGATGTTGTGAGACTCTTCAACGTAATCCCGATGGTGGTTCTATACTTTGTGTTTTATGGTTATATAAATTGTGTTAATGATGATATATTATGCTTACATTCTATTCAATGCTTAGGTATGATATTTATTTCACTTGTTATATAATGGTGATGTTTACGCATTCAATTATTATGCACTCTGTCTTATTATAATTTACTTAATTTCTTGATATGTCATATTTATTTTTTCTATCAATTCTTTTGTACTTCACATGGTATGTTTGTTCAGTAGAAAACTAGATTTCATTTTTAAACCTTGAGGACAAGGTTTGGAATGAGTTTGGGGGTATTTTAGGTGAAGTATAGAATTGATGGTAATGAAAGGAAAGAAAGGTAGAAGAAAAGTTCAAAATTACTTTTAATCCGATAATCAAGTAAGTTGATGAAATTTTTCAAATTTCTTCCCAAATCAAATAAGTATGAATTTCATTTTTTTTCTTTATTTTTAGTCAGGAAAAGAATGAATATGAATATATGTAATAGATTTTGAATTGATGTAATATTTTTATCACCCCAAGTGAATTTTATGATAAAAGGAATTGATTTTACACCCTTTTGATTAACTTTGCTACTTGATGAACACGAATGCCTTGCGTCAGTCATGATAATGGATAGAAGATCGAAACAACAGTGCAAGATGAACAAGATAGATTTATATAAATCTTATGATACAAAAGCTATTAATTAAGTATTTTTATAGTATATATATAAAGTTATTATGCCACAATTGAAAGAAGAAATAGGTTAGAAATTGATGAATTTATAAAAGTTAGAAAGAATACTTTCTTCGATTTTAGTAGATAGTGAGAAGGTTTATAAAATAAATATATAAAGAATCTTAAAGATTTCGAAGGAAATGAAGTAGGGAGAATATAGTGGGAAAAAGGTGAGAATGTCCACAAAAAATGGAGTAGGGACACAAAAGCAAAAGTAAAAAGATATAATTAGAATGGAGTACAAAAAATAATAATGAGAGATAAAAATAAAAGATGGATGTTCTTAAACTCTTCAAATGAAAAGATTTAACTCGAGTACTTGAAACTAGAGTTGAATGAAGTATTTCTTAATCTAACATATTCAAAATTACATATTCATTGTATCTTAGAAAAATTCCTATTGATTTTGATTATGGTACTATTATAAAGTATTTTCTAAAATTGAAACTAATCTAGTGGTTTTTATGTTTTGAGATTCTATATTAGTAATTGTAAGCTTGATGCTTGTCAATAGAGATTGAGAAAACCTATGTTATGCACTAACCTTAGCAATGAACTTTAAATTCTAAAGAGTGTTACATTAGGAGGTTGAATTATCATTAACGAATGTTCTGTTTCATCTAAATCATTCTATTCTATCATTACTTTCATTTACTTTGTAGTTAATATATTTCCATTTGAAAATAACTTCTATTTTAAAATTTCTATTATTTAAAGTAAAGATGAATAAGATTGAAATCAGTATATAAGAACAAAAAAGAACATGATTGAGAGTATTCCTTTGCTCAGGATAGCAAAGTGTTGAGTTGGAGGTATTTGACAAGTCAATTATTAGACACATTTTATTATTGTAATTTAGGTTGATTTTAGACATAAATGATGATATTACACTATTTATTCTTTTTTTTGTGATTTTAGGTCTTAAATAGGAAAATGAAGAAATGGAAAAAATAGAAAGAAAAGCAAAACAACGAACTAGAAAAATGCATTAGTGATTAGCCAGCGATTTGAAATAACACTTGAAATCACCATGTAAATTACCAGCAAAAGAAGACCAGCAAATCCACAGCGAATTGGAGATTGAACTATAAATCGCCAGCTGAATTGGTGGACCACAGAGAGTTAAGCTCGGCGATTTGCTTTGTGATTTGTATATATGTAAGGAATTGCTGAGAAATCGATTAGGTCAGTTATGGGTTTTTTAGATTAGTATGAAGAATTTGAGTTTATCTATGATATATATACGTAGGGAGACTATAAAAAAGGCCAGAGAGCTTCGAAATAATCATTATAACTCTCTTCCTTTTGCTTTGCACTATTGCTATAGTTTAGTTTTATTTTCTATGTTTGAAGATACTTAGGTGCTTTGATTTTTATTAAGGTATTTATTCATTCATTATGTTTTTTAATTATATTGTGTTTTTTTATTTCCAGCATGAGTGAGTAGTTTATTAATCTAAACAAACCTTAGACAATGCAGTATATTTTGGATTACTAGATGGTTATAATTAAGGAATCATGTACTTAATGCTTTAGATCTATTCATACACGTTAATCACGGAATTAACGAATTGTTTTTGCGTATTACAAGTAAAGGAGATTAGTATTGCATGCATAGTTATAAATATGTTATTGGTATTAAAATTTTGGATCTATGTCTATAGTTATTGACAACAATTATGGAAGTAGTAACTAGGATTAATCTATAGGGCATTTCCCAAGTGGATGTCCTAGGTGATTATGTTCTAATTTGTTTATTATATGGCTTTGATAATATTGGCTTAGATTGGGCATGGTTTTTATTGAACTTAATGTTATTGTATTTATATAGTGGTGCATTTTATCCAATGGGTAGATTTACAATGATAAGAATGCGGCAATTCTATTGAATTAAGGAAAATCAGTGGCTGGCTAAAGGCTATCAACTTATTATGAAATGAGGTTTAATGATTCCAAGATTCCATGTTTTATAACTATAACTATAGTTTGAGGTGATATCGTGTTCAAATGTCTGAAAGTAATCCAAATATATTACATTGTTTAGTGGTGGTTTGTTTTGATGTTTGTTTATTTATATTGAATTGCATTTGAATATTGTTTAATTTAGTCTGAATTTAGTTTGTTTAGATTAATTTACTTGGTTTGGTTATTTAAGTTAGTAATTATAATTTTTAAGTTATTTAGTATTTTAATTCCCGTTGAACTAGATTAATTGAGTTAATAAAAACAATAAAAGTTACATTCCTTTGAGACTTTGAAAATCCATGCGATATCCCATTTACAACTACTACAAGATAATTGTAAAACACGAGAAACTATTGTGCATGTTCGACACGTGCCAGTTTTGGGGTTTCATTTTTCTTTTCTTTTGTGTTATTTTCAAAAAAAAATTAAAATTTATCACACAATTGCTTTACAAGATTTAGAAAACCAATTTAAAATTTATAATTAACACTTCAATGCCAATTTTATTTAAGCTTCTAATTGATTTTCAACCTAGCTTTCCAAATGAATTTCTCATTTTAAAATAAAATGTTGAATTTTACTAAATTATTTCGGAAAAAAAACGTTACTTTTATAGTTCACATGTTTATTTGCTATTTGGACTTGAGAGTTTTTTCTTTAAGATAATGGTCGGAGGTGGTAAAGGTTAAAGTTCATGAGAATACAAGGGGAAAGCACCTTTAGTAGAGAAACCCAAACAAAAATTCAAAGTTCCACCCACACCTATTAAGCAATGGGGATTTCAATGAATATCCCTAGAGTTTGAACACCAAGAGAATCTCCACTCCTAGATTTTATTGATGAGTCAGAGAGAGAGGAAGAAATTGAAGAGACTCCAAGGATTCTTTTTTCACCACATAATTTAATAAATGTCAAAGCTCTTGCTAGGATGAAGAGCGATATTAGTAAAAATAAGAAAATTATACCAGATAGGGGTTTCAATGTAAAAAATGAGGTAAAGTTTGGGCTGCGAATTTAATATATAACCAGGGAGGGGAATTGGGAATTGTTGACTAGGGACTATTATGTCAACAATGATGCAAGGTCCTCGACAGATATGGGTTGTGTGATATTAAAGCATGAATTTTACACGAATGGGCATAGAGATGATAACAAGACGGTAGCCATGGTCCGAGGAAGATCAGTGGACTGCTAATCAATAAGAATAAACTGGTACTTCGGTTTACCGAAACTCTATAGGAGACAAAATAACGAGTACCCAAAACCCAAGTATGGGTTTAGAGACGGATTTCCTTTTGAAACCATTAGAAATGATTTAGAAGCAATTTTGGGGGACGAATTTCTTTTTGATAAGAATGGCTACCTGTAATACATTCAAACTAAAAACATTAGGAAAACCACCAAAGCATGGAGCTTTTTCATAAATGAGAGCCTACCGCCAAGTTTGCAACACTACGAGATTATGAACTACAAGGTCGTACTTTTGTGCCATATTGTCCAAAGGATAGGCTATATGGATGTTCGAAAGATTATTTATAATTCAATTAAGAATGCCATGACCACAATGAAAAATGAAGGATTGCCTTTTCTCTTAATGATCACTGAATTTTGCAAATAGGACCAAGTTCCTATAATAGGTGTAGGGCAAGATTTTTACCCAGATAAGATCATCACTGACGAACTCATAGAAACACTAAAAAGGTGTCAGGATATGTGGATTCAGAGGATGAGAGGGAAAAAAATGAAACACTCGGAAGAGAGACCAAGAAGAAAAAAGAAAAAAGGTAGATAACAAAAGAGATTTGGAAGAGATTTAATTTGTTGCGTATATTTATAGGACGAATTGGAGCCCCGAGACACTTGCAGAGAATTTTATTCGCATCTATGCGAATGAGACAGAGATGTCCATGATGGGCTCTATTTTGTGGAACCAAATGCGAACTTTGAGAAAATAATAGTTAATGTTTATGAACCAATGCAAGATCGCTTGGAGAGTACACGGGTTCGAGAGACGCGTGACTAGGAGAATGCAAGGCAAGAGAACTGATATTCAAATACCATCCACCCAACTGAGGATGCCCGACTAGGGAGTCTTTTTAGAAAATACTCTAATGGAGGGAGTAGACTACAAGTTCTATGACCCTACAATGAGCTTCCAATCTCAACAGTAAGACCAAAATGATGGTGCTGACAATGTGACATCTTGACAGTGGTTCTGATTTACTCATTCTTCTATACTTAGTCTATCTCTGAGTGATTATATGTAAGGTCTTAGTTTATAAGATGATGATATGTATGATGTGGTGTGAATTCGTGATACAAATGTTATGGTGTGATTTAATCTTTACAATGGTTTGATATGTTCAACTCAGTTCTATGATGTTTCAAAATTTTAATTTATCACGTTCTCTTTACTTATAAAATTCATTCTTATATTATTTATTTATTTTATTCGTTTATGCTTCACGAGGTATTTTCATTTTGTTGGAAACTTGACTTTATTTTTAAACTTTGAGGACAAGGTTTAGAATGAGTTTGGGGGTATTAAGTGAAGTGAAGTATGAAGAAGTGAAGTATGGAAGAAACGAGAGGTAGAATCTATTTATTCAATGTTCAAAGTTGAAGTTTTTCAAATTTTTGAAGATACATGTAATATTTTTTTCATTTCATTTTACTTCATTTAGTTAGAAATACATGGAATAGAATTCAATTTGGATTTAAATAGAAGTGATATATTATTATTTGTCATGAAAATAGGAATTTTATGACAGAAAAGAATTGATAACCTATTTGACTCAACCTAGAATGTGTATGCACTAGAGAAGTTTATAGGGGATTGATTGCTTTGTGTTAGACATTATCATGGGTAGAAGATCGAAATAAAAGTATAAGATAAACAAGATAGATTTCTAAGATCTTGCTATACAAAGATTATTGATCAAGTATTTTATATTCATATAATCATATATATATATATTGAAAAGCACTTATGTCACAATTAAATGGAAAAAATAGGAAGTCAACCAATACATTTTACTTAGTTGGAAAGAATCTTTCCTTAACTATAGTTAAAGTGAGTAGAGCTAACAAGAGTTTTTTTTTAAAAGAAAAAAATAATGACATCATATATTCCAAAGGAAATGTAATAGGGAATCAAGTGGTGGGAAAAATGAGAGGAAGAATTTTAATAAAAAGAATAACGAATTCCAAAGGAAATGGAGCTGAGAACTGTAGGAATATGACACAAAAGAAAAGAATAATTATAGAAGAAAGAAAGAGAAATATAAAGAAAATGGAAGGATGTTTGTAAAAACTCTTCAAATAAAAGATTTAGCTCGAGTGCTTATAGCTATGTCATGTTGTACATCACCAAGAATTGTCTCAATTTCACCGAATGTAATTGATTTGTAGTGAGGCAAGTACGAGGTCGAACCCATAGTGATTAGATATTCTTTTTTAGGTTCTCAGAAAAATAGGTTTTCGAAAACAAAAAATAAATTATGCTAGGAAATCAAATGCATGCAAAATAAAACACTTAAAAACTGAAAGTAATAAATAAATACTTTAAACCAAGGCGTGAATTGACATTATAGGGAATGGATTCAATCGTCAATTTATCAAATATTTCTCTTAGTACTGATTCTCATAGACAAGCTTAAAGTGACTCTCGTCATTTCGTTCTCCTCAAGTCAAGGGAAGGAGTGTGAGACACAACCACATACTAACTAGACTTGCAAAGCCACTTGATATGCCGTAGGCTTTCAACAAACTAACAACATTAATGAACCGTGAGAAAACCTATCATGAGTGATAACTAGTGTCAGATTTTCTTCCTGTCACATGTGAAAATTATAAACCACTGCCATCCATCTCATATCCCAACTGTACAGAGGCACACCAGTTGCCAATAGATAAGGCCTCACTCGCCACCTAATGTGATCCCCCTTACCGAGCGGTGGTAGGATCACTGGCGATAGTTTCTAACTGTAATCGCCATGCACTTGCACATACACAACAAAAAGTAAAACTTAAGGTTTATAACCATTGTTAAAAACCTCATAACAGCGATGCAAATAAAAATACAAAAACTGGTAACAAACAAATTAAGAATTGAAGTGCATAAACCTCCCGAATCCTATAAATCACAAGAACTCAAACACTTTGGCCTACATAGTTAAACTTAGCCACTCATTATCATAAAGGTAATTTTGGAATTTATTCAATTAATAAATCAGAATGTAAAATATTGAAACACAATAAAAACTTACAAAGACCGAATAGTTGAATCCCAACAAGACGTCTCCGTACAGGAATTCAAAAGTAAAACCTAACACTAAAGTCTTTCTCTCTTGAATTCTATATGTAAAAATCTATCTCCCATTATGCAAGGTCTCCTATTTATAGTAGAAATAGGATAGAACAAGATCTAAACGGAAATCTTGAGAAACTACCGAGTTAGAAACTAATAATATTTGGATATTTCCAGTGTCGTACGTTCAAAATGCCAAATTGATAGGAAATCTCTATGACATTGCTGCAACACTCCATTTATGCGTAGTTATGTTCCAAATCGAGCCCAATGATGTGTCAGTGTCGTATCTATAAATGGAATCGTTATAAAGGCATTGATGTTTTTCTCGAGATACGAGCTTCGTATTTCTCCTAGATCTTTACAAGGTTTTACCCTTTACAGTGAGCTTCCAGCAATCCAACCAAGTTTGATAAGTGATTCCTTGGCTATTTGGCTTTGTACTGAGATCTTTGCCAAGGCGCTAGGCCTATTTTTAGCTTTTTGACGGAATTTCTATGGAAATCAGTCCTTTTTTTATAAAAACTTGTTTTTAACCTGAAAATAGAAAACAACGATTTAATAGCATAAATGATGATAAATGTCATAAAATTAGTGGTAAAGTAACCTTAAAATGTAACACAAACGACGACTTATCAAATACCCCCAAACATAGACAATTGCTCGTCCTAAGCAAAAGAGCATAAGATAATCAACCTTTACACACAACATATATTTTAACCTTTCTAATGCCCAGCTCTAACTTAAATGGTTTCATCTAATTTGTTTCAACAAACTTGCTAAATAGAAACAAGAACACTAAAGGAAAGCCAGTTACTTTGAGTCAAGATATTTCAGCCACTTTCTTGAGGAATACTCAGCCAAACACTAGGCAAGACTAAAGCCAACTATAAATCACAAGTTACCTTGGAACTTTTAACAAGCCAAAAACTTAATCTCTAAATAGGGTATTGAATACTCAGATTCTTCAAATAGAAAATTATGCAGCCATTCCACTGGCACATTCGAAACATCATTCGAGGTCAATAGGGCTTTCTTTTGGGTTGTAAAGGATGAGTTAGACTGAGAAAAAGATGGAATTTAAAGGATTCAAAGCATTGAAAAGACTTACTTAATCTCGCTACAAGCACTCGAGCTAAATATTTTTATTTGAGGAGCTTTTATAGACTTTAATCTTTATTCATTTCACTTATATATATTCTCTATTTTTTCTCCACATATATATTTTTTTGTATGGTCCATGTTTCATTTCCAGTGGATTCTGATTTTTCTCACTTTTTCCCACCACTAGCTTCCCTGCTAATTTTCCTATGGAACCTGTGGGACACTTTATTTTAAAAAATCTCGTTAGCACTTCTCACTTTCGCAATGATTAGGCTAGCTTCCTAATATAGGTAAAAGGATAATAAAGCTAATGGTTATAGATTTCACAATGGGTGATGAAGAAATCAAGTTGGGTTGGCTCCACTAGGCTAACTAGGGATAAATTATAAGTAGGCTAAGGCTAAGGGCTAAACAAATAATGCCTATGTCTTCCCTAAACTTATTCTTAAGTTAATACTCAGTTTCAAATGGTTGCAAACCTATCTTGCAATCTATAGAGATTTAGTTGACTCTCGTCCTAGTGTGACCTTCTACCTACTTCCATATCTAGCATAAAGCCTCAACTCCATACTAGCACTCTTTGGTGTAGATTCAGTCAATAGACCAATCACAAGAACATGATTTTTCACTTATGCTCTACTTAAGGTCTTATCCATTTTGGCAACATCAATCCACATATGAATTCTCTAATTGTCAACCATTATTCTAAGCTAGAACTGGGCAAACACATTAAGCTCAAAAACATGGATAAAAACAAAAATGAAAGAATTCACAAGTATGGGAAATGTACACAACCTACCAATCCATCAATCCAATGAATAAAATGAAACCTTATTACCTTAATGTCACCAGAAAATTCAAGAAAAAATAAAAAAATCATTATAATTTTATCAAAATCCTTACGTTTCATCCATGCATTCCATCAAACCTGTATACCTCAAAACTTGTCCTGAACCTTGTCCTCAAGGTTCAATAAAGTAGGACATCCAATAGATATTCCAAAAGACAAGTGAAGTCTAATAATGGAAGATAAGAAATGGAATGAAATGAAATAAAGGAAATTAAGTACATGGATAAGTTGAAAATGCATGCAAATGATGTGTTGTGTAGTGATAGTACAAAATACAACATCATCATATTATATCTCCTCCGAATATATTACAAAAATTAACAAGTTTCTCAGTTTCCCACTAAGAAAATACATACAAAGATAAGAAAATTAACTCTTAGACTTGCTGGAGATGTTATACTGCTAATCACTTGGTTGTGGGGTTTGGAAGGGTGTATGCATACTTTTTGAAGAATGGGTGGCTAAGGGAGCTCCATACTCCTCATGAGCTTGATAAACTTGGTAGTCTGGCATGATAATGAATGGACTATCCGGTGTCGGTGGAGCAGGTTGTAGAGGGTAAGCTTGCACATGTAGTTGTCAATGTGATCATGATATAAGAAACGGTTGATCTCCCTATGATTATGGATGATATATTCCTCTTGGGACACCTTTCCCGGTACTCCTTCTTTTGGTGGTGGTGGTGGTAAAGATGAAGAAGCTCCTGTTGTTGGGGCTCATGCTCCTCTCCAACTCCTCGCGGCTCTCCTAGTCTGGGTCTCCTGTTGCTGCTGCAGAACTCGTGCTGCTCTCTCTCTCTCTCATTGTAAATAGTCAGCTGAGGAAGGATGTCAAACTATAGACCGTCAAGAGGAACTCCGACTCGTTGGCACAAAATAGTGATAAGGAGAGGGAATGTAAAACTTTCATTCTTCTTTGTTTCCATCCTCTCTCCGATATCCTCGAACATAAACCTCCCCACATCGATGCGACCAACACGTGCCCATATATGATAAAGCATCACATATCGGGGCTGTGTAACATCACCATGTTGTGTGGTGGGGTAGTGAGATGCATCAACGAAGTAGGACCTTGCCTTTAGAGCTTTCCTGGAGAAGGCCTTTACCGTGTGCTTAGGTTGCTGAGAAGAAGATACGTAGTTCCAGTCATAGTGTAGGAAACAAGTGAGAGCCCCTAACATCCGCGAAATTGTAGTGAGAGTCATGGGTGTAACGTAAGTGAGTGATATTAAAAGTCCTTAAGTCCTCAAAACAAGGTAGGTCGAAGTAGTGATCGTGAGACTGCAAGTATAACAGCTCGATTATAGTAATAATGTGATAAACTAATGTTGATTATGGATATCGTCCTTAGGGGAAGGTTTATATGGACACGGCTCACTTAGTTAAGTTTGTTATATTGCTAACAAAATCTCTTTTTAGTTGGTTTTAACTAAACTACTATATTCCAGAAAACAATGTAAAATAACTTGTACACTTCTATTAAGAAAACTCTTAGTTCACAACTTCATCTAGTTAATGAATTACTATGCTTTCATATCTCACTTCCTTCATCTTCATTATGTGTGTGCAATGATCAATTAGAATAGACAAATTTCTTTTAGATTCAATTCAACCTACCGTCTTGGTGGAAAAGATCCTAATATGCAAACTAGAACTCCACCTATCGGTGTGAATGACGTAAGTTCCACATACCATTAAGTTCCAAATCTTTAGATTCTTAACCACTTAAGTTTACTATCCTTGCCTCCCTAATCAATAACTATTTATTGATATTATATATTTTACGTTTGTATCATCCATATTCGGCTTAAGAGCTCCAACAGCCATGGTAACTCCTAAAACCTCTGATCAAAAAACACGTCATCAAAATGTTCATAGCATTACGCATAGAATCAATACAAATTCTAACAATTTCACTCTTTATACTTTATAATCTATTCATATTCTCTTTAGCGTAGCATTCATACCATAGGATCCATTGATCCCTAAGATAAACAAATTACTCACTCATCATTAAAACCAACATACACATCATGGTCTCATTGCAATCAAAGATTGAATAAAATGACTTCAATTAAATCAAGGAAATAATACCGAATAATCACCAGTGGATTCTTTAATGTCTTTTCCTCTAAAAATCTTCTTAATACTCAAGAATAATGTAAAATTATGCTAATTGGTGGTAATATATTGTAATGTATGATAATTAGTGAGTTTACCACATTCTAATACCTATTTATACCTTTTAGACACTTTAGAATACAATTAGAAACTCTAATTAACAATTCCAAACGAACAAGAATTCTTAATTTTCTATTTTTTATACCCAGATGTTGTCAATAAGTGTTCCACACTGTGTGTTAAGCCACAGCGCCGCCACAGCTTCAACCTTTTATGTGAATTTTTCCTTCACAGTAGGCTCGACGCCCTACGTCTAATATCCGGTGCTATGTATACAATACCACGGCAGCGCCAATGCGTCGACTACACTACACCACTTCTCTTGTCCTCTCTCCTTCTCCATTCTTTGCCCACGCCTAGTGAACTCTTCCTATGGCTTCAAGCCTCCATACCACGACTTCAAGTGTGTGTTTATGCGTTTTCTCCTCATTTCATCATGAAATCACTATTTTTCTCATTTATACCTTGTATGCCTGGAAATACATAAATACTATCAATTAGAGCTCATTTCGAGATATTTATACAAAATATACTACTAAACTAACCTTATATATAAGTCTACTTAAACACTTATTAAATACCCCTAAACTTAGGATTTTGCATGTCTCGAGCAAAAGTGTATTCTACTAAGTATTTTTACTACTACTACTTATATTACTTACTCATTTTGCATAGTTCATAGAGCATCATTTAATTCAAATAAGTTCAAGTTAATAATCCACTCTAGAGTTTTTCTTTGTAAAAACTACTATTTTCAAAAACATGTAGCTTTAACAACACATTTAGTTCACTTTCGACACTCAAAAATAGTTCACAACCAAAACCATCACTACTTACAAGTTTATGTCATCTCGACACATAAGTAGAAAGTGTATAATCTCATGATTTCTCATTAAGCTCAAGAATTTACAAATAAGCCTAGATCATACTAATTTTTTAGACTTTAGCACTTCAAGAGTCCATAGGGCTTTAATATAGTTGGAAAGAAAACCCATCTTAACTAAGTTCTCGTACTCGAGCTAAATCTTTTCATTTGACGAATTTTAATATAACTTTCTCCTTTCTTTCATTATATATATATATATATATATATATATATATATATATTTTCTTTTCTTTTCTCCTCATATTTTCTTTGTATGGTCTCTGCTTCTTTTCCTATGGATTCCATTTTTTCTCTTTTCTCCAACCATCAAGTTCTCTACTCATTTTCCTGTAGAACTAGTGAGACTCTCAATTTTATTTAAAACTCTTGTTAGCACTTCTCACTTTCACTTTACTAAGCAAGTTTTAACTCAAACTTCTTATTTAAAAATCACGCATAACTCTTCTCCTCTTTGTAATAAGTTTGTATTTACTTTGATACTCAAGTAAGATTCATACTTATTATATAATTCCTTAGATATCTAACTTTTTTCATAAGAAGAGTTCAAGTATTCTTCTTGCTTTTATTTCAAGTTCATGGTCTTCCCTAACTTTATGTTTATAATCATGAAATTATACCATTGTTTACTACGTTTCTTATTTTCTTCAAAAAATTTAACAATCTCTTGAGTTTTATATCAACGAGATAGTTATATTATTACTCATCCTCAATTAAAAGAATAAAATTTATAAATGATTTATTTATTCATTACATATATACTACTACTATATATAACCTAATATATATTATTATACACTTTCAAATAATAAGCAAATGAAAAATAATACACTACCATTCTTTCCTCTTTAACTACTTCAAAAATAAATTTACGTTCATACCTGCAGTGTTTATTCTTATTTCATCCTTTCTTACAACTTCTCATAGTATTGATAACCCCAAACTTAAACCAAACCTTGTCCTTAAGGTTTAAAAATAAGCCTGAAAGATAAAAACATTGACACAGAAACATAATAATAATATAATTTAAGATCTAAACATAAAAATGCATAAGCATAAAATCTCAAACAACTGATAAAGTGAAAAAACATCCCGAATGTTAAAAATAATCAATATAAATATTTCACTCCTCCTCTCCGTATTATTCATTATGTAACTCTTGGGCCAACTCTATTGTTGCTATTGTTGTTGTTGCGTGATCCTCTTAGATCTCTATCTCTCATCCTCAGAGTCTTGGTATTAAGTTGGTGATTTCACAGTGAGCATAAACTCCTCATCTATTATCGCTTGGGCCTTTATATCAAGTTCCTAATCCTAGATTAATTTCACTCCGGCCTTCAAGCAAATTTGGTTTATTAAAATTGGAAACAACAATTAGTTGTCTCTTTCAGTCATGATAGACTCCCTTAAATTCTTGTAAATTATCTCACCAACATTGATGCTCCCGTTCTTTGTAATCTCATACAAACAAGCAGCCTTGGGCTACTTGATCCCCTACTGTTGAGTTGTCAGGTATAATGAAGCAACTAGAAAGTGTTGCCAAAGTCTCTAAACTCTCCTCATGCTCTCTTTCTTAATGTGCTTTAGTACATTCTTAGCTCTCATTATCCATCCTTGTTTTCCTCGAACAACCAATGCTTGCTCAATGACTTTAAAAGGATATAGCTTATATGATCTATCATACATATCATCCGGAAAGGTCTGTGGTTCACTATTCATACTCAAATATTTTAACACATAGATGGCGTTTATTGAATGCTTATTAAAGGGGACCATTACTCTTCTCACCTTCATTGGGTCACCTTTCTTAGTAAACTTTGCAATGGCATAGAACTCGTAAACTATTTCACTCACTCCATTAACTTTTTTCTCCATATAGTCCTGAGTGAAATGTTCCCAACCATATTGCCTAATGAAGTTATTGACTCTCTTATCATATTTAGTCGGTAGGATCATTCCTCTTTCACAAATGAACTCCATTACTCTTAATGGCCTCATACCTCTCCTTAGCCACTCCACTAATATAAAACTTAGACTTAAAAGGTCGGGCATCGTAATTTGGATCCCTTGAGGATGATGGTTTATTACCATTGGTCCTTATTTCACTAACTTGACTTGTTTGCCTCCTTGTTCTTGCCATTTTTTCAAAAATTCACACAACGCAACAATGCACAACAAGTATTCAAATCACCTAAAATCAAAATTTACATCCACGAGGGTCATTCACGTGCCAAATAATTTAAAAGACGTATACTAATTCACCATAAGCTACATTGATACTCTAAACCCTCAAAACTTAAAACTCCTATTCAACAAACTAATCTCCACAATTCATGCAATTTCATCAATAATATCCAAAATTTCAAAACATAATATTAAAATTTTAAATTTACTTCAATACCGGACTACTCGTCGGTGTAGATTACTCCTCCAAGTTGCTATCAATCAAAGCCCTCTCACTTTGAATCAAATATCCAAATTAATGCCCTACCTCTCCTCGTACAAATCTACAATATTGTTTCTCTTTTCACTCTTTCTCACTAGATACAATCTTTTCTGTCTTAAAATTGCTCAAACTTGGGTTCATAAGGGATGTATGCTTGGTTGTCAGTGTATGGATTAGGGTTCAAGTGTGAAATGGATTGAAATGGGTTTAAAACCATCTCTTTGACACGGACGCCGTCCCTTATAGGGCACGACGCCACCACAGCGTGGCCATGGCATCAAGGCTGCTGTGAGCACTTTTACTCACAGCTTGGCGTCGTCCTGGCCTCGTTCATGTTAGCCTACGGCGTCGTGTGTGTATAAACACGACGTTAACCAGTTTCTCTCCATAAATTGCAGATTTTTCATTAACTCCCAATCGACGTTCTCCCAGCTCTATGTATTATTACACAAGAGAAAATCACATTGAGTTAAAAAAAAAGTCAAGTTTGTGTTCAGTGATTCCATTCGATTTCTCGTGTACATAGGCACTGAAAATAGCTGAAGGGTATTTTAGGAATATATTCCAGTGATTTCGCCTTGGAGATTCCCAACGATGCGCATGTTAAATATATGGTGCTGGGCACGGGATTTGATTGTTAAAAATAAAACCCAGAAACCCCAACTCATCTTCCCCAACTTGCCAGCGACTGCCACAACCCCACCCACTCCAACTAAGCCTACAAACCACTAAAACTCACCATTTTGAGCCCCAATCTTCTCCATTTTGCGGTCCTCACCCATTGGAGACCACATTAAGCTGAGAAAATGTGACCTTGGTGAGTGCCTCCGCGATAACCCGAGCTAGGGATTGAAGTTTTTGAGATCAAAACGCGTCCAAAAGGTCGAGAAAGCTCCCATGGGCACGTGGGAACTCATTCCCAAGTAGGTAACGCCTCTAAACTCTTGATTGAATGAAAATTTTGCTAGGGTTTTAGGATTGTGATTCAGAAAAAATATGGGTTTATGGGTCAAGTTTCTTGTAAATACCATAGGGTTTTTGCTTGTGATGCCTTATGGGATGATTTGTGGGTTTAATTGTTTGCAAAATTTAGTCGTTTTTGGAAAATTCTTGAAATTCATGATTTATGCACTATTTTTTGAAATTTTGTGAATTTCAAGTTTAATTTTGCATTGTGGATGATTTGTTGGATTTAAAATAAGATAAGTCAATAGTTAGATATTGTTTTATAGTATATTTTAGAGTTATTTTGAGTTAAAAAGGCAATACTATATTGGTTTTCTCTTGTTTTGTGATTTCGGGTGAAAATAAAGAATAATGAAGAAATGAAAGAAAATGGAGAAGAAAAGAGAAGAATTTGATTAATATTTGTTTTAAAAATGTAACTTCCCTAAGAAAGTGCATTCTGTAAGAGGAAATTGCAAGTTGGACAAGATTGCAACACATATATTTAGGACATGTTCGATTGCACATATGAGAAAAATATACTAAGCAAAATGGTGAATCTCGTGGAAAAATGACAATTTCTCGCTTTTGATGTAGCTAAGATTTTTTGCGAAACATTTTCTCATGATTGCCAATTTTCTATCCCAAGACCCATATATTTTCTCGCTTATTAAGCTGGGAATTAAGTTTTCTCTTAAGAAGATGATTTTATATATCGTTTAGGTCCTTCAAAAAATAGTATCATTTGACAAATATGCCTTTTATTTAAATTAATTTTAAAATTTTTTAAGAGGGTATTAATTATAGTCTATCATTTTAATTTATTATTTTTAAATATTTAACATCTTAAATAGTATCAAACTGAACTAAACACTTTTATATTTCTATTATTAAAAATTGTACTTCTTTGGGGCCTAAAAAGAATGAAAGATTTGTTTTTGTCATAGAAAAAAGAAGAAGAAGAAAGAATGAAAGCTCACTTCTTGGAAAGTGCACTTCCTCGTTCCAATACTTACCCCTGCCCAACATATGGCACCTCATCAAAGATGGGAGTGAGTTTGTTTGATTTAAGATGGTAGACCTCACATCCACCACATCAAAATCAATATTTGAGAAAAAAAGTTACGTGTTTGGTGTGTAAGAGAGGCATGGCACATGTGAGAGAGAGAGAGACCACTGCTTGGTTTGTACAAGTGAGATCCAACTCAACTGAGGGAAAGGCCAGAGGCATGGAATCATGGTGTTTGTGGCGTGAATCAAAGTTAAAATGTGTAGAGTCTAGACATAACAAGAGAATAATATTAAAAAAAATTCACAAAGAGCTAGCTGACACAAAAAGAATGGATACGGAAGACAAGGCAAGTAAAGAGAGAAAGAAAAGTTAATAATAATTGAATTCGAGAGTCGTCCTTGGCTTCTTTGTTGGTTTGCCAAGTTAAATAAAAGTTGCTATTAAGTTCACTACTTATCACAAACTTCGAACAATTGCTTTCAAGTGATATACATGGGTCCTGTATGTGTGTATATATATATTTATATATAAATTATCCTAGCTATTTTTAACTTTGTTTGTAATTACTCAATTAATTGGTTACAACCCTTAATTTGATGGATATATATATATATATGTTAGGTACTTGTCCTCTTTTCACTTTATTGCACAATATGTAGACAGTCCATGGTCTAACTTGTTAGGTGGCAAAGCAGACGTAATGTCACTGCAGATTTCAATCTTCAATTGTATCAGCATTCATCCTCTAATGGCTCCCTCTAATTAACTCATTTCTACTTCAAATCCCAACCATAAATCTATCTCTCTCTCACACACACACACTTTAAATATATTTCATTGCCCCCACAAGTAATACAAAATACCAATTTGCGTATAAAATTAAAATTTAAAGCCCTAGCTACTCGCATTGCTTACTCATGAAGATAAAGACCACTAATTAAAGGCTTAGTTTCTTACTACATTATTAGAATCAAACTTGCAGTCTTTCCCTTGCAAATGACTAACTAGACTTGGCTACAGTAGCTATTATACTACGTATGGTTAACCAATTTCATAATTAAATTATTTAAATATATTGTATTAAAAATAATTATATGATATTTAAGAGTACTAAATTGATTTCCTCAAAATATATTATTTTTATTTTCTTAGAATCGAAGACAAATTAAGGAGTATTGACAAAGAGAAATCAAGAAAGCATCATCTCAGCTCTCTAACCAACTTCTGTTAGAGAGTGAGATTTCTTTTATAGATAGAATGGAATTACATGATTGGTACACGTGTCTATTCTAGAATGTTCACAATACATCAACAACTCTAGATAGCTCACTCACGCTAACATTGAGATTTAAACCATACAAAATACATCAACGTACTTGACAGTGCCTAATATTATCTTCTCAATGGTTCTGACTTACATCCCCTCAAACGAAGGGGGAGTATGGCGACACCAAGTTTGTCCCTTAGATAGCAGAATCTGGAGAAGGACAATGCCTTAGTGAAACAATCTGCAATTTGGTCAAGAGAAGGCACATAATGAACATACAACAACTTCTTAAGACCTTATATCATATGTAATGGACATCAATCACAATTTGTTTGGTTCTGGCATGAAACACTAGATTCCTTGCTAATGTTGTTACACTCATGTTGTCGCACTATACCACAGGTTGATGATGAAGAGGAAAACGTAATTCAGAGAGCAAAGACTTCAACCAAGTGATCTCAGAAGCAACCTGATCAGCAAGTGCCCTGTACTCAGACTAAGTGCTGGATCTCGCCACTACAGCCTTCTTCTTCGATTGCCAAGACACCAAGTTCCCACCAAAATAAACTACATAACCAGCCACGGACGTACGATCCTCAATAGAAAATGCCCAATCAGTATCAGAGTACTCTATGAGGAATAACTGAGAACCAAATTTGAAAATAAGACCACTGTGAATGGTGCCTTTGAGATATATGAGGATACGCTTAAGAGCTTGCCAATGTGATGTAGCTGGAGCTTGTTGAAATTGACTCAGCCTATTTACAATTTATGCTATATCTGGATGAGTGTTAACAACATATTAGAGGCCACCCAAAACGATGCGATACAAAGTCTGATCATGGAATGGAGGATCATAAGCAGAGAGAACACTTTTCCTTAGGGTAGCAGGGGTATCACCAGGTTTTGTAGAAGACATGCCAGCTTTCAAAAGTAAATAGTTAATCTAGCTAGACTGAGTGAGGAATAAATCTGATGAATCTCTATGAACTTCAAATCCGAGAAACATGTTAAGATCTCCAACGTCTTTTAAAGCAAACGCATTGTGTAACTGACTGATAAAGGATTGAATTAACTGGGAATTGTTTCCAGTAATAATAATATCATCTATATAGACCAACACATAAAGAAGAGAGCCATTCATGTGAAGGATAAACAATGATGTATCTGAAACTGCATTTTGAAATCCCTATTTAACCAACTTATGTATTAATTCATCAAACCAAGCTCTTGGAGCTTGCCATAATCCATATAATGTCTTATGAAGATGACAAACCATTCTAGAAGGGTTATATGCAACAAACCCCACTAGTTGATTAGTGTAAACCTCCTCTTTCAAATGACCATTTAGAAAAACATTATTAATTTTAACTTGTCTAATTGGCCAACCATATGTAATAGCAATAGAGAAGATTACCCTGATTATCGAAGCTTTAACCACTGGACTGTAGGTTTCATCAAAATTTACCTCAGGTACCTGTTTAAATCCTTTGGAAACTAGTTTTGCTTTTTATCTATTAATAGTCCCATTAGAATTTCTCTTGATTGTAAAAATCCATTTGTTACCCACAATATTCTGGTTTGGAGAAGAAGGAACTAAGGACCAAGTATCAGTATTAATTAGTGCATGATACTCATTTTGCATAGCTTCTCTCTAGTGTGGAATAGATAATGTCTGACTTGCAGATTTAGGAATATCTTTAGTAGTTGTAGACACATGAAATACTTTCCATCTTACAATACCATCTTTCACCCTTGTGACCATTGGATGTATATTCCGTGGTGGAGAAAGCTGAATAACATCAACAGGTACATCAGATTCAGGAATAGTTGGTAAGACCTCAGCTGCAGGAGTAGGAGAAGGAGGTGAGGTAGCTAAAGCTGAACTAGAATTAGATGTAAAAGTAGCTGGTGGAGAAGGATTATCAGTAGTAAATGCATCAGAAGAGGGTATAAGAACAGGTAAAGGAACCGTAGGACCGTAGTAGTAGGTGGAGGAGTAGATTGTCTAGAAGAGAAAAGAGATGTACAAGGATACTCTTCCTCATTAAACAATACATGTCTCGAAATATACAACCTCCCAGCTGAATTCAAGCATTTATAACCCTTGTGTACTGAACTGTAGCTTAAAATAGGCATTTTTCAGACCTATACTGATATTTATGAGAATTAAAAGGCCTTGTGTACGGGAAACAAGCACAGCCAAATACTTTCCACATCATGTAATCAGGACAGATCCCATATAGCTTTTCATATGGTGAAATACCCTGCAATACTCTTGTAGGTAATCTGTTTATGAGAAATTATGCCGCCTCACAAGCATCCCACCAAAATGGAACTGGTAACTGTGCTTGAGTAATAAGAGTTAGATTGGTTTCGATAATATGTCTGTGTTTCTTTTCTACTGTTCCATTTTGTTCATGTGTGTAAGGACAAGGATGTTGAAACAAAATACCTTTTTCCTCCAAAAATGACTTGAATACCTTATATTCACCTCCCCAGTTAGATTGTACTTTTTTTATTTTAGTAGAAAATTGATTCTCAACTTGTAATTTGAACAACTCGAATATATTCAAAGCTTCGGATTTGTATTTCATAGGATGAATCCAAGTAAATCTTGTATGATCATCTACAAATGTATTATAGCAATTGAATCCACCATTAGAGGATACAGGTGAAGGCCCCTATAGATCAGTATGGATCAATTCTAATACAGACTTGCTACAAGAAGCAGATGTTCCATATGGAAGGGCATGATGTTTACCAAATGGACATTTAAAACAAAATTCAACTTAATTACAGGGCATATGTAGAATGGATCTCATAATCTATTGGATGGTTTGTGTAGCTGGATGTCCCAATCTCAAATGTCAGATAAAGGATGATGGCTTTATTGACACCACAAAGCTTTATTATGTTGTCTTGTTGACAGTGGAACTGGTGACAATGAAGAAGATTCAGAGAACCTGTTGAGTCCTTCAGATAGTACTCTGGAGCAGTATTTCATTAGTTGAAGAATCCTTCACCAAACAATGTATGTTAGTAAACTCAACCACAACATTATTATCTCTAGCAAGTTGAGATATACTCGAAAGATTTTTCTTTATGCTTGGAACATACAATGTATTGTGAAATTTAAGTCTATTATTTGTAGACTTAATATTTGCAGTACCAACATATATGATAGGTAAAGAATTTTCATTTCCAACATTAGAGCATCAGTACCTTGGTAAGGAGCACAACCACTCATCTGTGAAGAACCTGGTGTAACATGTGATGTAGCACCACTATCACATACCAAGAGCCATCAGATATGGACTGTAAAGAACTATTGCCAAACTGACTTTGATTTCCAATGAAATGAGCACTTGGTGCACGTCCACCAAAACCATCTCTTTGATTAGAATTCATGAAATTAGATCCCGAGTGTTATGAGTATTCTCATTATTTTTATTAATTGAATATGCTCCCATGTAATTCATGTCTGACCTATAATAGCAATGTACAACTGAATGACCAATCGTGTTACAGATTTGGCAAGTTGGTCTAGCATTGTTTGAATACTTGAAACCTCCTCTTCCTCGGGATTTACTTCTTCCTCTATTAGTATTTATATTGCCTTGTTTACCACCATATTGCTTCTGAGATGAGTTGATTCCAATTTCCATTTCCTTGCTTTACTTTAGCAACATTTGCTTGAGTCACTCCCTGAATGCTAATTGAATTAATACCAGAGATGAGTTGTAGATGTTCCAATTTAGCTTCAAAACTTAATAATGTGGACTGCATCTGTGTCCAAGTAAAATCTATCTTGTGCTCTAACACAGAGGTGATGGGAAGATATTCACCATCTAAGCCAGACAAAATACAAGATATCAATTCATTATCAGTGATCATATCTCTAGCTGTAATCATATTATTAGCATAATCTTTCATTTTCCTCAAGAATTCAATCATCTTCATTGAGCCTTTTCTTGTAGTCTTAATGGAATGGTTGTTATGTTATACTGAATGTGTACTCTATTCCTTGATCCACATAAATCTTCAATTGGTTTCCATAGTTCACAAGCAGATTTAGGTTTTCCATCAATAGTTTTCCCAGATACAGATCGAGCAATTGGTGGTTCAATTGTACGCATTAACCAAGCATATAACATGCGATCACGAGAATACCAACCTTGATAATCAGGATTTGGTTCTCCATTCTTATCAAACTCATTTGGAACAAGAATCTTCCCAAACAAGATATTATCCAGTCTACAGCCCTCAAGTGCATGTACAACAATTGATTTCCAAAGCAAAAAATTTGTTTCATCAAGCTTAACTAAAACAAGATGATTCAAGGAATTACCAAACGGAGTGATCAACTGATTGTTAAACACTAGATTGACATATCTAACTTGATTAGAAGAGGAATTTTCAAGAATCTGATGTGAATAGCTTCTCTAAGCCGCCATAGATGATCCTCTATGAGCTTCTAGGGTACATCTTCAATGATCTCCTTCTCTAATGATGAATCGCGATCAATGTAACTTCAATCGATCACCTTTAATGGCGACGATGAGTTTCTCTTCAGATTTGATACCATATTGACATAGAGAAATCAGGAAAGCATCATCTCAGCTCTCTAACCAACTTTTGTCAGAGAGTGAGATTTCTTATACAGATAGAATGGGATTACATGATTGGTACACGTGTCTATTCTAGAATGTTCACAATACATCAACAACTCTAGATAGCTCAATTACACTAATAGTGAGATTTAAATCATACAAAATACGTCAATGTACTTGACAGTGCCTAATATCATCTACTCAATGGTTCTGACTTACAAGGAGCGCAGACATCCAAATTAATGGTAATTTACTTTTAATTGGTCAGATAGATGAACCACATAAAGAAAAGTAGACAACTAGTGATAATGTTTAGACCACTCTCTCTCTCCCTCTCTCTCCCTCCTTCAACACTTGATACTTATTCTTTGTTTTCTTCTTTTCAACTTTGAACAAAGACCAGCCGACTAACACCATCTCCACCACCACCCCATAAAAGTTATAAGTATTGTTGGTGTTGATGAGTGATTAGATCAGCATTTAAGATAGGAATAGAGATGATAGCACAAGGTGACATCTTTCTCTATGAAAAAAGCAACTGCACACAATAACCAATTGGCTCTTTTGGCAGTACTCACTCTCACCCCCGCTTTACCATAACTACTGCCCCTTCCCACCATTGGATTTTTTGGGTTTCATCATCCACAACCATAATAATAATAATAATAATAATAATAATAATAATAATAATAATAATAACACTTTTAAATGATTCCTAAAAATAATTTGTCAAAGCAGTCATGCATGCACCCTTTACTTTTTTTTAGATAATGATATGAAACACATGAACCAAGCTATTATATATATGATCACTATAATTGAAGGGAGAGATAAAATTAATGAAATTTATGTTAAGAAATTGAATAATCAAGCAAAAAACACTTTAATTGACTACAAATTTGGAAGCAAATGCCTTTGATGTTAAAATCTTTTTGGTGTAGCATTTGCTTATATGCTCGCGTGAATAAGTATTAAAAAAAAAAAGCAAAATGCATGCAAATAATACGTAAAAAAATCACAATTCTTGATAATTTTTTGTGGTTTTAGATATATAGTGTTGATTGATATATCGTGATTCATGACCATATCAATCAATTGCAAAAACTACCAAATCACATAAAAGCTGAGAAATACTTGCAATTAAAAGCTATTTCAAACATTAAGGTCTATTCGATTACAAAGAAAATGTTTCGTAAAAAAAGAATATTTTCTTAAGAAACTTTTCCCTAGTAAATATTCAAAAGAAAATTTTTCTATATGTGTTTGATTGCACATATAACAAATTTTTTCTCAAAACTCACTAACAACAAATTTTGAAATAAATATGAAATTTACCATATATATTAAATATATTGATTTTTATTTTTAAAATATAAGTTCAATTTGTCTTAATATGGAAACTCACATTTTCTCAATAGAAAACTCAATTTGTCCACCATAGTAAGTAAGAAAATGTATGAATCTTAATATGGAAAGTTGGCAATTGTGAAAAATGTTTCACGATAAAATATTGGCTATCAAACGCATGAAAATGTCTTTTTTTCTGTTAAATTTGTTATTTTTCTTGGAACATTTTTCTTTTTTGTCTAATCAAACATCATTATTAAAAAAAAAAAAAGTATACGCCAAAGAAGTCTTTAGAATCATATATAATATTTGATGAAAATTTGTTATTTAATTATAATTAAAATTAATCAAGACCTAAAACTATTTTCAAGGAAATGCATGTGTTCACCTAAGGCAGAGAGATAGAGAATATTTTCACTAATTGCGAACATACAAAATAAAAAGAGAGAAAAAAATTAAGAAAGAGATGGGAGAGGAGGGGGTAAGAGTCAAAGTTGACCAAGGTCAGCCCTACATGTTCAATTCCCAAATCATTCCTGCTTGTTTTCTCACAAAGCGTGCCACAAGTTTCGCTGACTAAAACTCCATACACTTTGAAATTCCATCTCTGCCCTTGGTCTAAAGTCAACTTAGATATTTACTAGTGTAAAGGAAAGAAAGAAATCCCATGTAAAAATCTTAATTCTCGAGATACAAACGATTCTTTGATGTGGGCCTTGCACTGGATAGCTGACTTCAGGAATAAAAGTTAAAACGACTGAAAGGCCCTCATCAGAGTGAACTCATTTGTTATGCAGCCTCCACCACCACAGAATCAACACCAACTTACACTTTACTGCTAATTTATGGCAAAAAAATGTGCAAGTTGCGTTGTGTTGAGCACATAGAACGGATCATATGAATTCATATTACCAAATCAAGCAAAAGAACCGATCAAAGTTTAATCTCTAAAAATATGGTGTAATTGAAGTGGGCAGAGAACAAAAGGGCCCACATTGATCCTTTGTGGCACTGCAGGAGTCTGTTAGGAAAACTGAACAGGAGCACAGAATCAGCCACTAACAAACACTTTTGAAATGACCAAAACAACTCTAGACCCAGATCAGAACTGCTCTTAAGCTGTATTGTACTGAGAATAGGGAGAGAAACCCATTTGTGTTGTCAGTTGTAACAATAATAATGCCTTGACAAGTAGGTGGGATTAAAGAACCAAAATCAACAAACTCTCACCTTCAAAGTCTCTAAAATGCCCTTAAAAACACTCAAATTCTCCGCACAAGAAAAGAAATCCACACTGAAAAAGTTGCATTTATTTTATTATTTCATTCATTTAGTGTGAATTTAAACAATGTTGCCAATTGTTTCAACAGTGACCCCCAGAGCACCAGCATCTGCCACACACTTCAATTGGGTCATTAGTATTACCAAAACTTTATTTTTCTTTCATTTTAGTCAAGAAAAGTAGGTTCTGAACTTTCTTTCTTTTTTCAGCTTTTAATAGATTTCCAAACTGGGAAATACAAATAATTTTTTTTAAATGAAGGGTATACTAGTCATTTAAGATAATTTTTTTACTGCATCAAATAATAAGAAGTTCAGAGGTAGAGAAAAAGAAGAAAAAGAAGAAAAAGAAGAAAAAACAGATATACATATATAGAAGTGAAAGAAGAAAGAGAGATGGAGAAACAAACAGATAAGAAAGAATAAATTTGTTCACCAAAGTTAGTAGTGACAGCTCAAAGCAGGAGTGGTTTTTAAATTAATTTGAAGTTTAGATGAATGGGTTTCGTTAAGACTTGTTTATTGTGAAAAAACAGTTAGATAAGAACAGCTGTAGAGGAAGAAACCAAAGCAAAGCAAACTGGGTCAGAGAAGCACAACAGAGAACTGAACACCACCACCATTACTACTACTACTACCACAAAGAAGACCCAGAATTGAATAGAACAAATTGTTCATTCATTGATGAAGGAAGAACCACTAAATTAATAAGCTGTTACAGTGAGTAACAGAGCTTAAAACTGATGAGAAGAACAAATTCAAAACAAAAAATTGAATTAATGTCAGACCAAAAACAAAAGAACCCACCTTTTCAAAAGCATGGTAGAAGAAGAATCTGTAAAGCTAGAGAGAACCCAGTTCGTCCAATTGCCTAATCATGCTCTCTCACTCAATCGCAGATCTTCACTATAATGTAGTATAATTTTTTCATGTTTTCTGTAAAGTACTTGTAAAATCGCATCAATTGTTCAATTACTTGATTGGATCAACAAATTCAGCATCAGAGACTGCTGAGAGCTCAATCTGGCTCATATCATCGTCTTCGATCGGAGCTGGAAGATTAAGATCTATCAAATTGTCTGCGAACTTAGTCGAATTCGCTTTACGAGTTGTTAAGCTTATGATACTTGTAGTTGTAGTAGTAGTCGCTGAGCCAGAGAGATGGGATCTCTTGTGCCCACCAAGTGCTTGCCCTGAACCGAACACTCTGAAACAAACTCGGCACTCATGAGCTCTCCGATCTTCTCCACCCATATCTGCAATGCCCGGATTTTGATTCTCAACTTGGCGAGTATATCGATGAGCTTCAGCAACAACAGATGATGATGATGTACATCTGATCTTCTTGTGACTCGCTCTGTGCCCACCCAGAGCTTGGTACGACCTAAACACTTTCTTGCATGTCCCGCACTGGTACTTCGCTTTACTCTTATTCCCACCCCCCAATTTGATTTCCCCACCACCATCTTCTTCATGTTCTTCGTCTTCTTCATTGTTGTCATCTTCGTCATAGCTTTCATCGATCGATCTCTCTCCGGCTTCGTGTTCTAGTACTGATTTCCTCGCCCACACACCTCTGGAAAGCATCATCAGACACCGAGCCACATCTTCCTCTGGAGTGGTATCGGAGACCGAACTCACTGGCTCTGGCTCCACAATCAAATCCCTCTTGGGAATGCTCACCAATTTGGGCTTCTTATTCTGTTGTTGTTGTTGTTGTTGTTGTTGTCGTTGTTGTTGTTGTTGATGGCGATACTGATGGTGTTGATGACGAAGAAGAAACAGGGGAGCGACCGCGCCGGATTTGCGGGTCCTCTTCGATCTTCTCCTCGATGGGTTCTTCGAAGACTCGGTCTCGCTCTCTCTGTCCTGCACTACCACCGACCCAGCATCCACGAACGAGAACTCAGGATCTACTAACCGGAAACTCTTCTTGGGGTTCTCTCTCAGCCCATATGACAGCATCGCTGCTTTGATCTCTTCCTCTTCCGATGAACTCGATGTCGACGAAGACGAAGCCGATTCAATCGTGTAGCGCGGCGGCGGAGGAGGGGGTGGTTGCTCCGGCGGTGGCGGAGGTTGCAGTGCCGCCATGTGAGACCTCATGTGGCCTCCCAGAGCTCGCCCATTAGAGAAGCTCTTGAAGCAGAGCTTACAAGTGCGCCTCTCCATTGCAGAGGAGATCGAACAGAACAAAGAGCAGAGCAGTGAGAGTTGTGTGTGTGTGTGTGTTTATTTTTTCTTGTTTTGGGGAGAGAGAGAGAGAGAGAGAGAGAGAGAGAGAGAGAGGGAGGTTATGAGGACAAGTACAGAGAGAGTGGAAAACTAAAAAGGAGTAGGTGACAAGCATTACTTCACCAAAAGACACACAACACCAAAAAACTAAAAAAATGTTGTGGAATATGGATGACCTTGCATGTACACCAACATATTGTGTAGTCATGTAACTTGTATTTCTCACTTAATAGTACCTCCACTTGTCTATGTATTGTCATGTAACTTGTAATCATCTCCAATGTACACCAACTTTTCTATGTATTGTCTATGTTGCTTGCGATGTGTTGTATGACTTGTGGTGTATGTATAACGTGTACACATTGTATAAGTACAATTATCATCATCACCAAATGACCTATATAAAGGGTGTCAACCCCATTGTAATTCACACACCAAGTTGAATGAAAACTTCTCATTCCAACTATCTCATTTATTCTCTTCTCCTTTGTAGTAGTAGTTTGTAGTAGTAGAAGTTCTTAATCTTCTATTTTCCTTCTCTAGTTCTTAGCAAGTTCCAACTCAATTTACAATACGTTATCAGCACGAGCTTGCTCTAGCATTAAGGAGATCTTGAGGTTCAAGAAGGCTTATTAAGGAGACAAAGCTAGGAAGGTATAACTTTTGTTATTTAAATAAGTTCAATTATTTTTATATTATCATGGTTGCTTCCTTTTATTACATGCATAACTTCTATATGCATATTTTATTCATATATTATGCATTATAACGTCACCGATTGCGAAAGTATGCTTTGTAGTTGCGTCTTGGACGATCTTCTACATCAAAAATCAAAAGTCAATATGACATTCATAATTTTTTTTCTCTATACTATGAATGATTAGTTGTGCTCTATTCTTGATTTTATAATGTAAATAGTACTATGAATTTGGGTTGATAGTGGGTAAGCCTTGTCCCCGGTAAAGCTAAACATTGAAAGGAAGACGGGTTATCCCGTTCGAGAGGCATGGTATTAAGCCAGACTTTGTCTCGCCACCCAACCTGGAGGTTGTCTCACCAACTCATACGAATAGTACATTTGATTATTAATGAATCAAGTTGTGAACATATACTTAATCATATGTTGTGTTTTTTACATAAAAGAAAAGAGAAAATCATTTTATATTACATTTACTTTCAAAATATTAATCAACCATATTTGAATTTGTTACCTTATTATAATTCTTGTCATGATAATTAGATATTACAAATTATGAATAAAGCTAGCATCTATGCAAGTCTGTATGTTGTACACAATAATTTGCCAATATCTCTTTAGAGATTTGAAAAGTGAATATTTCACTTTATATATCTTTTCACCTTATGGAGTTATAAATATATAAATACCAAAAAAAGGTAATGCTCCAAAAGCTCAAAATGAGCGGTTGAGTCTCAAGCTACAAAATTTAATCGATCAAATATTAATTATAATTCGCAATTTTAATTACCTCTATGTTGAGGCTATGTGGAATTATGAGTGATGAGACAATAAAAATAAGGTCACGTGGCCGCCTCGATTTATTTATTGCCGCAACAAATATCGAGTGCGCACGTCAATCCAATAGATATTAAGGATTGGTTTCTTGTCTCATTGTATTGAGTAAAATAATGAGATATTATAAATATAATATCGCTCCCAAAGTCAATTAGTTCAGCTTCAAATTAAGAAGCATATGTTGCATATAATGATCATGATCGCAATAATAAATTTATGGACGTGGAAAATGTGAAAATATCAGGTAAAGGTCGTATTGACAATTCCACCAAAAATTGGAATAAAAGTGGTGCACCACTACAAATGGCAAATAATTATTGACAATGAGCGCTCATAATTGTGACATTTTTTTGGTCATATATGAAAGACTATTTTGCCTAAATATTGTCATATATATACCCGAATATTTTTGTGATCTTTACCATGCCTTCAAAATCAAAGGCAAAATATCATGAATTTTATCATTGAAAATGGCTCGATAAAACATGCACATCGATATGTGTTTAAATCGTGACCTAAATATGGGCGATGAGTTTATGTCTTGTGTATCATGCTACATGCATGTACATTATAATATAAAAGTGAATATTTCTCGAATTCAAACTTAGCGGAGGCTAATGCTCAGGCAAAATCTGATACAACAATTTTATTGTTGATGTCTTGTTCAGAAGAAGTCTACTCAGAATAATAGAAAATTTATCTATATGAATATGATTTAATCTGAGTATAATATTCCCGGCTTTAACTTATGGAATATATAAGGCATATTAAGACGAATGTCGTCATAAATCAAATGACATTCATTTTGTGGAAATATCTATTTGATTATCCATAATCATCAATAATACGAAAATATCGTAAATTCGCACGAACATCCTTTATCGAACTGTATTTTTTTTATCAGCTGGAGATTATTTCAAGACAAATCAATAAAAGACTTATATTGATTTAACTCTCCATCAATCATATTATAAGATGTCTTGGATCCCTAATGGGGAAATTATTTATAGCAAGTTTTGCTAATTGTCAATTTGATGAAGCAGTTTTCGAATCATTAGGGAGAGATATAAGCCAATTCAAAAGGAATGACGTGAAATTGCTTGAAACACATCAAATCGCATTAAATTTGTTATATTATGATCCATGTATAAATTAATATGAACTCAAAGTTCAATGGATCATTTAGTAGCAATAAGTTATGAATCAATTACTTGATGCAAGTACTATACACAAAAGAGTGACAATCATATGCTTCAGCATTAAATGGTTCATATAGAAAACGATGTCCATGTGCAACAAAATGCACAAGATGTCTCACCCATGTGAACATGAGGGGGAGAATCAAAAGGAATTATTGATTAGTGCATTGCACTCTTTTTCCCTTAGTATGGTTTTATCCTACCTGGGTTTTCCTAGCAAGGTTTTTAATGAGGCGATCCTAACATTATTATACTCCATATAAAAAGAAAAAAATTATGAAAGCAAATAATGTACTCTTTTTCCTTACTAGATTTTTTCCCACAGGGTTTTTCTAGTAAAGGTTTTAATGAGGCATATATATATTCTCTCAAAGTGTATCGATGTGTTGCACTCTTTTCCTTAGCTATGGTTTTATCCTACTGGGTTTTCCTAGCAAGGTTTTTAATGAGGCAATCAACAATATTATACTACAAATCAAGATTGACGAGAACATTGTACTCTTTTTCCTATACTAGATTTTTTTTCCCACAGGACTTTTCTAGTACAGGTTTTAACGATGCACAATCTCTAAGCAAGTGTCATCCAAGGGGGAGTGTTGTGGAATATGGATGACCATGCATGTACACCAACATATTGTGTAGTCATGTAACTTGTATTTCTCACTTAATAGTACCTTCTTTTGTATATGTATTGTCATGTAACTTGTAATCCTCTCCGATGTACACCAACTTTTCTATGTATTGTCTATGTTGCTTGTGATGTGTTGTATGACTTGCGGTGTATGTATAACTTGTACACATTGTATAAGTACAATTATCATCATCACCAAATGACCTATATAAAGGGTGTCAACCCCATTGTAATTCACACACCAAGTTGAATGAAAACTTCTCATTCCAACTATCTCATTTATTCTCTTCTCCTTTGTAGTAGTAGAAGTTCTTAATCTTCTATTTTCATTCTCTAGTTCTTAGCAAGTTCCAACTCAATTTACAACAAAAAAAAAAAAAATTTATTTTTTTTTGGTGAAGATCACAAAATGCATTTTCTAATTTATGTTAGGGAAAATGATTTTTAATCCACTTTTGACGCCTTCAAATGACACTTCTGAGTAGGGGTTCTGTGATGTGTCTCCCACGTGTATCTCGAGGTGTATCACACAGCGCTTACTTAAGCGCCACCTATTTGATTGTCAAAAGTGGGTTGGAACATGAAAATATTAAGTATCTTATAAAAATCACATATGAAATCTTTGTTAATTCTTGTAGTAATAGATAACCGCACAAGAAATGTAGTGAGTGCCGTGTGCATGAAGGGCCAAAGCTAGACAGGTAACATGGAATCCTCTCCTGTTGCTTCTTTTTTACTTCCGATTTTGCCCCTACAGCATCCACATTGTCTGTGACCATAACTGCTTGAGGAAATTGATATTCTGATGAGAGCGTACCCTAATTTGATTAAATGGATCTGTTTTTAATTAAAAGTTTATATTTTGATGTGCATAGCCTAATTTTAATTGAATGAAAATAGTTTTTCTCATTTTTAGACTAGTAAGTTTTTGCGTTTGTTATTGATGGTGAAAGAGATGGTATTGGATTTTGGTGTTCCTTAATAGTTTTTCAGGAAATTGACGAGCAAATTAAATACGTGCCTTGCTAGCTCATGTCAAGAAAACTGCTGGGGTTCATTGTAACGACGAGGCAGTGAAGATAAAACCACGTGTCATGTATTTATATTCTTTTATGTGTTTTTCTTTCTGAGGTAGGTTACTGTGCTAAAAAATGTTGTTGTTCAACCCGCTCTCCAACATCTGGACCGTGCGATGAACATACAAATTTGATGCAAAAGAAGTTTATGTGAATCGTACCGTGCACAAGTAGGGACGTGACTTAAGCTTAAGGTGTAAATCTCTACTAACGATGTCTCTTTCGTTTTTATTGGGTCTACGAGTTTCTGTTACTTTTCTCCGGTTTTGTTTGGCCAAGTGTTGAAGCTTTAGCGAGGTGGCCGGTGCTTTTTTTTTACTAATTTATTAATATATTTAAATTAAATTGAATTCCGTTTTTCAATTTTTAATAAATATAAAATATTTTCTAAAATAAATAAAGAATATAAATATGCGACGAAAAAATTGTAAATATTTGAGTAATTGTGGTGAATAGGAAACTAATCTTCCTTTGATACCGAAGTTTGTGAGGAATAAATGCCGTTTAGTTAGGAAGAATGAACTTCTTAATTAGATATTTCTTTCTTTTATTGCTGCTTGCGCATTGCATTAAGTAAACACTTGTATTGGCATCTGGTCTCATTCATAATTAATAATCAAAACTTTGTACCATGGTCTACCCAAAAATAAATAATAAAAAAAGCTATACACACAACAACAGTTTTGGCCTTTTAGTGATGGAATGTTTAATGACAAACTGAATTTGTCGCGAAATGTGGTGTACATGGAGAAATTTTCTTGTCATCACTATACGGCTTGGTTTAGCAACAACTAGTTAGCAACAAACTTAATCATCACTAATAAATAATACATTTAGCGATGAAAGCTTTAGGCTCTGTTTGGCATGCACAAACCAGCTTATCAGCTAGCTTATAATCTACTTAAATAAATAAATTGTGTTTGGTTAGCAATTTATTTTCAAAATAAGCTAGATGATAAGCTCCAATCATAAACGCTATTCCCACTAGCGTTTCATTTTTAAAACGTCATTTTAGTTTTTTGTTCCAATTTTGCCCATTTTTTTCTGCCCATGTAAATAGCCAATTCTTGACTAAATAATAACGGATTTTCATTTATTCTTTTGGAAACAAATTAACGAATATATAATAAAAAAACTCGTGTAATGTGTAAGTGCGACTGTGCAACGATGATAACACAATAATAACAATACCCTATATGCAACGTAACATGATAAATACATTTATGTTAAAAAATATGGTAATTACATTTACACAATAACATCCCTTAACATTATTATGGTTTACAATATTATTAGTATTTACTGGCCAAAATAATATATAGATACTCATTCAAGTAACATCAATTAATATTACTAATTTACTACAAATGAAATTTGGAACATTATTATTCCAAAAAAATGTTTAATATAAACATATGGGACATGACATGTTATGATTACTATCTAAAAACATTAATATTACGTTATTCTACATATATAATAATAAATTTAATTGTATATGCAATGTAAATAATAGTTTATATAATTATGTCTTTTTTAAGAACTTAAAAGAAAGTCATTTTGTGTCATTTTGTATTTATCAGCTACTTGATCAGCTATTTCTTTTAAATAATTTTAATTGATCAACTAGATTGTCAACTATCAGCTATCGATTCTTAGCTTTTCAAATTATCATTAGACTATCAAGATTGATTAGATTATCTACTATCAGCTAGATTATCAGCTAGTGTTACCAAACAGAGCCTTTGGAGCAAGGAATATTTATTGCTAAATGTTGAGTGCGGTGAGAGAAAATATTTTCATCATTATAGAGCTATATTTAGCCACAATTCATTAGCAATGGTTCTACTTCATCACTAAAAACAGTAGATTTACAATCGGACTCGTACTCGTTAATGTTACTTCACACACTCTCGCATTTCTCTCTCTCTCTCTCTCTCTCTCTTTCTCTCTTTCTCGTTCTTCGCCGTCGATGACTCCCTCTCGCTCGTCTTCCTCTTCGCACTTTCTTCGTCGCTCGCTTGATTTGGCTCTGTGATTTGGGGATCAGTAAAGTTAGGGTTTCGAAATGAAGGAGAGGGATTTAGAGGATCCGATGAAAATTCTTGTCTGGATTTGAAGATCGTTCACTACTCTCTCAGTCGCTATCTGTTTATGCTACCTCGTACGATCTTTCACTACTTTCTCTACTTTCAATCATCAAAACCTGAAGAAGGATGGCGTGCGAAGCGCTGGAAAAGGTTAGTGTTTTGAAGTTTTTGTTGAATACTTGAACATTCTGTGATTTAGATGTGTTTTGGTTGAATTGGTGGTTTGTTGAATGTTCTCTCTATCTTTATCATCGAAACCCTAACCTTCCTTGCTTTCAATCATCAATGACACGTGTTGTTGTTGTTTTGTATCTTAATTCGTGCACTTTGAATTTGAATTGAAAATTGAACTTGTTTATTGATCAATTAGGGTTCTGAGTTTGTAATTTGTGCCTTGATTGAGAGGAAAGGGAACAATCATTCCATTAGGTTCCTTCTTAGGTTACAAATTAAACCTTGGAGTCTCGATAATATCTTTGTGTTGAAATAAAATGCCATTTCAGGAGATCTGATGGGGAATGATTGTTGGCGTTGTGGTACAAATGACCATTCTCTTCATTTCATTAAAAGAGTTCATTTCTAGGTTGTAACCTAGAAAACCACTTGTTTGAGTAGAACTTCAAAAAATAATATAGGACACCTTTTGAATATACTTCTAATACTACCCCTGTTTATTTACTTAACCAACAATTATTCAAGAGATAAAATTATAAATGAAAAATGATGTGTACCAAAAAAAAAGAAAATTGATCAGAATAATCGTTCAAGGAGGAGGTTTTCGCTTTTAGGTCTCATATTTTTTTTCTCCCTCCAGTGTTCCCTCTGGTCTGTTGTTCTGCTATCTTTGATAAAGAAAGTAACTGTTCTTTGTGCAAATCTTTGCAATTACCTTTGCTTATAAGTCTTGCCTCTAAGAAAAGGTCGTAATTGTGACAAGTTTTAGTATTTAAACTAACATGCTCTGCTACTTTAAACATGCTCACTAAATCAATGTGAAGTTGAGACTTCGTAAATGAATTTGGAATATAGTTGATTCAGGGAGAGATTGCTGGATTAATGGAATTGGGTCTTCTTGGCATGGCCTCATCAACAGCCCACTCATGTAGATTATAATTTTATTAATTTGATGGGTGCATGTGTTAATTAATTCCCATGTCTCCTCATTTTGACATTCTCGTCGCACCAGCAAAGTCACACACTTACTTAAAGATCGATACACTACATGCATTAAGCCTTTACTAATATATTGGTGTGTCAAAATATTATTACCCTTTTTCCCACCACACCAACCTCGATCCTTAATTAATTAAAAAGTTTATAGAGAAGAGGAAGTTTAGGAATAGGTTTTGTTCTATTAGACTATGACTTGATTAATTAATTAATTAATTAATTAATTAATTAATTAATTAAGAGGCTTAATTTTAAGGTGATTGTAGCTAGGAGTGGCTCCCTTTTTTTGTGTGTATGTGCATGTAGTTTTTTTACGATGTTGTTCTATTAGACTTATAACGAATTTGGGACTATAGTTCATTAAGTGCTTAAACGAATTTGAAAAAACTAGAATTGGCGTTTCATTTTTAAATCATGCTCAGCATTTAGTTGTTAGATCACTTTGTTCAACCTTTGAAATTTAGGAAAAATGATACTGAAATATTCCCATAAGTTATCGAGATTTAATTATGTTTTTGATTGTCATGCCCTTGACAATTAAAGTCGGATGGACGATTCAGGATGCATGATAAGAAGTCTTAGTAAGTTTGTGATTCTGTAGTGAATTATTTGATTGGAATTAAGTTAGTATGTTTTCTTAAAACTGCAATTGTTTTCATGTGTAAGTTTAGCCTCGATTTCTTTATTTTGATTTTTTTTTATCGCTCGACTTAATTTAAGATTACTATTTTTGATTAATTTTTTTTCTTAAAATAACATCGACTTTGTTTAATTTCATGTGTCAGTTTTAGCCTATATCTCTTTATTTTGATTTTTTACTGCTTGACCTAATTTACGATTATTATTTTGGATACATGTTTGTTTCCACTTACTATCGTTTTGGCCTTTTTAGGTGATCTTCTCAGTTTACAACAATCAATAGTGAGTACCGATTAATTAAAACTCAGGAGGCATTTCTAAGCTCCTTGGAATTGGTGTGGAGAGAAGAAAGACGGTATGCCTTTCTCATCAACTATTGATTTTGTTTATTTATTAGTGTTGGGTATCTATTATCTCTTTAGGTTCAATATAAATTGAATTTTAGGAATATATATTTTTGGATTGAGGCTTTTTTTATTGTAGTTGAATTGTAGGAATATCTTCATTATGGATAAGAGTTGGATGAGCGAAACAAATAGACTTAGTAAACGGTATGTTGACGGTGTCAATTTGTTTTTAGAATTTGCAAGAGCTCACACCGGTAGTGAAGTCATTAGGTGTCCTTGTCGTGAATGCTTGAATATTGAAGAGAAGAAATTTGATGTAGTTGAGAGTCATTTATATGCCAAAGGGATATCACAATCGTACACACGATGGATAAATCATGGGGAGCAAATAGTTGGTGGATATAGTCATGATACATCAGAAGATGTTGTAAAAGAGGCAAATGTAGTAGATGACGATAGTGATGGGGATGATATATTTGATATTTTAGAAGACGTTCATAGGGCAATGTTTACCACCACGAAAGCTAGTGAGGAGCGTAATGAGTCGAACCAGACACTAGAGGGTGACGGAACTGCATTCTACAAGTTGTTGAAAGACGCACAATGTGAGTTATACCCTGGTTGTAAAAAATTCTCAGCTCTATCTTTCATTGTGGAATTGTTGCATTTGAAGGTGACAAATCATTGGAGTAACAAATCCTTTGACATGCTTCTCAAACTACTAACCAAATGTTCTCCTAATGCAAATATTCCCTCTTGTTACTCAGAGGCTAATAAGAAGTTGCATGGATTGGGATTAGGCTATAATTCTATTCATGCATGTAAATATGATTGCGCGTTATTTTGGAAGGAATATGAGGGTGCTGATTTCTGTCCTGAATGTGGTGAGAGTAGATGGAAAAGGAAAGATGATAAGGACAAGGGAATTCCTCATAAGGTTCTTCGTTATTTTCCATTAACTCCTAGATTGAAAAGAATGTATGTTTCAAGACACATAGCAGAAGATATGAGATGGCACAAAGAGAAGCGGGTTGATAATGAGGGCGTCATGAGGCATCCTGCTGATTCAGTTGTTTGGAAACAATTTGATAGTTTATATCCATGGTTTGCTAAGGATCCTCGTAACATTAGATCGGGACTCACGACTGATGGATTCAATCCATTTGGTAGTATAGGTAATTCATATAGCATGTGGCTTATAGTGCTTATGCCATACAATCTTCCACCGTGGAGGTGCATGAAGGAATCATCATTTATGATGTCCTTGTTAATTCCTGGTCGAAATGCCCCTAATAGAGACATTGATGTATATATGCAACCATTAATAGCTAAGCTGAAAGAGTTGTGGGAGCAAGGGGTGGACACATATGATGCATTTTCGAGAGAAGTTTTTCGGTTGCATGCATCAATATTATGGACAATAAATGACTTCCTCGTATATGCTAATCTTTCTGGGTGGAGCACAAGAGGATATGCGGCATGTCCGGTTTGCAAGGAAGACAAGTCATCGCACCGACTAAGGAATAAAATATGTTATATTGGTCATCGAAGGTTTTTGCCTCAAACCCATCATTGGAGAAAAAGTAAAGCATTTAATGGCAAGGTGGAGAAGCGTTTCAAACCTGTGGAGCAATCCGGTTATGATATTCTCCAACAAGTTAATGGGTTAAAGAACTTAAGACATCGTAAATGCCCTGAACATAAAATGAAGAAACGAAAAAAATAAATAAATCAAGTTGGACACAGAAAAGCATACTTTTTGAGTTGCCATATTGGCATAAATTCCCTCTACGTCATAATTTGGATGTTATGCACGTTGAAAAGAACATGTGATAATGTTTTGGGTACTTTATTGAGCATTGAAGGAAAAACAAAAGATACTACTAACGCTCTAGTGGATCTGGAAGACATCAATATACGACATGAGCTACATATCAAAGACATAGGAGGAGGTCGTTATGTCAAGCCGCATGCATGCAAGGTTTAAAAAATCGACAAACTTCGGCGAAGTTCGGGCCAAGTTTGTCGATTTTGAGGTGAGTGTAGCGAAGTTCATAGGCAATAGAAAAATTGCAAAACTTCGACTCAACTTCGGCTAACTTCGACCGAACTTCGAAAACATCGATGGAAGTTAATAAAACATGAAGTAAAATTGTCATGTATCGTGGAAGTTGAGCAAACTTCGAGTAAAACTTCGACTGAAACTTCGACTAATGCTAGAAATATACTTAAACTTCGGCTAAATTCAAATAAAACATAGTTCTAGCATCTCTACGAAGAAACTTGAGTTTTCTAGCATTTAAAGTGAAATTCCATAAACTTCCGTATACCGGCAAATTTTTGTCAAACTTCCATCGTCGAAGTTAACTTCCTTGAATTAATTCCAAATTTTAAGTGAGCGAAGTCATAGACGAAGTCGAAGTTTCAAACCTTGCATGCATGTTATACTTTAGATCTTAATGAGAGGCAACAATTCTACTCTTTCTTGGAATCTGTTAAATTTCGTGATGGTTTTGAATTAAATATTTCAAGGTGTGCTAATAAGAAGGATGGAAAATTATCTGGTTTGAAGAGTCATGACTGCCACATTATTACAAAGATTGCTACCAATTGGTGTTCGTGGGTTTCTCAGACAAGATGTACGCAATGTCTTGGTTGACTTATCATGTTTCTTTAATTTATTATGTTCAAGAACACTTTATGTGAAAGACTTAGAAGCTATAAGAGAAAATATTGTGTTTGTGTTATGCAAGATGGAGCGAATCTTTCCACCAGCTTTCTTTGATATAATGATTCATTTAGCCGTCCACTTACCTCATGAGGCATTGATAGTAAGCCCTGTTACTTATAGGTGGATGTATTAGATTGAGTGATTCTTGCGAACACTTAAAAGGCTATGTGCGAAATAAGGCTAGACCAGAAGGATCAATTGTTGAGGCACACATTTCAAAAGAGTGTTTAACATTCTGTTCTATGTATCTTCGAGGAGTAGAAACTAAATTTAATTGTTACGATAGAAATTATGATTACCTACCTTTCCAAAAATATGGAGTTTTCAAAATTTTTATTCATAGGGTTCGACCATTGGGTTCCACTAAGTACATCAGCTTATTAGCAATTGAAGATTATGATCGTGCCCTATGGTATGTTTTGCATAACTGTGAGGAAATACAAAGCTACTTCGAGTAAGTTATCTATGTTTAAATCAATTATATATCTATATCAATTTTAAATACCCCATTACAAAGGTTGTTTGAGAAATATATATATCTTTGTATTTTAGAGAACATCTTCAAGAGCTAATGGTGGAAAGTCAAGCAAATATTAGTCAGAGACAGCAAAAACAATTTCCAAGATGGTTTCAAGAACGAGTATGATTTCTACATTTGTTACATTATGGAAGTATGGTTTATTAAACTCTGTTACTTATATTTACTTATTTTCGTTCATGATATAAGTTAAATCAATGCGTCCTCGTAACCCTAAAGTGCCACTTAAACATTTATACATATTAGGGCAGGGTCCAGATTATCAAGTTACTAAGTATAGTGCTTGTGTATCTAATGGGATAAGGTATCACACTACGACCCATGAAGATCACCGCAAGACTCAAAATATTGGGATTATGGTTGAAGGGGATCATAATGGAGAAGCGCATTTGTTTTATGGTACTTTGCAAGATATTTTTGAATTGAAGTACCTTGGTGGATGTCGTGTAGTTTTGTTCAAATGCAAATGGTTTGACACTAACCCAAAAAACTACATTCACGAACTGATCATGGTTTCACTTGTCTACATCACAAGTATACGTGGTATGAGAATGACCCTTTCATCCTTGCATCTCAAGCACGTCAAGTGTTTTACTTGAATGACCCCAAGTTTGGGAATGATTGGTGCATAGTTCAAAAGATAAATACAAGAAACTTATGGGATGTTCTTTACGATACTCCAAAAGATATTCGTGAAGGGAATGATGAAGAAATTGAAGTTGAGCAGCTCATTCTCCAATCTACAAAATCGAATGAAGCTACGTGTAATCATGATAAAAGTGAAAATGTTGAAGAGATAACACTAGATAGAAGAGATGTTAGGCCAACATCCATAGAGACGAATGTTGATTTTCTTCGGAAGAGTGGCGTCGATGAGTTCACTGATGACAATGATGACTTTGATGATACTTTGATTGATTATTGTAGCGACGAAGAAGATGAAGAAAAAAATATGATGATAGTGACCTTGACATATAGGTGAGGATCGATTTGAGATTCAGTTAATGTTTTTATTAATGAAGTTAATTTTCTGTTTTTATATATGATTTTTCATGGTATTGATTGTACTTTGTCTTTCAGGCTTTCAAAATTCTGAACATATTCAACATTTCATTTGGTTAAACCAGCTGGATTCTCAGAAGAAGCATGGATGCTACAATGAAAACTTTTTTTTTTTTTTTGGGATTTGGATTGATTTGTTTAATTTCATGATGATCGATGTTCTTGTTGGATTGACATGCATGCTTGGTTTATATGATTATACTAATGCTTGCATCATTTGAGTTGTTATTTTGTTTTTGTTTTTGTTTTTATTTTCTTTAATTCACTTGGAGTACGAAGTCCGTTAGTATCATTCTTTTACACCTATAGTTTCTAAAAAGCATTCAGCTGAACTAAGCGCCAAAGCGAATCAGGCACTTTTTTTTTTCTTTTGAAATTTTTAGTTGTAATGTTTTCTTTTACATTTTTCAGGTTATTGTATTTTCATTTTCCTAAGCTTGAAAACTTGAATGAGTTAGAAACGTCTTTTATGGTGTTGTTGTCCATTTTTATGTTGAACTAAATTTGAAAACTTGAATCCGTTCTAAAAAGAACTCTGCTGGACTAAGCATTTTGTTGTTTCATGTTATAATGCAGGTTCATTTTTTATGAAAGTGTAGATATTGGAGAAGACCTGTTTCTCTTCTCAATCCAACTCCACTCACTTCTTTGACCAAAAAAACTCCACCCACTTGATTTCAGAAACAAACTTAGAAACGGAGAAGGATTATCTTCTTGAATGGGCATGTAAAAATGCACCTAGTGTTTGTATTTATATAGGTATATACTTCAGATCGAAATATATGACAAAAAATTGTTTCTTACTACTGTTTTTGTTAAATTTCCAGGTTTGGTACCTACATGATAATAATCGTGGATTAGAACTGGGGGATCCAAGGCTGTCTGAATTCAATGAAGAAGCAAAACGAGTGCAAGGAGTCGCCTTTAGTTTGAAGTCCTCTTTTATCACTGCTATAATTTATGACCTTGTAGAATCTATGCACCATTTAGCCGGCCTCAAATAATTTTTTGACTATTGTTGAATTTTTGAAAATATTGCGTGCAGAAATTTTGTAATATGGTTTGTAAAAACTTATAAGATTCATTTTATAAATCTTAATTAGATTTTATCTCTATTTTTACAATTTTACATTTAATAATTATTTTAAAAATGTATAAAATAATATCGACATTTTCGTGGAAGTTCATCTTTTAACAAGAAAAATTTTCATTGCTAAAAGTCACCTCTAGTAAGAAAAAACTCCATTATTAAAAGTCACTTCTAGCAAGAGAAAAGTTCTATTAGTGGGAGTGTTTGATAGCAAAAAAAAATGAAAAAAATCATAGAAAATTGTCTATTTTTTTTATGTAACCGTTTTTTCCACTGTTTGATAACTTTGTAACTGCACTGAGAAAAAAAACAACATCTCCCTATTTTCCTCATTTATTTTTTCATCTTTTAGCGTGAAAAATTGAAAATCTCTCAATCTCTCTCACGAACTGATCATTTCTTCAACCCAAACAAACTTGGCATCTGCTACTCTTTCGCGGATACACACTCTTTCTTTCTCTCTTCGTCTCCGGCTTCGTCACCAACATCATCGTTGAGCCGCCCGACATCGACGATGATTTAGATGCGCACACGGATTGAATCATAAAAGAAAATTCTTTCTCGTGCAATCAAACAACTATGATAAAATTTTCTTTATAAAATTCTCTCGAGAAGATTTGTTAAAAAAAAGTTTTTTCTCATTGAAGATTTTTTTTGCTATCAAACACACCCTAAATGTCACTTCTAGAAAAATAAATTTCATCGCTAAATGTCACTTTTAGCTAGGGAAAAACTCTATTGCTAAAAGTTACTTCTAGTAAGGGAAAAACTCCATCGCTAAAAGTCACTTCTACTAAGAAAAAAATTCATTGCTAAAAGTCACTTCTAGCAAGAGAAAAACTCCATTGCTAAAAGTCACTTCTAGTAAGAAAAAATTTCATCGCTAAAAGTCATTTCTAGCAAGGAAAAAACTTCTTTGCTAAAAGTCACTTCTAGCGAGAAAAAATCCACTGCTAATCATGTATTTTTCAAGTGTTACAAGTTAGCGAAAAGAATTAATACGTTAAATAACTTAACAATTAAGTATAAGAGTCGGACACCCTAAATGTGGAACCTTGTAAGCATATGTAATCATGTATATCTAGTGTCCAGTGTAATAAACAAGCATAATGATATACAAGTCATTGGTGTCTCTCAACCCAAACAAGTATCCCAAGTGTGATAAAACAACATATATAAATAATAAAAAAGTCAAAAACCTATAAAAGTGAGCAAGGGAGTGCTGCTCCGATGTCCTCAGAGTAGATCGCCAAGTCTCGGCACCTTGCCCTTGCTCGGCTGCGGATCTGCACTCGGTCAAACACGAGAATGTCGAGTCCAGTAAGTAAAAGCTAGTAGGATCTAAACATTACTTCAAAATAAATAAAGCAGTCTAAAATTCATACGAATAGAAAAAAGCTATAATGAATACATGATAATAAGACCGAAAAATGAAAGTACAATGAGAAATGAGTGTCAAGAGAAACAATTTGAGAGGTTCCCAGTAGTCCAAGACCACCAAATGCGGGTGCCACATGGTCGGGGTCATAGACTCGCTACAGCGCAAAACAAACTCGAGTCCTAGGGTGCGACATCGCCTGCTATACCTAGACCGTCGCGAATGAGGGATATCATAGGTGCCTTGGATAAAACACATCTCATTCCGGCCAAACAAATCAGTGACTCAAGGTTATGGCCCCGATTGCAAGACGAAGAGCACTCCATTAGAGATACTTTCATGACTCACTTGGCCCTCAGACACTTATACAAGAGTGAAAATCTCAAGAAAGGAAAAGTAGTGTAATAGCAATAAAATATACAGCTCAATGAATTACCGCACATTTCCTTACTGGTTTTACTTACCTCGGATCAATGCTATCACCCCTCGCGGCACTGACATGCTTATAAGTGATTATTTAGGCTTATATAAAGGGTTATTTAGTAGTATAATTAGCCTAAATATCCAGAAATATACTCTAATTGATGATATTTATGTATTTTCAAGTATACAAGGCATAAAGGAGACAAATGGGGGAATTCGTGAAAAGAAAATGCCTAAATACACAAAAGTGATGTTGACGTCGTGGCTAAGAGAGCTGACGTTGTGGGAAGAAAAGTGGACATTGTGGGAGATGAAGGCACATTATGGGAGACCAAGGAAAGAAAAAAAATAAGGACAGTCGGCACAGTGGCGGGGTCGTGGAGGATATAGGACAGCTCCGGGACAGGATACGCATGGCTCCGAGTCTACTGAATGAGGAAAAAGCACACAAAATGGGCGAAGCTGTCACGGTACCGTAACATAACACATACATCGCTGGATCATAAGTAACAGGGTCGAGACTAAAGAAAATAGAAAGTTAGAGTTCTATTTCGGGAGAAATCGTCTATTAGGGTTTCTAATTGTTTTTAAAAGTATTTTAGGAGTATAAATAGGTATTAGAACGTGGTAAACATATACTATACCACCTATTAGCAACCATTATCATATGTTAGCATAGTTTTACTTTATTCTTTAGTATTAACAAGATTTGTGGAAGAGAAGACATTGAAGACTCACATTTGGTGATTCGGGTATTTTTTATTGATTTAATCGAAGCTATTTAATTATATCTTTGATTACAATGAATACCATTATGTGCATGTTTGTTTCAATGAAGTGTGAGTTGTTTATTAATCTTAGGGATTAATGGATCTTATGGTATGAATGTTATGCTATAAACATGAATAGATTATAAAAGTAAAAAAAAATGCAATTGTTAGAATTTGCATTGATTCTGAGGATAATGCTACAAACATCTTGATCACGTGTTTGTTGATATTAGGTTTTAGAAGTAATCATAGCCATTGGAGCTTTTAAGTCGGATATAGATGGTACAACCATAAAATGCATACCATCGAGAGATAGTTATTGTTTAGGAAAACATATATAGTAAACTTAATTGGTTATAAAGATTTTGAACTTAAAGCAATGTGGAGCTTACGTTATTCACACCGATAGGTGGAATTTTAGTTTGCACATTAGAATCTTTTCCATTAAGACAGTGGGTTGAAATGGATTTGAAGGAAATTTATCTATTCTAATTAAGCATTGCACACACATAATAAAGATGAGAAAGAGAGTTGAAAAACATAGTATTTCATTGTGGCGGCCCCAAATTCCGAGGCAACCTTGAGACCACACATGTAGCATCACACGTCACCAAGTCCTGCCACGTCATGGCCTACTTACCTATGATGCCCTGCGACCTAACTGGTTGCTTATATTTTTCCAACTAATACTAGTTTAGCTAATTAATCTCCATATAAGTATTAATAATTTAATTAGCCAGTTAATCAATTTATCAAGTTATATTACAATTTTACAGCGAAAGTCTTTAAGTAAATAAATTATGCAATATTTAACAATTCTAAGTAATGAAAAACCCGGCAAAAAGATACGATGTATATATATAAGGCGAAATAAGTATATCAAAAGATCCATATGCATGTATTTAGTGTTCTACAGTCCCCAAAACCTAACGAAAATTAAATACATACATACCGTAATCAAACACGAGCTAACGTCACTATCTCAGAGGTAGTCGCCCAATACCTCCTTGCCCTTGCCCTTACTCTTGCTCTTGCTTTTGCTCGTCGAAGGATCTGTACTCGGTCACCCAACAAATACAGTGGCGAGTCCAGTGAGTAAAATCCCAAGAGAAGTCCACACAATATTCATGAAATAAAATTGATAAACTATAAGACTTGCTAATATGACATTTGGTAACAGTAAGTCATACTCACATGAATATATGCAGCATACGACAAACAAAAATAGTAGCATTTAATAAACAACACATACTAAATAAACAAGCTCAGAAATAAAAGCATTAATAAATAAACAACCGTATAATCATGAGAAAACCCTGACTTAAACCAGCTAGTAATCGATAAAACATGACATGAACCACATATATATTTATAGGCTTACACTGAATAAACCCCAACTATGGTTAACGGATGAACCTCTCTAGATGCTATTTCAAGTTAAGGGAACACCCTACATCCCTTCCGACGATCGTATATATATTCTAATTCTGTTGACACGAGCGCTAAACTCAAGTAACCCGTGCAAGTGATTTAGCCACAACCAATATATACGCAAACTGAGATAGGAGTAGAAAACTCATGTGTGAGCAGCTCACCAACAGTCACACATGTAATCCGATATTGATAAAACAAAACTACGAATTCTGTAAGGCATTCAAATGGGTTTACGCACCTCAATACGCGTTCCGACTTCCTCGAACTCTCAAATCTGACCTCGCTAGCTCCCAACTACCGTACCATAGCTCCAAGTCTCTTGAGATCCATTTCCAATGTTCTAAAGTGGCTTAAGGTGTTTAAATTAAGTTTAGAGTTCTTTTTCCCAAAACAACTCAAATTGGAATGAAATCCGACCCGTAATATTGTAAAAATCATTTCTTCAAGTTTATAGCTCTAAAACTCATGATTTTCAGTCACAAGGCATCTAACATACCCAACAACAACATACTAAAAGATGAGCTCATTCTGATAAGAATTGAGAGACAATTATGCTTTGTCAAAATTCATTTTTACAAATCCCGTATTAGCACTTCAACAACCTATTTATGGAGCATTTTTGAGCTAGAATGAGTTTGAATTTCGAATTTTCTCTTGTCATAAAGTTGTAGATATCCAGGTAAGCTTTCCAACGATGTATGATCTGCCCCATTTGGAGTTTGTATGAGAAATTTATGCTCAATTTACAATGATTTGGTCAAGAAATTTGCTAAGAACTAATCCTGTATGCATCAAGAATTCATGAAACTCCAATTTCTCGCCAAAACTAGTTTGAAACATTATTGATCATCAAGATCAGTTTAGAACTCTCATTTAAACAAGAAAATAGTGGCTTGATCTTTGAAATTCAATTTTGCACAAAACCCCCAAAACTTGAGTTTCCATGTACACATTTTGATGATTTTAAGCAAATAAAGAGTGATTTCTTTGTACCTAGATGATGAACTCTTGGATTTCATCTTCCTAGCTTGATTCCTCTAGGAGATAACCTCCCTTCCTCCTTGTTCTTGCTGAATTTTTCAGCACTCCATCACAAGAACAAAATTTGTTATTGTTGCATGAAGAGATTTTCCCATTAACTTAGCTATATATAGGTTATGTTAGAATCAATTATTTTCACGTATCTCGAGGTCAATCAATGGTCCTTGTTAGCTCCTACTCCACTAACTTCCATTTTGTTGGCACAAATTTCCAACTCAAATCTCCTAGGATTCCATTCTAGTGCGAATCTTGAGGAAATCTATGACATCAATTTTTTTTCATCCAACTATAGGCATTTCTAATCAATTGATTCAATTAATTTAACTTAGGCACTTTTATACATATGTAGGCTATTTAGTGTCTTAAATTGGTGTACCACCACTTCCCTTAGTACCCAATTACTCGGCATCTAGCGCTCCGCATCTAGACATGTATCCCGTGGCACGTCAATCCTTGATGTACCCGATTATTATGACTTAGCCTAAAGTTTGATTATTTATTTTATACAATATTCACCCTTGTTCTAGTCATTTTATTTAAGTTAGCATTATAACTTAGTGTACCCGTACTACTCCTACTCGGTACCCGTGTCGACATGTTTTACGATGCGTTTACCCTTTACACCTCACACGATAGCAACGTACACACATGCGATGTTACAATAATATAATGTTTTAAACTTCACACATAAGCAGTATCATCCACAAATAATATATTCCCTCAATTTTCGTGTCCGAGTAAATTGAGTTATCCATGTAATGCTTGAATTATGACTGTTAATCCCGAGATTAACACTTATCCTAGTTTAATTAATTTGGGCCGTTACAATTCTTCCCAACTAAAGGAAATTTTTTCCCTGAAATTTAGATCTCGATGAAACTCTAGTTTTCTAACCTATCCCTATGTAACCACGCCTCACACTTTAATAGTACCATTTTATGGTCTCTTGAACACCCCACTACTCTCGTACCCATCATAGGGACATAGTATTGCATTGAGATATAGGCGCATGCTGCTGAGGTGATCATGATCCGTCAGATTGTCCGACACCTTTGCAACCTACTCTCAGCTTGATTCCGTGCCCATGTTTCCCTAACCTAGTTACCTAACACTAGGTAACCATGAACCTCTCCTATCATGTATCACAACATAATAGTCTTAACCAACCATGGCATACCATGTCATACCATAACCTACCTTGACACACCATGGCTTACCATGACCTACTATAACATACCATGCATGCATGAACTTTAACTGAACTACTAATCTACGTACCCTGAATGTGTTGCTGGCTATCACCCAGCCTAACTCAGTCACAACATGCATTGGCTCTCGAGTGCACTTGTGTCGCTATCACATATGTCACCAATCTCAGCAAACAGTCCTTCCTATCCATATCGAAAACACCTACCCCTACGTCCTGGTCCTACCCAACCACTACCTAATCCTTAGTTCTGACCTTGGTCCTGAGATCCTTGTTATGAACCTCTCTAGTCTTGAATATGTCCTTGCTGTGCCGCTTGAGATGTTGTTATTGAACAAGTTCTATCAGTCTAGTCATCGTCCTTACAGCCTCGACTGTGCTGTTTATCCTCTCTATCATCCTATTCTCTTTGTCACTTCAGCCTGGAGCTTAGCTCTAATGTCCTTCATTAACTATAGATTTGTGTTGGCTTTGGACAGCTGATAGGTCTCATTCGGTAGGGTCATATTGTAGATCTTCTAAAGACGGGTTTGTGTGTCGTTTCATCAGTCAAAATACTCTTGTATGTCGAAGTCCTATTAAAGGAACTAGTCGCATAATTGTCCAAATATCTAACAAGACTTGATCGTCCGTCCATTTTGATCAAAATAACACGTATCTGAGCATCTTCCGTATACGTGTATATAATATATACAATAAAAAACATAACACGTACATAAGCCCTATCGCTACCCAACTCACATTTGCTTCCTAACTACGATTCTAAGTCAAGATCTTCGGATTTCCACATCTAATGTTTGTTTATTTAAATTTTATTCTTTTTTTTTAAAACTGCTCTCGAGGCTTCATCGAACCTTGCTTTGATACCAACTATGGCAGCCCCAAATCTCGAGGCAACCTTTGGATCTGCCATGTCGCATCACACGTCACTAAGCCCTGCCACATCATGGCATGCTTACCTATGATGCCCCTAGACCTAACTGGTTGCTTACATTTTTCCAACTAACACTAGTTTAGCTAATTAATCTCTATATAAGTATTAATGATTTAATTAGCTAGTTAATCAATTTATCAAGTTATATTATAATTTTACAGCCGAAGTTTTTAATTAAAAAAATTATGCAATATCTAACAAATCTAAGTAGTGGAAAACCTGACAAAAAGATACCATATACATATCTAAGGCGAAATAAGTATAACAAAAAATCCATATACATGTATTCAGTGTTCTACAGTCACCAAAACTCAATGAAAAGTAAATACATACATCCTGTAATTAAACATGTGCTGGCGTCACTATCTCAGAGGTAGTCGCCCAATACCTCATTGCCCTTGCCTTTGCTTGTTGAAGGATCTGCATTCGGTCACCCAACAAATATAGTGACGAGTCTAGTGAGTAAAATCCCAAGAGAAGTCCACACAATATTCATGAAATAAAACTGATAAACTATAAGACGTGCTAATATGACCTATGACGATAGTAAGTCATACTCCCATGAATATAAGTAGCATACGACAAACAAAAGTAGTAGCATTTAATAAACAACACATACTAAATAAAAAAACTCAAAAATAAAGCATTAATAAATAAATAACCGTATAATCACGAGAAAACCCTGACCTAAACTAGCCAGGAATCGATAAAACAGGACAAGAACTACGTATATACTAACAGGCTTACACTGAATAAACCCCAACTATGGTTAACGGATGAACCCCTCTAGATGCTATTTCAAGTTAAGGGAACACCCTACACCACTCCCGACAAAGGTAGATATATTCTACAGCCGTCGACACAAGGACTAAACACAAGTAACTCGTGCAAGTGATTTAGCCACAATCAATATATATATACAAACTAAGATAGGAGTAAAAAACCCATGTGTGCTCACCAGCAGTCACACATGTAACCCGATATTGATAAAACAAAACCATGAATTTTGCAAGGAATTCAAATGGGTTTACGCAACTCAATACGCGTTCCAACTTTCCTGAACTCCCAAATCTGACCCCGCTAGCTCCCAACTACCATACCATAGCTCTGAGTCCCTTGAGATCCATTTCCTATATCTTAGAGTGACTTAAGGTGTTTAAATTAATTTTAGAATTCTATTTTCCAAAACAGCTCAAATTGGAATAAAATCCGACCCAAAATATTGTAAATATCATTTCTCCAAATTTATAGCTCTAAAACTCATGATTTTCAATCGCAAGGTAGCCAACATATCCAATAACAACATACTAAACGATGAGATCATTCTGATAAGAGTTAAGAGAATTATGCTTTATCAAAACTCATTTTTAAAAAATCCCATATTAGAACCTTCAACAGCTTATTTTTGGAGCATTTTTGAGCTAGAATGGGTTTGAATTTTGAGTTTTATCCTTGATAGAAGTTGTAGATCTCTGGGTAAGCTTTCCACTGACATATGATTTGCCTCATTTGGAGTGAGAAAGTTATGCTCAATTTAGAGAGGTTTGGTCAAGAAATTGGCTAAGAACTAATCATATATGCATCAAGAATTCATGAAACTCCAATTTCTTGCCAAAACTAGTTTAAAACATTATTGATCATCCATATCAATTTACAACTCTCATTTAGACAAGAAAAATAGTGGCATAATCTTTGAAATTCATTTTTGTACAAAACCCCTAAAATTAGGGTTTCCATGTATAAATTTTGATGAATTTAAGCAAATGAAGAGTGAGTTCTTTGTATCTAGATGATGAACTCTTGGACTTGATCTTCCTAGCTTGATTCATCTAAAAGATAACCTCCCTTCCTCTTTGTTCTAGCTGAATTTTCCAGCACTTCATCACAAGAACAAAATTTTTTATTGTTGCATGAAGAGATTTCCTACTTACTTAGCTTTATAAAGGTTATGTTAAAAGCAATTGTGTTCACATATTTCGAGGAAAATCTAATGGTCCTTGTTAGCTCCTACTCCACTAACTTCCATCTTGTTGGCACAACTTTCCAACTCAAGTCTCCTATGATTTCATTATAGTGCGAATCTTGGGGCAATCTATGACATCAATTTTTTTCATCCAACTATAGGCATTTGTAATAAATTGATTCAATAAATTTAATTTAGGCACTTTTATACATATGTAGGCTATTTAAGGTCTTAAATTGGTGCACTACCACTTCCCCTAGTACCCAATTACTCATCATTTAGTGCCCCGCGTCTCGGCACGCATCCTGAGACATGTAAATCCTTGATGTACCCGATCATTATGACTTAGCTTAAAGTTTGATTTTCTATTTTATACAATATTCACCCTTGTTCTGGTCATTTTATTTAAGTTAGCATTATAACTTAATGTACTCGCACTGCACCTACCCGGTACCTACGTCGACACATTTTACGAAGCGTTTACCCATCACACAACCTCACACGATAGCAATGTACCCACATGCAATGTTACAATAATATAATATTTTAAACATCACACATAAGCAGCCATCATCCACAAATAATATATTCCCTCGATTCTCATGTCCGAGTAAATCGAGTTGTCCATGTAACGCGTGAATTACGACCGTTAATCCCTGATATTAACACTAATCCTAGTTTAATTAATTTGGGCCATTACAATATTACTTTGGTGAAGTTGTGAACTAATTTATTCTTAATATAAGAGTTTAAAAGTAATTTATATTGATTTTTTAATATAGAATAGTTTAGTTATAAAAACCAATTAAAAAGGAATTCTTTAGCAATAGAGTAATTTTGACTAGGTAATACCGAGTGCATACACCTTTCCCTGAGAATTATATTCATAATCAGCATACGTTGGTCACATTATTACTACAATTGAGTCGTTACACTTGCGGCTACAATCAAGTTTTTGCCGCTGTTGCCGGGGATAGGTAGCCATTTAGACTTAGTTAGTTTGAAAAATTGTTAAGTTTTATTTTAAGTAATTTACTTTCAAGTTAATAAAAAAGAAAAAAAAATAAAAGGTTGAAGTTTCAAGTTTGACATCTGCACTTGATCTTTGTGTTTTCTTTTCAGGGATAATTAATGCATGCGTAGCAAAGGAGAGAAGGACTTAGTGCCTTACGACCCTGAGATAGACAGAACCAACAAATGAATGAAAAAGAAAAGAATCAAGATTGTTAAAGATCAATAATGAAACCCACAATAGGGCTAATGAAATAACCAACCGAAGGTGATCTGGTAGTGCATGACAGTGTGGGGGACAGAGATGTCTTCGTGACTACTTCAAGCCAAAAGTTCAAGATACTTACGACGCAGTGATGAGGCTTCTAGCCAACACCATCGACTTTGAACTGAGACCATTTCACATGGTGCAAAATAGCTTGTTCAATGGGCTAGCGAATGATGATTTAGTTGCACATGTAGAGAATTTCTTGAAGAAGTGCAACACCATGCATATTACCGGAGTTACAAATAAGGTGATCAGGATGAGACTCTTCTCATTCTCATTAGGTGGAAAAGCCAAATCATGGTTCTAAAGACTGAACACAGGGAATATGACATCATGGGAAAAAATCAATGAAAGATTTCTAGATAAGTTCTTTCCCTCAATAAAGGTTAATGAAAGGAAATTGGAAATCAATCAATTCAAGTAGGAAGATGCCGATTCACTTGGCGAGGCTTGAAAAGATTCAAGGAGTTGCTAAGGAGATGTCTAGGACATGGATATGTGAAATGGGCACAACTCCAGATTTTCTACTATGAGATGAACCACAACACCAAAACATTAATAGATGCCGCAGCAGGTGGTTCTTTACTAAACAAGGATGAGGATGGAGCATTGGATCACCTAGATCTTATGTCTAAGAACTGTGCAGCCGGTACACATTCCACAGTGAGGAAACCAACAGGGGTATATGAGATTGATTCGCAAGCTGTGATCATGGCACAACTATCCAACCTGAGCAATCAAATAACAAAATCTGAAATGGGACAACAAGGTCCATAAGTGCAGGCGACACAAGAAACCATTAATCACCAAGCCATAATAGTGAGCAAATGGACATGCATCAAGGAATGTAGGTTGAGGATATCAACTTCATGAACACCCAAGGCTATGGAAACAACTTCAGGCCGAGAGGAATGGTTCCTCAAATGTTTTATCAAGGATACAACAACAACCCAACTTCTCATATGGGAATCTTTATAATGCATTGAAGTCACGTCGAGGCTTCGATCAACAATTTCAACAAGGGAAACTAGGGCAAAGCGAAGAGATGACTTCATTGAAGTCAATTGAGAAACTCTTGCACACCATTGACACGAGCGATAGGGAACACTATGATAAGCACAAGAAAGAGATGGAAAATATTAAATAAGCTATTAAGAGAATGGATGATGGGAGATCACAATACATCAAGAACCTGGAGAGACAAATTGGTTAGTTAGCCATTGCTTTGAATTTAAGGAAGGAATGGCATTTTCTAAGTAACACTATCACAAATCCCAAGGAGAATGTTAGTGCTATTCACATGATGAGCACTATGACAATGAATAAGCCAAGACAAGAGCAAGTGATGTACAAGCCAAAAAAAAGTTAGCACTTTGGCTATGAGGAAGTATTAAGTGATGTATGAGAATAGAGCATAAGTGAGGCAAAATGAACTTGAAGGATTTAACCAACAAAAGATCAATGCATTGAAAAATCACAAGAAGGAGAAGAAATAATGGAGAGCTAAGAAATAAGATGAAGGACCTTCTGAAGAAGCACTGAAAGGAATTAGTATCAAGGTGGTTCCAAGGAAGCCCGAACCAAAGTTCAAGTTCATACCGAGACTTTAACTAATCAAAAGGAGAGATCCCAGAGATATATGCATACCAATAAGCATTGATGGAAATCGATTTAGAAATATCTCATGTGATACGGGAGCCTCAGTCAATGTCATGCCAATAATGGATATTTTACACGCTGATTTGAAGATCGATTTCCCCTATACAAAAAATTTGCAAGTAGTTGATAGCAAATTTGTACCAACTAAAGGGAAAGTCATGAACGTGCATGTGAAAGGGGTAGATTCATATTCATCGCATATTTTGAAGTTATGGATCACAATATGGATGATGATGTGTCTATGGTACTCAGGCGGCCATTCTTGAACACTGCCAATGCAACATTGTACACAAGGAAGAAAAAGATCACAATGAGTATCGAAGAGGATGATGATGTCGAGAAGATTGTCTTTGTTGATTAGCAAGAAATACATCCAAATGTGAACGATATTATTATCTCTGATCTAAAAATAGAGTATCTCGATTTAGGCTCGGACTAAACGAGTGAAAAGACATCAGGCTACTGACGTTAAACTAAGTGCTACTGGGAGGCAACCCAGAGGTTTTTAAATTTTGGATTTTTTCAATTTCTATCAGTCAAGTAGTTATTTAGTTTAGTTAAGGAAAACCAAACGTTATAGTTTTCTAACTTTTGAAAATTTACCGAGTAATGATTCATTGGAATAGAAAAATCTCGATTAACTCAGTAAAGAGCATAAAAGAGCAAAGGAGTTAAAACGGAAAATGTAAGGTATATGGGCAAATCGCGGGTATGTTTTTATGGAATTTTTATATATACATGGATTTCACGCCATCATTACATCTTGTACCGTAATACATACAGTCAAGAGAGCGCCAAATAGGGAAATAATGAAAAAAATTACAAAATAATATGGACATACTAGTCGACACCGTGTGTGCAACATACAACGCCGTGGCATTAAGGGACAGTGGCAGCAGAGCACCGAACTGTGAGCAATAAATGCTCACAGTGGTCCCGACACTGTCATTACGCTGTCACGCCGCTGTGCCATATAAGGGACAACGCCAGTGCCGAAGAAAGGGGCATTTCACCACATCTTGTTCACTTGCAACCTATTCCTTACACAACCGACCAAGCATACATCCCTCCAGAACGAAATATTGATCATTTTTAAGTGAGAATAAAGAGTTCCTACTGATTTAGAGTGAAAAAAGAGTGTACTATGGATTTGCACAAAGAGGAGAGCTAGGGCATTGATTTGGGGATTTGATTTACATAAACACTATGGTTTTAGTTTATGAGGAAATGTGAGAAGGCTTGGATTGATAGAGGCTTGGAATGTATTCTACACCAGAAAATAGTATGACATTGAGGTAAATTTACAATTTTATTAGTTATGATTTGAAATTTTAAGAAATTTTGAGGAAATTGCATGAATTGTGGATATGAGATTATTGGATAGGAATTTCAAATTGTGTTAATGTTAAGCATCGATGTGAATTATGGAGACCTAGTATATGTCTTTTGCATTATTTGACATTTGAATGATCCTTGTGCTATAAAATTTTAATTTTAGGTGATTTGAAGACCCGTGTTGTTAGTTGTTGAGTTGTGTGAATTTTGAAAAAATGCCAAAAACAAGGAGGCAGGCAAGTCAAGTGAGTGAAGTGAGAGCAAATGATTTTTAGGCATCATCCTTAAGAAATCCCAATAAGGATGAACCTAGGTCATTTAAGTCTAAGTACTTCATTAGTAGAGAGGTTAAGGATAGATACAGGGTTATTGAGCATAGGGAGTACATTTCTGAGGGGTATTAATTTGTTGGCCAAGTATAACAAAAGAGTCAACAACTTTATTAGGCAAAATGGCTAGGAGAAATTCACTCAAAATTATAAAGAGAACAAGGTTAAAGGAGTGTGTGAAATTGTGCATAAATTTTATGCAAATGCAAAGTTTACTAAGAAAGGTGATCCAGTGAAGGTGAGAGGGGTGTTTGTGCCCTTTAATGAACGTGCAATTAATAGTATATATGGGTTAGAGCATAGAGTGTGATTGAAGCTGAACAAAGTTTCCCAAATATTCTATATGAGAATCCCTATAACTTTTACCCTTTTAGTGCCACAGAACGAGCATTAGTTATCCGAAGACAACAAGGATGAGTAATGAAAGTTGAGAATTTGACGAAGCACATTAAGAAATGTAGCGTGGGGAAAGTCTACAGAATGTGGCAACACTTTCTTGTTACTTTTTTATACCCGACCACTCAGCATTGTGAGATTAATAAGCCATAGATGACTTGTTTGTTTCAGATTACAAAGTACGGGGAAATCAATGTGGACGAGATCATCTACAAGAACTTAGGGGAATATATTATGTTAGAGAGAGACAACAAACTATTGTTTCCAATTTTGATTACTCAAATATGCTTGAGTGGAGTTAGCTCAAGACGAGGGAAAGAGACTTGAGGAGGAGTTGTTGGTCAAACAACAAGAAAATCACGCAACAGTAGCAGTAGCATGACTGGAGTTAGCTGAAGACGAAGGATATGGAGAGGAGGAGGATCACTAGCAGGGACTTGCTAAGGGCTACAAGTTTGTAAACCCACTTATAAGAGAGCATGACTTAGATGGTCCTGAGGTTTTTCCAGCACCTCCTCCACCATAGGCATCAGTACCACCACCAGAGGACTTGACTTCCACGCAGCAGAGGCTGTGGATTGCTGAGATGAGGAGATAGTGCAGCGAGGACAAGGTTCAGTATCAGGAAGCCTTGTTGCATTATGAGCAGGATAGGTAGAGGAGAAGGTAAGACCGATTGAACGAACAATGAAACTTCATGTCATTTGCAGATCATATGAGGGACAACTAGATAAGAGATGAGCAAACAGATTAGACCTCCTAATAGGTCTTTTGGCTTTCAGTATCACATAACTACGTGTTTGATCCAGATGTAATGCAGAGCAGAAGGGTGGAGCATCCCGTGACACCATCATATGCTGGAGCTAATGACGACGACGCGCAATCCTAGAGTCAGAGTCTTAGGATTTTTTAGACATTGGGGAGATGAGAGATACATTGATACTGATTATCTTTACATTTGGGATATTTATGTCACTTATTTAGTTGTTTAGAATTTATGTTTAGTTTATTATTTTATATATCTTATGTTATTATATGTGTTTATGTTTTTAGTGTTTACAAGTTCCAGGCTTCTTTTTAAACCTTGAGGACAAGGTTTGGTTTACGTTTGGGGGCATCAACACCACAATATGGGAAGTGGTAAGAAAGGATGAAATAAGGATAAGCACTGCATGTATGATCTTTAATATTTCTTTGAAGCAGTTAAGGAGGAAAGCATGGTAGTGTATTATTTTTTCCTATTTACGTACTATTTGAATGTGTTTAGGTAGTATAGGTTAGGTTATATATAGTAATATTTAATGAATAAGTAATTCATTTGCAAAGTTCATGCCTTTAATTGTGGATGAGTAAGAAACAAATGTCTTGTTGATATGAAACTTAAGAGAATATTTTTTAAATTTTTGAAGAAAATGAGAAATGTAGCAAACAACGTAATAATTTCATGATTAAGGACCTAGAGTTAGGGAAGACCATAAACTTGAAACAAAATCAAGGAGAATACTAGAAGACTTCTTATGGAAAAGTTAGATCTCTAAGTAATTCTATAATAAGTGTGAATCTTACTTGTAATGAAAAGTAAATAAAGTCTTAGTGATGAGAGGGAAATAAATAGACATGATTCTTAATGAAAAAGTTGGAGTTAACTTACTTGATAGAGTGAAAGTGAGAAGTGCTAACAAGAGTTTTAAAAATAAAAAGAATAAAGAGTTCCACAAGTTCTACAGGAAATGGAGCAGAGAACTTGATGGTTCGAAAAAGTGAGGGAAAATGGAATCCATAGGAAAAGGAGCAGGGACCATGCTATTAGATAAGATAAGGAGAAAGGAGAAGAATAAAAGAAAATAGAGATAGAAAAATAAAGAAGTAAAGGCGGATATTAGAATAAAATTCTTCAAATAAAAGATTTAGCTCAAGTACTAGTAGCTTAATTGAGTTAAGTTTTCTTGCCAACTATGTTAATCCTTATGGACTTTTGAAGTTCTAAAGTCTACCAAAATTAGTTTGATCTATGCTTATTTGTGAAATATTGACCTTAATGAGAAATCGTGAGATTGTACACTTGCTACTTGAGTGTCGAGGTGAAACAAAATTGTGAGTAGTGTGATTTTGGTTGTGATATACTCTTGAATTTTGAAAGTGAATTATACGTGTTGTTTATGCTACATGTCTTGAAAATATATGTTTTTGCAAAAGAAAAACTTTTGAGTGGATTATAAATTTGAACTTATTTGAATTTAAGGATACACCATGAACGATATAAAATGAATATGAACTAGGGTGATAAGAGTATTTAGAATACTTAGGGAAATACACTTTTGCTTGGAACATGTAAAATCCTAAGTTTAGGGGTATTTGATAAATGATTATTTAGACTTATATATATGGTTAGTTTAATAGTATAATTAACCTAAATATCTCGAAATAAAAACTCTAATTGATGATATTTATGTATTTTCAGGTATACAAGGCATAAAAGAGACAAACGGGGGAATTTGTGAAGAAATGAGACTAAAATAGACAAAAGTGAGGTTGACGCCATGGCTTAGAGAGTTGACGTTATGGGAAGAAAGGTGGACAGTGTGGGAGATAAAGGCACATCGTGGGAAACCAAGGAAAGAAAAAAAATGAGTCAGGACAATCGACGCAGTAGCGACGCCGAGGAGGATAAGGGACGATGCCGGGACAAGATGATATTTATGTATTTTCAGGTATACAAGACATAAAGGAGACAAACGGGGGAATTTGTGAAGAAATGAGACTAAAATACACAAAAGTGGGTTGACGCCATGGCTTAGAGAGTTGACGTTATGGGAAGAAAGGTGGACAGTGTGGGAGATAAAGGCACATCGTGGGAAACCAAGGAAAGAAAAAAAATGAGTCAGGACAATCGACGCAGTAGCGGCGCCGAGGAGGATAAGGGACGATGCCGGGACAAGATACGTAGTGTGTCGAGTCTACTGATTGAGAAAAAAACACACAAAGTGATCGAAGGTGTCACGATGCTTTTGCATAACACATAAGTGACAGTGCCGAGACTAAAGAAAATAGAAAGTTAGAGTTCTATTTCAGGTAAAATTGTCTATTAGGGTTTCTAACTATTTTCAAAAGTGTTTTAGCAGTATAAATAGGTAGTAGAACGTGGTAAACATATACAATACCACTTATTATCAACCATTATCACAAATTAGTATAGTTTTACTTTATTCTTGAGTATTAAGAAGATTTAGAAGACAAGACATTGAAGACTCACGCTTGGTGATTCAGGTATTGTTTTTATTAATTTAATTGAAGTTATTTAATTATATCTTTGATTGCAATGAATACTATTATGTCTATGTTTATTTCAATAGTGTGAGTAGTTCGTTAATCTTAGTGATTAATGGATCCTATGGTATGAATGCTATGCTATAAACATGAATAGATTATAAAGTGAAAAAGTGCAATGGTTAGAATTTGTATTGATTCAGAGTGTAATGCTATTAACATATTGATCACATGTTTGTTGATATTAGGTTTTAGTAGTTATCAAGGCCATTGGTGCTTCTAAGCCGGATATGGATGGTACAACTGTAAAATGCATAACATCGAGAGATAATTATTGATTAGGGAGACACGGATAGTAAACTTAATTGGTTATGAATCTAAGGATTCAGAACTTAAAGCAATGTGGAGTTTACGTTATTCAAACCGATATGTGGAGTTCTAGTTTGCACATTAGAATCTTTTCTGTCTAGACAGTGGGTTGAAGTGAATTTGAAGAAAAATTTGTCTATTCTAATTAGGCATTGCACATATAATAAAGATGAGAAAGCGAGTTGAAAATCATAGTATTTCATCACCTAGGTGTAGTCGTGAACTAAGATATTCTTAACATAAGAGTTGAAAAGTAATTTATAATGATATGTTGGTATAAAATAGTTTAGTTATAATAACAAATTAAAAAGGAATTCCTTAGCAATATAGTAATTTGACTAGGTAATACTGAGTGCATACACCTTTCCCTGAGGATGATATCCGTAATCAGCGTAAGTTGGTCACATTATTACTACAATCAAGCCGTTATACTTGCGGCTATGATGACACACTCTCCCCAAACTGACACCTGATACTGGACATTAGTAGCCTATGTCTTTGGTAGCCATGTAGATCAATTTATACCCTGTTAAAGTATATTTGATATAGTATAAAAAATTTTAAATTCTACAATTTTTCAAAATAAAAAATCATAGCAATGGCAAACTTTTCAATAAAAATTTCGGTGTAAACTCCTCGAAATCCTCAAAACTAATTTCTTATATTTGTTTCTCGAATTTTCATGTTTTTCCCAGCTTTTTTCTAGTTTTTCTACAATTTTCCTTTATTTTATGATTTTTTTATTAATTTTTATAATTTATATATTCTTTCATTAAATAATTGGTTCGGGTTACTAGACTGGGTCTGGTTCAACCTAGTTCAGCTGAACCGTTTGGTCCAGTCACCATGGGCTGGCCTGGCCCAATTAGGCTGGGTCTAGGGATGGCTCAGTCTAGTTGGCTGGGCATGTGCTGAGCACGACACGCATGCCGTGCGCAGCACTCCTGCCCCCCAATTTGTTAAACGAACATAGATCAAAATTGCTCTCTGTTCATTTTTTTCAACAACACTCACAACCTCAACAACATCATAAAAAACAATCCATATCTTAATCGAATCCAACATTAACATCATCCATTATATAAATCTTAACAAATGATACCTAATTTCAACTTTCATGGACATTAACACTATGAAATTCCAAAATTGATATGCGACTTGAAACAATTTGCCAAACCAAGTGAGAAATGAGAACTATAGATCAAGTGCGTTCAAAAACCAGTAGCAAACAATAGAATTATCTATTGCATCCTCAAGCCCCCAATTTTTCATCAAAAAGACCAATGTTCATGAACAAGGGATTCTATGGTTGCAACCCCAATTTAAAAACCATCAAGTTGACAATTTAATTGCTGAAAAATAGTTGTGAACCAAATTAAAACTTAAGGAGGCATGGTTTATCAAGAATTCATTCCCAATTTGAGAACTCCTTTTTGTTTCTAATTATGCACATCAAGAGGGGTTAAAGAAAGGGCTCACTTAAGGCTGAGTTGAGATTGTGGGTTGTTGTTGTTGATCCTTTTACCTTGAATGGATCCTTCCTAGTCTCAATTCCTGAAGAATTCAACCACCCTTTGCTTGTCACACCTTTCTTTTCACCAATTCTTGACCCCAGGAGTGTTTGTGAAAGCAAAAAGGTATAAGGGTCATATTTATACTAGTGCCCTCTATTGATCCTTGTGTATCCCATGAAAGATCTATGGTCTTCATTTCTCCAACCCATGCACTCCTAGATGTGCACTAATATCTACACACACCCTCATCCCTAGATTTATCTTATGGTTCCTTTTTGAGAAGTGATTTTCATGTGTTAACCATGGTGTTGAACTTAGACACTTTATTTGAAAATCATAACCATAGTCCATTTTTATTACAACATATTCACAATTCAAGTTAGCTTGAGTTTCAAAATTAATACTTAGCTACAAAATTACTTGTTACCCCATTACATTGCCTATGCTATACCCGCCGTGCTCACATTTTGAAGACGTCCTTACACGTATTTCAATGAACATGAATAACTTTATTATGTATTGAAGTGTAGGCATAGTAATACACATACCATACAAAAATAATATACCTCAGTGTTGACTCATGAGGGTTGACCGAGCTCGCCAAGTCACTCCAAGTTTACGTAAGGTCGTGATAATGACACGTGGCACGAGTTAGAGTTTTAGGGTGGTTACAATCGTCCTCCCATAATCCAGATTGTCTTAATCTTTCACTTGATCCTCTCTAGATATCCAAGTCTCGACCTCGATCGACGACGTCCTTTATCTTTCACCTGCAGATAAGTCATCAGAGATGTTTTTTTTTGTACACTTTTGCTATGAATTCCATTACTTTTATCATCATTTATACTAATAAATTTTGTTTTTGTGTTTTCAAGGTTAAAAAAAACTATTGGACGAAAAGGAGAGATGTTTCATAAGAATCAGTGAAAAAAGCTAAGAGAAGGTTCAACACCTTCACAGTGCCTCCAGTTGGTCAGACATCGCCATGCAATTGCTGGGCTTAACTTATGCTTATTGAAGATTTGACACGCAACTTGGACTATGAAAAGCCTTATAAAGACTTAGAAGAAAATCGTGTGTCAAAGAGTCAAGATACACCTAGTGCTTTGGCAGCGCCTTGGAGTGTACGTATGGCGCTAAGACGGCGTTGGGCTCGATTTGGAACAAATTAGACAAAAAATAGAGCATTGGAACAATGTGGCAACAATTTTTCAGAGATGTGTTTGTTCAACGTACGCGCTGAACAAATCTAAAGATATTAAATCTCGGATTTGGTGGATTTGTTGGATTTGGTGAATCTATTTTTGTTATTTCCAACCCAAATAAATACCTAGGGTTGGACATGCGAAACATATCTCATCTTATCTTTTTATAGTTTTTAAATTTTGAAGAGAGGAACTCTTGGGTGTTTTGGTTTTCTTATTTTTGGGTGTTCGTTCTTTACTTTTAAGGTATTGTTTGATTTGTTTTATTGTTGTAATTAATTTATATGTGTACTAGCAATTAAGTTCTCACTTGATTGATAGTTTTTTTACAATTGCAAGTATTGATAATATGAGGTTTTGTTCTTTAAAGTGAATTTTCTTTTCATTGAAATCTTGTAACTTTGATTGTATTTGTTATAAATCTACTGATTTTTCATTAGATTAGACTGAATATGCTTTGCTTGTGTAGTGGCCAATGCATAGGTGGGTGTAGTTGTTGGGTTTTGGGGTTCATACGCAGCGGAGATTACAAAACAGTTTTGACAAAAACCCCAACAGGATCCGAATCTAATTCCATTAAAAACGTTTAAACCATGAAAAACTTAATCATACCTCAATCGCAATATACCTTTTTGTTTCTCTCCAAAACGATCCAGAGCATACCAAAAACCCTAAGTCGTTTCTAAAACGAAAATAGAGTTTCGGCCTTTTTTTCTTTCGTACATGTGTTCTAACTTAAGGCGTCTATTTATACAACCCTTGTATATAGACGGTTAAGTAAATTACACATATACCCTTACTTAAAGAAGTATAAGTGTAATACACCACAAGGACGTTTCTGTCATGAATTTTATCACATAAAATTCGTTTTTCTGAATCATCTTAAAATCTCGCAAAACCATTCTTAGTGTGCGACCCAATAGGCTCATACAACGTTGGCAGTGTACCAAAACACATTTTGGTATACAAGTCATAAGCAGTCTCTAGCAAGACATTATGACTACCCAAGTTGTACGAATATCAAATCGATACAACCTAATCAATAGTGTATATAACATCCTTTTGTCACACGATATCCTTTTGATCAAACATAAGGCATGGAATTGTCATCCAACATGTTCAATCGTACTAGTCTCGATCTCTAGGTAGATGAAAACATCCAAGTGACATTGATCAATATCAATTCACTTAGACTAGGCCTTTTAACGATCTAACACATCGAGGATCCACTAGATATCTCTCTTTATATGAGAGGGACAAATTCTATCTCGATTACACAACTTCATAACATTGCTCACACAGTAACCAATCACAACCTTTATAATCGTCCGATTAAAGAAAACGTTTGATTGTGTCAAATTATTGTGTTCCTAATGTTGAAGTCTCGCAATCTCAAGTCGAGGACTGAAAAATATACCTATCATGAGAAACAACTATGACTTAATCCATGTGATGTTCTCATAGCGGGTCGGTCCAGTACTTTGTTCCCTAACAAGTACTCGTGATCTTGATTCGTATCCCTATACGTATAATCATCATATAATCATCAATCAAGACTCACACTAGTCTTAATTCATTATAGTTCCAGTATAATGATCGACTAGGGACATTTAGGATATTTATGTAAATACCCATGGATCTTATTATAATGTAAACATGCAAATTAATTATAATAAACAGCAAATGAAATCCTCTATTTTATTAACTAAAAGTATTCATAAAGACAGTTAATGGATTGACCTAGGGCACATGCCCCATCAGTAGTAGGTCTAGGTCAGTAAACCTATCGCTGCTTGGTGAGGGGGTTTACTTTAGTTGACAAATAGAGCCTTATCTGTTTGCAATTGATATGCTCTTGTACATTTGAAGTATAAGTTGGGTGACAGTTCATACTAGTTAGTACTTAGGGTAAGTGTTTTTCTTAAACCTTAAGGGTACTAGCTCGTTGAAAGCCTACGACATATCTGGTGGTTTTGTAGGTCTAGTTAGGATATGGTAGTGTCGCTCATTCCTTCCATTTACCGTAGAAAACAGAGTGTCCACACTCGAAATTTTCTATGTGAACCCAATAGATGAATATATTTTGTAACTAATGATTAAGTCGATTACTTGTTAATTGTAAAAATGCTTTTAATCCAGGCTTTTATTATATTGTTTGAATTATTATTTTTAGTTGTCCATGCATGTTTCCATTGTTTAGTGTAAGTTGTTAGTTTATTTCTTCTAAGATTAGGTTGATTAGAAATCCCCCTCATTTCCTTTTAGTTGTAGCCTAGGAATCTTTCTTAATCTCTATAGGTTCAACCTCGTACTTGCCTCACTACATATCCAAGTCGTCGACAAATCAGGACTATTATTGGTGTTGTACGATGCGACATCAATTTTTGGCGCCATCGCTGGAGTCTGTGTTAAATGATTTTCTAGGTTAACATTAATAAAGAGACAAGAAGAAAAAAAACTCACTTTTAGGGAAGCGAACTAACTTCGAGGAGGTTCTCAACCTCTATGTATAGAATTTCTTACTGAAGTCGAAGAGTTCATGTTAAAAACATGACTTATGCAGAAATGTCCAACATTTCTTGGAAGATATGATGTGGATCCGCAAAAATTTATAGCAAAAATCGAATGGGTTGTTGTAGGTATGAAACCTACTACAACTAAGCCTGATATGGGCAAGCTGAAGCCTTTTCCATTTTTTCTAAGAGTTAATGCTCTGGATTGGTTGTTCCACTTACCCTTATATCTATCCATTCTTGAAAGGATCTACACCTCAAATTTCAAGAACAGTATATACCAACGAGCAAGATTACCTCTACTAAGAGATAAATCTCCACCATTTACATGAAGGAATGAGAACCTTTCTTTGAGTATTGGGATACATTTAAAAGACTTTATCATACTTACCCACAACACGCTTTCACTGAGAAGTCATCATTAGAAAACTTCTATGAAGGGGTAACTAATGGTGAGAATCGATGGGTAGATACAATATGTAATGGAAGTATTTCTGAAGTTACACATATGAAGCCAAGAAAATCATTCAAAAAATCACAAATCAATTTAGACATTATGGTGTAGTAGATAATACTTAGAGGAGTCGAGTTGGAGTCAATTCGCGAAAGGATAGACTTGAAAGAAAAATGTCAGAATTGAAGTCCATGATGAAGCAATTAATGCTAGGATCAGGGAGAGTCCAAGTTTGCAGTACTCATTCTAAGTACACATACACACACATCATATATAACTTTTCTTTACATTTTCAGGATAGATTTCAAGTTGACAAGGTTGAGCAATTTCCAAGATCATTTTAGGAGAGATTTCCAAGTTCCACGAGCTGCCCTATTAATCAAGAGAGAGGTTAAGATGATGAGAGCTATGGCCTTCAGGGAAATGATAATCATTTATTTGTTCCAGAAGCACGAAAATCACCCATACAGGTGAAAGTAGTCATTATGGGAGAACTTCAGAATATGTTTGAGTCTTATAGTTAAAAGTTTGACACGAGATTTGGTGAGATGGCAAAGCAGATCAAAAAAGTTAGGAATGAAGCTCAAGCAAAATAGGAAGAAATACTACTCACTCAACATTATGTTGAGGCTAGCAAGATTACTTTGAGGAGTGGAGCTTAACCCAAAGGACCCAAGCAACTAGATCTACCAAGTAAACTGAAGAATGTAAAACCAGAGGCTAAGCATGAGATAGAAGCTAATGCTGCACCACTAGAGGAACCTAGGGTATAACCAATCACCACTACAAAAAAACAGCAGATCAGAAACGGAAATTTCCGTCTCTGATTAGCATAAATTCCGTCTCTAATTCAATTCTGCAACGGAAGAGAGACGGAATCTATTCCGTCTCTAAAATCATCGTCGCTGATTCAATCAGCAACGAAAATGTGTTTCCGTTTCTGATTAGAGACGGATTAGAGACGTAATTTAGAAACGGAACAAAGACGGAACATAAATGCAAATTCTTCAAAAGGGTACAATTGTAATTGTATTCCGTCTCTGATCCGTCTCTGATTAGCAACGGATCAGAGACATAATTATTGGATTCCGTCTCTGATCCGTCTCTGATTAGCAACGGATCAGAGACATAATACAATAATTTCGTCTCTGATCCGTTGCTGATTCATGCATCTATTCCTCAAAAATTAGAGACGGAATAGCAACGGAATCTCTGAATTCCGTTGCTAATCCGTCTCAATTCCGCTTTGTTTAGTTTTCAAACCTAAGCTAATCCAATTGGTTCTCCATAACCTCTAAACCTGAAAATACAACCATAGGACCTACTCCATCGCCTGCACCCCCTCCAACAACTCCTTGGGGGTGCTAACATCCCCCAAAAAAGCAGAATTTGACATACATACATTGACAATATATATCAACAACAAATATTCAAATGAGAGAAAAAAATGTACAATTCGACATTGAAAAAGATTTATATATCCACGAAAGCTTGTCAAGTTTAATAAATGTTCCAAATTTCTAAGTATGCACAAAAACCACCAATCCTATTGTTCAACAACCACCAAAAAAAACTTCCAATCCTCTAAATATGCACAAAAAGGCCTTATACAATCTATAGCAACGAGTGCCGGATCACATTTACATGAAATTCAACATCATAGATAAGTAAATAGATCATGTACATAGCTACTCAGTTAACTCAAAAGGGATAGCAAAAGAGGGGGAACACAACCATATATCAAGTCGGGTGCAGCTTTACAATGAGGTAATGTGCGCCCTCGAAGTGGGGGGTGATCACTGCCCGCCATGAAACCTAACAAAATACCAATAAAAGTTTAGAGACCAAATGCATACCAATAAAAGTAATGAATTGTTTATTCAATGTCCAATAGACTGAAATTAAGAAAAAAAAACCATCAAACATAACAAAAGTTTCCAACCATCTTAAACCAACTATGGCGTCCTGACTAAGAGCAATATTAATAATCAATAAACATGTAAGACTAACACATCAGTTCACTATGGAGAATTAGTACTTATTCTTGCTTTGCAATAATTATATATGTATCGGCAAACATACAAGAATCATGTACATCAGCTCATATTTAGAGAACCAACTCAAGAATCATATGGTTGTTTGAAAATGCATGAACAATAAACTAGTATAAAATTAAATGCATGAACAAGAGCATGAAATCAACAGAAATCAGATCATACAATGATATAAACAACTTATGAAGAAGCGACAAAGACATAAGATTCAAAAGGGCGTTGTAAGCGAGTGATCAACAATTAAACTTTCAAAAGTAAACACTATTGTGAATGGGAAACTTGCAGTTCGCCATACAACCACATAAAGCAAGTTCAAGTACTAGAAAATGCAGAAGAGGTGGCCATGCATACAAGTCTGAACAAGAAAAAATGACAGAATAAAACAAAAGTTTTTGACACATAAAATTAAATGCATGAACAAGAGCATGAAATCAACAGAAATCAGATCATACAATGATATAAACAACTTATGAAGAACTGACAAAGACATAAGATTCAAAAGAGGCGAGTTGTAAGCCTAGAAACCAAAACCAAAACCAAATTGAGTATGTTGGTTTTGGTTTCTTCACTCTACCAAATTGGGACTAAAGAGCCTCATCTAATGGGCGATCCATGGCTTCTATCCTCAGTTGTAGTATCTCCATATGTTAGTGGTCATGTTCTTCTTGTTTTTCTAGAATAGCAATATCTTCAATAATATGTTCCAAAAGTTTCTCTATTCCATCACTTCAATTCTTATTCAATGAGTTCCAATTTTGTCTTAAACTTGTAAACTACAAATATTCACTCTTGTGATGAATATAAAAAATCTTTCAAAATGAGGCCAAATTGGCTTCGGGAGTTCGAGATGAAAAATCGGGACAAGGGATACATTCATCAAACACAATTATGAAGTGGTTCATTACATTGAGAATTTCACTTGAGGATATATTATACGGTTTATACTTTGGATATGTTTTAATATTATCCTTGTTCTCAATTCTTATATTTAAAAAGGAAAAAGCTGTCCAACATAGTATTGTAGTGTGAACCACATCAAATAATCTTGTATTATCAAGTATTAGTTTGAAAAGTTCACATTACTAACATATAATGTTAATTTGTCAATTTGTTAAAGGAATCTTCTATTGCTTTCTTGCTACCCCTTTTTGAGAGTCTTTTTGATTTTCTGTTGTGTTTGCAAGGGGTACGTGAGAGACGAATCCAAATAAAAAAATATGTTCCTATGTTTGTCCTCTAAAAGGAAACATGAAAAAAAAAGTTTGAAAAAACACACACATAAAACAAAGTACAAAGTCCAAACTCACCACTAATTTCTGTTGTTTATCTGAATCTGAATCACTTTCATCTTGTTCAAAGTCTGCTACATGGTTTGTTGGAGCACCCTGAATTCGAACATTACACAGAAAAATTAAATTAACAACCAGATTTAATAAGCTAACTTCCATTGCAATAGAAAAATAATGATCACGGAATCCAGAACGTATTGACTCAAAATAAGGAATCGCTTAGAGGTTAAAAAAGATAATATATAAACAAATGCAACACAAATAACTAATTCAGTTTGAGTAATTTTCATGAAACTCATTGTTCCTACATGATAGCCTACTTGTATATGCACTAGCCATAACAACAACATGCAGAAAATCTTGATCACTTGGTGAGCAATTGGAGACAATTCCCAATGCAAATAATCTCTCACCAAACAATGACTTTTGTGGTTAACTTGACCATGTGAGTAACTAGAAACAATACTGTGACAATTCTCCAACTACTTTCCTAACTTTAACTTAACATAAAAAATTTCATAGTTTCATTGCCTAAGTTGAAGAAATATGACCAGACACCAAAATGGTTGCACATAGAATATATGCCACCATATATTCTTCCTTTCCGTTCTTTGATTAACATAAATTTACTTACAAATTTTTTTCCTTTTCATCAATGTGTGCAGTAGATTAAGGTTAGAAAGTTGATTGAGCTATTTTAATCATTATGCGGAATGGCTATCGAAGATGTCGATGCAAGGTTACACAAGCTCTTAACACTACTCTCTTGTTATTCATGAATTCATTATATATTTTTTATGTGTGTTGTAAATATTCAAATCTAACGAAGTTTAGTATATTATATTAATCTATTTAGCATAATGGAGTTATGAGAAAGGCTAGAAATAGTTTGTGTAGAGAGATGGATAGGTCAAAGATAACAAATATTATTTATACCTCATAACTTATATTAGTGTGGTAACTTAGATAGGTCAATGTTGAGGTACAAGTTTGTATTGATGGTTTAATAGGGTGCTCTAATATGCAATCAAGCCAAATTAATCATAAAACAATAAAAAAGACTTTATGCGCAATCATTTCGAATTAAAAGTCACAATGAGTATTACTGTTTCTAATTAGCAACAAATCTAGCCATGTAAACTCACAAGGAAACCCCATAAACAAGTTTGGGCAAGATGCATGTCTTGTTCTATTGCCAACAAATTGAACCTACGATTATATATATGCAATTGATGAGTAGTTAATTAGCACTATTTTCACCAAAATAAGGATGGAAATCGATGTTCTATAGCTTTGTCAATAAGTGTTACATTTACATATATAATGCCAGTGAAGTAAATGTACATATATAAATGGGAAGCTTAAAGGCTTTCTTTCAAATCAAAAGAAATCTTTAGAGACAAATCAAGCCATTTGCTAATTCTATGCAAGATGAGTAGTTAGTTCCATTCTCACATCTGTACCCGCATTTCAAGAGTTCAATCGAAGTCCTCAATTTGAAACTAAAAGAATGCGAGACATTGCAAAAGCGCCTGTTTAGGGAGCTCGATACATTTCGGGCCTATAAAAGAATGCGAGTCTTGAAACTCTACCTTAGGCATTTTGATAGCGAATACCTCAATCGAAGTCCTCAACCAAAACTAGAAAAGAATGAGAAATCGGGCAAAGGAGATAAGGGCACAAATGAGAGAGGAGGCGATTCTAACCTTCGCGAATGAGAGAAACGGTGCGAGCAAAATATTAATACTATTAAATACACATTTGATAACAATATACCTTGTAAAGGGAACCCCTTCACGCTTGCTCTGCTTTGCAAGCTGCAAGAGAAAGCGCCAAAATAGCATTGGCTCCAAGCTGCAAAAATAACAAATGACGAAGTGGATCGGCCACATACATCCATACAAAGTAATAGAAAGTAAATAAAAGCAATCAATTGCAAAACCGACTAGCTACCTTTTGTTTACACCAACCCCACTCGTTGACAGTTCCATGTTCTTTGCACCATGTAGTTGTCAATGGCGATCGATCTGCTTTGCATCTGCAAAAGAAAGATGAATTTGATGGCAATTCGAGCTTCGCGAGTTCAGGGCGTCAAGAGGTTGAGAGGCTAGAGAGGAAGCAAAGAGACTTCGAGTGAGGTTAAGGCATGTCTTCATCAATAACTAGGGTTCGCAAAGGCGAGGGTGTCAAGTCGAAACCACACCGGGAGCTTCGTGGATTACTTGCCTCAATGTCGAAGACGGGGCTTCAGATCCCAAACCCTAAAACAATGGCTGCAGTGAAGAGAGGAGACGACGGCGACGACGGACGAGCAAACGACGAAGAGGACGAGAGCGACGACGACGACGGCGAGGACGGACGCGACAGACAAAGCAGACGACGGCGAGGGCTTATGCGACGGTGACGGCGAAGGCACGAGCTCGGCGAGAGAGCAACTCAAACTCGAACACACCGCCAAAACCCACCAAATCCAAACCCCCATTTCCAAATCTCTTCAAACAACAACAAATCTCCCAAACTAGCTCTCAAATCTCCATCCAACAAGCCATAGCGCCTCGACGATGAAGACATCAGATTTGGAGAGCAGGTGAACAAAAGCTGTCTGCGGTGACTATTTCGCAGAGATTTAGGGCTTGGAGAGAGAGAGAGAGTTCGAGACGAGACGAGAGAGTTGAGGGTTTGCGGAGCCGTGAAGAAGAGGAGTTCTTGAGCCGCCGGTGAAGAAGCGATTGTTGAGCTGCCGGTGAGCTCGAGAGAGGTCGAGTTCAGTCGAGGAGAGAGGTCGAGTTTGGTCGAGGAAGAGGGAGAGAGTTCGTTCAAGGAGAGAGAGTTGGGAGAGAGAGTTTGAGGAGAGAGAGAGTTTGAAACAAATAAATATTTCATCTATTGATGCACGAATCTCGAGATGTGATGTGCGGTTATAAACTACTGAATTTTTGGTGGAAAGTTGGCGCCATTTTTTAGAAATGGATTTTAATTCCGTCTCTAATTCCGTCTCTATTTACGTCTCGTGTCCGTCTGTCTCTATTCCGTCTCGACTATTTAGTCTCAATTCCGTTTCTAACCATTTCGATTAGAAACGGAATTAAATTCCGTTGCTATTTCCGTTTCTAATTTACATTTTTTTTGTAGTGGGTGTTGAAGGAGTTGTGTATCGACTAGTTAAAGCTACACGAACATGAGAGAAATTCATCGTTGGTGAAATTGTCTCAGCCATACTTCAAATAAAAACTTCGTCCTAAGTGCAAGGATCCTGGAATGTTCTCAGTGCCAATCATCATTAGTGATATACACTTTTCTAAGGCAATTATAGACTTAGGAAAAGCATAAATGTCATGCCTTTATTTGTGTTTGAGTCTCTTAATTATGAAAAACTCAGAAAAATTAGGATAGTGATTCAGTTAGCAGACAAATATGTTATACACCATATAGGAGTCTTAGATATCCTTGTAGTTGTAGGATCATTATACTTTCTTGCAGACTTCATCCTAGACATGAAAGAGGAACTATTCCCCATTTCCTCTTCGATTCTATTAGGACGTCCTTTCTTGAAAACAACACATGCTAAAATTGACATTGCATATATATTTTTGACATTGGAATTTGATGGCAATGTTATGAAATTTAATATTCATGATGCCATGAAATATCTTGCTGATGTATCATCCCTGTGTACATTGGATGCAATTGATCCACTAGCACAAACGAGTATTGACTATCCTACGCGAGATACATTGAACTTACTCATCTCTCAAGGAGTGACTTCTGATGATTTGGAGCACATCTACTCACTCAAAAAGATGTTAAAGATGTCGTTAAAGAGTTAGAGTCTTATGAACTCCGTTTCAAACTCCCTGTCCTCATAGATTTGTTCTCATTTGTTCCCAAACTTGAACCTTCGCATGAAAAATCCCTAAGCTCGATTTGAAGGAGCTTCTTGATCATTTGAAGTATGCCTACTTAAGTGAGAATGAATCACTTCTAGTAATCATTTCCAGAAAACTCTCAAAACTGGAAGAGGAAAGACTAGTGCTCTTCCTACAAGACTATAAGGAAGCGATAGGATGGACACTAGCTGACATCAAGGGATTGCATCCTTCCATATACACACATAAAATACATCTAGAGGATGACTATAGACCCTTAGGCAAGCTCAAAGGCCATTAAACACACCTATGATGGAAGTAGGCAAAAAGGAGATTCTGAAACTTCTTGATGCGTGAATGATTTATCCCATTTATGATAGCAAGTGGATTAGTCTAGTACAGGTTGTACCAAAAAATACAGGATTAACCATTGTGACCAATGCCTAAGGAGAGTTGGTACCTAACCATGTCCAAAATAGATGACAAGTTTGTATTGACTACTGGAAGCTCAATGCGACGACAAGGAAAGATCATTTTCCCTTGCGATTCATAGATCAGATGCTTGAGAATTTGGCTGGAAAATCCCACTACTATTGTGTAGATGGGTATTTAGGTTTTCAATTAGATTTCTGCTGCACTAGTAGATCATGAGAAGACCACCTTCACCTGTCCTTTTAGAACATTTGCTTACAAGCGCATGCTGTTTGGGTTTTGCAATGCACCCGTAACATTTCAGTGGTGTTGAAATCACAAAAAGTAGGGGTGAATTGGGTGTATCGAGAAGTTATCGCCTTTTAAAAATAAATCAACAATAAACATGCTATATGCTCACTCAAACGCAAGTATGAAAGCAATGCATGATGAAGGGGATAGAAAAGATGGAAAGAGACACACGCTTTATAGTGGTTCGATCCAATGATCTACATCCACTACTTAACCTCCCCGGTTATGATTTTTAAACCCCTATTTATATTGCCAATAAGTGTTACAACCTAAATGTACGAGCCTAGAACACCTAATCACAAATTTGGAATTCCTACTTAGCCGCAACTAGGGTTTACGCCTAGCATAAACTAGGTCTTTCCTTCAACTTAGATCCCACTAAGTCTTACAATCAACCACTTACAAAGAATAGATGAAAATATCAAATTCACTTTACAAAGTAAAGCGACACCAAATTCAAATACAAGCAAGCCTTCTAGAGCCTAACCACTCTAATGAATGCAAGTATGAGAACAAATGAGAAATGCAAGTATATCACTGATTTTGTGCAAATCTCAAATATGAAACCGTTTCAAACGAATCAATTAAAACAAATCCGGTTTCAAATCCAAAGAACAAGAAGTTTGATAAAAATCATGTTTAAGTGCAAACTCTTGTCCAAACCAGTCATAGGGTTTAGTAAATCAAGTTTAAGTGTAAAACTCAAGACAAATGTGTTCAAGAACACAACAAATGATTTCAACAAGTCAAGCACACAAAAATATGAAATTTAAGCACAAGAAAAGCTAGGAAATCAGAATTTCTTACCCCGAGAGAGTGATTTGAAAATCATTCTGGAGTGAATGTTGTAAGCTTTAGAATGCCTCAATAACGTTGGTTTTGCGAGTGATTCAGTTGCCTCGAAAGATTACAAGTGATGGCACACAAAAATCCAAGCTTTTTCTTTGAAAATAATGAACACAATAGGGTTTTCTTGCTTGACAAGATGATAAAATGTTCTAGGTGGTTTGAGAATATTCTACATTCCATTTTAACAATTTTTGACCGTTCTAGAGATCCAAGGGCTCAGATTTGATCATCTATTCAAATTAAAGTGTGATTTTCAGCTTTATTAAAAAACTGTCAGAAAGGCAATTAGCGCTATAATATTGGGACCTAGCGCGCTAATCCACTAAGCTAGCGGGCTAATGCTGACCATTTGCGTGCTAACTCTCCAATTAGCATGCTAATATCACCATTAGTGCGCTAACTGTCAGATGCCTCAAAATAAATATTTTTGGCCCTAGAGTTACCGATCCCTTATCGCAATTGGGACCCTACCAAACCTTTTATAACATGTTATACATGTTTGTTAAGGGTCATAGAACCTGTTTAGGTGGTCTGAATATTTTCACAAATCCCAAAAATGGAATACCCCGGTATCATGACTTACATAGGGGCTTTTCAGCAAATACACAAATTTTCTTTTCAAAAACCTTTCAAAACAAGTTTTTCATTTCCGAAAACTTCCACAGTGGTTTTTAAAGTATGATGTGAATATAAAAACATGGTTTCACATAGTTTGAACTTATAAGACCGATTTAAGTGGTGAGTTTCTTTCAAAACTCCAAATGATCACTTGAAATTTGAAAAGTGATTTGAAAAATATGATATGCATGAACTAATGCATTAGGCTTGCGTAAATGAACCTGTGTACCTTACATCAATGTAACAACATGTAATATGATCTTTTGTCTTTGTTTCCTCGTGTTGACCGAATCTTGAACTTGTATGGCTTCAACACTTGAGATGTGATATTCTACAAACTTTGACTAACTGAAACACACTTGATAAACTTGTTAGTATACTTTCACTTTGTTTGTTTCCATCAAAATCCTGGGTGGAGTAAAAGTGAATAACCACTTAGTCCAACAATCTCCCCCTTTTTTTATGATAACAAACAATATGAACTTGACAATCAAAAATGAAATTCGCGTATATTCCTATCCATAGTGCAATCTAAAACAATCTCAAGTTCAACGCATACGTTTCTCCCCCTTTTGATAACATCGAAAAGTGGGGCCAAGCTCCTCCTCACAACAAGCATAACCGAAAATGAGCCACGAATATAACAACAACACAGTGGGTGAAAGAATACCCCTCACTACATGCATATTACAAGACATAAATAGGTATATCAATGAAATTCATTCACATGCAACCGATATAGGGCAATGAACAAAAGCATAACAGTAACTCAGAGATACGCAAATTTCTTTTTCATGATATTAAATGCTGAAAGAGAACATTAACATAGTTGTGGCCTAAATAGCTGAGTATACAACATTGCAAATGTACAGAAAAACACTGAAGATTAACATAGATGAGCCTAGTGCCCCCCCTAACTATGCTATTCCTAGATAATCCTCCTAATGAGAAGATGTCTGACGCACATAACCGGAGGTAGGGTCATTTCGCAATGGCCTGGCTGGCAGTAGATGGCCCTCTATGCGATGAAGTCGATGACCCTGATGCTCAAGGCGGGTGTCGATGGCTGTGAGGGTGTGGGTCATGTACTCATGCATATAACCCAACTGCACGGAGAGGTACACCATCTATGGAGACATCTCAAGAGGAGGGGCAACGCCATTAAACGTCAGATAGTGTGGAGGATGTTATTGTTGTTGCTGCTGCGACTACTACTGTGGAGGTGGTGGAGCTCGAAAGTCCTGGTGAACCTCATCATCACCATCATGACCATGAGGGAACAAAAATCTGTAGTCTAGGTAGTCTCTCTCATCAAAAGCAACTGGAGAATTGGTGGGAAGTGGAGACTCGTATCCCTCGTAGTGCTGACCATTTGGGATATCTTCCTCTCGAATCTATCTCTGCGCACGACAGATATATCGGTACTTCATGGCCTTTAGAGCGGCCATGTCAATGGTGTCATAGGCAGATAGTGGGTGATCGCCTAAACTGAGATCCACCTGGGCTGACTCCTGATAAGAAGTGATGATGTGGGCGTACGGGAGATGACGACCGGAGCTACACATGCTAGTCATGTAGCCGATGATAAGGTGGGGCACACTAAGAAGGATCTCACGAAGTAGGTACCTGAGGATAAACATGTCAAGTAAAGTGACGTAGTTCTTACTACCACCACGTGGAAAAATAACCTTGTGCAAAACTTTGTGAAGTAGGTGAGGCACAAGCTTGAAGTCATTGTCAATGACTCCAGATGGATACACTGTGAGTTCCTTGTCAGACCATATGAAAAAGTTTAACACCTCAAGGCGATTAAACTACCAACTAAGAAACTTACACCCAATGGTAGTGGTGGGAGGGTGCAAAGGAAGGTCAAACCGTTGAGTGAGGCTCTCCGGTGTAATCTCAATAGACCGACCACCGACAGACGACTGAATGACGAAGGTATTCGCCGTGGCGAGATTGAAATAAAAGATTCGAACTAATGGTGGATTATAATTATCCTAATACTGACAGTAGGTAGCCCGCCCCTATTTGGAGATGACCTCTCGTATTGGGAAATGAGCCTTGTCGAAGAATGCGAGATCGACAATGGCGTGCTTAAGGATTTTGGCATCCGTAAGACGTGGGTTGTCAGACTCAAAAATGGACTTAAGCCTGTGTAAGGATTTGGACTGACCCTCTTTTTGAGGGGCATTAGCCGGGACGGTGGCCGAGGTGTCGCTACGGTGACTAGAAGACCTAGTATCGCGACGGGATGACGATTGGGAGGCGGTGTGGGATGGTGCTGATGAATGGGCAAACTCAGACTCGCTACTGGACGATGAAGTCTTGACAACACGACGCGTGGAGGGAAGACGAGATGATGACGTAGGGGTGAGACGGGCAGCGGGACGTGTAGTGGACCGGGCGGAGGTTCGATGGGTTGACATATGTACAAAGTCAAGGATGGAGACAACAATGGTGGTTCAATCCTAGGGTTAGGAATTAAAACACCCATATTGACAAAGAAAGTAATGTAATTTACCTAGGGATCGTGGGAGAGTTGTTGGGAAGGATGAAGACCCAAGAGGAGAGGAGTGGTGTGTGAAAAATAATAATTTAGGGTAAAAAACAAATGATAGAATTAGCGCGCTAATGATTCGGATAAGTGATTTGGGCCAGGGATGATTAGTGCACTAGGTCCTTGAATTAGCGTGCTAATCAGAGACAATTAGCGTGCTAATTAGCAGACCTAGTGCACTAATTGCTCTCTGGAATTTGAAAATAAATTTTTTGAGTTTTTGACGGACAAATCTAATTCACCTCATACTTCATGGACACTTCACTAACATATAAAAAGGATTGGAATAACTAAATCATGTGTAGAAGGTCCGATTCACGAAACATGCCTAATTCACGTCGAATCTTAGAAAATTGGTCTCTAGGCAATGGCTTGGTGAAGATATCAGCTAGTTTGTCCTCCGTGGGCACGTGGATTAGTTTAACATCACCTTTTTGGATGTGATAGCGAAGGAAATGGTGCTTAATCTCAATGTGCTTGGTGCGGGAGTGTAACACCAGATTTTTCGATATGTTGATTGCACTTATGTTATCACAATAAATTTCAGCACAACCAACTTGGATTTGATAATCTCTAAGTTGTTGTTTCATGTACAAGATTTGAGCACAATAACTTTCGACAGCCACATACTCACCTTCGGACGTAGACAAAGCAACGAAATTTTTCTTTTTCCTAAACCATGGTATAAGTGAATTTCCTAGCAAATGACAAAACCCGGAAGTGCTTTTCCTATCCACCAGACTCCCCGCATAGTCAGAATCAACAAAGCTTTGGAGTTCGAAACCCTTGGCTTTGTTGAACCACAATCCCAAATCTTGTGTTCCACTAAGATAATAAAATATATGCTTGACACATTTCAAGTGAGATTCCTTAGGTCCGGATTGAAATCTAGCACATAAACACACATTAAACATAATATCGGGCCTACTAGCGGTCAATTATAGGAGACTACCAATCATGCCACGGTAAAGTTTTGGATCTATGGATTTTCCTAGTTGGTCTTTGTCCATTTTGACGGTGGAACTACTAGGAGTGTCACATGCTTTCAAATTTTCAAATTTTAATTTCTTTAGCTTGTCCCTCAAATACTTTGCTTGGTTTATGAAAATGCCATGTTTGGATTGCTTAATTTGCAAGCCTAAGAAGTATGTTAGTTCACCCATCATGCTCATTTCAAATTCATTGGTCATCAATGATGAAAATTCATCACATAAGCATGTACTGGATGACCCAAAGATAATATCATCAATGTAAATTTGAACAAGTAGCATGTCACGCTTTTTAATCAAAATGAACAAAGTAGGATCTAACGTTCCTTTCTTGAACCCTTTGTCAAGTAAAAATGCACTAAGTCGGTCATACCAAGGTCTAGGAGCTTGTCTCAATCCATACAAGGCCTTTTGAAGACGATAGACATAACTTGGATGATCATGGTCTTCAAAACCCGGTGGTTATTCTACATATACCTATACATTGATGAAGCCATTTAAGAATGCACTTTTAACATCCATTTGGTACAGTAGAAACCCATTGTAGCAAGCATCAACAAGCAAAATCCGAATTTCTTCTAGTTTCGCTACTGGTTCAAAGGCTTCCTCATAGTCAATTCCTTCATCATGATTATAGCCTTGTGCAACCAACTTAGCCTTGTTCCTTACAATCTCACCCTTCTCATTCTTTTTGTTTCTAAAGACCCATTTGGTGACTATGATAGTATGATCTTTAAGTCTAGGTACTAGTGTCCATACCTTATTTCTAACAAAATAACCTAGTTCCTCTTGCATAACCATGATACAAAACTCATCACCTAAGACATTATCTATCTTGGTGGGCTCAGTTTGTGATACGAAAGCTATGTGTCCCTCATCTCGGTGGAATGATGACCTAGTGGTTATTCTTTTGTTTGGATCACCTATAATTTGTTGGAAGGGATTACCTATAAGAAGTCTTGAGTTCTTAGGTGCACTAGGTTCGGGTACCCCTCTCACCTCAACCTCTTGACTGTTGGATGTTTGGCCTAGGGCGACATCATTATCATCATCAATCCTAAATTTTTCCAAGGTATGCATCATTTTCACTTTTGGATCTACTTCATCAAATTTGACATGAATAGACTCCTCTATGGTTTTAGTTGATCTATTAAACACCCTATATGCTTTGCTATGCATGGAGTAGCCAAGAAAAGTGCACACATTTGTCTTTGGGTCAAATTTGTCCAAATGATCCTTATCATTTAGAACATAGCAAGTGAAACTAAACACCTTGAAGTAACTTATGTTGGGCTTTCAGCCTTTCCATAGTTCATAAGGAGTCTTTTTCACTTGCTTTTGGACACTTACCCTATTGAGAACATATCACTCTGTGTTAATGGCTTCGACCCAAAAGTGCTTAGCTATATTGTACTTATTTAGCATGGTCCTACACATCTCTTGGAGTCCTATTCTTTCTTCCTACAACTCCATTTTGTTGTGGTGTCATAGGAGAAGATAGTTGGTGTGTGTATCCTTGTTTAGCATAAAACTCCTCTAAGTTCCTATTGACAAACTCACCACCCCAATCACTCCTAATGATAGTAATTTTATACCCCTTCTCATTCTCAACCAAAGCACAAAATCTCACAAACACATCAAACACTTCATGCTTATGAGCTAGAAAATAAACCCATGTATACCTAGTAAAATCATCAATAATGACAAAGTAATATGATTTACCCCCTAGACTTTGTGTTTCGATGGGTCCAAACAAATCCATATGGATAAGTTCTAATGCTCTAGTCACATCACTTGTTACTTTCATCTTAAATGACGATTTCACTTGCTTACCAAGGATAAAAGGTTCATATTCCTTGTCATTCTTATAAGTGCATTTAGGTAGAACCTTGACAAGATCATGCTTGGTTAATTTGGACAAGTTTTCCATGCTAGAATGTCTTAGTCTACGGTGCCACAACCATGCATCACATTCACTTTGAGCACTCAAACATGAAACATTTTGCATATGCATCTTATCAAAGTTAATGACATAAATATTCTTATCTTTATATGCAACAAATAGAGTTTCATGCTTCTCATTCTTAACAATGCATTTTGATGATTCAAACATGACATGAAATCCTTTGTCGCACAATTGACTAATGCTAAGCAAGTTATGTTTCAAACCATCAATAAGATAAATATTAGAAATGGAAAGTAAATTTTTACCAACGGCTCCAAGGCCTATAACCTTTCCTTTGTTGTTGTCCCCAAATATGACATTTCCACCATCATGCCGCTTTAATTCAATGAATTGATGTGCATCTACGGTCATGTGTCTTGAGCACCCACTATCCAAGTACCATGGGGTGCTCTTCCACGCATCCTACATAATGAGAAAAACACTAGATTTTGGTACCTCAACACCTTTGGGTCCGAGAAAGTTAGTATCATAAACATTCTTAACTACCCATGCTAGTCTACCCATTTTCGCCTTTTGTAAGTCACATTTCCCAACTGCATGAGACCTATTGCATTTTGAGCATCTACTGGCATCATTTAACAACTTCTTGTAACTCAACAAGTTTGCTCTATAGCCTATGCCTCTCTTGTTGAGTGCACGTCATTGTGCTCCCAACATCATGTCAAACATCTCTCTACTATTGGTGAACTTGTGCACCGTGCTAGTCAAGTCCTCTACTTCCTTGACTAAAGCATCTCTCTCATTTAGGACTTCATTCAAGTCACTTTGGAGATCATTAATGGTCTCATTTTGTGACTCAGTCTCACTAATTGCTATGATCAAGCTCTTTTTGAGTTGTTTGGTCTTTTTGACCTCATTTTCCAACTCTTTCCTAAGTTCGTCAACATTAGGAACATCATCCAAATCATCAACATCATCAAAATTGAAATCGTTAGAGTTTACCTTACTTTGTGTCATGAGACGAAGTATTGCTTTCTCACTTTCCTATTCGGATTCGGAACTTGATGAAGATGAATCATCCCATGTCACCTTGAAGCTCTTCTTGCCTTTCTTCTTGTCCAACACCTTCTTGGACTTGGATTCCGCCTTGATGTGGCCCTGTTTGCCACACCCGAAGCATATGGTCTCACTTGACTTTCCTCCCTTGCTTCCATTCTTGAAATTCTTCTTGTACTTGTCTCGCTTGTATATAGACTTGTTGAGCTTTCTTGAGAGCATGGCTACTTCCTCCTTAAGATCATTGTCATCACTAGCTTTCTCATATTCAATGATCTTAACCGATGGAGCCGGTGGGCTATTTGCCTTCAAAGTAATCTCTTTTCTTGAACTCTTAGGACCCCCCCTCAATGCTTCTAATCTAGCTCGATCCTTTAGTTCAAATTCATGGACCATTAGCTCTCCACACAAGGCATCAAAAGTGTACTCTCCAAGGTTTTGCGCCGATTGCATAGCAAACTTCTTGGCATTGCTTAGGCAAGCCTCTAAGGAATTTGTACACCGAAGTCTCTTGATCCTAGTTCTTTCCAAGATTCTTCATCTTATTCAAGAGCTTAGTGAACCGAGTGATGGCGGTGGCTGTCTTCATCGGAGCCAACTTGGAAAGTCTCATAATGCACCTCAAGGATTCTCAACTTTGTCTTCTTCACTTGAAGTGTACCTTCATAGTGTACCCCAAGCTTCTCCCACACTTCCTTGGCCGTTTGACAAGCACTAACTTGGTTGAATTAGTTCTCACTTAGCGCGCAAAATAAATGATTCATGGCTTGATCAGTTGAGAGCTCAATCTTGGTCTCATTGGCGGTGTATTCTCTTACGGGCTTATCCATTCGAGTGTACTCATTCTCAATTGAGTCCCACAAAAGCCTACTTTGCATGCTAATATAGAACTTCATCCTTACTTTCCAATGAGCATAGTTGGTTCCGTCAAAATACAGAGGCTTACTCGAGGAGTTGCCTTCCCTAGGCGAGCTAGATCTAAAGTTTGCATCATTGCACAAAAACACTCAAAGATATGTTAGTAACACTTTGAGCAATAACCCGCTCTGATACCAATTGAAACCATACCCAAGAGGGGGGTGAATTGGGTGTATCGAGAACTTATCACCTTTTAAAAATAATTCAACAATAAAGATTCTATATTCTCACTCAAACACAAGTATGAATGCAATGCATGATGAAGGGGATAGAAGAGATGGAAAGAGACACGCGATTTATAGTGGTTCGATCTAATGATCTACATCCACTACCTAACCTCCCCGGTTATGATTTTTAAACCCCCATTTATATTGCCAATAAGTGTTACAACCTAAGCGTACAAGCCTAGAACATCTAATCACAAATTTGGAATTCCTACTTAGCCGCAACTAGGATTTATGCCTAGCCTCAACTAGGTCTTTCCTTCGACTTAAATCCCACTAGGTCTTAAAATCAGCCACTTACAAAGAATTTATGATAATATCAAATTCACTTTACAAAGTAAAGCGACACCAAATTCAAATACAAGCAAGCCTTCTAGAGCCTAACCACTCTAATGAATGCAAGTATGAGAACAAATGAGAAATGCAAATATATCACCGATTTTGTGCAAATCTCAAATATGAAACCGTTTCAAATGAATCGATTAAAACAAATCCGGTTTCAAATCCAAAGAACTAAAAGTTTGATAAAAATAAAGTTTAAGTGCAAACTCTTGTCCAAACCAGTCCTAGAGTTTAGTAAATCAAGTTTAATTGTAAACCCAAGACAAATGTGTTCAAGAACATAAAAAATGGTTTCCATAAGTCAAGCACACAAAAAATATGAAATTTAAGCACAAGAAAAGCTAGGAAATTGAACTTTCTTACAAACCCGAGAGAGTGATTTGAAAATCAATTTTGGAGTGGATGTTGTAAGCTTTAGAATGCCTCAATAATGCTAGTTTCACGAGTGATTCAGTTGCCTCAAAAGATTACAAGTGATAGCACACAAAAATCCAAGCTTCTTCTTTGAAAACAATGAGCACAATGGGGTTTTCTTGCTTGACAAGACAATAGAATGTTCTAGGTGGTTTGAGAATATTCTACATTCATTTTTAACAATTTTTGACCGTTCTAGAGATCCAAGGGCTCAAATTTGATCATCTATTCAAATTAAAGTGTGATTTTTAGCTTTATAAAAAAGCTGTCAGAAAGGCAATTAGCGCGCTAATATTGGGACCTAGCACGCTAATCCTTTAAGCTATCACGCTAATACTAAACATTAGCGCACTAACTCTGCAATTAGCATGCTAATATCACTATTAGCGCGCTAACTGTCAGGGCCTCAAAATAAATATTTTTGGTCATAGAGTTAGCGACCCCTTATTGCATCCGAGACCCTACCAAACTTCTTATAACATGTTATACATGTTTGTTAAAGGTCATAGAACCTCTTTAGGTGGTTCAGATGACTTACATAGGGGCTTTTCTGCAAATACACAGTTTTTCTTTTCTGCAAATACACAGTTTTTCTTTTCTGCAAATACACAGTTTTTGGTCATAGGAAATGGAAAATCCCAGTTTCATGACTTACATAGGGGCTTTTCTGCAAATACACAATTTTTCTTTTCAAAAATCTCTCAAACAAGTTTTTCATTTTCGAAAACTTCCACAATGGTTTTTAAAGTACGATGTGAATATAAAACATGGTTTCACATAGTTTGAACTTATGTGACCAATTTAAGTGGTGAGTTTCATTTAAAACTCTAAATGATCACTTGAAATTTGAAAAGCGATTTGAAAAACATGATATGCATGAACTAATGCATTAGGCTTGCGTAAATGAGCCTGTGTACCTTACATCAATGTTACAACATGTAATATGATCTTTCGTCTTTGTTTCCTCGTATGGACCAAATCTTGAACTTATATGGTTTGAAAACTTGAGATTTGATATTCTACAAATTTTGACTAACTGAAACACACTTGATAAACTTGTTAGTATACTTTCACTTTGTTTGTTTCCATCAAAATCCCGGGTGGAGTAAAAAAGACTATCCACTTATGCCAACAAGTGCATGGTAAGAAATTTCTTTGATTTTGTTGAGAACTTCATTTGAGTCTTCATTGATGATTTCACAATTTATGGAGATTCTTTCGATAGTTGCCTTGACGATTTGACCAAAGTGTTATCCAGATGCATTGAAAAGAAGCTTGTTCTCAACTTTGACAAATGCCATTTTATAGCAGACCAAGGGATAATCTCGTGTCATAATATTTCATCCAAAGGTCTGGAAATTGATCCAGCAAAAATGGATGTTATTCGTATCTTTCCCTATGCCTCCACTGTGAAAGAGATACATGCATTTTTAGGTCATGCAAGCTTTTATAGGCAATTTATCAAGGATTTTTCCAAGATAACCCAATCTATATGTTGGATACTTTAGAAAAATGCTCCATTTGTCTTTGATGACAAATGTTAGAAGTCTTTTTCCATATTGAAGACTACACTCACCTCCACCCCGATCATCAGAGCTCCTAATTGGTCGCTTCCTTTTGATATATAGGTGATGCGAGGAATTATGTTATAGGAGCCGTACTAGGAAAAAAATAGGGACAAAATCTCATTTGATTTATTATGCATCCAGAACTTTAGATGCTGCTCAAATGAATTACACCACCACTGAGAAAGAACTCCTTGCAATTATCTTTGCTCTTGAAAAGTTCATGCCTTATCTGTTAGGTACCAAAGTCATTGTCTATTCAGACCATGCGACTTTGCATTACCTAATTTCTAAAAAAGATTCTAAGCCTAGACTAATAAGATGGATACTCTTACTTCAAGAGTTCGATCTTATAATTAAAGACACGAAAGGTGCCGAGAATCTAGTGGCAAATCATCTCAATCACCTAGCCAATGGAGAACCACCTACTTCTCTCAATGATGAGTTCTCTGATGAATATGCTTATGTAGCGTCTTTTGAAGTGCCATGGTATGCTGACCTTGTTAACTATCTAGTCACCAAGTAGTTACTATCAAACTACTCACGTGCGCAAAACAAAAGCTTATGTACAATTCAAAGCATTATCTGTGGGACGATCCATATTTATGGAAGTTATATGCGGATCAAATGATTCGTAGGTGTATTCCTCAGTAGGAAACAAATTGTATTTTATCTTACTCTCATTCATACGATTGTAGCGGTCATTTCAGTTCACGACGTACAATTAGGAAAGTTTTAGAATGTAGTTTTTATTGGCCCACACTGTTCCATGATGCTTGTCTTCACTAAAACTTGTCCTAATTGTCAGAAGTACGGTTCATTACGACCAAGAGATCAGATGCCTATAATTAAGATCCTTTTCTATGAGATCTTTGACATCTGGGGCATTGACTTCATGGGCCCATTCCAACCTTTTCATGGGAATACTTATATCTTATTAGCGGTAGATTATGTCTCAAAATGGTTTGAAGCTATAGCCACTAGAAGTAATGATTATCAAATAGTGGTGAAGTTCCTAAAGTCACGAATCTTTTCAAGATTTGGAGCTCCACGCTCAAACATCAGTGACATCAGAACTCACTTCTCCAATAGTATTATAAAGGCTTTGTTCTTAAAATATAATGTCACCAATAAGACATCTACAACCTATCATCCCCAAGCTAATGGTCAAATCGAAGTCTTAAATAGAGAGACCAAATCCATCCTCGAGAAAATTGTTCAACCATCGAGGAAAGACTGGAGTCTACGCCTTGATGATGCATTATGGGCATATAAGACATCTTTTAAAATGCCTATTAGAATGTCTCCATATAGGTTGGTTTTTGGAAAAAACATGTCATTTTCCTTTAGAGTTAGAACATAGAGCATATTGGGCAATCAAACGTTGTAACATGAATTACAACGAAATTGATGTTAAGGAAAAATTGAATAGTTAGAAACGAGAAGAGATTAGGAATGATGCATATGAGAATGCAAGGATTTACAAGGATAAGATAAAAGCTTATCATGATCGTCATCTGATAAGGAAATACTTTGTAGTATGTCAAAAATTCCTTCTATTCAATTATAGGTTGAAAATCTTCTAGGGCAAGCTTAAGTCTAAATGGGTGGGTCCATTCCTTATTACTAATATCTTTTTCCATGGTGTTGTTGAAATACATAATATGGAGAGGGAAAAATTTCAAAGAGAACGGACACATATTGAAACACTTCTTTAAAGACTTCGACATGACCCTAAAAGCCAGAGTTGACCTATAGCCAATTGATGCACCTGCTACAGTAGGAATTCATAAGGCATTATGTGTATTGACTTTGGATAGCAAGCCAAAGTAGGAATGACGAATGAAGGTAAAGCCAGAGAAGAAGACTAAGGAGAATACAACACGAAGCAAGAAAGGGGATACTGCTGCAGAGAAAGTTAAGGTATTTATCCAGAGGAAGCCAAAAGCACTTAAGGCCAGGGTGAAAAATAAGCAGAAAAAGAAGGGGATGTCGCTGTAGAAAATAGTGATACTACCGATTGATAAGTGTTTATTTAGACTTATATATAATTTTAGTTTAGTAATATATTTAGTATAAATATTTCTAAATGAGCTTTAATTAATGGTGTTTATGCATTTTTAGGTAATTAAGGTGGAAAGGAAGGAAGTGAGCAAAAATGAGAAGAAACGGAGAAAAAAACTACAAAAGTGTGGTTGGTGCCGTTGCTACACATGGTGGCGCTGTGGGTGTATAAAGCACAACGTGGAGGACTTTGGCAAGAAGTGGGAGAGAAGGCAAAGTGAAGAAATCAAGGTTGTAGGTTTGGCGCTGTGGCAACACTGTGGAGAATACGAGACAATGTCGAGTACTTAAGACAAGGCGCCGAGGTCATAGGAGAAAAAAAATTGCAATCAGAAGAAGACGCAATGGCGACACCGTGGTAGAACACACACGACGCAAGGGGATAAGTGATTGTTGCAGATTGGAAGAAATTAGAAATTTAGAAATTTATTTCGAGTTAAATTATAAAGTAGGATTTCTAATTATTATTAGGAAGTATAAAAAGATGTTAGGACGTGGTAAACTTAACACATATCAACCATTAGCCACCATTAGAGTATTTCAACAAGGTTTACTTTGATTTTGAGTATTAAGAAGGTTTATGTGGAGAAAACATTGAAGTCTCCAATTTTGCAATTCAAGTTTAATTTCATTGGTTTAATTGAAGGTAATATATTTATATTTATCTCTGGTTTTCAATGATTTCAATTATGAATTGTATTATTTGTGTTTCAATGAAGTGTGAGAGGTATATTGATCTTAGGGATCAATGTATCCTATTGTATGAATGCTATGCCATGAACATGATTAGAAAGTGAATATAAAAGTGCAATGGTTATAATTTATATTGATTTTGAGTGTACTGCTATAGACATATTAACCACATATTTATTGATATTATGTTTTAGAAGTTATCATGGCCATTGATGCTGTTAAGCCGGACATGAACGATATAATTGTAAAATACACAACATCGACATATAGTTGTTGGTTAGGGAGGCACGTATAGTAAACTTAGTTGGTTATGAATCTAAAGACTTGGAGCATTAAAGCAATGTACAGCTTACGTTATTCACACCGATAGGTGGAGTTCTAGTTTGCACATTAGAATTTTTTCTGTCACGACTGTGGGTTAAAGTCGATTTGAAGGAAATATGTCTATTCTAATTAGGCATGCATAAAACATATTGAGATGTAAAAGTGGTTGAAAAACATAGCATTTCATTACCTAGGTGAAGTTGTGAACTAAGATATTCTAAATATAAGAGTTAAAGTAAAGTTTATATTGTTTTGTTAGATAAAGTAGTTTAGTATAAACCCATTAAAAAGGGATTTCCTTAGCAATAATTCAAATTTAAACATATATTCAACTGGATGCAAAAACCTTTCCCTGAGGACGATACCCGTAGTTAACGTAAGTTGATTACATTATGACTACAAGCGAGCTGTTATACTTGCGGCACACACATCACCGATCAAGAAAATGGAGGATTTAGGCCTTGTAGAGATTCAGGTGAGAGTTAATGGAGAAACTTTGGAAAAGGCACTTCTGGACACTGGAGCTGAAATAAATGTCATGCCTTTGCAACTCTTCAAGAGGGCCAAGATTCCATCCATGAACACTGAAAATGTGGAGATCACCTAAGAAAATGGCATGACCATTGACGCGCGGCGAACGCGTCAATAAAATAAAGTTCCTAAACCAACTATTTGTAGAATAGTGGCAAAGGGTCGATCCCACAGAGAATGGTAGTCTTTCTATGGTTAAAAACAACAAAAGGAAATCGACGGTTTTAAGGAAAAATAATTTAACTAACTAAACTAAAATAAAATAAATAAGTAAAATGATGAAAATAACTTTTAAAACAATTAATGAACACCTAAGTAACACCTAGGTCTACGGTTCCACTAATCATGATCAAGATTCAATGGCACATCAGAGTCTTCAATCCTTCCCAAAAAGTATTAATTTAAGTTCTCCTAGATTAGCTATAGAAAATTGACATCCACCAAAAATTCCTCATTCCTTTAATCTCGATAGCCAGGGCGTCTACCACTAACTACTTCCCTAATTAATGTATAACGCTAGACATCTGCCAATCGAATTTAACATACTAACTGCAATAATATGGATCCGTGGGAATACTAATCCTAGAAAAGTGAATCGCGTCCGCTCCCAATTTAACCTAGATTCAATTGTTGCACACTCAAGAACCAAAAGGGTTTTACAACAAATGGGTGAGTGTTTGTCACTTTATTGGTCCAAAAGTACAATTACACGGATACTATCGGCATAAATAACTATAGATTGTCTACCTAAAAGCATGCAGTGGCCACATACATACTCTAGATCTAAACCATATTCCTTAAAATCAACAACAATGAAATAGGAGAAATTAAATCAAATTAAATAATAAAAATCATAGATCTCACAAGTTATGCCATGAATCAAGAATCCCGACTTGTTTCCCCTCCAACCTAGGCAAGGATTTAATTAGTCGGACTATGACGTCTAAAAAAATATAAGTCGATCTCCAAAAAATATATAACTCGATCTTAAAATAGACATAAGTTCCTAATATATAAACCACCAAAAATTAGTCCCGGGAGGTGAGAGAAAACCAAATTGGTGGTATCTTTATTGACACGTACGTTGATGAGCATCTAGGGATTATTTTTATGGTGAAAATGGGTTTAGTACACAATTCCATGCCTGATTGGTCCCCTATTGTTAGTCGCTGAAGTAGCACGTTTTGGTTGGTTAAAGAACTGCTACTTGACGTGGTTGACAAGGGAGAGCGCGACACGTGGCAGCAAGGTAGGTGGTGAGAAAGCTCGCACGATTTGTGCAAAAATCAGGGAGAGTGCACGGGCACGAATCTCGGGGACGAGCTGATGGCAACTGAGGCGAGGAGAGAAATGGTTGTGCTTGATGACATATTCACGCTACGTGGCTGCATCTGATTGGTGGAGAGCTAGTGTATAATGCTGTGGAGGAACCGGGAGGCGACACGTGGCGCTGTGGAAGAACCTGCGCATTAGTACAAATATGAGATCCACATCCGGTGTCTAATACCCATGAATCATTAGTACACAAGTTAACTTCAATAACGTAAATACTTAAACCAGTATTCACACTACTCTTCTTTTTCTTTAGATCTTCAATATAGAGCTTGCAATTTATGAACCAATGCCTAGGTGCATGACATAAATGGAAATTTCCTTTATTTACTTTTTTCTTATGGGACTGCAGAGTAAAAGCAACATGAGACTTGACTTGTTCAATAGGCTTTGTGATAGTCACGATAGCCTTGGCAACTTTAACCGTGCCTTTACACTTTTTCTTCAACGCCTTTCCTTTGCGTACCATCAACACATTAGCATTGGGTTTCTTGACATTCAACTCAGTTGTTTTATACATCAAATGCAACTCTGAGATAGACTTCTCCATGTTATTCTTGTTATAGTTCATCATAAATTGTGAATAACTATTAGGCAATGAATTCAGGATTAAATCCTTAGCCAACTATTGGTTTATGGGAAATCCAAGTCTGTCAAGATGGTCAATATAGTCTTTCATTTTTAGAACATGAGGACTAACTGATGCACCCTTAACCATTTTGCAAGAATGAAGGTTCTTGAGTGTCTGAAATCTTTCTCGCCTAGCCTGTTGTTAGAACATTTCCTTCAGCATTGTAGCCATGTTACATGCTTCCATCTGTTCCATGTCCTTATTAAGTTCAGAAACCATGGTTGCCAACATAATGCATGCAACATCAGTTGAGTCATTGACATTCTTAGTATGTGCATCTTTCATGGCTTTTAAAGTATTGGTTGGTGGTCCCCTGGAATAGGATTATCCAAGACATACAACTTGCTTTCATGCTTAAGAATAATTCTCAAGTTTCTGAACCAGTTAAGAAAGTTTGTCCTAGACAACTTATCCTTCTCAAGGATGGATCGTAGTGACAATGGATTAGTGTGATTTAAAGAGGCCATAGATCTATAACAAAGATTATGCAAAAGTTCATTTTAGTATAGAGGAATAGACTCCCACTAAATTAACAACCCTCCTTAAAAACGCGATGTTAATTTAAGGGACTAAAATCCATGTTTCATCTAATTCCAAGACAGCTAAGGCACGTCACTTTGAATTAGGTTATTTAAGTAGGTAACAATTACCAATTATATCATATGTAACTTTTAGTTATTTTTATGAGATTATGACATCATATGACTTAGCATGTTTTATCTCATTTAGTGCTTAAAACCCAAAACTGTTGTGATAGCTTTATCAAGTTTAACCATTGCAAACAATAAAGTAACCATTACTCAACTTGCCTCACCAAGACAACACAATACACTCTACGGAGGCAAACCCATATTGATGTGATCGAAGCCTTGTCAAGTGTTTAAGAATGGATGACACTTGACTTAAGATTTGGAAAAGGGATTTTTATTTGTTTTAGTGATCATAATTAAACAAGATAAATATCATATATTACAATGCATGAAAATTCACTAAACAAGTTAAGAAATTTTACTAATATTGACTATTAGAAGAATTTCCTTGCGCAATGAACAACTATCGGTCAGCGGACGGGGGGGTACAAGGGGCAACGCCTCCTTTCTATATATATATATTTTAGACAACGAAATCCAGTTCCAAAAATTGAAAATTGCCTAAAATTTCTCATTATTTTAGCCAATCTAATTGACTAAAACTGCCCCTTATTTTAATTTCAAAAATAATTAATTAAAATATTTTTTAATTAATTCAGGCCCACCTCTAACTTAGTATCTTATCCTAATCCAGTTAAAATTTAAGATACTTTGAATCCTTATCTAATAAGAATTATATATCTCACCTATCTTATAAGATTTGTAATTCTTATTTGATTACAAGTTTATCTCCTATCTAATAGGAATATACTAATAGGTAATATATGATCAAAACCAATTTTGAAGTATTAATTATGCATTCAACACCAGAATCATATGAAATTAATCATATTAACCTAATCATGATTTCTATTATGGAGACATACATAATTATTGAAAAAAAAACGAAATATGTATTCAACACCATAATCACATTAACCAAAACATGACTTCTACCATGAACAAACAAAATTCGCATCATTCAATATACTATCATTGAATTGAATCATGCATATGTATCAATATACATGAATTAATAACATGTTTAAAACCAATTCTTAATAACAATTATCATAGAACCTATATGTATATCATATACACATTAATCAAGATCATGTCTTTACAAATATATCATATATACAACAAAGAAAATGCAAACGTTTAATAGAATCAACCTATGGCTCTAATACCACTATTGTATTATGAGGTTTATACGCAACAAAAAAATTCGAAACAAAATTTGAAAAACCCCAACAGGATCGAAAATAAGTTCCATTAAACTAGATCTACGAAAGTAAATCATACCTTATTACATGATTTCCTTCTCTGATTGTTCGAATTTAAAGACGTTCAAGTTCATGTCCTCTATTAGAAATCCACACACGAATGGTGACCACAATTTGGAGTGCTAGCCTCAATAGAGATTGAAAAAGAAAATCTTATTTCGTTTTAGGGTTTCACTCTTTATTTATGTGTTGATAAGCCCACACTTAAAATCTTATTCGTAATAAAACTATTATATTTTGGCAGTTTAAGCAAATTACACATACGCCCCTATTAATAAGTTATCATGTAACAAATCGTAAGGGCTTTTAGGTCATGAATTTTATCATGTAAAATTCATTACTCTGGACCAATTGAAATTGCACAAAGCCATTCTTTGTGTGCGACCCAAAAAGTTCATGCGATGTTGGCAGCTAACCAAAACCATTTTGATATATAAGTCATAAGCGATCTCTAGCAAGACATTATGACTACCCTAGTAGTATGAATATCAAAATCAATACAACCTAATCAATAACATATATCATATCCTGTTGTCGTGCTATATCCTTTGACTAAAAATAAGGAATGGAAAGTCACCCTTAATTTTCAATCGTACTAGTCTCGACTTTACGTAAACTAAAAACAACTAAGTGACATCGACCATATCAATTCACATGGACTTGACAATTATCAATCTATCATATCAAGGGATCTACTGATATCTCTCTCTATACAAGAGTGAAAAATTCCTTTTTAATTACAAACCATCACATATTATTCACATGGTAACCAATCACAATCTTTATAATCGTCCGGTTAAAGACAACATTTGATTGTGTCAAATTACCATGCTCCTAATATTGAAGTCTATGGTAATCTTAAGTTGAAGGACTAAATGATATACCTATCATGAGTAACACCTATAACTTAATCCATGTGGTGTTCTCATAGTGAGTCGGTCCAGTACCTTGTTCCCTAACAAGTACTCAAGATCTCGATTAGTATCCCTATATCCATGACTATCACATGATCATCAGTCAAGATTCACACTAGTATTATTTCATTATAGGTTCTCGTATAATGATCGACATGGGACATTTAAGATATTTCAATAAATACCCATAGATCTTACTATAAGGTAAACATGCAATCATTTATAATAAAACAACAAATAAAAACCTTAATTTTATTGACTAAAAATTATATGACAAACAATGTTTATATATTGACTAAGGGCACATGCCCCAATAATAAATGTAGAAGATCTTAATAGAAGAAAATCATAAAAAATCAATTGAAGCTCAAAAAAGATGGTTAAATCCAGTGATGAAAAAAGTGTTAAAGAAAGAGATCTTAAAATGGTTGAATGTCATAATCATTTACGCTATTTCAGATAGTTCGTGGGTTTTACTAATTCATGTGGTACAAAAGAAAGGAGGAATGAACTTTATTCAAACGAAAAATGGAGAAACCTTATCTAGGAGAACAATAACTGGTTGGTGAGTTTGCATTGATTATCGAAAGCTAAACAAGGCTACAAGAAAAGATCAATTCCCTTTACGATTTATTGATCAGATGTTGAATAGATTGGCAGGATATGAATACCATTGCTTCCTAAATCGGTCCTCAGGATATAATCAAATTGCTATAGCACCAAAAGATCAAGAGAAAATAACATTTACTTGTCAATATGGAACACTTGCATTCAGACGGATGCTATTTGGATTATGCAAAGCCTTAACAATATTTCAAAAAGGTATAATGGCTATTTTCTCTGTTATGCTCGAGGATATCATGGAGGTATTTATGCAGGGGCGTATCTGAATGGGCCTTGCCCTGGCTGCAGCCCAGGGCAAGGCCTAATTTTTTTTTCTTTTTTTATCTGTTTAAGCCCAAACATACATTTGAGCCCACCCTAAAAATCTCCCAAACCCTACGTTAAAAACCAAAAAATTAGCAACGCACATACGACCAAAACGAATGCATGGCCAAAAAAAAAAAAAAAAAAAAAAAAAAAACTCTCGGCACATGTGGCTTAATTTATGCGATAACCATGCTAATTTTATGTTTATCATGGATGCATATATATATATATATATATATATATATATTGCGGTATAATTTATTTAAAGTATACATAATAATATATAAAAATAATAATTTAAAAAATATTTATAGCCCAGGGCTATCAAAAATCCTGGATTCGCCCCTGTATTTATGGATGAATTTTCTGTATATGGAGCATATTTTGATTTATGTTTGCAAAATCTGGCCTTGGTATTGAAAAGTTGTCAGAAACAAACTTAGTACATAACTGGGAAAAGTGTCATTTCATGGTTAGAGAAGGAATTATTTTCGAACATAGAGTGTCTGCCCATGGATTAGAGGTAGATAGATAAAAAATAACACCAATTGAAAAACTTCCTATACTAAGAAATATTAGAGATATAAGGAGCTTTTTAGGACATGCAAGCTTCTATAAAAGGTTCATTAAAGATTTTTCAAAAATCACTAAACCATTGTGTTCATTGTTGGAAAAAGACATTACATTTGAAATGAGTCTTGCATATATAGAAGCATTTGAGACCTTAAAAGTAGGTTTAGTTTCGGCACCAATAGTGGTAGTACCAGATTGCAAATCCAGTTTTGAAATAATGTGCGATGCAAGTGATTATGCGGTAGGAGCAGTGTTAGGCCAACGGAGAGATAGAATGCTTAGAGCAGTAAAATATGCTAGCATAACACTAGATCAAACACAATAGAATTAAACTACCACCGAATAAGTGCTTTTGGCAGTAGTGTTTGCGTGTGACAAATTTAGAGCTTACATAGTAAGGTTAGGTCACTCTGTATACTGATCATGTAGCAATCCGTCACCTATTTGCAAAGAAGGATGTCAAACCAAAGTTGATTAGATAAGTGCTATTACTGTAAGAGTTAGATTTGGAAATCAAACATAAGAAAATAAGTGAAAATTTGGTTGCCGATCATCTATCTAGGTTACCTCATAAAGAATGTGATACATGGAAGCCGATAACCGAAGCATTCGTGAATGAATAGTTATTTCAAAAGTCCAATCTAATGGAGTATCCCGATTTAAACTAGGACTAAATGGGCAAAATGGCGTCAAGCTAATGACGTTGAATTATGCGCTAGTGGGAGGCAGCCAATCGGTTTTTAAATTTCACTTATTAGCTCGTTATTTACCTTAGTAATTGCAATTAACTCGTTTTTGTTCTAACTTTCAAAAATTTATGCTAGAATGTGCAGGAGAAGCCTAAAACAGATGCAGAAGACCCATAAATATAAATGAGTTATAGGGATATTTTGATAACTATTTAATCATTTAATTTCTATGTTTAATCTATTTTATGGTTGTATATTTTGTGTTATTATATATGATTGCGCGTTTTTGCATTTTCATGATTTTAGGCTTACTTTTAAACCTTGAGGATAATGTTTGGTTTAAGTTTAAGGACATTAACACTACACTATGGGAAGTGATAAGAAAGGTTGGAATAAGGATAAACACTACAGATATGATCATTTTAATTTTATTTTGTAAGCAGTTAAAGAGGAAAGCATGATAGTGTATTATTTGTCTTATTTACATAATATTTGAATGTTTAGATAATATAGATTAAGTTATATATAGTAATACGTAATGAATAAGTAATTCATTTGCATGTTTTTGCCTTTAATTTAGGATGCGTAATATACAAGTATCTTATTGATATGAAACTCAAGAGAGTGTTTTTAGATTTTTGAAGAAAATAATGAAATGTAGCAATAACAATATGATTTTATGATTGGAAACCTAGAGTTAGAGAAGTCTATGAACTTGAAACAAAAGTAAGAAATTAAAAGCACACTTCTTGTGGAAAAAGTTAGCTAAGGAATTGTATAAGAAGTATGAATCTTGCTTAAGAATAGAAAGCGAAGAAAGACTTAGTGCAAAGAGGGGAAGAAATAGGCATTATGAATGAAACATTAGAGTTAACTTGCTCAATTGAGCGAAAGTGAGAAGTGCTAACAAGAATTTTAGAAAGAAAAAATGAGAAAGTCCCACAAGTTCTACAAGAAATGGAGCAGAGAACTTGATGGTCAGAAAAAGTGAGGAAAAACAAAGTCCATAGGAAAAGGAGCATGGACCGTACAAATAAAAAAAATGAAGAGGAGAACAAGAAAAGAAATGAGAAAAAATAAAGAAAAGAAGGCAAAAGTTAAAAATAAAACTCTTTAAATAAAAGATTTAGCTCGAGTGCGAGTAGCTTGATTAAGTTAAGTTTTTGTTCCAATTATTTTAAGTCCTATAGACTCTTGAATTGCCAAAGTCTACTAAAAATGACTTTAATCTACGCTTATTAGTGAATTCCTGAGCTTAATGAGAAATCATAAGGTTGTACACTTGCTACTTGAGTGTCAAGGTGAAAGAAACTTGTAAGTAGTGATGGTTTTGGTTGTGATCTACTTTAATGTTTTGAAAGTGAGTTGTATGTGTTTTTTAAGCTACATATTTTTTAAAATATAAGTTTTGGCAAAGAAAAACTCTCGAGTGGACTATCAATTTAAAACTTAGTGAATTAAAGGATACTCCATGAACAATGTAAAATGAATGAGAACTAGTTATTAGGAGACTTAGTAAAATGTACTTTTGTTCGAGACGTGAAAAATCTTAAGTTTGTGGGTATTTGATAAGTGTTTATTTAGACTTATTTATAGGTTTAGTTTAGTAGTATATTTAGTATAAATATTCCTAAATGAGCTCAATTAATGGTGTTTATGCATTTTCAAATAATTAAGACGTAAAGAAAAGAAACGAACAAAAATTAGAAAAAACAGAGCTAAAACCCACCAAAGTGTGGTTTGCGCCGTGACATGCAAGGGTGGCATTGTAAAGAGCATGAACGATAGCATGGAGGACCTAGGCATGGTGTGGGAGAGAAGACAAGTGAAGAAGATCAAAGCAGGAGGCTCAGTGTTGTAGCAGGGAGTGGTGGCGCCATGTACCCATAAGGGACGGCGCCAAGGATGTAAAGTAGGGGTGAGGGCACTGAGGCAAGGAGAGACACTTACAGGGGGCGGCGTAATGGTGGCGAAATGGCTCAACACATACAACGCGGGGGTTTAAGTGACAACGACGGATTAGAAGAAATTAGAAAGTCAGAGTTCTATTTCGAGTTAAATTGTAAAGTACATTTTCTAATTATTATTAGGAAGTATAAATAGATGTTTAGACGTGCTAAACTAGAAGATATCAACCATTAGCCACCATTAGATTATTTTAGCATAGGTTTTACTTATTCTTTAGTATTAAAATGATTCGAAGAGAGAAGACATTGAAGACTCACGTGTGGTGATTCGGGTATTGTGTTATTGATTTATTTGAAATATTTCAATTTACTCTTATTTCAATGAATACGACTATGTGCATGTTTGTTTCAATGATGTGAATAGTGTATTAATCTTGATCACATGTTTATTGATATTAGGTTTTAGGAGTTATCATTACCATTGAAGCTTTGAAGCCAGACATGAACGGTACAACCGTAAAATACACAACATCGAGGGATTGTTAAAAATTAATTGCATTGATTTGTTAGAATAAGTTAGTTTAATAATAAAACCATATAAAAAAGGATTTCCTTAGTAATAGATTTATTGTAGCTAAATAAGTAGTGAGTGCATACACTTTCCCTGAGGATGATAACCATAGTCAACATAAGTTAAGTACATTATAACTACAATCGAGCTGTCACATTTGCGGCCGAGGTCAACTACCACCACTAAGGGAGATTCATTTCATTATAGATTTAGTCTTAGGGACTAGACCAATATCGATACCAAAGTACAGGATGGGTCCTTAAGAGTTAGAGGAGTTAAAGACCCTACTCGAGGAGTTATTATATCTAGGATTCATTCACCCCTATATGTCTCCATGGGGCTCGCCAGTGCTTTTTATGAAAAAAGGATGGAAGCTTAAGACTCTGTATTGACTGTAAGAAGTTGAATTGTGTTACGGTCAAGAGCAAGTATCCATTTCCCCATATAGATGATTTATTTGATCAACTGAAAGGTAAACTGTTGTTTTCTGAGATTGATTTGAGATTATGATACCATTAGCTCAAGATTTAGGATCAGGACAGGGAGAAGACTACCTTCAGTACATGATATGGTCACTTTGAGTACACCGTCATGCCATTTGGTTTGACCAATGCACCAGCGGTGTTAATGGACCTAATACACCAAGTATTGAAATAATACTTGGATTAGTTTGTGATAGTATTCATAGATGATATCTTGATTTACTTCAAGACTTGTGAAGATCGTGAGGGACATCTCATGACGATTTCGCAGACACTGATAGAGCGCCAATTATATGTTAAGTTTACCAAATGTGAGTTCTGGATATCGTAGGTCTGATTTTTAGGACACGTGGTTAGAGCCAGTGGAGCTAGAGTAGACCCTATAAAAATTGAGGTAGTGATAGGTTGGCCCACACAAGAGATATGTACTTACATTTATAGTTTTTTAGGCTTAGCATGTTATTACCATAAATTCATGCGATAGTTCTGCAAAATTGCGGCACCAATGACAAAATTGACCTAGAAGAATGTCAACTTTTACTGGGATGAAAAGTAAGTGCAAGCCTTTATGACTTTGAAGGAGAAGCTGGCCTTAGCTCCAATTTTGGTGTTACCAGAGGCAGGGAAAGACATGGTGGTGAACAATGATGCATCGCATGTTGGTTTGGGATATGTTCTCATGCAAGGAGATGATGTTATAACTTATGCTTTCCGACAACTCAAGACTCATAAGAAGAACTACCCGGTAAACGAGTTAAAGTTGGCAACAATAGTTTTTGCTCTAAAGATTTGGCAACACTATCTCTATGGAGAGAAGTTCACCTTGTTCACTGACTACATAAGTTTAAAATAGTTGTTCACTTAGAAAGACCTGAATATGAGGCATAGGAATTGGTTAGCTTTCCTCAAGGACTGACTTCACATTGGAATACCACCATGGAAAGGCCAATGTAGTGGCAGATGCACTGAGCAGGAAGAGGTCAAACGCAAAAGTGGGAGTTTGTCGGATGAAACATTAGTATGTAATACTCATGGCGACACGCATGATTAGTTTAGTAGATGCTCTAGCTACTACCAAGGCTCAAACTTTTAGACAGTTGAAGACTTAACTAGTTTCTATTTAGAGGTTTTTGGAGGGTCAACAAGCTGATCAACAGTTTGAGAAGTTCAGTAAGTTAGCTTAGAATTCAAATCACCTGGAGTGGAGTCAGTTGACATACTCATGAATGAGGTGTAAGGGACGACTATGGATTCCATTTGTGGCTGAGTTATGCATAGAGATACTCCATGAGGTACATCACTCGCGATATGCCATTCATCCAAGTATGACCAAGATGTATTAAGACATAAATGTCTTTTTCGGTGGCTAGGGATAAAGGCTAAAGTAGGAGACTACATCAGGAGTTGTGGGATATGCTAGCTGATTAAAGTTGAACCTAAAAAGCCTAGAAAGTTGCTACAGCCACTTCCCATTCTTCAATGGAAGTGTGAGCGCATCGTTATAGATTTTGTCAGCGGTCTGTCTAATCCTAAGTGCAAGCATGATAGTATGTGGGTGATCGTGGACAAATTGACCAAGTCTGCACACTTCTTACAAATTTCCACTTAGTATAAATCTGAGCAGCTGAGTAGTCTTTATGAGAGAGGTAGTCATATTACATGGAATTTTGATCTCCATTGTGTCAGATAGAGTCTCAGTTTACACTAAAGTTATAGGAGAGTATGTAGTAACAATTTGGCATACGGCTTCAGTTCAGTATGGTGTATCATCCACTGACAAATGACAATCAGAGCAACAAATTCAAGTGTTCGAAGACATGCTCAGGGCTTGCATTTTGGAGTACAGTAGGTCATAGGAATAGTATCTACCTCTATATGAATTATTTTACATTAATAATTACTAAGCTAACATTGGAATGACGCCATTTGAGGCACTATATGGCAAGCGTTATAGGTCTCCAACATGTTGGGCTGAGTTCGAGGATATTGGGGCAGTTGAGCTAGAGATAGTAGCATATCACATAGAAAAGATTATGCAGATACCTCATCAACTTCGAGGTGCTTTGGAGAGACAAAAGTATGCAGACAAGTACGAGATGTATTGGAATATAAAAAGGAGACTATGTCTTTATGAAGGTTTCATCTCTAAAGGGTCATTAACATTTAAGAATAAAAGGAAAACTCTCACCGAGATTTATGGGTCCATTTGGAGTTACAGAGAAAATTGGTTGTGTTGCTTACAAGATCGAGCTACCACCGCAATTAGCAGGAGTCCACCCAGTATTTCATATCTCAATGGTAAGGTTAAAAAATTCGAAAGATGGTGATAGACCAATTGTAGACTTGAGTCATATAGACTTCGTAGAGGATAACATGTATGACAAGCAACCCGGACATATCTTGGGTCGAATATTTCAGGATTAAGGAATAAGGACATTCCATTAGTCCTCGCCAAATGGCAACACCAAGGTGATGGGGAGTTAACGTGGGAACGCGAGTCCTATATGCGCAAGAGTTTTCCATTTCTGTTTGATTCAGATAAGAGTTTCATTTTTGTTTAAATTCAATTTCGAGGAAGAAATTCTTATTAGTTGGGAAGGGTATAATGATCCCAATAATCAATCCCAGTTGTACGCTTCATAGGACCGTTACCTGGTGGCCAATCCTACGTGGCACACTCGATCAACATTTAGGCATCGACATCGAGGTAATAATTAAAATTATTTTTTTGTGTTTGATGCCATGTAGTACATTATGCCTATCTATTTATAGTGTACACAATGTTTATGGTTTTGACCTTCGATGAAAATTGATGACAGTTTATTTCGAGTTGTGTGCACGCGAGGGTTGTGTAGGATCGTTGTAAATACCATTATATGGCTAGCTATTACTTAGGACCTAAGTGAGCTCAAATGGCTACCTTAGTTATTCTAATAAAACCTATCTAACTTGTCTAAGTTTGAAGAAAATGGTATACTTAAGATGTTATTATGGATCCAAACTAATAGGTTTAATGAAACTAAGTTAGAAAGGGTTATTAACCAAAGTTTGGTTATGGTCAAATTAATTTAAGAAGAGAAAATAATAAATTTAGCTTAAGGTTGAGAAAAATACCCATATGGTTATTTATAAGCCTAACTTACCAACTAAATGCTCTGAAACATTATGGGGATTTAAATGGGGACCATTCTTTTGGTGTGTTAGATGGACATATGAATCTCCTTGTTGACAAACTCTAGGAGATTAGTGTGCATCTATGAAGTGCAAGTTCGATTAAATAAGAGTCATAGATCTTCCTAGAGACTTATGATATTAAGAGATAAAAAGCTCATCTAGTGACTAGATTTTAATGACTAAGACTATAAAAAAGGTTTTCCTTCACTAAAGGCATTAAGAGAAGAAACAAATTCCAACAAGCTTTGTTGTGAAATTTCGTGATTTGGAGCTAGAAGAACTTGTAAATCAAGATAAGGAATTGAAGTGTCAAGTGATTCAAATCTTAGGTAACAAGTTTCCTTTCATTTCATGCTCAAATATAGGTGTCTTTAGTACATGTAAGTGCTGAAATTTTATGACATTTGTTTCTCACTCTTTAGGAAGATTTCGATCTAAGCTCTTGAAGGACCCAAATTGATGGTGTCAAAAATTGGTCAAGAAACATAATGTTTGTTTCATTGGGTTTTTTTTTTTCAATCTTAAACCATAATGGACTAAAATTTTGTGTCATTGGTTGTTCAATGTATGGAGTTTTACTCTTAAAATGAATGTATTATATGGTTTCAAAATCAATACTGTTGTGGTTAAGTTTGAGAAAACTTTGGTGTTTATGTTGTTTATGAATAACACATGTTTGATTAAATGCCAACTTTTTAGTTGAAATATTAGACAATATTAGTCCTTCATTTCTTCTCATAATTGGCTGATTTTTTATGTCTTATTCTTGGATGTTTAAAAAAGCTTTTTACAAAAAATCATGTTTTTTTTGGATGTATGGTTAGAAGATTATGAATTTTCTAACATTGTTGGTCTGAAACTCTCTCAAGTTAAGTAGTTTTGGTACTTTGTGCAAAACTCTCTCAATTGTAATCAGATTTAGGCGTACTTTACCATTCAGAAAAGCTAATACATAGAACAAAAACTTGAAATCCATATTTCTTATAAATTTAGTCATCTTCTTTGTCGAAATCGGGCTAAAACTCAGTGCTAATCTGTCGAGATATTCCTTTTGTAAGTGGTTGGATGTCAGGACCTCTTCAAGGGTCCACTTGTTCAAAAATAACAAAAATATCTAGAATAGCTTGAAATACATTATGCTTATTTCCTCAATAGTTTTAAGTGATTCTCAGGAGTTTTGAATGGTTTTCCAAATGAGTTTTGAAATTGGACAAATTTACTTACTTAATGAGCTGATTTTTTACTTAAGGTGTTTCGGGCATTAAATGATGTCAGAATTGAAGCAAAGTTTTCAAAATGTGTTATTTGATCATACTAAGGGTTTCCACAAAGTTTCATAATTTTCTAGGGTGTCTAACTGAGTTTTCAAGTTATGCTTCGAATAAGAGACTGATAATTACAAATAAGGACTTAAAGTCTTACTTAGAGTCTCAAATTTGGTTTTTGATCATATTGATGAGATTTTACCACTCTACAAACTTTGTTTAAAGTTAATAGACTTCAATGACCAAAATTCTTCCAAAACCAAGAATTTTGGAACTTTCTATTAGTGTTTAAGCCGCATTTCAAGTTGCATAAAAACGAAGTTGTTAGAAATTATTTTAAGGTCCATAAGGGACTGTTTTGCAAACCAATGTATCAAACAAACTTGAAGTTATTTGCAAAGGACTTTGATGATTCAACAACACTTAAAAATAATAGGGAAAACTTCTATAACCTTATAACACCAAGTTTGGGCATTTTGGTCGAATTAAGGTCAAAGGGGTATTTAAAATGATTAAAAGAGTCCTCTCGGGGTTATTCCTTCGCATAAAGCCTTTGTGTATGGAAATGATAAGTGACTTGGGACCCTGAGGATTTAGCATAAACTTGTTTAGGACACATTGAAGTTCAGATATGGTCTAAGTTAAATATAAAAGACAGTGAGGCAAATGGTTGATTGTTTTACAATAAACTGAGATAATTTAATTTAAATAATCTCTAACCCATACAAAATGAACTCTAATAGGTACATGGGGCCTAGAGTGTTAGTTTCGGGTATCGCGAGTGTAGTACGGACGTGTGGAAGCTACGTTTATCTTTGATATAATTGCATTTTGAGGTAAGTAAACTAGCAAGAGCGTCAACATGATTTCTTTTCAAGTTCTTATTATTAATCTCTTGAAAAACATGCCATACTTGTATTCCATTCTTGTCTCAAGTGGCATATGTTCTAGGTTGTCCACCAGTTGTGTCATCTCACCAGTTAAGCATCCGGAGTAGCCGTGGCTTCTCGTTGAGGACTATTTAAGGGATAAAACATCCTAGGTAACCGTGGCTTACCATTATAGATAAGGGGCTGTTGGAAGTGACTAGATGAGTCCGCAATGCCAGGAAAGCATGTCGTAGTAGTTCAAAGTGGCCTTGGGCCTACCTGTGGACTTTAAGGTATGCTATGGTATAAAGATCTGCAGTTTGGAACGGATCAGGTATTCACCTATCTTTTGCAACCTTGCCACTTTACTTTCACTGCTTACTTGATTACTCTATTTATCCTGCCCTTTGTCATTTTATTTATAAATTTCTTTCAATATCTGCATGATTTAGAGACTACAGTAATTTATTACTCAAAAATACTGTTAAATCTCGTATGGCTTTACTCACTGGAATTGTCTCCATCGTTGGTGACAATTGCAGGTCATTTGAGCAATAAGGGGAAGGAGCTTGTACTTGGTGATTACCTCTGAGCTACCCTAAGAGCGAGCTCCATTACTCTTACTTTATAGGTTCTTGTCATTTTGTTCTATATATATAACTATGTATTCTTGATGGTTTTATGCTTTTGGGTACTTGGGGATGTAAGATACATTTGTTGATACATGTGTATACGTATTGTACATTTTATCACCCGTTATATGCATGATATCACACTGTTTGTAGGATTTCAATGCATAGGTTGTCCCAACTTAAATTCTAACAATAAAAAATGTTGTTTAAATTAATTTTGATGTTGTAATCGACATTAAAGTTATCATCATGAAATTTATAACTCTAATAAGGACAATAAGGAAAACTAATTTGAAATAAAGGTTGACTAGGCCTACGTTGGCTCAACGGAAAGTGTCGGGCAGGGCCCATTTTGTGGCGACTAGGGCTGTCACAACACGATTAAAGATAAATCAAATCCCGCTTACCTCGAAGTAATGCTACCATATCCAATCTTAACTTGGAAGTTCCTATCTAGTTCCCTTCGTGTCTACATTAGTATAGGTTCATGAACGTATCATTAACATGTTTTGTTTGAGGTAAGTTTACTCAATTTTCAATTATATCTTGAAAATGATATAAAACGCTTTTCGAATCAATGTGACGCCTTTGTCATGACGACAAAGGTTTTCGAGGTTAGTTACCACTGCCCCGACCTTTACCCCGGCGATGTACTTTGACGAAATTTGGTAAATTTTAAAAAACAGAACATCCAGTTTAAATTCAAGAAACACCCATAACGCCCTCCCAGCGTCGTAAGTGTACTCACTAGGTGCTAGGGCGAAATCGATGACTCTAAGTGACACATGTCGAGTGTGTACAATAAGTTTCCCGTATATCCTTATTATTTGTAATAGTGATAAGTTATATCATCTCCACAAGAATTCTATCAAACTTCTCTAGGAAAAAGGACTTTTTAATGGTTATGATTATTTTTAGTTCAGTATAATTAATTTCATTAAAACATGAACTAAAATCATTAATTCAATCTATAATATTATAATAATTAACTAAAGTAATTATACTAAATTACTTAAATAATTAACTTAACTATCACAATTCAAATTCACTAACATTCAAATAAACTCAATCCAATAATGTAAATAAATATCTAAACAACCATCCAGAATAATGAAACATCAATCTATTTTGCATTACAAACGTGTTACTTTAATCATATAGTTATGAGCATACTTTATAAAATATTATCTATCATTAAACTCTAAACATAAGTAAGTGAACAACCCTTACAACCATCAGTTTTCCTTATACCGATGAAAAAGTCATGTTCTAATTTTAATGAGCAAACCTTTTTAAATACACAAAAGATTAACTTCACTCAATAAAACCACATTATACTTTATGAAAATTGCAAACTACTAAATCTAACACTTTCTAAACGCCACTTTAACATTGGATTCAAATCTCAAATTCACTAAGACATCTAAACGTTAACACCTTTCAAACAATCCTAATTCCTACTTTAAATTTGATAATAAATCAAAATATTACAATACACATTCTAGACTATGCAAGCAATACAAAGTTCATGATTAAAATCCGCAAATAATAATTTATTAAATTAGTGAATCAAAGAATACGATTGATTTAAAGCATTAAGCACATAATCATCACATCATAAATACATAGTAAAATAGATCTAGTTCATGTTCTGAATTTGTTTAGACTAATAAACTACTCACTCATATTCATAAATAATATCGCAATAATGTCAATAAACGACATAGATATATACCTCTGGAATAAATATTTTGAATCCTCATGTCTTCTCTAAGAGCAATGAATAATAAAGCAATAAAATAAAACAATAAATAATGGTTCCTAGATCAATGGAGTTTTGATCTAAGTACTCAAGTACAACTGATTTCGTAACCCTAGGGTCGTATTTATAATATTCTAGGTAGAAAACATTACAAACTAACTTAAACATCTTGTAGTTATATAAATTCATCAAAATTAATCCCACCGATTCCTCAGCGATTCGGGTTTAAGTGGAATCGCTAGGAAAATCCTTTGAAACGTAGTCTCAGTGTCTCACCAATTTGAGTAACGATTCCTATGTATATGTGAATCGGTCAAGAATCGCTAGACTTAAATTCCTATTCTTTCATTATTTGTTGATTACTCTTTGCTTACTTTTTCTATTTGATCAATTCCTTCTTAATTTTCCCTTTTTACTTCATTTCTTTATATATTCCAATTATCACTTGAAATAACAAAAATAAGAGAAAACCTCATGTAATATAGTCTTTTACATCAAAAATCATCTTAATATATACTATAAACAAGTCTAATTATTGACTTATCAAATATCCTCAAACTCAGCACTTTGATGTCTCAAACAAAAGGATACCCTCAATCATATTCTTTTTTCTTCCCTCGTTTTGATTTCGTAATTATATACTCTTATTCTTAAATAGAAGTGATCTTTAAATAGAAACATATTAACCTTATAAAAATAAGATTCATGAAAAATAGAAAGAATTAAAGAAAAATCCCTTTTATTTGACAACTCTACCGTTACAAATGCAATACACCTCATAATTAAAAGTTAAACCAATCACCAAGGTCAAGGAACTACATAGGATTTCTCAATCTCCACTGATAAGCATCAAGCTTACGATAACTAATATAGAATCTCAAGGTACAAAAATTACTAAATCAATCCCATTTTCAAACAATATTTTAAATATCACCACAATCAAAGTCGATAGGAAGTTTTAATCACCAATAATCATCATTTCAAATTCATTTATTGGAATAAAAAGATATATTTCACTTAACTTAGCTATACGCACTCGAGCTAAATCTTTTATTTGAAGAGTTTTTCATAAACTTCATTCCATTCTTTTTTATATATCTTTTTTTTCTTTTCTTCAATTAAATATTCATTTTCTTCTTTATATTCCTAAGGTTTTCTACTCCATTCCTTTGGACTAAGTTATTCTTTTTATAGGAATTATTCCTCTTAATTTCTACACCAACAGATTCCCAACTCAATTTCTTTTGGAATCCATGTCTCTTTCTATTTTTTCATTTAAAAATCTTGTTAGCTCTTCTCACAATCACTATAGTCAGAGAAGCATTCTTTCCAATTTAGTAAAATTTATTAGCTAATTTCCTAATTTTCTCTTCAATTGTGTCATAAATTCTTTTCATTACCTTAAAAAATAAAATACTTGATCCATAATCTTTGTATAACAACATTCTTAGTAATCTATCTTGATTATCTTGTACTATTATTTCGATCTTCTACCCATTATAATGCCAACACAAAGTAATCAATCCCCTATAAACCCTTCTAGTGTATATACAATATAGGTTAAGTCAAATAGGGTACAACTATTCCTTTATATAATAAAATTTATATTTTCATGGGTAGTAATTTTATATCACTTCTATTTAAATTCAAATTATATTCAATTCATATTCCTAACTAAATAAAGTAAAATGAAATGGCAAATATCACTTGTATTATGAAAAATTTTCAAAAATTCACTATTTAACATTCATATGGATTCTACCTCTCGTTTCTTTGCTTCTTCATACTTCACTTCACCTAAATAACCCTAAACTCATTCCAAACCTTGCCCTCAAGTGTGACGACCCCAATTCCTATAATTAGGGCCGCTCGACCTAAATCATCGCCAAACCCCTCGAGATGACCCATCGAGTCGGGCGATGATCTAGTAAGCCTTAACCTGCGAAAACACATAAAAACAATCTATAAATAGACTACTAAGACAAATATAGGTGTGGAATAAAAGTCTTCAAAGTCTAGTACCTGCGAAAATAAATAGAATGTCATACGAAATTAAACAACTAGGCTATGTTTTCACAAAGTCTACCTATTATAAATTCCCTGCTTATTACATAAAGTTTCAAAATCAAATAAATATGAATAAACATCCTTGCAAATGAGAAAAAAAAACTTTTACGCTATGACCTTGATCTTTCCTTTGTCCTGAGCAGCAGCTGAGGTAATTGGTGGGGGAAAAGTATTGAGTTGAGAAGTATTTCAACGGGCTTAGTAAAATAGAAGCCTGCTTTACCCTCAATCATCTAAGTAATACATAATGTGTAATAACTTGCATGAACAAGGTGATTGACCAACCCTACTATCATTCTGGGTATGAAAGGATAATATGACAAGCATACTATAAAATGCAAGATAAAATAAATCAAAGCCTGAACAAGATAGTCAATAAGACACCAATGATAATATGAATACCATAGAGTCAATGAAGGGGAAACTAGATATAAAGTGTGTAATATGACAACCATCCATCTTTAAAGGTATCAAAATATGATCATGCTTCAATAGATTAATGTCTAGCATCATTATCATTCCGCCTACCAATATTGGCCTTCAAAGGTATCATCTAATTGCTGAAAGAGATGACCGGTGGTCGCCAGGTCTCTAGTCTGAGGTACCATTACAATTATTCATTCCAAACATATATGTTCCACAAGAATTCATAAATAGAGAGCTCAAATGATAAGATAAGACGGAAACAACAATATATATTCAATTTGATTCCAAGCGAGATATGAATAATTCAATACTGTGAATCTTAGCATAACTAATAGCACGGCATGATTGAAGATAAAACAAACCTCACTTACCTCGAAGCGTTGCTATCCTATGCAATCCTAACATGGAAATTCCTAACTGGTTCTGCTCGTGTCTGCATTGGTATAAGTTCATGTATGTATTATTAACATTGTTCATTCAAGATAAGTTTACGTATTTGTATTAATATCTTGAAAATAATATAAAACCCTTATCGAATCAATGTCACATCTTTTCCCGACCCTTGTTTCAACCCATGTCAAGCCTCGTCCCGACCCATGTCTACATTGGTATAGTTACCACTGCCTCGACCCATGTTCCGACATTATATCACCATAAAACTTGGTGATTTTTAGAAAATAGAACGTCTAATTTAACTCTGTAAAACTACCACCGCCATCCCAGCGCCGTGGGTTATTCCACAAGGCGATGGGGTGAAATCTGTGGTTTTAAATCAAAAACTTTAAAATAGGTCTATCGATCAGCCAGTGTCGTACGTTGTATGCCACGACGCTAAGGAATCGCTGGATCAACTTCTCTAAATGCTAAGCGGCACCGTGACTAATGCCTTACCATCTGCAGGCAAGGCGCTGACGCGCCGCTAAGCACGAATTCAGAATTCCTGAATCGAATTTAATTTCCAAATTCCCCAATAACACACGCTCAAATTCGATAAAAATAGTATAAAAGACCCCATTTGAAACAACAAGATCATTCCAATTCAATCAAAGAATGTATTTAAGATACAAATCCACAATTACCACATAGATTTTGCAATTTCTTATGAATAAAACAAACAAGGTGAGTTGGGGATGCCCCAAATCAGAATCAGAGCATGAGGGTTCTTCTTGCATCCTAAAACTCCAAAAGAAACCTTCATTTCAAGCCAAAATTGAATAAGCGAATCGAATAGATGAAATTAGGGAAGATGAGTCAAATATTTTACCTTGATTTGTAAGATCTTGATGAGGGTTCCCTCTCCTCGACCCAATTTACCAAGCAAGAGTTCTTGGTTTCCTCTTCAGTTTCTCTACGTAGTGTTTTCAAACCAAAAGTGGCTTTAAGCCCTAATTTTGGTTTAAATACTTAGTTAATGAAATTAGGTTTATGTTGACCAATTACAACACTACATTTCATCTTGATTGGTTTAAGTACTAGGATGATCTTATAGTCCACCTTAAATCCATCATTTCTTGTATTTTACTTAAATACCCTTATGTGTGTTTAATTATAAATTTGCCCTTTTTCTTTGTTATATTTAGTTTACAAGTCTTTAAGGCTTATTTACATTTACTTAAGCTTATATTCCCACCTAATTAAACAAAATAGTATATAGTACACACATTATTCATACCATTACACGCATACCATGTATATATAACAAATTACTTTCATAAAGGGACTAATTATCCAAATGGAGAATTTTGGGCATTACAACGAGATTTAAAGTAAAGTCGAGTTTCCAACAAAAAAAAATAACTCGTGAAGCATAAACGAATAAATTAAGTAAATAACTAACATAAGAATGAATTTCATCAGTAAAGAAACATGAAAAATTGAAAAATTTCCAAGCATCATAGAATTGAAAGGAACATATCAAACCATTGTAATAAATGAACACACCATAACAAATGTATCATAGTAACACACGACAAGTGTCAGACGTGTACAATAAATTTCCCCCTTATATTATACTTTTAATATTTTGTAGTAGTGGTAAGTAAGAATCGTCTCAACAGTGATTTATCAAACTTCTCTAAAAAAGAACTTTAATAGTTTTTATTATTTTTTACTATCATTTAATTAATTATTTAATAAGTAATTAAATTAACTAACTCAATCTATAATATAATAGTACTTAACTAATTAGACTAACTTAACTAATACTTTTTTCTCATACAAACTTAACTAACACAAAATTAATTTCAATATCAATCAAATAAATTCAATCCAATTCAATATAAATACATTTCTAAACAAATATCCAGAACTATGAAACATCAATCTCTTTTGCATTTCAAACATGTTACTTCAATCAATATAGTTATGAGCATAATTTATAAATTACCATATATCATTAAATTCTAAAAAAAATAACTAAACAACCTTTAGCCATCCATTTATTCTCCTTATACAATGGAAAAACCACGTTCTAATTTTATTAAGCTAACCCATTTGAATACACACAGACATTAACTTCACACAATAAAACCGCATTACATTTTATGAATACTTGGAACTACTAAATCTAACATCTTCGGAAAGCCACTTCAACATCAGATTTAGAAACTCAAATTCACCTAGGATATTTAAACGGTCATATATGTCAAACAATCTTAGTTGATACTTTAAATTAGATAAAGAACCCAAATATCACAATACAAATTCTAAACTATGCATGCAATACAAAAATTATGATTAAAATCAATGGATAATAACTTATAAAATCAGTGAATCAAATAATATTATTGGTTTAAGGCATTAAGCACATATTCATCTTATCATGACTATATAGCAAAATAGATCTAGTTCATGTTCGGACTTTATTTAGATCAACTAACTACCCACTCATAATCACAAATAACATTGCAATAATATAAATAAAAGACATAGATAAATACCTCTAAAATAAATATTTTAAATCTTCAACTATTCTCCAAAAGCAATGAATAATAAAGCAATAAAATGAAATAATGAAGAATGGCTCATTTGATCTAAGTACTTAAGGGCAGCTAATTTTGTAACCCTAAGGTCGTATTTATAGTATTTAAGGTAGTAAACATCCCAAACTAACTCAAACTAATTGTTGTTATCTAAAACACTCGAAAGCTGCTCCAGCGATTCCTCAACGATTCAGGGTAGGTGGAATCACAGGTTGAATCCGTGGATTTGAAGTCCATGTTTCCACCGATTTGAATGGCGATTCTATGTACATATGAATCGTTGGTGTTGAATTCCAGTTCTTCCTTGATTCCTTGTTGATGATTGTTTTCATATTCTTTCCACTAGATTAATTCCTTAATAATCTTCATTTTTTACTCCATTTCTTCATATATTCCATTTATTACCTGAAAAAACAAAAACAAGAGAAAACCCCATGTAATATAGACTTTTACATCTATAATCTTCCTAAAAGGAACTATAAAATATGTCTAATTATTAACTTATCAAAAACCCCCCAGCACTTTGCTGTCCCAACAAAGGAATACTCTCAATCATATTTTTTTCATCCCTTGTTTTGATTTCATAATTATTTACTCCTATTCTTCAATAGAAATGAACTTTAAATAGAAACTTGTTAACCTTTTAAAAATAAGAATTACGATACAATAGAAAGAATTAAAGAACAACCCCTTTCTTTGACAATTCAACCTCCTAATTGTGCAATACACCTCAGAATTCAATGCTAAACCAATCACCAAGGTCAAGGTACTACATAGGTTTTCTTAATCTTAATTGATAAGCATGAAGCTTACAATAACTAATTTAGAATCTTAAGACACAAAAATCACTAAATCAATCTCATTTTCAAACAATACTTAAAATATCACCACAATCAAAGTCGATAGGAACTTTTATTCACCAATAATCATCATTTCATTTTCATGAACTTTTGTCTTGTTTTTCTTATTTTAGTTAATCTAATGAAACGGGAATTAAAATACTAAATAACTAAAAACTATAACTACTAACTTAACCAAACTAACTAAACTAGTTTAAACAATTTAATGCAAACTTAAGTAAACAAAATCCAAATTCAATATAATATAAATATCTAAATAAACATATAGACAAACCCCTACTAAACAATGTGACATACTTGTATTGCATTCGAACACTAGAACATAACATCACTTCATAACCTAGTTATAATCATATCACATGGAATCTTGGAATCATTAAATCCTAATTCATAATATGTTGACAACCTTTAGCGAACCATTAATTTTCCTAAATTCAATGTTATTGCCCTTTTAAAAATAAGCCATATCATAGTGGTTCGATCCAACGATCTACGTCCACTACCTAACCTCCCGGTTAGGATTTTTAACCCCCACTTATATTACAAATAAGTGTTACAACCTAAGCATACAAGCCTAGAGTGCCTAATTACAATTAGGACTTCCCACCTAGCCGCAACTAGGATTTGTGTTCTTCCCACCTAGCCGCAACTAGGATTTGTGTTCTTCCCACCTAGCCGCAACTAGGATTTGTGTTCTTCCCACCTAGCCGCAACTAGGATTTGTGCCTAGTCTCAACTAGGTCTTCCCCTTTGACTTAGATTCCACTAAGTCTTACAATCAAACAAATACAATAAGTTGCTGAAAAATAATGAGATACACTTTACAACACAAAGTGGTATCAAATTCAAACACACCAATGCCTCCTAGAGCCTAACAACTCTTATGCATGCAAGTATGAGAATAAATGGAATATGCAAATATGTCACGATTTTGTTGCAAATCCCAAATGTGAAATCGTTTTAAAAACTTAATATATTAGTGTAAAACCGATTTCAAGTCTAAGAACAATAGTTTAACAAAAATCAAGTTTAAGTGCAAAACTTTTGTTCAAATCAATCTTAGGGTTTGATAAAATAAATTTAAGTGCAAAACCCGGGGAAGAAGGTGTTCAAACACACAACAAACTGATTTTCAAATCAAATACACAAAACTATGTAGATTAAGCACAAGCAAGATTTTAGATCTAGGACTTTCTTACAAACAAGAGAATGACAAAAGAGATCAGCTTTGAAGAGATTCTTGTACTCCTTTGAAAGCCTCAAAAGTCTTTGGATTAGAGAGCTAAAAGAACCCACAAAGATCTCCTTTTGCTTCTTCACAAAATCAAAGTTCTTCTCTTTGTAGATTTTGAATTTTTGAATGTGTTTCTTCCTTCTTTTTGACAAAACCATGTTCTTGGTGGTTTTATAGTGTTAGGTATTCCATCTTGACAATTTATGACCGTTCTAGGGATCCAAGGGTCCAACTTATCATTGTAAGTCTAACTATTGGATAAAACGCAATAAAATAGAAATTAAAATAGCATAAACACTCAATGAAAATGTCTAATCTAAATCAAATATTAATCAGAATAAGCAAATCAATAAATAACTTAGAACACAATCGCCTAGAACATCCACTAAGGTAATTTGACCTTATAGATTGATCCTACTTACTACTTCCATAATTTTTGTTAGTAATCATAGACATAGAATCAGATTCAAAATATCATAATATGTATTTGCAACTATGCATACAATATCAATCTTCATTAGTTGTAATACACAAAACAACTTATTAAATCCATGATTTTTGTGTATGATCAGATTTAAAGCATTAAGTACATAATTCTTTAATTATAACTATATATCAATCCAAAGTATATACATGCGTCGTGTTTGTTTAGATTAATAAATGACTCACTCATGTTGGAAATAAATAACACAATCATATAATTGAAAGTCATAATTAAATAAATACCTCTTAATGCAATAAACAAAGCTCTAATGTAGCTTCAAACAAAAACTAACTTATTGCTAATGAAAGGGCTAAGAGAGTGCTTCCAGAGAATATGGAGAGTTTGATTTCGAAGCCCTAAGATCCTATTTAGAGTTTCCTAAGCTATTCAAATCTTAGATAAACTCAAATCTTTCGTAGTAATTCTTCATGTGTCATTCGTGCCAAATATTACCCGTACTCAAGTTACCAATCCTAAAGAGGTGTTGTAGTGGTAAATACAGGGTCGAATCCACATGACTTAGGTTTTACTCTAAGTTTACTAAAAAGGAAAACTTAGGGGTTTTTAGAGATTTTAAAAAAGCAATTAATAAATTAAAACTACTTAGAAATTGATTGACATCCGCTAAAAATCCCTAATTTCCCTATTCTCGATAGCTAGTTTGTCCGCCACTATCTACTTCTCTAATCGACACATAACCCTAGATATTCGTCAATAATGTTAAATGCATTAACCGCATAAAGTTCCGTGGGAATACTAATAATTAATAACTAGATCGCATCCGCTTCTGATTTAACCTAGATTTATCTGTCACACAATAAAAAATCGAAAGATTTTGATAGCAAAGGAGTGAGTGGTCCTCACTTATATAAGTCCAATCGTACGATTACAGATACAATTATCCCGATTAATTATAATTCTTCCACCTAAAAGCGCATTGGCCACGTACATACCTTACGTTTGCACCATGATCATGAAAACAACGACAACTAAAATAGAAGGAAATAATATATTTAAATTATAAATAACAGATCTTACAAAACACACTATAAACCATGATTCCTGACTTGCTTTGCTTCCAACCTGGGAATTGAGTGCTTAGCCGCACGTCATCCTGAAAAACACTAAAAATAATAAGAAAATAGATAGAGAGTTCAAGAGAAAAGAAGAGAGAAGAAGCAATTAGGAGGCCTATGCTACTATTTATTCTTTTTCTCCAATTTTTAGAATTGTTTTGTGTAGTATTCTAGATAGACTAGAATAGCTTGATTTCTTGATAAGCTTGGACTTCGGGTTGATCTTTTACTTTTGATCAAAGTCGTTGGTCTTAATATATATATATATATATATATATATATATATATATATATATATATATATAATTTATGCGATCAAGATGCATAAGCAGTCATGTAGACGTGTTGGTAGGAGCTTTTGTCGTGTTGGATAAGGACTCGAGTTTGATTTCCACTCCATGCACATCCCTTTATTGTCTATTTTCTTCTTTTCTCTTTTAAAATATATAACATAGTTGCAGATTTAATCCACCAAGGAAATTTAGCCTTATTGGTTAAAGCTCTCTAGAATGACTTTGGAAGAGCAAGATTGAATCCCCGCTCTATAAAGTCTCTTTTTAATTCCTATTTATTTGCATTTTATCATCTTCATCTGTACGCATCTCGAGGATGATATTGTGGTCTTTGTTCTACCAGTATGTAGCACACGCTTGAGTCCATTAGGTGACTCGATGAATCTAATTCACTTGATCTTTGTCAACTTTTCTGCACGTATTTCGAGGTAAGTCTGAGAGACTTCTTCAAGGATGTAAATTGACTATCTTGCACATTGCCACGTAGGAACATTACTTCACCACCTTTGCATGGCCCATGCAAACAATACATCTCTCTCCAAATCAAACAATGCCACATCATCACACGTCCAGTCACATGCTGCCATGTAATCATCACATCAAATCTACCACGCGGGCCCTGCATTACTATCTCAGGATTTGTGCAACATGTTTTTCAAGGAAATCCCGCATGAGACTATTATATATACATTTTACACTATTTTTCGCCATGATTCAACTGCGCACTCCATATAACCTGAAAATGAGAAATAAGTATTATTAGACAAATATTTTAGAGACTTTCCTGTACTAAGTATATTAAAATATACTACTGTAACAATATAATTACCAACTTATCAAATACCCCCAAACTTACGACTTTGCATGTCCCGAGCAAAGGTTTAAATGACGAAGCAAAAGTAAACGAGACTCCAAATATAGTTATGAACCTAATTAAACTAATTCTATACCCGAATCCAAATTCATGGAGTTCCTTTTGCTTACATATTCGCCAAGTCTACAATCCACTAAAGATATTTCAGAGTTATGACATGCCTCGAACCGCAATCCAAACACAATTAAGATCACACTTTAAAGACCTTGACTCGGTCAAGACAAAGGCTACCAATAATTCACGAGTTTTCATGATCTATACATTCAAGCATGCAAGTTTTAAAATCTCTATAAGATAGCACATCAATGCTTAGAAGGTACTAAAGACGAGAAATGCAACCAAACTCACCACTATTGTAGATTTAGCACCAATGGAGATTAATCAAACTTTAAGTAGGTTGTTACATGGCTAGGAATGATATAAAGGTAATGTGAAGCATTGGAAAACTAAAACTTAGACTATCATAAGATTTACAGAGAACATGATAGGAGCTTTACTGCGCTTTACTTCAATTTTCTTTTAATATGTGCAGTCCTCACATTTTTCCAACAACTCGACTCCCTGCTCTATTTTTTGCAGATACCTTTTTAGGTTGGACTCTCTAATCATGGCTTAATTTTTTCATTATAATTACTTTCCCCTTATTTTGGGTATTTAAAAATAAGTTTTATTCTCTAACTTTTTATCCTTCTCTTCATGTCCCTTTTTAAAGATTTCAAGTCTAAGACTAGCTTCCAACTAGGTAAAGGATTATATCAAGCTAGGGTTATGGGTTTAACATTAGGTAAGAAAAGATTAAATGTGCGTCAATTAGAGAAATTATTTTAGGTAGGCTTAAGGCTAAGGGTTTTCATTAAAAAATGACCTAAATCATTCCCCTAAAAGTGGTTTAGTCATAAGAATTCCACCTCGAGTGGATTACACCCTCGTTCTAGCTTCATAAAAATATGACGTTTTTTTCACTTGCACAGTTCTGACCGTCTACTCCTTTTGATATTTAGCACAAGGCTTATCCTTCATAATATGTGCCTAATATGAAATCATAAAAATGTCGGGCTACGGGTTATAGTGAGTGTTTCTCCTGATTTTTCCTATATTTCAAGTCAAAAAGGCAACCATAGTTTGCTCATCCACAACCAAAGGCATGAAATAAAGTTTCAGGTGACTCTAACTAATAATAATAAAAAACTATACTAAATACATGCATGAAAATGTAACATATCCTAGTGAAATGGAAAATATAAGTATGAATGGAAAGGAAAAGGAAATGGAAAGATAAGAAAATGAGAGAAATAACGCCACCATTACCATCCTTCAACCAAAAATTTAAGATCATACCTGTGGTCGTTAGCAAAGAGATCCATCCAACACAATCCATAATCCCAGAAATACCTCCAAACTTATTTCGAACCTTGTCCTCAAGGTTCAAAATAGGTCAAGAGGTGCACACATAAAACCAAATTAAGGGGTTAAAGAACATGATAGATATAGAAATAAAGAAATGATACGAATTCATGCATAGTAATAAGAGTACTAAAAAATAAAAATAAAGGCTAAATACTAATACATATATAGTGATTAGAGTAAAAACTAATGAATCAAGGAATTGACATAAAAAATTTTAACCAAATTTTGCGAGCCCGAAATTTTCCAACTAAGGGTAAAATCCACAAAATAGTGAAAATACAACTTACCATTTTGGGTTCTACTTAAAGACATGCCACTAATGGAGCGACTTAATTTAGTTTTTCGATTTTCAACCAAGTCTCAAAACCCATAAGTCTTAGCAAGTAATCAGTTTCCTTAGAAAATAATAACTCAAATCATGTTAATTAGAAATTATTTGAAAGTCAAACTTGACTCCAACAAATGGTACTCTTTTCTTCCTTCATCCGAAGACTTTCAATAATCTACAAAAATTAATAAATAGGGTTCAGGTATTAGCTGAAATGGTTGAATAACTGAAATAAAATAAACTAAAATAGACTAAAATGGAAATCAAGGTATGAAAATAAATAAAATAAAATAAAATAAAGTTGGGTTGCCTTCTAATAAGCGCCTTCGTTTATAGTCTTAGGCTCGACTTGGCCTGAATAATCATGTAATACAACCACATTTGGAGTAGTCACGAACAAATAGAATCACCGTAGCCTTGGGGAATGAAATATGCATACCCTCATTAAGAGTTCTGAGTTCATTCGGGACCTGTAGCACAAATGTTTCTGTCCCATAATGATCTCCCAACACAAAGGTGTCGACAATGTGGAAAATACGTAAACGCTCCTTTACTTCCACCCATTTTTTTAACTAAACATGAATGCATAGGAGGGTGGGTGATTTCACTAACACCAAAGGTTAGTCTTCCTTGATCTCTTTTTGCTATCCTTCGCCCTTTATGATATTTCAACTTCCATGTAGGATTTTTGCTTTTCATTTTATGCAATGATAATGTCAGCCTCAGTTGGAGAGACTTCAAGTTCTTCTGCTTTTCGCTCCAATAGTCATCAACCTGTGCAACTTCATTCACCTCAACACTCTTCAATGAAATTACACTTACGGTCTCTGATGATCTCTTCTGAAGAACTGACTTTATTTCTTCTTCAACCTCTTGATCTTTTTGTCCAATCCATTGGTCCAATTTTTGTTCGGTAAGGTACATGTCTTGCTCAGTCTCTAAGAAAAAACCTTATTATAACCTTTGAAGATCGATTCTGCCCGAAACTATTTATGTCATGTTGTGGTGATGAATGAATCTAATAGTCAACTGGACATACATTAGGAAAATGATGGAAACCCCTAAAAAGATCACAAGCTTCGACAGCTTCCTGTTGCAACTTAGAAGACCAATTTGAAAAATTATGTCCATAACTTGACATATTTGCCCCATTTATAATATGATAGTATGAGTATTCAAATTGACCATAATTGTAGAAGTATGAGGCCACTAAGGAGTTACCTGCAAACATATGGCAGACACAATGGACTAGATAGATAAATAAATAAAACTAAGAGAAAGAAAAAGAAAGAAACTAAACTCATAATAAAGGACTAAGTCCCCGACAACGGCTCCAAAAATTTTTCACGTGTCATTCGTGGCAAATGTAACTCATACTCGTGTTACCAATCTTACAGGGTTGTAGTAGTGGTAAATACGGGGTCGAATCTACTTACTCTTAGTTGACAACAACAACAACAACAACATAGCCTCAGTCCCAAATTAACTGGGGTCGGCTACATGGATCAAACTTTTCCATTGTGCTCGATTACGTGCAATTGATGGTGAGCTTTCCAAACCATTCAAATCCCTCCTAATTAATGCATCCCATGTTAACTTTGGTCTGCCCTTACTCTTAGTTGACAAAAAAGGAAAATTCAAGGGTTTTGAGAGAATTCAAGAATGTTATTTATTAATTAAAATTACTTAGAAATTCAAGTTTGCTAGAATAAATTCAATATGAGAAATTAACTAGGTCTATTGTTCCACAAATCCAAATCAAATTTCATTAACATATCATGGTCTTCTATCATTCCTAAAAGGTTATTAAATCTATTCATATCTTCATTCAGTTCATAAATATTATTATCTTATTTGTCTTGATTAACTAACTCAAAATTTTGTAAAGATTTTTTTAGGCTTCAAATCTTGCTAAATACCATAAGTATAATCTTTTAGGAAAAGTTGTGTATTTCAATTGTTCAACCATCCATTCTGTAGTGGGAATGTCATTTGTCATCATCTGTTCTTCTTCTTGTTCTATTTTCTTATGTACTTTGTTTTTCTTTTACATCTTTTTGGTGTCTTTTCTTGTGTATGCTGTTTTTTTTTTCATTTTTGCAAAATAAAGCATTAACTTGTGCTTGATTAATAGTGTTTATAGTTTTAGTAGATAATTTATTTTGATTGCTTAACTTGTTAATTTGTAGAGTCATTTGATGCAATTGATTTTTCAACACATTAATAAACATATAGATTTTAATTAGGTTTTGAGAAATTTGCATAAAGTTTTGATGAATTTGGGTCATAAAGTTATGTGATATTTGTTCTAAATTTAATTGCGTAGGTTGAATAGCTTGTTGAGATTATTGCAATGGCATAGGTTGTGTTGGTGCTCTTGATTTATAAGATATAATATTGATTTTGTGGACCATAGCTAAGGTTTAAATTTAATTTTCCAATGTAGAAATTGTTTTTATTATATTCATTTCTAGGAGGACCAAAATACTGGTTCATAATTGCATTGACCTTTTTGGTATTATCTTCTAGTAAAGTTGGACACGCATCCGTAGGATGCATAACTTCATTACAAAATCCACATAGTTTAACTTGAGTGGATCTATCTTTTAGTAGTAGTTTAACCATGTTAGAAAATTCTTCAAATTTTTCATCAAATTTATTACTTGTTTTATTCTTAACTTCATAAAATCCCTTTCTTGTTATATCTATATTTGCACCATATTGTTAATAGCTTCTGTTGCTAGAGTTGGTGTAACATCAAAAAATTATCCACCACATATGGTATCTAATAGTTTTTGTTCAAAATGATTTATTTCTTCATAGAACTATTAATAAAGCTCTTTGGATGTATCCATTGTGTGGACAAGATGAAATTAGTTTTAAAAATATATCTAAAAATTCATTAAAATTTTCATCATCTTTTATTTTCACGATTGTGATTTTTCTTCTATAAGTACTAATTTTTCTTATAGGTTATATATTGATTTAAGAAAGCTTCAAACGTTTGAGCCCATTTGGTTATTGAAACATTTTTCTTGCAACCAATCTTGTGCTTGAATTTTCTTTACAAAAGGAAAAGCTTTTAGTTTGACTAGTTCTAACCTGTAGTTTTTAGGTTTCATCCCATTGATTTTATGTTGGTATTCCCTTATAAATCTCTGGGGGTCTTCATTGTCTTTATCGTAGAAAAGTTAGGTAGAGCACTAAAGAATCCATATCTAAGTTTGAATTCGAAAAATCCCTCAGGATTGGCAATAGACATAAGTTCATAAGCAGTGACATTTTTATTAGCTTGCCTGATTAGCTTGCCTAAAAGTAAGTTCTCTAGTATCATTATTATTATTAATATGAAGGTTATTATTAGCTTCCATTGTGGTAGTTTGGTGGTTTTTATGTTGTTGTTTTCTTAAATTATGATTGAAAGTCCTATCTACCTCAAGATCAAACGGATGTAAGGGTCGCGTGAAATTAGAGCGACGAAGTGAATATACCATACCACGTCTAAAACTCCTAGGAAACTATGTTTAAATCTCTGGCAACGATGCCAAAAATTGACATGTGTCGAGCATGTACAATAAGTTTCCAGTTTATCTTTATTTTTTATAGTAGTGATAAGTAAGATCGTCTCCATAAGGATCTATCAAACTTCTCTTGGAAAAAAGGTCTTTTAATGGTTATAATTATTTTTACTTTAATATTGTTAATTTAATTAAAACATGAATTAAAATCACTAATTGAATCTATAATATTATAATAATTAACAAACTAATTAAACGTAATTACTTAATAATAAACTTAACTATCACAATTCAAATATACTAATATTCAAATAATTTCAATTCAATAATATAAATAAATATCTAAATAAAGATCCAGAAGAGTGAAACATCAATTTGTTTTGCATTCCTAACATCTTACTTCAATCATATAGTTATGAACATACTTTATAAAGTACCATAGATAATTAAACTCTAATCATAAGTAAGTAAATAATCTTTAGCCCGCCATCAGTTCTCCTGATACTTGTGGAAAAGCCATATTCTCAATTTATTGAGCTAACCCCTTTCAATACACAAAAACATTAACTTCACGCAATAAAACTGCATTACACTTTATGAAAACTTCGTACTGCAAAATCTAACACATTCGGAAAGCCATTTCAACATTAAATTTAGATCTCAAATTCACCTAGGACATCTAAACATTAACAATTTTCAAACAACCCTACTTACTAATTTAAATTAGATAATGAATCCTAATATGACAATTCACATTCTAGACTATGCATGAAAAAGTTCTTGATTACAATCCGCAAATAATAATCTATTAAATCAGTGAATCAAAGAATACAATTGGTCTAAAGCATTAAGCACATAATCATCTCATCATAACTACATAACAAAACAGATCTTGTTCAAGTTCAGACTTTGTTTAAATCAATAAACTAGTCACTCATATCCATAAATAATATCATAATAATGTAAATAAATGACAAGTATAAATACCTCTGGATTTAATACTACGAATACTCAAGTCTTCTCTAAAAGTAATGAATAATAAAGCAATAAAATAAAACAATAAACAATGTCTCCTAGAGGAATGGTGTTTTGATCTAAGTACTCGAGGGCAACTGACTTCGTAACCCTAAGATCATATTTAGAGTATACTAGGTAGTAAACGTCACAAACTAACTGAAATGTCTCATTGTTTTCTAAAATCTTCAAAACTGAACACAACGATTCCTCAACGATCTAGGTTTTAGTGGAACCGATGATAACATCCTTGGAAAAGTAATCTCAGTGTTTTACCGATTTGAGTAGCGATTCCTGTATATATGTGAATCAGTGAAGAAATGCTAGACTTAAATTTTTATTCTTCTTCATTTGTCGATGATTTTTTGTATACTCGATCTTTCCAAAAGATCAATTCCTTCATAATCTTCCATTTTCATTTCATTTCTTTATATATTCCAATTATCACATGAAATAACAAAAATAAGAAAAAACCATATGTAATATAGTCTTTTAAATCTAAAATGAACTTAAAATGTACTATAAAAATTATCTAATTATTGACTTATCATCGAGTTTTAGAACCATGAATCGACCCAAACGATTTGCCAGCGTCGTACGTTACGTGCCATAACTCTAGGGAATAGCTGGATTGATGATGATAAGTTGGTATTTATATGTTTTTAGTAGTTTATTTTAATGTGTTTAATAAAGAAATTCTCTAAAATATATATTTAATTATATTTATTGGTCACTTTCCAGTGAAACGGAGTGCGCGGTTGAATCCGGAGAGAAAAAATGCTCAAAATGGAGTATTTTTATGTAGTGAACAGGTGCTAGATGATTTTCCTTGAGTTACGTGCCGCACGATGTGTAAAATAGGAGACATCAGACCAAATTACGCAGGGAGTGACACAGTTAAGTCACTTGCAAGGAGCAGCTGTTGGATCTCCTCGCAATCCGCATGATCACCTCACCTCATGAAAACGTCATTCCAGCAGCTTCCTCCAACCACCGCGTGACACATGGCAGTCTTCCACACTTCACGCACGTCATTGCAGTTCGTTCCTCCAATCCTCTCATGCCACGTCATCCCACTCTCTAGCTCATCAGATTCATCACCAGCTCGTTCCAGCAGCTCTTCGATCTCCTCGGGATGCGTGTAAGCACAAAGGCAAAGAGATTCGCACGACTTTGTGCATACCAAACGAGCGCCTCCCTTGCGGCCACGCGTCAGCATGTCATGCGTCCACTACATCATTCCAGCCGCTTTACACCAGTCAGAGCTCTACACGTCAGCGACTAGCAGAGACGAACAAATCAAGCAGCGACACGTGTACAAAATTCCATTTTTCACCCCAGAACAGCTATAGATATGCCTTGGCACACTTGTCACTCCACCAACGTTTCTCTCACATCCCCAGACCAATTTTTAGTAGTTTTATATATAAGGAATTTAAGTATTAAATAATCACCGACTTTCATATTTTTGGGAGGCCAGAAGCTCTCGATGACAATATTCGGTTAAACCAAATCTTTGCCTAGGTCGGAGGGGAACAAGTCGGGATTCTTGATTCATTGCATAACTTGTGAGATCTATGATTTTTATTTAATTTAACTTAATTTCTCCTATTTCATTGTTGTTGATTTTAATAAATACGGTTAGATCTAGTGTATGTATATGGCCAGTGCATGCTTTTTGGTGAAAAATCTATAGTTATTTGGATCGATTGTATCTGTAATTGTACTTTTGGACCGATAAAGTGACGAACACTCACCCATTTGCCGTAAAGACCTTTCGGTTCTTGAGTGTGCAACAATTGAATCTAGGTTAAATCGAAAGCGGACGCGATTCAGCTATCTATGATTAGTATTCCCACTGATCCTTATTATTGCGGTTATTATGTTAAACCCGATTGGCGGATGTCTAGGGTTATGCATTAATTAGGGAAGTGGTTAGTGGTGGACGTCTTGGCTATCGAGATTGGGGGAATCAGGAATTTCTGGCGGATGTCGATTTTCTATAGCTAATCTAGGAGAATTTAAATTAATAACTTTTTGGAAAGGATTGAAGACCATGATGTTCCACTGAATCTTGATTCTAACTTGTGGAACTATAGACCTAGGTACCCATTAATTGTTTTGAAAGTTATTTTCATTATTTTATTTATTTAGTTTATTTTAGTTTAGTCAGTTAAATTAATTTATTTTCAAACCTTTTTAATATTTTTAACCTTAGAAAGACTACCAATCTCTGTGGGATCGACCCTTGCCACTATTTTACAAAATAGTTGGCTTATGAACTTTATTTTATTGAAGCGTTCGGCGCGCGTTAATTGACTTCTTCAAATACCCATGCAGCATCATGGCCAGCGCCATACCACCTTTGAGCGAGGCATTTGGCACGAATTCGGAATTCCAAATTTGAAATCCAATTTTCAAATTCCCCACCAACTCATGCTAAACCCCCCAAGGTCTATATCTAATTAAAATAATAATAAAACAACTCATTTGAAACCTCAAGATCATTCTGATTCCATCAACGAATAAATCTGAATAACAAATCCAACATTAAAACATAGACTTTGCAAATCTATTAGATTAACCCAAGAAGATGAGACAAGTTATTACCTTGCTTTGTAAGATCTTGATGAGGGTTCTCTCTCCTCTACCAAATCCACCAAGCAAGTGTTCCAGAGTTACTCTTAAATTTCTCTTCATAATTAATTCAATCAAAACTGGCTTAAAGCCCTAATTATGGTTTAAATACTTATTTAATGAGATTAGGGTTTGTTTGATCAAATCAAAGCCCTACATCTCATCTTGATGCATTTAAGGACTAGGATGACCCTAGAGTCCATATTAAGTCCATCCTTTCTTGTATTTTACATATATACTCTTATATGTATTCATTTACCAATTTCTTCATTATTCTTTATTTGATTTATTTTACCTTTTATCCATGTCTATCATGATGATTCTTATCCGCATGCTTCTTTTGTCTATCTTGTACGATTTGAAGTCATTGTCTAATCTGCTTAATCTTCTCGGTGTGATCTTGTGCAATCTCCTGCCTTATCTACACTATGTCCCCAACCTCTCCTCAACATACTGGAGATCTGCAAGGCCTTCCATAAAGAACCTTAAATGGTGCCATACCAAGACTTGCTTGAAAGCTGTTGTTGTAAGCAAACTTACATAATGGTAAGTAGTCCTCCCAACTTCCAGAGAAATTTGACACACAAGCCCCAATCATATATTCTAGAATCTGAATAAGTTTTTTAGTTTGGCCATTTGACTGAGGATGAAATGTAGTGCTAAGATTGAGCCTGGTTCCCATCCGGGATCGTAAAACCTTCGATAACTTGGGAAGTAAACAATAGATCTCGATAAAAAATAGACATTGAGAAACCAAGTAGCCTCAAGATCTCATCATTATATTTCTTGCTCAACTTATCCACTAGATCCCTCATGGAAATATGAATGAAGTTTGCAAACTTAGTCAAACGATCTCAAATCATCTAAACTGCGTTAAGCTTTTTCTTTGTCGTCAGAAATCTGGTCACGAAATCTATGGCTATATGTTCCCACTTCCACTTTGAAATAGGTAAGGGTTGTAATATCCCTCCGGGCTTCTGATGATCTACTTTCACTTGCTTACATGTCACACATTCTTGGATATACTTAACAATATCCGCATTCATCCTCGGCCACCAATACATTTGTTTCATGTCATGGTACATCTTGGTGCTCCCTAGATGAATAGTATAACGTGATTGATGAGCTTTTCAAAGTAAATCCTTTCACATCTGTGCATGCGATAGTATCCATAGCCTATCCCTGAATCTCAGTGCTCCATTTGCGAAAAGCTTCCAATCTGGAGATTCCTTATTGTCAACCTGTGATCTGTACTCGCCATATTCTACATCAGCTCTCTGACACTCCATAACTCAAGAAACACCCTCTGGCTCTACTCTCATCTGAACTCGTACTGAGGAACTTGGAACATCGCACTCTCACAAAGGGAACACTTGTATACACATCACCGAGATCTCCTCAAGCAATCTATACTCTTTGTTCATCATCGTAGCCACATCCTCTGTTTCCTTCCTCATATATGGCTCAAAGCATCTGCCACTACATTAGCCTTTCTACGATGATATTGAAGGGAAAAATCGAAGTCCTTCAAGAACTCGAGCTAATGTCTTTGCCGCATGTTCAACTCACTCTGTGTAAATGAGTAGTTCAAGCTTTTATGATCTAAGAACATTGTGAAATTTTCACCATACAAGTAATGCCTCTATAATTTCAAAGCAAACACAACTGTTGCTAACTGCAAATCATGTGTTAGGTAGTTTTTTTCATGTATTTTCAATTGTCTCGAAGCATAGGTAACTGCCCTTCCTTCTTGCAATAAAACACATCCCAAACCGATCTTCTAAGCATTAGTATAAAGAACCAACTCCTTCCCCGCTTCTAGAAGTACCAATATGGTGCAAAAGTTAGCCTGTCTCGTAATTTTTTGAGAGCACTCTAGCATTCTTTGTCCGTTCAAATTCCATTTTTTCCTGAGTAATTCTTATCATTGGTGCTACAATATTTGAGAAGTCCTTTACAAACCTTCGATAATAACCCGTTAATTCCAGTAAACTTCTAGTCTCCATCACCGTGATTGGTTGAGGCCATTTTGTGATAACATCAACTTTAGCTAGATCCACAAAAATTCCTTCGTATTTACCACGTGACCTATAAATTACACATTCGAAACCCAAAACTTGCACTTGCTAAACGTAACATACAACCAATGATCTTTCAAATTCCGCAAGGTCACTCTGAGATGTCTCTTGTGCTCTTCACGAGTCTTGGAATAAATCATGACGTCTTCGATAAATACTATAATAAAATTATCAAGATAAGGCCTGAAGACTATGTGTATAAGATCCATGAATACTATTGGTGCATTGGTAAGTCAAAATGGCATCACTGTAAATTCATAATGTCTATATCTCGTTTTGAAGGCACTCTTATTTATGTCTTCTGACATGTGTCGAGCGTGTACAATAAATTCCTCTCCTTTATTATACTGTCAATATTTTATAGTAGTGGTAAGCGGGAATTGTCTCCATAGGGATTTATCAAACTTCTCTAAGAAAAACGCCTTTTAATGGTTTTTATTAATTTTACTTTAGTTTAATTAAAACAATAATTAAACTCACTAATTCAATCTATAACATAATAATAACTAACTAAACTAATTATAATAATTTAACTAACATAATTCAAATTCACTATCATTCAAATCAATTCAAATTAATAATAAATAAATAAATATCTAAACAAATATCCAGAACAATGAAACATCAATCTGTTTTGCATTCCAAATCTGTTAGTTCCATTATATAGTTATGAGCTTACTCTATAAAGTATCAAAGATTTTTAAACTTTAATCCTAAGTAAATAGCCTTTAGCCAACCTTTTGTTCTCCCTATACCGGTGGAAAATCCACATTCTAATTTTTATTGAGCTAACCCTTTTGAATACACAAAGACATTATCTTCACGCAATAAAATCGCACTACACATTATGAGAATTTTGAACTATTAAATCTTACATATTAAAAAAAGCCACTTCAACATTAGATCTAGATCTCAAATTCACGTAGGACATCTAAACGGTAGTACCTTTCAAACAATCATAGTTACTACTTTAAACTAGATAATAAATCTAAATATCACAATACACATTCTAGACTATGCATGTAATACAAAGTTCATGATTAAAATTAGTAAATAATAAACTATTAAATCAGCAAATCAAATATTGCGATTGGCTTAAAGCATTAAGCATTTAATCTTCTCATCATACTTACATAGCAAAACGGACCAAGTTCATGTTTGGCCTTTGTTTAGGTTAATAAACTACTCACTCGTAATTATAAATAACATCACAATAATGTAAAAAAATGACATAGGTTAATACCTCTGGAATAAATATTTTAAATCCTCATGTCTTCACCAAAAGCAATAAACAATACATCAATAAACTATAAAAATAAACTATGGCTCAAAGAGCAATGAAATTTTGATATAAGAACTCAAGGCAACTATTTTCGTAACCCCGGGTTGTATTTATAGTATTTTAGGTAGTAAACATCCCAAACTAACTCAAACATCTTCTTGTTATCTAAAATCTTTGAAATCGAACCAAACGATTCCTCAACGATTCGGGTTTAAGTGGAATCACTAGGAGATTCCTTGGAAAATTAATCTTAATGCTTCACTGATCTGCGTAGCAATTCTGGTGTGTATTGGAGTCGGTAATGAATAATTGGCTATAAAATCTAATTATTTTCCTTTACTTGTTGATGATTCTTTGCATACTTTTTCTACTTGATTAATTCTTTCATAATCTTCCCTTTTTACTCTATTTCTTCATATATTTCATTTATCACTTGAAATAACAAAAATAAGAGAAAATCCCATGTAATATAGTCTTTATATCTAAAATCTCATTAAATGCATTATACGACATGTCTAATTATTGACTTATCAAATACCCTTAAATTCAGCACTTTGCTGTCCCAAGCAAAGGAATACTCTCAATCACATTCTATTTTCTCCCCTCATTTTGATTTTATAATGATATAATCTTATTCTTGAACAAAATGATCTTTAAATAGAAACATGTTTTCTCCATAAAAATAGAAATCATGATATAATAGAAAAAATTAAAGAGCAACCCCTTTAATTAACAATTCGACCTTCTAATTGTGCAATATACCTCAAAATTCATAGTTGAACCAATCACCAAGGTCAATGAACTATATAGGTTTTCTCAATCTTCGGTGATAAGCATGAAGCTTATGATAACAATATAGAATCTCAAGATACAAAAATCAATAAATTAATATTATTTTCAAACAATATTTAAAATGCCACCACAATCAAAGTTGATAGCAGTTTTAATTCACTAATAATCATCATTTCATATTCATTTGTTGGAATAAAAAGACATACTTCACTTAACTTAGCTATAAACACTCCAGCTAAATATTTTATTTGAAGAGTTTTCATAAAATTCCATCCATTTTTTATACCTTTTTTTCTTCTTGAACTATATATTCATTTTCTTCTTTGTTTTTATATTCCTACAATTCCCTACTCCATTTCCTTTGAAATCCGTTATTCTTTTTTATAGGAATGCTTCCTCTCATTTTTCCCACCACTAGATTCTCTGCTCCATTTCCTTTAGAATATGTGGGTCTCTCTATTTTTTATTTTAAAAACTCTTCCTAGCTCTTCTCTCTTTCACTATAATTAAGGAAGCATTCTTTCCAACTAAGTAAAGTTTATTGGTGAATTTCGATTTTACTCCTCAATTGTGGCATAAGTTCTTTTCAATACATATATATATATAATATTCGATCAATAATCTTTGTATACCAATATTCTTAGAAATCTGTCTTGTTTATTTTGCACTAACGTTTCTATCTTCTACCCATTATATTGTCTAATAAAAAGTAATAAATCCCCTTTAAACTACTCTAGTGTATAGCTAATCTAGGTTAAGTGAAATAGGGTATAACAATTCCTTTCTATTATAATATTTCCTTTTTCATCGGTAACAATAATATATCACTTCTATTTAAATTCAAATTGTATTCAATTCCATATGCCTAACTAAGTCAAGTAAAATGAAATTGAAAAGTATTAGCATGATGGAAAAATTTGAAAAACTCACAATGTTCAACTAGATTCTACCTCTCATTTCTTTCATACTTTGCATCTTCATACTTCACTTGATCTAATGCCCTTAAACTCATTATAAACCTTGTCCTCAAGGTTTAAAAATAAATTGAGTTTCTAACGAAACAAAAATATTTTATGAAGCATAAATCAATAAATTAAATAAATAAATAACTAACATAAGAATGAATTCCACAAGTAATTGAAAATTTAATAAATTTGAACATTTCCATGCATAATAGATTTAAAGTAATATATAAAACCATTATATCAAATGTGTAAGCACACCAATGCAATTATATCGTAGATTCACATACCACTTCATTCAAGTATATCATAAGATTACAAATAAAGACCTCTCATAATAACACTTAAAAAAAGATTACAACGAAAAGAATAAAATATCAAAACTACTGTCCAGATGTCGCATCGTCACCACCATCCACTTGATCTAGCTATTGAGATTACAAGATCGTTGCAGGATGATATAACCAGTAATCTACTCTCGCTACCGTGTTATCTTCTTAAAAGACTCCATGGTTGGGCATTCCTAGTTGGGTAGATGGAATTTGAGTGTTAGGTCCCCTACCTTGCATCCTACTGGTCATGTGTCGCTCAGACCCACGGATGGTTCATGCAATCTCATGTTTGTTCTGAAACCTGAACTCTTGATTTCTCAGAGTTCGCATCTGGTTCCTCAAGTTGGTTCTGACCCATGAATGGTTCTTGCAATCTCATCTTGATTTCTCATGTTGGTTCTAAAACCAGAAACCTAAACTCTTGATTTCTCAAAGTTCGCATACATTCAGATAAAATCCTATGCAGGTGACTCTTGGCTTTGATTTGTTTTGTCATTATACGCGGCAGTCTGCATCTTTTCTAGATTTCTTTGGTCCTTTGCTCATATTCTTCTTCCCTTTGTGGTATTTCTACTTTGTGTTTCATTTATCTCCCATTACTTCTCTGAATCAACATATCTTGGCACCTTCTTGATGCTTTCAATGACTTCATCGGTGATTGTCCTATTTAGGTAAACATCTTACCCTATACCTCTCATTAGAACTTGGTTTTTCTTGAAAAATTCTATGATCATTATGGGAAAAGGCAATCCTTCATTTTTCTTAGTATTCATGACATTCCTAATCAAATCATAGATTATCTTGCCAACATTAATATAGCAAATCAATTGAACTATGTGGTACGAAAGAGCAGCACTATAGTTCACAATTCCATAGTGTTGCAAAACTTAGTTGTAGGCTCGTATTAATGAAAAATCTCCAAGCTTTAGTGATTTTCTTATAATATTCGATTTATATGTGTTTTGGGTATCTACCTTTATTACAAAGAAACCCATCCTGAGAAATTCTTCTAAACCATGTCTAATAGTTTCGTAGGGAAATTTTTCTCTATACCCATATTCGGGTTTTGAGTACTCGTTATTTTGTCTAATGTGTATTTTTGGTAAACCATAATACTGATTTATTATTTCAGGTGAGTAGTCCATTAGTCTTTTTTGGACTATGGCTACAGTCTTATTTTCCTCTTATTGCCCATTCAAGTAAAACTCTTTTACTAGAATTTCACAACCCATTTCAACCGAAGACTTTGCGTAATTATCAGTGTAATATTCCTTAGTTAACAACCCCCAATTTAGCCCCTTTATTATGGTTAAGATCATAAGCCCATACTTAGCTTCATTTTTTACAGTGAAACCCCTATTTGGTATGATTTTCCTATTCTTACTAATGTCGCTCTTCAACCTTTCAAGAGCTTTGGCATTAATAAGGTGTCGAGGTGAGAATTGGATCTTATGTGTCTCCTCATTCTCTACCTCTCCCTCGAACTCATCAATAAAACTGAAATGTGGAGAAGGTTTTCTTGGCACTCTAGTTCAGGGGTTATTTATCGAAACCCTCGTTGGCCTAATTTGCATGGTTAGAACTTTAGATTTTTGGTTAGATTTTTCAACTAATGATGCCTTCCCCTTCTCCTCTCTTTTGCTTCTACATCTACCCTCTCCGGCCATTGTCTCAAATTCAAAAACTCGCAAGTCCAAAACTCAAATATGAACATTAAAATTGATTTTCTAAATCTTTCAATGTAATTGTGTGAAAAATCTTAAGTCTGTAAAAAATAAAGAAAATTCAAGTAAAACAAAACCCTAACCAAACCCTCAAACTCATTATAAACTCGATTTTCAAACCATTTGCAAATATGAGTCAATGTACCAAATTTTCAAAATTGTTGAATTTGTAAACCAACGATCGGTGCAATCATAATGCCTAGTCTATTGGAATCTATGAGATCATTTGTTTAAGACGAGTGAATAAATTCCAACAAAAAAATTATGAAAAGCATTAAAAAATTTGCAAAAATCCTTTAAATCAGAAACTTGTTTAGTAAAAAGCTAAAGTTGATGTAATTACCTTATTGATAGTGAATCTCTAAAGATTTAAACTCTTTAGCTCCTTTAGACCGTTTGTCCAAGCTCTAGGTTGAGATTCTCTAAAACCTTAGTTTTGTTCAACACTCCCAAAATTGAAGATTTTGGTTTAAATGGGACTAGGTTAAGGTGATAATCACTTAAATACTATGGTATTGAGCTTAGGATGAATGAATAGAGGCAAGAAATTGAGATTTTGCTGAACTGATGCAATGGTTTGGTAATGTGAATAGGTTTATGCTTGTGGGGATTTGGAGTTTCGTTTTATAAACTAAAAATCGTGCCCATCGATTCATGTGTAAGTGGAATCGCTAAGAAATTGCTAGGTGGATCGGTGGTCTGTGAGGTTTAGTGACCTATCGATCTGAGCAGTGATTCCTTTGTAAAGCAAATCACAGGGGATTCGTCAGACTCAAAATTTCACTAAGTTTACTTGTTGTTTCTATGGATTTTAACATCGACTCCTAATGTTATTTCAAATCGTTGGGAAATCGTTTGGCCTAATTGACTATTTTTTATAATTTATTCCATAATTAACTTATATATCATTCATAAAAACTTTTGTTAAGGTATAATTAACTAAAACTTGAAAAGTTTGAGTGGGACATGTAACTAACTAAATAATTTTATTAAATAAATAAATAAATAAACATATAAATAAGCAAGAAGATAATTCAACTTGCATAAAGGTCATATAAGCAAAAACAACTCGATCACTCTCCTTTAATTGAAGTTACCTTGAACTTTAAATATCGAAAATATTTCCAATACAAGAGTCAAAATGTGAGAGAATACAAAAGATAATATACTAAACTAAATTCTCAATAAAATTAAATAAACATAAAATAAACCTACAATATGGGTTGCCTCCCATATAGCGCTTTTTTATTGTCTTTTGTTCGACTTAACCATTCTAGAATTAGGTTGGATCTCTAAACTTGAGTTTAGGACTTTCTACTCTAGTGCCATTCCAGAAACTGAGTGCTCGACCATTAATTGTCAGAGTGATTTTTTTTTTCAGAATATCCCTAAAAATGTGTGTTGTGGCTAAGAAAGGTCGTCATAAAATTAAATGATGATCCTTATTAATAAAGTAAGGCATAAACAAAAAGTCTTTGGGTACAATGTTGTTGTTGACTTGAACTGTCACATCTGTGACACTCGTATTGGTTGAATTGAAGTTCCATCTGGTAAGGAGAATCATTTAATAGCAAGTGAATTCAGCTCCAATTGGGCATGTTGAAAGAAATGTATACGTATGAGATTTGCACTAGAGCTCGTATCACACTAAGCTCTAAAGTCTTATGCCCATTTGATTTTAATGTGCAAATGTATACCTTCGGCTAGGATCATTAAGCTTTAAAGGGCTTAAATCCGACATTTTCTTTTTCTTATTGTACTTGGATCTAGAAACTTCCGGCTTGTTAATGCTTTTTCCATTCTCCGCTTGCTTAACTCTCCATTTTTTGGGCTACTTTCTCTTCTTAAGAAGTGACTTCATATTTTTTTCATTGAAATCACTTTATCATATTTTATTTTTACTGCATTAATTGCATAAATTTCGGCATTAAAATTATCATAATAGTTGAATTCTAAATATTCATTATTATAAATTTTAGTATAAAATATTTCATCATATTCCTCATAGGTATTATAATTTTGCTATTTATTAATTTGGAATTTAACAATCTTATCTTCAAATCTCATAGACATTGTTCCTTCATAAATATCTAACTTAGTTCTAGCATTCTTAATAAAAGTTCTACCTAATAGTATAGGCAAAGGATTGGGTGATATAAATTCTCCCATTTCCATGACATAAAAGTCAACTAGAAATACTAAATCAGGTACTTGTACTAAGATGTATTCTAATAATCCATATAGTTTAATAATGGTATTATTTGCTAAAGTAAGATTAATAGGCGCATTAGTTAACGATCCTATTTTCAATGATTCATAAAGTTTAAGTGACATATCATTTATTGATGCTCCGAGATCAAACATAGCAAATTTAATGGAAGAATCTCCTATTGTGATGGGTATGATAAACATTATTGGGTCGAAGCATTTCTTAGGCATTGTCTTTAACAATAATGTCTTTTGCGGTTAGTTTTCATTAGATTTTTCTTCGTTGTTTGATAATTGCATAGTTGATTCTATTAAAGGTTTATCGATTTCTATTTTCTTATATGATTTGGATATGTCTTCTTCGATTCCTTCCTCCCCAACATTTGCTAATTGTTGTGGAATAGTGGAATAGTAGAATTAGAATGCATACATTCATTTGATTCATAAATATTGTTTACTTTATTTTGGTTAACTAATTTAGAATTTTGTAAAGATTTCTCATAGGCTTCAACCATGGCTAGATACCATCTCCATAATCTTTCGGGAAAAGGTGTGTATTTTAATTGTTCAGCTATCCATTCCCTAAAGGGAATGACATTTGCCATCATCTTTTTTTTTGTTGTTCTATTGTTTTAGGTACTTTGATTTTTTTACCTTTTTTTAGTGTCTTTTCTAGCGTGTGCATTTCTTTTAAGTTATCACAAAATAAAGCATTAACTTTTGCTTGAATAGTAGTGTTTGTTGGTTGAGTTAATACTTTAGTTTGATTTCTTAACTTGTTAATTTCTAAAGTCATTTGACTTAATTGATTTTTCAGCTTGTTAATAGGCGAATTAGTTTTAATTTTGTTTTGAGAAATTTGCGTAAAGTGTTGATAACTTTAGGTCATAACGTTAAGTAATATTTATTCTACATTCAATTGTATAGGTTGAATAAGTTGTTGAGGTTGTTGCACTAGCATAGGTAGGTGCTCTCAATCTATAAGTGGTATAATTCTGAATTTGCGGGTTATTGCTAACATTTGAATTTGGTATTCCAGTATAATAATTGTTGTTGCTATATTGGTTTCTAGAACGACCAAAATATTGGTTCGTAACCGCGTTGACTTCTTCGCTATTATCTTCTTGTAAAGTAGGACACGTATCAGTAGGATGTGTAACTTCATTACAAAATTCACATGGTTTAACTTAGGTTGCTCTATCATTCAGCTGTAATTTAACCTTGTTAGATAATTCTTAACTTTTTTCCTTTCAAATCTATTACTTGTTTTATTATTAACTTCATAAATTTTCTTTCTTGATGTATCAGTCTTTTCACCATATTGTTTAGATTGTTTGGCCATCTTATTAATTTATTTTGCCTTAGTTGGTGTAACATAGAATAATAATCCACCACATACCATATCTAATAGTCTTTGTTCATAATGATTTAGTCTTTCATAGAAGTATTCTAATAGAGCTCTTTGGGTGTATCCATGTTTTCGACAGGATAAGATTAGTCTTTGAAATGTATCCCAAAACTCATTAAGATTTTCATCATCTTTCATTTTAACGATTATGATTTGTTTTCTATAACTACAAATCTTCTTGCAGGCATATATTGATCTATGAAAGCTTTTAACATTTGAGCCTATGTGGTTATCGAATATTGAGGAAGATAAAACAACAAATCCTATGCTTTATTTTTCAAAACAAAAGGAAAAGCTGTAAGTCATACTTGTTCTAATGTGCAGTCTTTAAGTTTTATTCCATTGATTTTGTGTTGGTATTCCATTATATATTTTTGGGGGTCTTCATTGTTTTTACTGTAGAAGTTAAGGAGAGCACTAATGAATCCATATCTAAGTTCGAATTTGAGAAATCTCTTAGGATAGGTAATGCACATCGGCTCATAAGTAGTGACATTTTGATTAGACTGCCTAAAACTAAGTTCTCTACTTTCATTATTATTATTATCAAGGTTATTATTGGCTTCCATTGTGGTAGTTTGGTATTCTCTATGTTGTTGTTGTCTTAAATAACCATTGAAAGTCATATCTACCTCAAGATCAAATGGATGTAAGGATCCCATGGAATTAGAACGACGAAGTGCACAGACCATAAAACGTATTAAACTCTTACGAAACTGTGTTTAACTCCCCAGTAACAGCGCCAAAAATTGATACTTATCAAGTGTGTGCAATAAATTTCCCTCCTTTAATATACTTTTAATATTTTGTAGTAGTGGTTACTAGGAATCGTCTCCACATGGATTTATCAAGCTTCTCTACGAAAAAAGGAATCTTAATGGTTTTTATTATTTTTATTTTACTTTAATTAATTTAATTAAAACAGTAATTACACTCACTAATTCAATCTATAATATAATAATAATAAATTAAATTAAATATACTAAGTTAACTTACACAATTCAAATTCACTATCATTCAAATCAACTCAATTCAACAATAAATAAATAAATATCGAAACAAATATCCAGAATAATGAAACACCAATCCAATTTGCATTCTAAACATGTTACTTCAATCATATAGTTATTAGCTTACTTTATAAAGTATCAAAGACATTAAAACTACAATTATAAGTAAGTTAACAACATTTAGCTAGTCATTTATTCTTCTTATACCCATGGAAAAGCCATGTTCTCATTTTATGAGCCAACCCTATTGAATACACAAAGACATTAACTTAAAGTAATAAAATTGATAAGCGTACAATTAGACTTATAATGGACTAGTTTAGATGTATAATTGGATTAAATATCTTGTAATGAGCTCTAATTGATGACATTTATGGATTTTCAGGTTTATAAGGTATAAAAGATATAAAAGAGGGATTTCATGATGAAATGTGAAGAAAAAGAAAAAAATTACACTTGACGCCGTAGAGAGTACACTTGATGCCGTAGCAAAAGACTACAAGGCGTAGGTGAGGCGCGGAGAAGGCTTGGAGATTAAGGCAGAGAAGCAGTAGAGGTGACACACTGGCGGCATAGCGGAAATACACACATGGTACCGGGACATTACATAGAGGGCGTTGAGCCTACTGTAAAGAAAAAATAAACACACAAAGGTCGAAGTTGTGGTGGCGCTGTGGGTTTACAAAGACGGCGTGAATTGATTAAAGACAACACCGGGAACTAAAAATAGAAAGTTTTAAAGTTTTAGTTCATTTGAAATCGTTAATTAGGGTTTCTAATTGTATTCTTATGAGTCTTAGGAGCATATATAGGTATTAGAACTTGGTAAACATACACAATATCACCCACCACTCTAGAATATCTTAGTTTACATTATTTTTGAGCATTGAAAAAAGTTTTTGAAGGAGAAGACATTGAAGACTCCACTTGTAGCTATTCGGTATTGCTTCTTTAACTGAATTGAAGTTATTGATTTATTCTTTGATTTTAATGAATACCATGATTTATGTGTTGATTTCAATGTTGAGTGAGTAGTTTATTTATCTTAGGGATCAATGGATCCTATAATATGAATGTATGACAGCCCAGTTCCCCAAACCGGGTACCGCCAGACCTAATATGATCATTAAGCCCTAATAACTCCATATAGGAGTTAACAATGTATTAGTCACCTTTCGTCTCTTTCACATCTTATATGTGTTTAACAAAAGTATTATACATTTCACGTAGTCATAATTTTCTGAGTTAATTCAAACTTTTTAATCTTATCTTCAGAAGACATAATAAAATTTGTGAAACGATTTATAAAAATACTTACTGTGGAAACCTAGTAAATAGAAGATCACATGAAACCAACAAAGTAATACATGCATATGTAGGGAAGTCTAGTCTCTGAACCTAATATACAACCCAAAAGTATATAAAAAGACATAACTAATAAATACACAAAATGAACACCTACAAAGTAGCAAGAACTACTTGCCAACAGCTTAGAGATAATTGTCGATCTTTTCCTTCCCTTGTCTGGTACTCAAAGTATCTGCATCTATCGTCATAAAAATGATGGTGAGTACACTACAATAGAAAGTAAAAGCTGAAGGCTATTCATCCACATTTCCATGATATACAAAGAACGACAGCTAAATGCATACAATAGCTACGAAGAAAGACAAACTGAAAGAAAAGTATGCCAACAATAACCAAGCTTCTATAATGAATAATAAATAGATAAAACATGTAAAATTAAGTTTAGGTCTGCTGACATCTCCTGGGACTTTAACCCGTGTGTCGCACTTATAACATCAGCTGTGAGGAATGCCGACTCCCTAGGGACTCTAACCCCGTAAGTCGCGCATCTCATAAAATGGAACTATATCAGCTTTGTGGAGCACTGATATCATGCAACTCATAAGGTCAAGGCACCTATATAGGTGGGATCCTCAGGTCATGCCTATCAAAATGTTCATGTTGTAGATTGTACAAACAAATATCACACAACAAATATAATGAGAAAGGTGTGTACATACACCAATAAGAGAGTCAAACAAATCATAACATGTTTTTTTAATGACTATTCGATAGCTCAGAAATCAAAAACACGAAAGGATTCCAATCATAGAACAAATTCAAAATAAGTAATACCAAATGACAAATCATTACACAATTAATATAGCTAGATAATCCATATACACGAAAGCATATGCAAGTCATATCATTAGGAATATAAAACCAATAGTAAACAATCCAAATGATTGAATATCAACTTTTTGATGAAATGAAATGGAGAGAATTACCTCAACAGATTTACTTACATAGCACACAAAGTTCCTAGGCTAATCTGGCTTCTCGACACCCTAAAATGCGTACCTAGACTCCCAAAACTCTTCTCTGAGTTTTTGAGGTCAATTAGGTGCTTTAGGACATGTACAAGATATTAGAGTTTGTTTAAATTGTTGTGCATTCCAATTTTGAAAAATCAGCCTCATTAACAATTTGGTTATATCCAAATCTACTTTACTAAAATAAAGACATTTTTGGTGAAACAAATTGTGAGTTGATTTTAACTACAAAAACGTTAAAATTATGTATTGAAGTATAAAGAGAAGTTATAAGAGCTATTTCTTAGCTTTCCAGAACTATAAGGTTTTTGTGATTTAGAAATGAATGAGATATGAAACTTCTACCACAATGGCTCAAAACAATTTTAGCTTTTGACCAACAATTTTAAAAAATTAATTTCTCCGAAAAATAACTTGAAAACTCATAATCTTTTACAGAAGCTTAGTAACATATCCTAGAATATCATACTAAGAGATGAGCTTAATCCAACAAGAAATGAGGGGGTTATGCTCAAAGCAACATGACATTTATAAAAATGTGAACCTTAAATTTTAGATTCATCAACAAAGTTACAAGGGATTTTAAGGCATGAAAACATTCAAATTTCAAAACCATTCATCTAGTAAAAGTTGTTTGCTTTTGAATTAACTATTAAATGCTACCAGGACATTTTGATTTAAAATGCGGAAGTTATGACCAAGTTACAAAGGATGGTTCATAATAGAACATGCAAAATTTCAATTTTCTTTCTTACAACTTAAAAAATTCATAACTTTATGAAAATAAATCCAAATCCAGAACTTCTTTATAGTAGAATTAGTGGAATTTCAAGGAATCCAAATATGGAATTAGATTTTGAAAATAAACTCATTTGCCTATTGTAATTGGTGAAAAATAGAACTAAACCAAAACCTACAACTTTTACCAAAACTTTATTAAATAGTTTTATAGATTGATTGACCTATTGGTGTGACTTTATTAGCTTGATCATTACCTTCTCAATTATCTTAAATTTCATCACATATGGTGGATCTCCCTCTCCAGAACACTTTCTCTTTCTTGATCAAAATTAATGTAATTTGCATGAAAACTCATTCCTTCCTTTATATATACATGGGAGGTGAATTTAGAGCCCTTGTTCAACAAGTGTACACTTATCTCTAGCTTAATCTAATGGCTTATAATGTGACCCCACGATCCATTATCCATGCAATTATTCATCCTTAATGACATACATGTTAACACAAGTTGCCTAGAGATGACGTCCACGAATATTTACAGGTATATCAATGGCTATTGTTTTATTTTTCTACCATAAGTTACATTAATATCAATTCAACTATAGCCACATCAAATTAGCTATTTAGGCTACACTAACTTAAATGAAGACTTACCACATCTTTGTTTGGCTCGATCCTACTCTAACACGTATCTCGAGGTGCATATTCGCTTGCGTCTCTACACCAATCCATAATAAACAAGTCAAAACATATAAAACACCCGGTATAATTTACACACATACATTACGCTAGGCATCCATCATGCAAAAGTAATATATTTCTCGATTCTCTTACCGAGAATTGGGACTGTGTACCCACTTTCGGGCCACGTCACATTTTGGTAACTCCGATTAGGGACTAATTTACTTTAGAAATTTGGACCGTTACAATCTTCCCAACTAATAGAAATTTCATCCTCGAAATTAAACTTCACCCAATCACTTGTTTATTCTCACAATTCAGACTTATCCCTAAAAGAGGATTCACTCACCATTTGACTTTAAGTTTTTCATCATTTATAGCATATAGAATAATTCATTTCCATTTCATTCTCATAGTTGTTAACCTAGCCAAAACATCAAATAATACTAGCCCCAAAGCCTTTGTTTCCCAACTACCGCAGGTGATTCCATTGACCGCTTACCCTGGATTCAAATAGTACGGTGGGAGAGTCAATGTTAAGCTACCACATACACATTGTCACAATTTACGACACTCTAGTCATAGTACTCATGAAAAATCTTGCTATACATAATTTTCATAGGGAGTTTTGAGTGTGCTTTTCAGGCAACATTATTCCCATTATCTCATTGACTCATGTGATATGTACTTATTCGAGTCATTCTCGCCAGTCTAGTAATCAACTTTAACTCCCTAATCACTAGTGCAACTACTGTTATACCTAAATCAAATAGTGCATGAATAACGCAATAAATAAATACGTACCCTTACCAGGGTCATTTGTTGTCTCTTTCTCTGGCTCTATCTCTATGTGGGCTCTTTCGCTGGCTTTTGGCTGCATTGCAAGCTGCTGATAGCCATGAGGCTGCAGACATTGTCTAATTATATGTCCAGTTTATCTACATCTATTGCATGCCGGCTATCTAATCGGTGATGTTGAGGCTACCCGACTGTACATTGACCTCTATCTCTACAGTAGGACATGTGGATATTCGTTTTCCCTTTGATCCTGCGAACTTACACTACCACTGCTAACCTTGCTCTCGGTTCCCTAAAATCCACGGGTTGTGGACACTTTTGATTAATGTATCCAATCTGACGACATCTGAAGCATGTCGGTAGTTTTGTATGCTTTGTAGCACAGTCTTGGTCCATTCCGATCTAGGTGCATCTCGGCCTCTGTTGCTTGATGTCTATTGGATCTTCAAAGGCAATAATGCTAGTCTTGCCAAAAATGGCAAGGCAAGTCTACTCGCTAATTGCGAACTGTAGCGTATTATGTGTCCCTTCTGAACACATCGTAAACATATTGTACAACTCATTTGCTTTGTCAACTCAGTCTGACTCTGAGCCAATCTCTTCCCTTGGCTCGATGCATACTGATCTTTGTTACCATGAACTTGCTGAGACTGTTGCAGTGGTTGCACTATTAAAGGTGATTGGCTAGCAAAGTCAAGAACCAAAAATAGGCTGAACCATGATGGTCAGAGGTAGGAATGAATGTCCACATGCCGTTATAGTTGCAAATGAAGAAGCATGTACATAGGGTACTATCATGGTATTTGGTATCACTAATCTAGATGAACTAGATTCCTCGTTAATCATACTTCGTCCTTTGCCTCTCTTCCATTTTGCATGGTTCTCGATAAAAATGGGTGTGTCGTTAATCAGAATCTATGTTGGTACTGCTTCGAAAAACATCTCAGTGTAATATGATGGTGGTAGTAGCCGATACAATCAGATTCTCAGGTGCTGGAAGGACTGTCATAGTAGTATCGACAAGGGCGACTAGTGAAGTCAAATATGCTCGTACAATCCTGAAATGCTTAGTCAACTGTTGTCCCTAAGCAATTATTGTGTCAATCCAGCATCGCCTATCATAAACAGTAATAACATGTGCTTCAGTTCTTGATAGTACTGTAGTCAAAGTAGTAGCGGTAGTAATTGATTGTGCAACTACAAACATACGCATCGTCATATCTGACATGAAGTCGACCAACTGCTGACCATGTGTCGCAACTCTATCGGATAGCCTCCGAAAATCCTTAATCGATAGCGTGTGTTGATTACCGTTAGCACAACCATCTCCACCTTCGCGCTGATCTGCTATTTATAAGTGATTATTCATACGTATATATAAGGTTAGTTTAGTCATATATTTAATATAATTGTCCTTAAATAAGTGCTAATTCATGGTATTATTACATTTTTAAGGAAATAAGGTTTAAAGAAAGGAATTGAGGACAAATAGGAAGAAATGGAGAAAAAACATACAAAACACATTTGGCATTAGGTAACACAAGGTGGAATTATGGGAAGAAATAGCACATCGTGGGAATAAAAAACATCGTGTGGGAGAGAAATAAAAGTGAGAAAATTAACTTTGGATGTTCGATGTAGTGGCGGTGCTGTAGAGTATAGGGGGCGGCGTTGGAGGAGCAGCGGACAGCACCGGGACACCAGGGAGTGAAAAAAATACTTATATAGAGCTGAGAAGTGGTGGCGTCGTGGCTTAATACACATGGTGCTAGGGCAGTAAGTGATACTTCCAGAAACGCAGGAAATAGATAGTAGAGTTTTAATTCGAGTTAAATTGTAAAGTAGGGTTTCTAATTATTATTATTATTAAGGAGTATGAATACGAATTAGAATGTGGTAAACTCACACATAACAACTATTTGCCACAATTAGAGTAATTTCACATAGGTTTTAAATTGAGTTTGAGTATTAAGGAGTTTATGTGAAGAAAATATTGAAGACTTCATGCTTGCAATTCAAGTTTGGTTTCGTTGATTAAATTCAGGGCAATATTTATATTCATCTCTAATTTGCAATGAATTCCATAATGAATTGTGATGTATGTGTTTCAATAAAGTGCAAATAATCTATTTATCTTAGGGATTAATGGATCCTATAGTATAAATGTTATGCTTTGAATAGGAGTAAAAATGATAATAAAAAGTGCAATGGTTAGAATTTTTATTAATTTTGAACTTAATGCTTTAGACATCTTGATCACGTGTTTAATGAACTTAAGCTTTAGGAGTTATCATGGTATTGAAGCTTTTAATCCGGACATGAACAATACAATCGTAAAATCCACAATATCGATAGATAGTTATTGATTAGGGAGGTGTTGATAGTAAACGTAGTTGGTTATGAATCTAATGATTTAGGACTGGAGCTTACGTTATTCACACAAATAGGTGAAGTTCTAGTTTGCACATTAGAATCTTCTCCGTCATGACAGTGGGTTGAAGTGGATTTGAAGGAAATATGTATATTCTAATTAGGCATTGCACATAACATATTGAGATGTAAACATGAATACAAAGCATAATATTAAATTACCTAGGTGAAGTTATTAACTAAAATATCCTTAATATTAGAATTCAAGTAAAGTATGGTTTGATTTGTTTAGAGTAGTTTAGTTTAGTATAAAACCCATTAAAAGTGAATCCCTTAGCAATAGTGTAACTTAAATAGGTAATTAACAACTAGTGCAAAAACCTTTCTCTGAGGACGATATCCGTGATCAACGCAAGTTGGTTAAACTATTACTACAAGTGAGTTGTTATACTTACAGCACATACATCGAGTTTTTGGCGTCGTTGCCAGGTATAGGTAGCAATTAGTATTACTTAGTTAGATCAGGTATGACTTTCATTGAGCGTTAATGCTATAATATTTTTTATTTTATTACGTTTTATCCAATAGGTAGACTTACAATGATAAGGATATGACTTATTTTCCATTGAATGTAGAAAAATCGATGTTTGCTGAAGGCTATCAACCTATTATGAATTAGGATTTAATTATTCCAAGATTCCTTATGATAAACTCATAACTAGGTTTTGTAGTGATGTTATGTTCCAGTATTTGAATGCAATCCAAGTATATTACATTGTTTAATGGGGGTTTCTTCAGATATTTGTTTAGATATTTGCATTATATTGAATTTGAATTTTGTTTAATTAAGTTTGTATTGAATTGTTTGAATTATTTTAGTTAGTTTGATTAATTAAGTTAATAGTTAGAGTTTTCAATTATTTGGTATTTTAACTCCCTTTTAATTAGAATAACTAAACTAAGAAAAATAAAAAAAATTAATTAAAATTTTGCAAAATCCTTGTAAAGACGATATCCCATTTACCATTACTACAAATATTAAGAAAATACGAGAAACTATTATGCACGCTCAACACGTGTCAGATCCTCACTTTCCCTCATTTATATGGTTTTTTATTGTATGGTTCCCTACTATATTCTCTGTGGATACAAATTTTTCATTATTTTTTCCAACCATCAAGTTCCTTGCTCTATTTCTTGGGGAACTTGAAGGACTCTCTGATTTTTTAGAAATCTCCTGTTAGCATTTCTCACTTTCACTAATGTTAAGTTAGATCTCCAATGTAGAATCATCAAGCCCATATTATAGTGAATAAGCCTACTTCTTCCTCTTACAAGTGCTAGATCTTTAACTATTATACTTTAAATGGATTAGTCCTAGTTTAAGAATCCTAAAGATTTTGATTTCCTGTGAAGTTAATTTAACCACCTACCTACTTTGGCCTCAAGTCATGACTCATCCATAATCCAAATATCTATTAATGTTATCAAGTAGGTCTAAAAGCTCTTCTACTTCTTCTAAGTGTGAATGCAAAAAGTTTGAACAAGTTTTTACTCCTAAAATTGAAAGCAAAGTTTCACTCATAGGTAAGAATATATAAAATAGTAAATACATTAAACTACCTAAGACATGCAAAGATTATTGTACCAATTTCTAAGTAATGAAAGAAGTGGGATATCAAAAATGGGATGAAAGGGAAGAAATACCACCATGATTCTGGTGTAGATGCAAGTAAATTGAAAAAATGTAACGCTTATAGCTGCAGGACTTCAACCAATGACTATGTCTAACATTATACTTACCTAAACACCCCAAACTTATTCTGTACCTTGTCCTCAATGTTGAAAACAAGCTGAGGTAAACCAAACATAAAAGAAATGGAGGAAATATGTGGATAATATATATATATATATAGAATTTTGTACAATAATTTGTGCAAGCTTAGGAAAATGAGGAAAACAAGAATTAAAACCAATTACTAGATACAATATTTTTCAAGGGCTGCCTCATAGTAGTGCTTTTGTTTAACGTCGTTAGCTTGACAAATTTACCTGTTACTTATCATTATCTAGCTTTTGAAGTGTCACATCCTCTAGATACTGGTGTGGGAAATCTTCATAATATGGTTTCAATCTATGCACATTCAATTAAAATGTATAGCCATTTTTTGCATTTGGGTTTCCACGGCTCCATGATTGTGTACCATGAGTACCACATATGGTCCTATTCATCTCGATCACAACTTTCTTGTAAAAAGTTTAAGACGAGACTAAAATAAAAGTACCTTTTTTCCAACACGAAATTCCTTTCGAGAGATGTTTTGATCATAAAAATTTTTAGTCTTTTCTTTATTGATATAATTTTTGTATCTCCTTTAATTCTTGCAAGTCCAATTTCCTTTCATCCCCTGCTTTATCAAGTTGCATATTGAGTTTTCTAATAGTCTAGTAGGACTTGTGCTCAAACTCAACTTACAAATGGCAAGCTTTTCAGAAAAAGGTGACATCCCGATCGGTGTTTTGTATGCGGTTTGATACGATCAAATGACATCTTTTAGTCATGTGCTCCAATATTTTTGAGAGGAATTCACTGTCTTTTCTAAAATAGACTTGATCTCCCTACAAGAAATTTTTGCTTGGCTATTACTCTGTGGGTGGTATACTGTTGAAGTCCTGTGAGTGACGTTATATTTCCTTATGAGGCTTTCAACCATCCTATTGCAGAAATGAGTCCCCTTGTAACTTATTAGAGCTCGTGGAATCCCAAAAGTGGTGCAGATTATAGACTTCAAGAACTCACAAACCACCAATGCATTATTGATGCACGTAGCTTTGGCTTGCATCTATTTGGATACATAATCCACTACAAAAAGGATGTAAACATTCCCAATAGATGCTAGAAAGGGTCCCATGAAATCAATCCCCCACACATCAAATATTTGAAATATATTTAGGGGTAAGTGGCATATGATCTATGTGACCGAGAGTACCCAACTTTTAGCAATCTGGATAAGATTTGGTTAAAATGTATGAATCGTGAAAAATAGAGTGCCAATAAAACCCACTTTTCAAAACTTTTCGGGCTGTATGTCAAGGTGTGAGATGCCTCCATAAGAATAAGAATAAGTGAATGTGACAAGTCAATAATTAGACATATTATATAGTGTAATTTAGATTGATTTTAGATAGAAATAAATATATTACACCTGGTATTTTCTTGTTTTTGTGATTTCAGGATTTAAGTAGGAAAATGAGGAAATGGAAGAAAAAGGAAGAATAGCAAAAAAATCTATTGGAGAAGAAGTCCAACGATTAGCCAACTATTTATATTTATCTAAGCCCGCTCGTCATTAAGCAACTGACCAGTCTAGATTAACTTAATCCCCAGATAATCTAGTTAGCCTAATCCATTCTCGAGACTTCGACCTCAAAATATTTTTCATTCATATATTTTAAAAATGCTCCAAAATTAAATTTATATCCTCAATGGAACTCGATTCATGATTTTTTCTATTGGAGCAATTAAGAAATCATATCCATGTTTTATAAAAATTTCGGCCACACCTCTGCTAAAAAGTCATGCCGGAAAACTTCCACCTAATTGACAGTAGAATTAGGGAGAGGCCTAGAAGAACTCACAACTCCCTACGATTTGCAATATTTATCAAGTTCAAATTTATAAACTAACTTAGAGTCTATGATATTTTAGTTACAACTTTAATATCCCTATGACCAAAACTGAAACATAAACCTCTCAATTCAACTTAAACTAACTTAGGAGACTCTCATAACCATTCAACTAAACTTCATGTCCTACACTAACCCCAAGTATCCCAAAACAATATATATAAACAATTTAAAACAAGAATTTACTTTAAAGTTTGAAAACAATCACTAAAATCTTCGAGTCTTATCCGTTTGTCCCTTGTCTACATATAGAATCTGAAACACTCAAAAACAACTTAAAGAAGTTAGCTTAGTAAATTCCCACATTGATCAGTATAACTGCAATTGTTAATCTAATACATGAAGACATGTAATTGCATTTCCAAATAAACAATATGATATATGCGTCAACATGACATGCAATCCATTGTTTTTTATCTTCTAACTATAATCAGATGTTGACTTCCAAAAATAGCACAGAGATAGATTTAATAGATCATGAAATGTAGTGATAACTTGTCGGCATTAGACTATTCTAGTCTCATTAGATAGCATAGAGGTAGGATTGAAACCTAGTTTCAAGCGAACATATTCTGAAACAAGCTTATCCCCCTCACTATCTCAATGTATGAAAGACCAGTAATGATAAAATGCAATGCAAACTATGATGCAATTACAGGTTTAAAGATATTCAATCAATAGTAAATATCATAGAAGGGTTTACTTATAACCAACCAACTTTAGGCTTAACCTTTGGGGGTCGTGAGCATGAGATCACTTTTAAAATGGTTTTAATAGCTTCCTTGCATACCAATTATATTATTGGTCAAGCTTGAAGTGAAACTAAAGCATGAAACCCAATAAAAAAATGTAGCCAAAGTACGTTGTAGTACAGTTTCCAAAAATATTAATTTATATAATTGTTTCAACTTGCTTTCAACTAGCCAACTTGGGTAACTTTTAGCATTAAAAATCTCAATATTTTATCATGAGAACCTACAAGGAACTTGTAGTACTCATGTCTTACTTTTCATAGACTCCAAGAACACTCAAATTGGATCAACGACGGAGAAGTTTTGAATTTTTCGATATGGCTTGTCAACTAGGCAAACTTTATTTAATTTGAACTGAAAAACTTCTCAAAATCAATATTTTTCACAACATCAAAATATTTTAAAAGCCTATGGAGCGAAATTGGATCAAAACTAATAATCGATTAATCCAGAAACCTAATACAAATCAATATCGACTATAAAAACATCTCAAAAACAGTTATTAACTGAACCGTTTTAGTTCAATTTATCAAAAACCTAAACCACGCCAATGGGATTTATTCAAAATTGATGCAAATTATTCCAATATATCAATTCACAACAATCCTTGCCAATTTCTATTAAAATCCTGCAAAAGAAATTGAGAAAATGTGAGAGTTCAAATTGAATTGAGGAAAAATGCCATAAATTGACAATTTACCAAATCTCGAGCCGAATACCTTGTCTACATCACTAAAACTTAGCTCGAACTGACCATTTCATGATGCTCTACTATTTTGCAAAGAAAAATCAGGTGCAAATCAGACGTCGGGAGGTCGTTGAGTGAAAACCATAGTTGAGAGGTTATGGAGAACGAAACTCTTTTGATTATTTGTTAAATGGAAATGAAATGAATGTTTCATTTGATCTTTTTTGTTTATATATTTGATAAGTTGGTATTTATAGGTTTTAGTAGTTTATTTTAATATAATTATTGTGGAAAGTCTCTAATATATATATATATATAATTATATTTATTTCTCATTTTAAGGTGAAACGGAGTGCGCGGTTGAATCCGGGGTGAAAAAATATGTGAAATAGTGTATTTATATGAAGTGGAATAGTTACCAAAAGATATGCATCGAGAAGTGCATTGCACAACTGATTTGTTGTTGAGGAATGACCAAGTGACGCAGGAAAGTGACACTCGTAAGTCACTCATCTTTAGCATGCGTTGGTTCTTCCTCAAGATACATATTACCATGCCCTCCCATATTCTTCGCACGATGTCTGCAAGCTTCTCACTTCACCAGTGTCGGCCACGTGTCAGCTCGTCCATGCATCGCCACGCCACTAGCTCAACCAGAAGCCCTTGCTCACAATAACAGCCTTAAGATTTCATCGAGATGCGTTCCATGTTTTCTCCCATTTCTTCACTGATTCTGTGGGATTCATTCACCCCACTAGATGCCTCCATGTGTCGCCTCCCGGTTCGTCCACAGTGTCACTAGCAGCAAATCTAGCCTATCAGCTCGCGAAACATCAGCCAGGACAGCTTTCTCTTCCAATCGGCTGCTGACACATGGCAGAACTTCATATTTGAAGCCCAAAAGAGCTTCAGATCCTCTTTGGCGTACGTGTCAATAAAGATACAACCGATTTGGTTTTCTCTCACTTCCAATGACCGATTTTGGGTAGTTTATTATATTAGTAACTTAGGTATTATGAGAGGATTGACTTTATTATTTTGGTATGTCGAAGGCTCTCGACACCATATCTGGCAAATCAAACCTTGCCTAGGTCGAAGGGGAAACAAGTTGGATTCTTGATTCATGGCATAACTTGTGAGATCTATTATTTTATTATTTAATTTGATTTAATTTCTCCTATTTCATTTGTGTAGATTTTAAGGAAGATGGTTTAGATCTAAGGTATGTATCTGGCCAGTGCATGCTTTTAGGTGGACAATCTATAGTTATTTGGACCGATTGTATCTGTAATTGTACTTTTAGACCGACAAAGTGATGGACACTCACCCGTTTGCCGTAAAAACCTTTCGGTTCTCGAGTATGAAACAATTGAATCTTGGTTAAACTGGAAGTGGACGCGATTCAGTTATTTATGATTAGTATTCCGCGGATCATTATTATTGCGGTTAGTGTTAACCCGATTAGCGGATGTCTAGGGTTATGCATTAATTAGAGAAGTAATTAGTGGTGAACGTCCTGGCTATCGAGATTAAGGGAATTATGAATTTCTGGCGGATGTCGATTTTCCATAGCTAATCTAGGAGAATTTAAATTAATAATTTTTGGGAAAGATTGAAGGCCATGGTATGCCATTAAATGTTGATTCTGATTTGTGGAACTGTAGACCTAGGTAACCATTAATTGTATCGAAAGTTATTTTCATTATTTTATTTATTTAGTTTATTTTAGTTTACTTAGTTAAATAATATTTATTTTAAAACCCCCGATTTCCTTTTTTATTATTTTTAACCGTAGAAAGACTATCAATCTCTGTGGGATTGACCCTTTGCCACTATTCAACAAAATAGTTGGCTTAGGAACTTTACTTTATTGACGCATTCGGCGTGTGTCGATTTTTGGCACCGTTGTCGGGAATTGGTATTTTTCTTTCTTTGATTTTTTTTTATTTTTTTTTATTTTTTTCTTTATTTTGTCTATCTAGTCCCTGGCTGTTAAAATGTATGTAGGTAACCCAGCGATGGACTCCTCCTACCCCAACAATTATGGTTGATTCGAAGACTCACATTACTATAAAGTAAATGGGGGAGATATCTTACATAATGGATATCGATTTATTAACATGCATTCTTTTGTGCAACAGGTCGAGGATTGCGAAATTTGTGGAGATTATTCTCATTTTGCACATGACTGTCCGTATTATCCACAGTATGAGAATAATCACTATTCCAGCTATGCATCTTTGGGCTCATATCAAATCCACAGATTCCTTAGCATGAAGGAAATCAACAGTTTCAACAAAGCACCTCCTAGGAAGATTTGATGAAGCAATTGATAGATTATCAGCAACAGTTTCAACGGCTTTCAGAAGAGCTTCAACAAATTAATTTAGAGATTCCAGGCTTGAAGTATTTGAAAACTTAATTTATTCAACTTAATGCCAAGCTTCAAAATATGATTGACGAGGAAAAGTTGTGTAGTACACAACCAATTTTTTACCCAAAGAATGATGTGAGTTTTGATACGTTGAAATTTTTTAAGGTGAATGAGGTTACACACGTGGAGGCCTATTGGAGCGAAACAGCGGAAGGACTTGACATCCTTCAAATTGAGCTAGAAATTGTCATTACACTAGATGAGGAGGAAAATGAAAAAAAAAATTGATGTCATTTCAGACAGGCCGGAGAAGCCGCAGATAGAGAGCAAGGAAGACCAACCACTAGTGTTAGTGAAACCACCCACCCTCCCATGCACATTTGGTAAACCTTACAAGGGGGTGGAATTAAAGGAGCGTTCACAGATTTTCTACACTGCCAACACCTTTGTGTTGGACGATCCTGATGTGACAGATTCTTTTGTGTTGGAAGTTCCCAATGAGCTCCCAAATCTGAAAGAGGGAATGCATTCATCATCGCCTGAATACGTTGATGCACCATTCGTTGTTAACATCTCTAAAGGAGAGGGCATCGCGTGATCAATCACGCCAAGTCTAGCCAAAGACTTAAAAGAAAGGCGACTCTTTGGGAGGCAGCTCAGCTTCATTTATTTCTTGTATTTATTTCAGTTTTAGTTTTGTTTTAGTTTTTTTTATGTTTAATAAAACTCTAATTTGGTTTCTTGGATTTTTACAGGTGGTATGTTATGATTGATTAGCACTGGAGGTTTGGAGCACCCCTGAGTTTTGTAGGTTTGACTTTGGATTACATTTTTTTTAGCATAATTTGAGCATCTTTTTGGAATTAACATGTTTTTAGGATTTTAGGTGTTTTGAGACTTGGTTGGGACACATCCAAATTAAGTCACCGTATTAGTGGTGGGTCTTCGAGTAGACCCAAAACCCTAGACTTCATTCCATTATCTTGTTGATTTTACCCTTAGTTGAAAGATTTCGGGTTCGCAAGATTTGATAGGAATCTTTTTATTTAACTCCTATGTTTACTAGTTCTTTCTCTTGTTATTATTGTTCTTTCATAGTTTCCTTAGTCACCTAGACATGAGAGATTTTGTGCATTCACTAGTTTTTAGAGACTTTTTTTATGAACGCATTTGTATTATATTCTTATTTATTTATCCATGCTTTTTTTCACCACTATCTTTTCCTGTTGCATGGATTCCTTGACTTGTTTTGAAACTTGAGGATAATGTTTGGAATAAGTTTGGGGGTACTTTAGGTATTATGGATAGTGTTGGATGGATTATATTTGCGAAAGCCCGTAGGTGAGATCGTTTAATTTTTTATGCGGTTATATGCGGTTATCGGATGGTAATATTGATGTTTTATATCGTTTCTTCCATTTCTTACATTTCTTGTCCCTTCATATTTCTTTCTCATTTCATTAGTAATTGATACACTTTCATGCATGTATTTAGTATAGCTTTTTATTTTTTTTATTCTTTAGAATCACCCGAAACTTTGTTTCTTGCCTTCGGTTGTGGATGAGTACAATACGATTGCCTTTTTGACTTGAAACTTAGGAAAAACTATGAGAAACTCTCAATCGAGTCTGTAGATCCAAAATTTTTATGATTTCATGATTAGGGACTTAGTATGATGGTTAAGCTTTGTGCTATATAACAAAAATGATAAGACAGTCAAAATTGTGCAAGTGGTATTATTTTAACCCACATTTGGGAATTTGTTTGATCATAGCGGAAATGAGAAAGGCTAACATGAGTTTTGTTAGTATAAAGAGTCCCACAGGTTTCCATAGGAAATGAAGCAGGAAAACTTGTGGTGGAAATAAAATGAAAAAATCGATCCATAGGAAATGGAGCACGGACCGTATTTGTTGAAAATAAAGATGAAAAAAATAGAGAATAAAAAAAATAAAGGTAGAAGTTGTGAAAACTCCTCAAATAAAAAGATTTAGCTCGAGTGCCTTCACTAAATTAGGTGAGATTTTAAACTTGTGTGCTTGAATGTGTAGACCAAGAAAACCCGTGAGTAGTTTATGGCCTTTGTCTTGACCGAATCTATGTCTTTAAAGTGTGATCTTAATTGTGAGTCAGTTGCGAGCCCTGACATATCATAACTCCGAAATTTTCTGAGTTGCTTGTTAATTTGGTGGCTATGTAAATCAGAGGAACTATACGAGTTTTGAGTCGGGTATAGGATTAATTAGGTCAGTGCAAATTTATATTTGGAGTTTAGTTTAGATTGTGTTGTCATCTACAACTTTGCTCGAGACGTGCAAAGTAATAAATTTGAGGGTATTTGATAAGTTGATATTTATAGGATTTAGTAGTCTATTTTAATATAATTAATGTGGAAAGTCACTAATATATATATATATATATATATATATATAATTATATTTTTTTCTCGTTTTCAAGTGAAACGGAGTGCGCGGTTGAATCCAGGGTGAAAAAATATGAGAAATAGTGTATTTATATGCAGTGGAACAGTTACCAGAAGATATGCCTCGAGAAATGCACTGCACAATTGATTCTTCCTCGGGATACGTATTAGCACGCCCTCCTATATTCTTCGCACAATGTGTACGTGCTTCTCACTTCCCCAACGCCCACCACGTGTCAGCTCTCTATTCGTCCATGCATCGATACGTCACCAGCTCTCTATTCGTCAACTAGCAGCCCTCGCTCAAATAGCACCCTTAGGATTTCCCTGAAATGTGTTCTGTGTTTTCCCATTTCTTCACTGATCCTGTGCTATTCATTCACCCCACCAGACGCCTCCACGTGTCACTTCCTGATTCGTCCATAACATCACTTGCAACAAATCTAGCCTATCAGCTCGCGACACGTCTGTGAGGATAGCTTTCTCTTCCAATCGGATGCTGACACATGGCAGAGCACCGAATTTCAAGCCCAAAACAGCCTCAGATCCGTCTCGGTGCACATGTCAATAAAGATACCACCAATTTTGTTTTCTCTCACTTCTAGGGACTGATTTTGGGTAGTTTATTATATTATGAACTTGGTATTATGAGAGGATCGACTTTATTATTTTAGTATACCGAAGTCTCTTAACACCATATGCAGCTAATCAAATCTTACCAAGGTCGGAAGGGAAACAAGTCAGGATTCTTGATTCATGGCATAAGTTGTGAAATCTATTATTTTATTATTCAATTTGATTTAATTTGTCCTATTTCATTATTGTTGATTTTAAGGAATATTGTTTAGATCTAGGGTATGTATATGGCAAGTGCATACTTTTATGTGGACAATCTATAGTTATTTAGACCGTCTGTATCTGTAATTGTACTTTTGGATCGATAATTTGCCGTAAAAACCTTTCGGTTCTCGAGCGTCAAACAATTGAATCTTGGTTAAACAGGAAGCGGACGCGATTCATTTATCTAGGATTAGTATTCCCACGGATCCTTATTATTCTGGTTAGTGTGTGAAACCCGATTGGCAGATTTTTTAAGGTTTTGCATTAAATAGGGAAGTACTTAGTGGCAGACGTCCTGGCTATCGAGATTTGGGAAATTAGGAATTTCTGGCGGATGTCGATTTTCCATAGCTAATCTAGGAGGATTTAAATTAATAATTTTTGGAAAATATTGAAGACCATGATATGCCATTGAATCTTGATTTTGATTTGTAAAAGTATAGACCTAGGTACCCATTAATTGTTTTGAATGTTATTTTCATTATTTTATTTACTTAGTTTATTTTAGTTTAGTTAGTTAAATATTATTTATTTTAAAACTCCCGATTTCCCTTTTTATTTTTTTAACCTTAGAAAGACTACCAATCTCTGTGGGATCGACCCTTTGCCACTATTCTACAAAATAGTTGGCTTAGGAACTTTATTTTATTGACGCGTTCGGCGTGCGTCAATATTAAATCCTCAACTGATTGTTAGCAGCTTCATTTCTTTTCATTTATCAATTCTTGAAACCCATATTATGATGTGCTTTAACTTTCAGCGCTTGTTATCAATCCGATTTTTTACCAAATTGACCCAAACTCTTGACAAAATAGTCTATATTTATAAAATTTCCATAACACTAGTTTTGGTCACACCATAAATCTAAAAATCTTAACTTTGTCCACGACATACTAAAATCTTTTGGACCAATTTTGATGACGTACTTAACAAACTTGCACCAATTTGGACCCAATCTTAACCTCAACCACCGCCAATTGACATAAAGCTCAAGGTAAGATCTTGCATCAACTTCGTTGTCATCTTACACTGCTGCCGATCCCTACTTGTACGCAAACTGATGCAAAATCTTCACGTGATACTTGACACATGATTTATGAGTTTTCGAGCAATCAATAATTTTATTTTCACTCATGCCCTTCAGATATGCCCTTACAACCTCGATTAATACTCAAATTTCACCAAAATTGGAAAAATTTCCAACGCACTCCGAAACACGCCGACACCGCGTCTAAGCCTTAACTTGACCCTATGTCGTGTCGAATAAAGTATAATGCACCAATTAATCATGCGACACACAAAAATAATATTTAGACTTATGATCTCTGGTCCGTAATGCATGGGTCCCACCTCAAATACTTAAATCCCAAATTATATCTTATTTAATGTCCTAATACAGTTTTTGAAATTCTCATATGTTACAACTCACACTAGAAATTGCCACCAACAATGGTAGCAAAAAAGTGCAAGCGAATTCTATGCAAATTAGAAAATATACTAGAAATTGCTAGCTAAATCAGTGGAGTACAGAGAGCCAATTCTAGTGATTGACCCAACGATTTATGCACAACTTAGGAATCGTTGACAAATCGCTAAGGTCAGCTATGGGTTTTATAAATTAATATAAAGAAATTAAGTTTATCTAGGATATGTATAACTTAGGAAACTATAAATAGGACCAGAGTGTTTCAAAATAAATATCTCTCTCGAACCTATTTCATATATTCAATAAGTATTTTATTTGTTTTAGTTGATGTTTAAAGCTACATTGGAGCTTTGATTTATTTAAGAGGTATTTATTTATTTATTCATTATGTTTTTCTATTATATTATTTTGTTATTTATTTGTAGCATAAGAGTGTAGTTTATCAATCTAGACAAACCCTATACATGTATATACTTTAAATTACTAGTTAGTTATAATTAAGGAATTACATACTTAATGCTTTAAATCTATTCTTACACGTTAATCACAGATTTAACAAGTTATTTTTGCATATAACAACTAATGAAGATTAATATTGCATACATAGTTGCAAATATATATTGTAGTATTTTGATTTTGAATCTATGTCAATAATTATTGACATTAATTATAGAAGTAGTAACTAGGATTAATCTATAATGCTTTTCCCAAATGGATGTTCTAGGTGATTGTGTTTTAAGTTATTTATTTATCGGCATATTCTGATTCATATTTGATTTAGATTAAGCATGATTTTCGTTGAGCGTTAATGCTATCGTATTTCTATAGTATTGCATTTTATCTAATAGGTAAATCTACAATGGTAAAAATATGGCTTTTTCCATTGAATTTAGGAAAATCGTTGGCTGACTAAAGTCTATCAACCTATTATGAGTTAGGATATAATGATTCCAAGATTCCGCGTGTTACGATTATAATTATGTTATGAAGTGTTGTTATGTTCTAGTGTTTGAATACAATTCAAGTATATTACATCCTTTAATGGGGGGTTTGTTTAGATATTTATATTATATTGGATTTGAGTATTGTTTAATTTAGTTTACATTATATTGTTTAAATTAAGTTAATTAATTCGGTTAATTAAGTTAGTAGTTATAGTTTTTAGTTATTTAGTATTTTAATTTTCTTTAAATTAGATTATCTAAATTAAGAAAAACAAGAAAAAATAGTTTCCTTTGACGTTTGCAAAATCTCTATGGAGATGATATCCCAATTACCACAACTACAAATAATAGAAAAATATGGGAAACTATTGTAAATGCTAGACACATGCCAATTTTGGCGTATTTGCCGAATATTTTTAAATAATTTCTTAGGATTTTTGGACATTGTATGGTCTACACACTTCGTCATGTTAATACTATAAGATCTTTGCATATGTTTGATCCTAAAATAGATAGAACTTTAAATCTTAGTTTGAGGCAACAACAACTTAAGGAGAATTTAGCTAATAGGACGGAGGATAACAATAATGATATTAATGAAAATGTCATTAACAATAATAATGATAATAGAGTTATCAACAATAATAGAGAACTTACTTTTAAATAAGCAAATCAAAATGTTGCAGCATATGAGCCTATGTGCACAGCATACCCTGACGAATTTCTCGAATTTGAACTTAGATATGGATTTATTAGTGTCTTACCTAACTTCTATGGTAAGGACAATGAAGACCCACAAAAAGTAAAAAGGGAGTACCAACATAAAGTTAATGGGATGAAACTGAAAGAAAGTACTTTTAAACAATTCAAACTTAAGGCTTTCCTTTTTGCATTGAAAGATTAAGCATGAGATTGGTTGCTCTATCCCAAAAGATTCAATAACTACATCGACTCAAATGTCAGAAGATTTCCTAGATGAATATATACCTGGTACAAAAATTACTTCCTATACAAAGCAAATCACAATTGCAAGGATGAAAGATGATGAAAAATTTAATGAATTTTAGGATAAATTTCAAAGATTAATTTCTTCTTGTCCACAATATGGATATACTCAAAAAGCTTTATTAGAATATTTTTATGAATGACTTAATCAATTTGAACAAACATTACTAGACATCGCATGTGGGGGATCCTTATTTGAAACAATACCTTCTTTAGCAAAAGAAGCCATTTATAAAATTTCAAAACAATTTAAGCAATATGGTGAAAAGGTTGAATCCTCAAGAAAGAAACTCTATGATGTTGATAACAAAAGAAATAATACGTCTGATGATAAAATTTATGAACCATCTAAGATGGTTAAGCTGTTAATTAATGATAGATCTAATCAAGTTAAAGTTTATGGATTGCGTAATGAGGTTACACATCCTACGAATGCGTGTCCTACTTTGCATTAAGAAAATACTAAAGGGGTTAATGCAATGACAAACTAATTTTTGGGTCCCCCAAGAAATCAACAAAATACTCAGCCTATAAATCTAAATTTAGAGCAAATCTTGCATAATTTTATGAACCAAAATCTTCAAAACTTTATACAGATTTCCCAAAATCAGATTAAGACTGATACGAATATTAATGAACTGAAAAATTAGTTAAGTCAAATGAATGTAAAAATAAATAGGTTAAGTACTCAATAGAGTAATCAAGCTAAAGCACCTACTGAAGCTACTGCTGCTCATCCTAATCTAGCATAAGTTAATGCTTTATTCAATGATAAAAAAAGACAAACCTAGAACTAGAAAGAAACTTAAATAGAATAATAAAAAGAAAACAAATACAACTATTGAAAAAAGAAGAAATGATGGCTTATGTCATTCCTACTAGAGAATGGATGACTGAACAATTGAAATATATACCTTTTCGTAGAAAGCTATACCCATAGTATTTTGTTATAGTTGAGCATATGAAAAATATTTACAAAAGTCTGAAATAATTCATAAGGTTAAAAATGATAAGATTTCTGAGAATGTGAATGAAGATGGGTATTCATATTCTTTCGTTCCACAACGATTATTTGATGCAGAGGAGGAAGAAAACAATGAAGACATTCTTGAAGTATTTAGGAAAATAAGAATCAATAAACCATTGATGGAATCAATTATGTAATTTTCTAACTATGACGAAGTCTCGAAAGAATCCTTTGAATCAAAGGAAAGAATTTTTAGAAGAATCTAAAGAACCCTTATGACAAAAGGAGTTTGCTTTAATTAAAAAGAAAACAATGACAAATGTTCAAATCCAGGAATGTTTGGAGTTCCTATTACAATAAGGACTTCTTTAATAGATTTTTCTATGTGTGATTTTGGAGCATCAATAAATGTTATCTCACTTAAACTATATGAGTCATTGAAAATAGGTTCATTAACTAATGCACCTATTAATCAAAACTTAGCTGACAACACAATTATTAAACCTTATGGTTTACTAGAAAATGTTTTAATAAAAGTAAATGACTTAGTATTTCCAACTTTTGCTTCTATGTCATGGAAATGGGAGACTCAATATCATCTAAATCTCCTCCTATACTTTTAGAAAGACCATTTCTTAAAATAGCTAAAAAAAGTTAGATATCTTTGAAGGAACAATGTTTATGGAACTTGAATACAAAATTGTCACTTTTCATTTTAATGATGATGATATCTATGATAATTCTGATGAACTTAATAATGAACAAACTAATGATGATGAATCTATAGAATTAAATCATCGTAAAGCTGAAGTATATGTTATTAATGCAGTAACAATAGAAGACAAAAATGTTGTGACAAAAAATAAGCAATTTGAATACGACTTCAATAACCCGAGAATAGAGGGTTAAGTAACCGAACAATATTGAGAACGATCTTAAAATGGAGGAATTTAAATTCACAAACAATACGAAGAAGAAAAAGAAGAATCTAGCAATTGTGAAGCTCGATTATCCAAGAGATATATACATAACCATAAAAGTCAAATGGGCTTGGTATTTTAAAGCTATTTGTGATATAGTTTCTAGAGCAAAGTACATGCCAATTCATTTCTTTCTTCATACTCAACAGAAGTTGGATGTAGTTGCTTATGAAAAAGTTACTCTACCAACCGATTATTCCATGAAACTAATAGGTGTGGTTACTAATGTAGCAGTCGAAATTGACAAGTACATTATTCCTACCGACTTTCTGGTTAAGCCGCACTTCATTTATGAAGATCTTCTATTAATCTTAGCAAAAACTTTCTTAGCCACCTCGCAAGCAGTCACGGATGCTCTAAACAAAATAATCACATTTAGGGTGCATGGTTGCGCAATCAATTTTTGGAATGACACTAGAGTGGATAATCGTACACTTAAATTTATAGAACCAGTTTAGAACTCCGGGTCCAGGCCAGCCAACAACAGTAAACAAAAGGACCCTATAGGAGGCAACCCATACTATATATTTACTTTCACCTTTTATATTAGGATTAGTTAGTTTTTTACAATATTCTCTCAACTTTTGACTCTTATAATGGGGATATTTTAGGAATTTAATTCCAGAATAATTTCTTTATGTATTGTACATTAGTTTTTATGATTAGTTGGCTATTTAAGGTAATGAAATTATTGATTTCATACATATCATAGTTAAATTCTGATAATTTTTAATAATTCTACCTTTTTATTTGATATAGATGTGGTAAATATATAGGAAAATCAATTTAATTCAATAAATAGTAAAAAATAAGTTAGCGATTTCCTAGTGATTCCTGTTTATACTGGAATTCGCTGAGAAAATCGGTAGCAGTGCGCATAATTTTCTATGTAATCTCATGGTTAACAATTTGTCACCGATTCGAACTTATAACTAGAATTCGCCGAACGAATCGTTGAGCAACCGAGGCTCATTTTAAGCAATTTTTTCATTGATTTCTCAATAAATCCACTTAAACTATAATTCGTTGGGAATGAATTCAAGTTTTTAAAAATAAAAACCCCGAATTGCCACATTTATCAATTTTACACTCACAAACCATTGCAAATTTTTTATCAAGAGACAAACTTTCGACTAGGTTCAACATTCTAAAGCTTGATTTTAGTGGTTTACGTGATTCCTACCTCAATCATCACACATTTAACCTAAAAATTTGTTGAGTTTTGATAGTGTAGAGCTACCTAAGGCTTCAGCAAAAGGTAATCAATGAAAACCCCAATATTTTATTGATTAAATTTTTGGATTTCCATCGATTTTGGGTTTTTATTAGGTTAGAAGCTAAATTTTAAAATTTATACTCTAAAATGGTTTTGATATCGAATGTTTTCAATTACAATGCTCGTATGGGAGTGGTGTGATGATTTTTTTATTGCTACCAAATTTTCGAACTATTTTTCATATGTAGAGAGTGGATTGAATTTTATACACAAACTAATTTGAGACTAACTCCCAAATGAGTTTGGGGGTTTTCGTGTTTGCTTAACGCATGATTTGAATTATATATGAATGATTGTTTTTACTAATGCTGTTTTATCAATAAAAATCAAAATCTTGATTTATAAATGACTTTTCCAATGAATTTCTCCTTTTAGATAAATAAGTTGAATTTTATCTAACACTTTTCTAGCAAATTTGGTTTAAAATGGTTTTACTGGTTCATTCTTTTACTTGTAGTTATCCAAATAGCTGGAAACAGAAAGGGTAGAGGTTCAAAGGAATATAAAGGAATGGGGATGTTAGAAGAGAAAACAGACACTAAATCGAAAGTTTTCAAAATTCAACCCACGTCAATCTTTTTCAACATGCCTAGGATTAAACCAGAAAGAGAACCTACTCCACCTTCATCATTTAGCTATAATACTGAGGATAATTATGTAGAAGAAGGGGAGGAAGTGGAAGAATTAGAAGAGGAGATACCGATGGGGTGAGAAATTTTGTACTTACCAATTAAAACTTTGTCAATAAGAAGGCCTTTGACAAATTTAAGAATGATTTAGTGATGGATAAGAAGTTGATCCCGGAGAGGGGATTTAATGTGAAGAATGAATTGAAATACAGGCCTAGAATCCTAGATATCATTGAGGCAAAGAATTGGGAATTGTTGTCTAAGGACTATAACCACTTAGACCTAGAGGATGTTCCATGTGAGAGTTGTGATATTTTGGTAAGAGAGTTTTATGCAAATGCATACGAAATTATAAAATTTCATATATTGATTTGTGTACTCGAAAATTGATTTAAAAAGGATTTCTCAGGGTTTTGCACTATAAAGCGCACTAAAGAACTTGAAATAGCTTAGAATTGAGGGTGAGACATAGGAAATGGCCAAGATAGTAGTTCTTAAAGAAATGGGGCATTTTTAGTCTGAATTTGAGTTTAGAATTAAGATAAGAAAATCATATCATAGACTTATCAGATGTTATTATGTTGAAAATCATCGAAAATGATTTTAGATTGAGTTGAAATTAATTGTATTTTTGTGATGGATTGATAGGTAATTCTAGCGATCAAATATTACTAAGTTAGGCACAGTAAAGGCATCAAAATAAAATTTTGTCTCTCGTACGGTAAGTAAATGATATAGTAATATTTACATAGCATGAATATTTTCATATAAAATAACTTGCATTGTTTATTGTTGAATATTTATTAGTCATGCATTCACGGCCATGAGAGGACGGAGGCTCTTGGGGTCCCATTGTAATCACTAGTTAGATGTGTAGTAAGGTGAACAGTATGGTGCTCTACGGCTGGATTCACTGATCGTTGTAGATACATAAGAGATTTTAAGAGGATTTGTGATGCTGACCAAGATCATACTCCTTTGATTGTTGATGTCGCGCCAAACGACACCAATAATAATCCCAAATCCCAGACTACCATTGATTTGTAGTAGCGGTAAGTGGGGGCGAATCCATTGAGACTGGGGATAAATTTATGTCACACAAGGGGGTTTGAAAAAATTATACTAATTTAAATTAATTACTAATTAACCAACAAGCTTGGAAATAAATGCAAGAACAAATAACTATATATACTACTAAATTAAAAACACTATAATAATTCCACATCAAGGAAATACTTAGACAAATTTAAGTGTGATTTAGTCTCCGATTCAAAAAGATTATTTTTCATAAAATCCTATAGATAGGCTTATAGTGCCTCAATCCACCTCCTTCTCCTCATGTCAATGGAAGGAACGTGCGACACAACCGTATACTAACTAGAGCGCAAAACTTGCTGGATATACCGTAGATTTTCAACAAACATACGACATTAAACTTTATGAGAACACCTACCGTGAGTAGTAACTAGTATGAACTCCTACCATTGTCATATCTCAATGACAAAAAGTCACATCGATTGCCAATTGATAAGGCCCCACTTGCGACCCAACGTGATCCTCCTTACCCAGCAGCAGTAGGATCTCTGACAATAATTTTTAACCTAACTAATGCGCACATGCATTTACACATCATAAACGTAGAGATATTTTTGGATCTATAAAGCAATGCAATAAAAAATACAAGACAACAATGAAAAATATGGAATTTAATACATGAATCTCATAAATCACTTACTAGTCTCCTGATCTAAATAATTGTATAGATGAGTATGGTCCTAGAAATCAAAATGTAAAGAAAAGAAAAGAGAGAGAGAAGAGATGAGAAGAGGGGAAAAAAGATCCTAAAAGTCATTTTATTTATAGTAAAAGTGTGATAAAAGATGATTCTAATCCCAACTCTTGCAAATTGTGAAACTACGAAACTGCCAATTTTCAAATTTTTCCAGCACCACACGTGCAAAATCCTAAGGAATAGGAAATCATTGAGAAGGCGCTACGATACTCTATTTTTCCTTCGATTCTATTTCGATCTAAGTCCAACACCTTCAGTTCATTCTCAAGGCACTGTAATAGCGATCGCCTTCCCCTTGGAATTTGAATTTCATTTTTCTCTAGGATCTTCACAAGACTATTAACGCGACATTTCTAGTGAGTTTCCTTTGATCCTATAAAGTTAAGACCAGCGATTCCTTAGTGATTAGAGTGCACTTGGAGGCACTAGGAAGGTGTTGAGCCTATCTTTTACGTTTTGATAAAATTTTTGTAGGAAATCACTTTTTTATCCAATAGCCTATATTTACCATGAAATACAAAAAAGGTTTTAGAGTATTAATGGAGATAAAAGTCTTGGAATTCATAGTAATATCACACTAAAGTATAGCATAACTGGCGACTTATCAATAGTTGAGGGCATGGCTTCTCATTGGACTTCCTCTCAAATTCTTGAATCTTTATTACTATTTACCCACCACTTTTAGAAGACGTCATCTGATTGTGGTTAGTCAATGTAAACGAGGTGGATTTCAAATTTGTATATATATGATTCCTTGCGATATTTTGTTCATTTAAATTCTTAGAAAAGACTGCATTTGATTATTACAGGTGTAGTGGATAGTGTGGTATTTACTAATCTGAAATTATTTTACTTTAATGTTGGCGATTACAAGATCTAGTAGCACGAAAGGAAATGATAAGCTCTTGAATTTTCTTTAACTTAGCGAGCCTTCTTTTCTTTACGTATGTATTGGTTTTGATATACCATGTTGTATAAATGGGTTTTGAGTTAATGTGTGATATAGGTTGATGTTTTGAAAAATTGTTATGAATGTGATGAATTGAAAATACTTTGGAAGCTAATTTTACACTTATTTAAGGTTTGAAATCATTTTAAGTTTTCGAAACTAGGTTGTAATGAATACATATATATTTATATATTGCAATTATCTATTGAGGAGTTATATTGCAATTATATATTGATGAGTTATATTACAATGGGGTGGATTGTAAGTCCTTCTACATTCTCACCATTATGAGCAAGTTTGTTTCAAGATTTGAATGCCAAATTTTTTGATTTAGGCTTGAAATAGAGCAAGTGCTGCCAAAATTTTTGAATAGAGGATTAAGATCAGTCTAAATTAAGGTATTAGAGTTTCAAAATAGATAATTTGGATAATTTAAGTTCCGATAAAGTTAATAACAAATAATTTTGACGTTATTACTTGATTAATGAAACTTAAGGAAGGCTAAGGCTAACTAGATTATAAGCGATTTAGTATAATCTAAGCCGGTTAGATGCCTTAAGTACATGGAGTCTGACAGTATAATCATGAAATATATCGATATGTATGTTTAGAAGAATATATCTAAATTCACAGTTGTTAAGAAGACAATCTGGATGAGATTAGTAAGTTAAATTATAGAAATGAGTTTCTTTGTAAACTCATGAAAAGGGAATAATTTGAAAATCTTAGAAAAGTCGTTAATTTTCTAACTAGTCAAATGGAAAGTTAAGTGTGTTAGTTGACGAGTTAGAATTGATTTTGCTTTCTAATCCACAACCTAAATAATACTGTGAGTAAACATTTAGAGAATAAGTGAGAGTTGCATGATGTGTTAGGCTTCATTTTCTGATCGGATTGAAATTTTTGATCTCCGGTCATGGTCTGACAGGTGTATTAGAGATCTATAGTCCTTATATGACTTTTATAATTTTAGGTTTTGTTGAAAAATGTTGGAATGGCAATAGGTCAAATATTCACGCGATTCTACTTTAGTATCTAATGTGGAGCTCTGATATTGTTTGCATTACTTTAAATCTTTAGGCTAATGATAGTCTAAGAGTTGACCGGACGGAAATTCTAATGAAAAAGTTATTAGTGATGAGAAAAAAACTTGGATTTGTGTAACAAAGTTTCGTTGATATGGAAAGAATTATTAACAACTTGCATAATAATATTCAGTTAAGAATAAAAATAGTTTTATGAAAATCAAGATAGGTTAGATATTGCTAAGTATTAGTTCTTAAATGGGATTCAAGGAATGAAATGTGAAGTAAGGTATGGTTATCAAATATTCTACAAAGTTGATCGTTCAACTCGTTAGAAATTCACAAAATGCCAGAATTAGCAGAATAATTGTTATAACGTTTTATTAAACCAAGGATTTGAAAATGAAAAGTTGAAATGTTCATGATCTCTACCTCTGAGTTATTGAATATAACAAAAGTGATTGGGTCCATTTAGTGATTGTCACCTTAGAAATGGTTTTTAAAACTTTGGATAAAAAGAGAAAAATATCCTAGGTATATGAAATATCATTTATCCTCATCAACTAAAATAGAGATTTCATGAATACTTATTATTAACGTAAGAACGAGAGTCATATATGAATAATCATTTTTTCTCATATCTTTTTTAATTTCAGTTATCCTGTAAGTTTAGATTTCGTGGACAAAATATCTAATTAGTTGGAAAAAAATTGTAAAATCTGAGAATTTCATAAACTTGATTAGGCAACTAATTAAGTATTTTCGGATTTTATTTCAAATTTAGAAATCCAAGGTAGGATCTACATATTACAAAGCTGAGATCATAAGTTAAAATATTATTTTCGGGTGTTGCGTGGCTAGTGCATGTATTATACAATATTCGTCACGAAGTTAAGTTGGTTTGAGGTCAAGACGCCTTATACTATTATGACGGAGCCGTTAGGGTTTTTCTCAATATTTGCTGAATTTAGGTTTTGTTTTGGGTAAAAAAGACTTTAATTATTAAGAAAATAAAATGAAAATAGGAAATGACCCAAAGGAAATGACCCAAAAACCCTTATAACCAATGCGAATAAAGAAATGAGTTTTGGTCTTGTTCAAACTCACCTTCCCATCGATTTCCTTCCCACCGCGAGCTCTCTCTCGTTGCATCGTCTTCTCCAATTCAATTCTTTTTTCTCTGTAACTCCCTCACTCACTCTCGCCTGCACTCATCGGTCTCTCAAGCTATCATCTCCCTCGCAACTATGAAGATGAGGGAAATGTTTTGCACTAGTTGTTAATTACCTATTTAACTTGAACTATTGCTAAGGGATTCACTTTTTATTTGGTTTTTATACTAAACTAAACTATTCCAACAAATCAAATTAACTTTACTTGAAATTTTATATTATGGATATCTTAGTTCACAACTTCACCTAGGTAATTTAATACTATGCTTTATATTTATGTTTACATCTTAATATGTTATGTGCAATGCTAATTAGAATAGAAATATTTCCTTCAAATCTACTTCAACCTATTGTCGTGATGGAAAAGATTCTAATGAGCAAACTAGAACACCACCTATCAGTGTGAACAATGTAAGCTCCACATTACTTGAAGTCTCAAATCATTGGATTCAAAAGCAACTTAGTTTGTTTTTAGCACCTCCCTAATCAATAACTATCTATCGATGTTGCGTATTTTACGGTTGTACCGTTCATGTCCGGATTAAAAGCTTCAATGGCCATGATAACTTCTAAAAGCTAATTTTATTAAAAAAGTTATCAAGATTTCTAAAGCATTATGCTCATAATCACTACAAATTCTAACAATTGCACTTTTTATTATCACACTTGGTTCCTATTAAAAGCATATCATTCATACCATATGATCCATTGACCCCTAAAATAAATAAACTACTCATACTTTATTTAAACATACACATCACAATTCATAATGGAAATCATTGCAAATCATAGATGAATATAAGTATTACCTTAAATTTAATTAACGAAACCAAACTTGAATTGCAAACATGAAGTCTTCAATGGTTTCTTCACATAAACTCTTTAATATCCAAACTTAATGTAAAACATGTGTTAAATTACTTTAATGGTGGCTAATAGCTGGTATGCCATGAGTTTACCATGTCCTACTACCTATTTATAGTTCCTAATAACAATTAGAAACCCTACTTTACATTTTTACTATTATTAAAACACTACTATCTATTTCTTGTATGTTTGGCGCTGTCACATACTGCACCATTGCTGTGTGTGTTAAGCCACGGTACCGCCACTACGCTGGCTTAGTATATGTATTCTTTTCACTCCCTGGTGTCCCAGCGTTGTCAGCCCCTCCAGCATCGTCCCCTATACTCCACTGCACCACCATTGCGCCGTACATCTAGAGTTGATTTTTTGATTTTTTCTTCTCTTCCATGTGATGTATTTTGTTCCCATGCTATGCTCTTTCTTCCCATAGTGCCACCTTATGTTGCCACGACGGCAAATGTGTTTTTTTGGGTTTTTGCCCCGTTTCTTCCTGTTTTTTCTCAATTCCTTCCTTTCCACCTTAATTCCCTAAAAATGAAATGCGATAATACTTTGAATGAGCACTCATTTAAGGATAATTATATTAATTTACGACCAATCAAATCCTATGTATATGTATAAATAATCACTTATCAAATACCCCCAAACATAAGATTTTGCGTGTCCCGAGAAAAGGTGTATTCTACTTAGACTCTTAATAACTAATTCTCATTCAATTTACATTGTTCATGGACTATCATTCAAATATAATTTTAAGACATCTAGCTCTAACAACACATTTACCTTCACGTTTAAAACATTAAAGTAGATCATAACCAAAAACCATCACTACTCACAAGTTTATTTCGTTTCAACACTCAAGTAGCAAGTATAAAGCCCGAGAATTTACAAATAAGTATCGATCAAACTCATATTTGGTAGACTATAGCACTTCAAGAGTCTTTAGGACTTCACATAGTTGGAATGGAAACTTAACTCAATTAGCTACTCATACTCGAGCTAAATCTTTTATTCGAAGAGTTTTAGTTTACTTCTACATTCTTTTCTTTATTTTTATTTTTCTCTCTTTTCTTTTCTTTTTCTTTTTCATTTTAACAATCCCTGTTCCTTTTCCTATGGACTTCATTCTTCCTTATTCTTCCAACCATCAAGTTCCCTGCTCTATTTCTTGTAGAACTTGTGGGATTCTCTCATTTTTTCTTTATTTATAAAACACTTGTTAGTACTTCTCATTTTCACTAAATCAAGAAAGTTAACACCAACTTCTAATATATAATGCTTATTTCTTCCCCTCTTTGCACTAAGTCTGTATTTACTTTTTATTTGCAAGTAAGATTCACACTTATTATAGAATCCTTAGAGATCTAACATTTTCCTTAAGAAGTGTTCTAGTTTCACACTAATCATGAAATCATCGTTGTTTTCTCCATTTCATTATTTAATCTTCAAATTAAAATACTCTCTCGAGTTTCATATAATAAAGACACTTGTAGTATACTCATCCACAATCAAAGGCACGAACATGCAAATGAACTACTTATTCATTACATCTTACTATATATAACTGCTTCAAATTTAAAATTTAAACCATCATACATGCAGTGTTTATCTATATATCTCAGCCTATCTTACTACTTTCCATAGTGTAGTGTAGTGTTGATGCCCCCAAACTTAAACCAAACCTTGTCCTGAAAATTCAAAAGTAAGCCTGAAATATTAAAATACTAAAACACACAAACATGTGTAATAACACAAGTTATAATAAACTAAACTAAAAATAGAATTAAAAGAAGTAAATAGTTAACAAAATATCCTAAATGTTAAAAATTAAATGGTATCAAAGTCACTCTCAAGTCCCCAAGTCTAAGGGATTCCTTTTACACTGACTTCAGGACTGTGCATCATCATCGTCATCTGCATCATCAACTCCAACATAGGATGGTGTCAATGGAAGCTCCACCCTCCCGCTCTGCTCCAAATCCTGATCAAACATGTATGCTGGTCCCGCTGGAAAGCCTATTGATCTATCCGTAGGTCTCAAACGTCTGTTCCTCTCATATCTAGCTATGTCTCGATGGTGATCAACAAAAAAAATGAAATTACACCACCCGTTCTATTTGTTTTACTCTATCCTCTTCACATCCTACTCATATCTCAGCATGGTTGCCTGATATTGCGCCCTATCCTCCAAGCACAATGGTGGACGAGGTGGTGGAAAGACTTCAGGACCATCCAAGTCTTGCTCTCCTATCTATAGGACTACAAACTCGTAGCCCTCAGCATATCCTTATTGCTATTGCTGCTCATCTTCTTCATTTTCCTCATCTTTAAGTTTTAGGGATAGTTCTTCTGTTACTGCTGCTTAATCCTCTTTACTTTTCTCTAGCAACTCAGCCTTAAGTCTAACTCCCTCGACCCTCTCTCTCTCTCATCCTCGGAGTCTTGGTAACAATGTAGTGATTTCAATGTGAGCATGAAAGCTTCTTCCATGTTTGGTTGGGCCTCTATATCAAATTTTTCATTATCTCTCAGTCTTACTCCGACCTTCAAGCACATCTAAGTAATCAATAAAGGAAACAAAAACTTGTTGATCTTTTCCGACATGATGGACTCCCTCTAGTTGTTGTAGATAATCTCCCCGATGTTGATTTCCCCACACTGTGTATTCTCATAAAGAAAACCCGCTATCAGCTTATTTATCTCACCCCGCTGAGAAGTGGAGAGTAATGAAGCAATAAGGAAATGTTGCCACATTCTATAAAATTTTTGAATGCTCCCCTTCTTGATGTGCTTCAGCATATTCTCAGCTCTCATGACCCATCCTTTTTGTCTTAAGACAACGAATGCATTTTCTATACCTTTAAATGGGAATAGGTTATAGGGTCTCTTATATATACTAGCTAGGAAAGTCAGTGCGGATTCATACAAACTTATTCCTCCATCCTATATAAATTATTGATCTCACGTCTATTGCAGGGAACTAAAACCCCTCTCATATTTACTGGCTCATCCTTAGCAGTAAAATTCGCATTGGCATAGAACTCAAAAACAATCCACTAACTCCCTTAACATTACTTTCCCAATAGGCTTGAGTAACTTGCTCCCAATTTCGATGCTTTATGAAATTGTTCACTCTTTTATCATACTTGTCCGACAAATTAATTTCCTTTCACAAAAGAACTCCCAACGTAAAATTTTCTCATATCGGTCCTTGGCCTCTTTACAAATGAAAAATTTAGATTTAAAAGGTATAGACTCTTCTTTGTTTGGGTTTCTAGAGGTAGATGCCTCAAAATTATTTACTCTACTTTGGCTAAGTTATTTCCCTGTTCTTTCCATTTTCATCCAATTTCAAGCAACTAACACAACACTGCAACATAACTCGGTCTTCGAACAACCTAAAAATCACAATGCATGTAACATGGATAATGCATATGCCAAATAACGCAAAGACATCAACTAAGTCTCCATTGGTAATATTAATGCTCACATTCACACAATCTTGCAAAACCTATCCTAAAACCTTAAATCTACAATTTCATACAATATCATCAAAAGTTTTAAAATTCAATGCATAACTAGATGAAATTGTTAACGTATCTCAATGACGAATTAATTTTCACCGTAGATCACTCCTCCAAGTCTTTTCACTCCAAGCCCTCTAACTTTTATCACCAACTAGATCACTAGCACTATTTAGAATCTAAATCCATAAATCTAAGCTTTAGCTCTCGACTTGTGCTAAAAAACAATGTACTTATTTTTTCACTCTAAATCATTAGGAACTCACTAATCTCATTTGAAAATGATCAAAGTTTTGCTCTAGAAGGATGTATGCTTGGTGGTTGTGGTGGGGTTTTGGTGCAAGTGTGAAGAATGGATGCAAAATAGGGTTTAAACCATTTTGTTTGACCTTGGCGTCATGCCTTATAGGCACGTCGCCCTGACAGCACCGCCACTGAGTCAATGATACTGTGTGGTATTTTCCATTTTTTTAGCCTGTTGCCACCTCGGCGCTGTGGCTTGTACTCATAGCATTGTAGGTAAGACCTTACCCACGACGTCGACTTCACAACCCACATCTCCGCGTAATTTTTTTTGCTAATTCTCATTCGGCACTCCTCCGACTTTATGTATAAGTCACACAAAGTGTCAAAACCTTATAAAATCCATGAAAATATAAAAACTAATAAATTTCACCTTTGATTCGCCCATGCGCCTTACCTTTACTGCTTTAAACTCATTTGCTCATTTACGCTCTTTTAATGAGGTTACGAGATATTTCCATTCCGATGAATCATAACCCGGAAAATGGCATTTCCCGCACATTCAATACAAATTTTTGAACGTTAGAACTAAAACATTTTATTTGTAATTATTGAACTAAATAACTAACTAATAACTAAAATTCAAAAACCTGAAATCTAAAAACTTAAAATTTAAAACACTGGGCTGCCTTCTAGTAGTGCTTAATTTAATATCATTTTTCTAATGACTTTTTACTCATTTAATCTGAGTTAATATTGAGAAGCTCCATCTACAAAGTGGAGATTATGATGATATTCACGTTCAGATGTACTACTTAATCATCAACAAAGAAAACTTTCTCAACATCATTGCCCTCATTGATACTCATCGTGGTCTTTCGCTCTCTTACGTACAAATTTGCTTTACCGGTGTTCAAGAATGGTTACCTAAGTATGATAGACACATCATCGTCCATATCGTGGTTTATGACCTCGGAATCTGTGATGAATGTGAATATAACAACTTTCACATGCACATTCGAAACTCTTCCTATAGTATGTATCAAAATACAATTTGCTACTTGCAAATTCGTCGTATTAGGACAATTGATCTTCAAGTCGAAATGTATCATCTTCATAAGTGGCATGACATTGATTGAAGCTTCCACATCAAATAAGACATTTCTAAAATGGTGTGCGTCAATTTTTATTGGTATGCTTATCTCTCCAAGATCTCTCCCTTTGATAGGTTGAAGTCGTGGGATGAACTTGAGCTTTGGTTATGGTTTCTTTGGAACAACTTGATGTCACTACCTTATGGGCCTCCTACAGGAGTCCCTTCATTTTTTTTCTTAGCCTTTGATTATTGCTTCTCTTTCTTCTTCTGCAAGGCATTGATTTTTTGCTTTTTTGAAACCATCAAGCTCATCTTGCCTCAATTCTGTGTTGTGCTCATGCATCTCTTCATGCTTATACATTACTTGGTCTTTTTTGGCTCCTTTGTTGTTGTAGTACTCATCATGCGAATGACACTCGAATTCTCTTTGGGATTGGTGACGGTGTTGCTAGGAAACAATCATTATTTTCTTGATTTCAAGGCTATAGCGACCAATTTACCTCTCTAAGTTCTTTATGGATTGTGATTGCTTATTATCCATTCTTTTCATAGCTTGCTTTATTCCTTCCATCTCTTTCTCGTTCTTCTCATGGCGCTCCCTATCTCTCACTTCCATGGCTTGCAAATACTTCTCAATTCACTTTAAAAAAGTCATCTCTTCCCTCTGCCCCAACATCCCTTGTTGGACTTGTTGTTCGAAGCCTTGAGTTAATTTCAGTGCATTATTAGGATTTCAATAAAGAAAAATTCAGGTTGTTATTGATATATCCTTGATAAAATCATTAGGGAGCCACTCCTCTTGGCCTGAAATTGTTCTCGTAGCTTTGTTGTTCATGAAATTGATGTCTTCATGCTCCATTCCCTACTTTACATCCATTTGGTTTACCACAATGGCTTGTTGATTCATGGGTTAGTGTGCTACTTGTGGACCTTGATGTCCTATCTGAAGTTTCGCCATCTGACTGCTCAAATTTGATAGATGCGCCATAATTGCTGCTTGCAAGTCAATCTCGTAGACACCTGCTTGTTTTCACACTGTGGAACGTATACCGACCGTATAAATTTTGAGACATAAAATCAAGGAGATCCGATGCTCCATCCTCATCCTTGGTAGGTAAAGAGCCACTTGATGCAACATCTACAAGTGTTCTCATAGTGTGGTTCATCCCATAGTAGAAAATCTGGAGTTGTACCAATTTCACGTATTTGCCTACCAGACATCTCCTCAGCATCTCTTTAAATCTTTCCCAAGCCAAGCTAAGAGACTCGGTGTCTTCTTGCTTGAACTAATTAATCTTAAGTTTTCTTTCGCTGACCTTCACTTGGGTAAAAAACTTGTTGAAGAATTTTTCATTAATTTCTACCCATGAAGTCATACTCCCTACATTCAGCCCTTGGAACTAGGAATTTGCTTTTCCACCCAGTGAGAATAGAAAAAGTCGCATCCGGATTACCTCTTTTATAATTATTGTCACCAAAGAATTCTTAACATGCGTAACTGGATCATCAATAGATAACTTGTTGAACATACTAGTTTACACTATGTTTATCAGAGACGTTCTTAGTTCGAACTCGGTGGTGTTGGTTGGAAGCCTTGTCACTCCATTGTAAGTCCCTTGAAGTTCTAGCTTGAAGTAGTTACGAAGGCATCTTTGTCCTTGCACTCTCTTACACTACCAAATTACCTTATGGTTGGTTATTCCTGCAGCCCTGTTTTTGGTTTTCAAGCTTACTCCTCATCCATTTTGCCTCATTTCCTTTCTTTTTTCCTTTGTTCGTTCTATTAATCTCTAGGTCAAAAGATACTAGGTCGTTCTCTCCCTTGCTACGCATGCACTATGTATCCCTAAAAGAAAACATAAAAAGATCAAGTGCAAAAAGTCAAACCGAAACTTAACCCTATTTTTTGATATTTGTTTTTCATAAACTTAAAATTAAAGTATTGAAATAAAGCATAGAAAATTTTCAAACTAAGTAATACTAATGGCTACCTGTCCTCGGCAACATGGTAAAAAACTAGGTGTGCGTGCCGTAAGTATAACAGCTTACTCGTAGTACTAGTGTAACCAACTTACATTGATCACATATATCGTCCTTTGGGAAAGGTTCTTGTACTAGTTGTTAATTACCTATTTAACTTGAACTATTGCTAAGGGATTCACTTTTTAATTGGTTTTTATACTAAACTAAACTATTCTAACAAATCAAATTAACTTTACTTGAATTCTTAAATTAAGGACATCTTAGTTCACAACTTCGCCTAGGTAATTTAATACTATGCTTTGTATTCATGTTTACTTCTCAATATATTGTGAGCAATGCCTAATTAGAATAAACATATTTCCTTTAAATCTACTTCAACCAACTGTCGTGACGGAGAAGATTCTAATGTGCAAACTAGAAGTCCACCTATCAGTGTGAATAACGTAAGTCTACAATCCACGCCTCTCTAATCAATAACTATTTATTGATGTTGTGTATTTTACAGTTGTATCATCATGTCCCCATTAAAAGCTTCAAAGGGCATGATAACTTCTAAAGCCTAAGTTCATTAAACACATGATAAAGATGTCTAAAGCATTACGCTTAAAATCACTACAAATTCTAACTATTGCACTTTTCATTATCACTTTTCGTTCCGATTTAAAGCATAAAATTCATACCATGTGATCCATTGATCCCTAAGATAAATAGGCTATTGAAATACACACATCACAATTCATAATGTAAATCATTGCAAATCAAAGATGAATATAAATTATTACCTTGAATTTAATCAAAGAAACCAAACTTGAATTGTAAATTTAAAGTCTTTAATGTTTTCTTCACATAAACTCCTTAATACTCGAACTCAATGTAAAACCTATGTTAAATTATTCTAATGGTGGCTAATAGTTGGTATGTCATGAGTTACCACGCCCTACTACCTATTTATACTCCTTAATAATAATTAGAAACCCTACTTTCCAATTTACCTCGTATTAAACTCCACTATCTATTTCCTACATATCGGGCAATGTCACTTACTGCCCTGACACCGCATGTGTTAAGCCAAGGCATCGCCACTGCACCGGCTCTCCATATATATTTCCTACATATCGGGCAATATCGACGTTGTCCCCTATACTCCATTGTGCCGCACTACGCCAGACCTCCAGAGTTCTCATTTTTTCTTCTATTCCACGTCGTGCATTTCGTTCCGTTGTGCCCTTTCTTCTCACAGTGTCACCTTGTGTTGCCACCGCACCAAATGAGGTTTTTGTGGGTTTTTGCTCTATTTCTTCCCCTTTTTCCTCAATTCCTTCCTTTACATCTTAATTCCATAAAAATGCAATAGCACCATGAATTAGCACTTCATTAAGGATATTTATTCTAAATATACGAAAAAACTAACCTTATAGATACATATAAATAATCATTTATCAGCATTGTATGTATTTCTTGGCGTCGTCTCTAGACTTTCACGACGCCGCTATTGCGTTGGTCATCCTTAGCCTATTTTCTTCACTTGCTTGCTCTCTCATGTTGTGCCTTTCCTTCCCACACTGTGCCTTCTTATCCTATAGTGCCACACTACTTATTAAGCTCATTTAGGGACATTGATACTAAATATATTACTAAACTAACCTTATACATAAGTCTAAATAATCACTTATCACCTATCTTTCAATTTCGCGCTCCGAAACACACGAACATCGCATTTAAGTCTCAACTTGACTTTATTTCGCGACTAGTAGAGTGTAGTACACAAACTAGGCACGCGATACGCAAAAATAATATTTAACTTATGATATTCAGTCTGAAATGAGTAGATCCCACCTCAGATACTAATTTCCAATTAAAATCAGAATTCACTTAATTAGCCTCCTAATCAAGTTTATGAAATTCTCAGATTTCACATGAGATGAATTGAAAATGAATTGTTTTGGTTATGTGATTTCTATGCAGGGTGGTTTTTTTGAGTATCCTAATCCTTTTAAGATGGAGAGAGGTGAATCTAGTGGTGCGAACAAAGATAGAAGAGGTACCCAACCTAGTACGGGTAGGGTTAACCAGTTACCACCACTTAGATCTAGATCTGAACCATCGTAGGAACTTAAAGTCTTTTATGGGACTAATTTTGTGAACATGAAAGCCTAGTGGCGGTACAACAGTGATAAGAATGCCAAAAATAGAAAACCTCTAGCGTAGAGAGGGTTTGCAATTAAGAATACAATTTATGATAGATGATTTCCTTTATCATACAAGAAAGGGTGGGCGTTCCTCACTAGGGGCTACTAGAGGTTGGCATAGCACCCCAATGATCCAAATTTGATCAAGTGGTATGAGGAGATTATTCATGAGTTCTATGCCAATAGACACGCGACTAACGACAATGAGAGGGTAATGGTGAGAGGGATATTAATTGATAATAGCCCTATGATCATTATTACCTATTATGTTCTACCCACATTCAATGACTTTGGCGATAAGGATATCTATCATGACTTGTATTTGGCAGATCGAAAGTACCCCTACCAAAAGTAAAGTAAACCCTCACATATTACCATGAGCACAGTCGGGTCTATGCAACCAATAATTACCTAAAGAAAGACATTAAGACCTACTTCATGAATACTTTGAAAGTCATGTCATATTTCATTGATGCATTATTCTACCCTACTACCTAGCATGGTGACATTACTTGACCCCCCTGCGATGCTATACTATATTTAGGCAGGAAAGGGTCGTACAGACGTTAGAAGATACATACAAGTTTTTATTCATAATAGGATGCACGCGAATAAAAATAAAAGTTTTTCCTATTCCATCCTCATTACTGACCTATTTTGATGAGTAGGAGTGTCGACCGTTGGTTTAACATTCGATATCCCACCATAGCTGACCCTGACTAACGATGATTTTTATGCTTTAAAGCCACTAAAGGAGGAGGACTCTAAGGAGGAGGAAGACCGAAGGATGATACTGGCTTAAGAGACGAACTATTACAAAAATATTAGGCATAAACTTAGGCTAGAAGAGCTAACATAAGTAAGAGAGGTAAGGCTGGAGCTTCTCCATCATCCGTACCACCACTAGATGAAGGATGTGCTCATCTAATGAGTTGAGGAAACGATCCTACAAAACTAGAGAGAGCTTCATAGATTCATGTATTATGGGATGATGAGAGAAACATATACGCCATCATCCTGATTACAAAGCCTTTCTGATTTTCGGACAATCCACTTATCATGATCTCAGGGAATATAATATAAAGAGCTCTTGAGGAGTATGTGACCGCCATTCCTTCCTTATCTACACAGCGAGCACGAACTCCATAGCAGGGCAAGTTAGAGCAGTACCAGATTGACTCTACTGATTTTGAGAGTTCTTTTTTATTTTCCCTGCTTTCATATGTAAGAGAGATTATTTGTTATCTTTTGTTATATAATTATGAGGAGTTACGATTTAACTTTATGCCATGATTTTGAAACCTCACCACACAACACCATGAGTGCATACATTTTTATAGTTTACCTTTGTATCCACTTTATTTTTATCTTTCATATTCCCATTTCACTTGTACTTTTGGAATTGTATAGGTTATCTATTACTTTCTTGAACTTTGAGGACAAGGTTCAAGTTATGTTTAAGGGTATTGCAAGTATACAGGATTGGATTATCTGGAATGGATGAACCATATGGTAGAAGTTTTCTTGCAAAATCTTTGGATATTTTAAAATATTTAAAAGAGGAAATATAGGTAATACGATTTCATTTTTCATTAATGGGATTGATGGTTTGATGACAATATACATTTGTTATCTTTTTCTCTTCTCTATCTTTATTTCATTGATGTGTTATGCATTGAAGCGTGCTTAAATTAGTACCTAATGGTGGAAAATTGAGGATATTTGTGCATTAATAATTGCCATTGAGAGAAAAGACTTTATGTAGAGTTCAAGTGAAAACCTTGATCTTGTAATTGGTTTACTATACCGATACTACACCAAAGAGTTCTATTGTGGAGTTGGACTAATGCTAGATATCAAAGTGGTTAAAAGGTCAAAATCGAGCAAGTGTTAATAAATCTCTATAGATTCCTAGACAAGTTTGCATACAATTCGATATTGAATGTTGGTTTTAGACTATGTTGAGGAGGACATAGAATTTTTTTGCTTTAGCAAATATCCTTAGCTCACCTATCATTATTCCCTAGTTAGACATTTTAAGTAAACCCAACTTGATTGTTTCATCACTTATCATTAAACGTATAACCCATTAGCCTTATTAACCTTTAAATCTTGTTAAACAACTTACTTGAACATAGTGAAAATGAAAAGGTACAACATGAGTATAAAACCTCAACTGAGAGGTTAATGAGTGAAAAACTCTCACCCAAAACAATTTGGAGGGAATGAAATTTTCTTCAAAAAACTTAAAAATGGAATGGGTCAAGATCATGAAATGAAAAAAAAATGATAATAAAGTCCTCTAATAAAAGATTTAGTTCGAATGCTTATAGCTAGATTAAGTCTGTTTCTCGAATGTTTTGAATTCTTTAATTTTTTTCCTTGATACCCCGCCCCAGCCAAAATGTTTGCATCCGTACCGTGAACAGGCGGTCTGACCAGCCCGAATCGTCTCCTGAAGTGTCTGGCCACGCCATCGACCCCAAAAGACGTCCGGACTTGCTTATCTGTTCTTTTTACCATAGATTTTCATGTTTTCCAAGGTATAATTTTTTTAAAAATCATTAGGTTCCTTTTTCAACAATTAATTTAAATTCAAGTATGTGTGAAATTTGGTGAACATATAATAAAATACTGGAAAGTAAATAAGAACCTAAGTGGGGAAAGCCTCTGTCATATCATCAGTACTATTAATCCAAGTTGAGAAACATGTCCAAAGGTATCCCATAATCCATACAATAACAAAAATCTAAGTTGTCCTCTCACTGGTGCACCTTGCTCTTCCCTCGATAACCGGACGATGGATCTGTGTTCCAAAAGGCCCCAACAAGTGAACATCAGGGGTCTTATAAAAGTCACAATATAATGTATTCGAAAATGAATAGTATATGTAAATTGCATGAATTAAACACGATTTAATCCTTTTCTAGAATGAATAGGCGGTTCTCAAGAACCCCTTATGCATGGACCTATCCTAAATCCCGTCGACCCGACGGGGTTCAACATCGATGATCTGGGAGGTCCCTTCACGCAACTTAGTGAACTTGAGCAGCACTGTCGTATTATAACCCCATCGTAGGAAAGGCCAGAAGGCATAAGAAATTATCTAACTGTCGTACTGGCATGAGGGTAGAAGATTGTCATATAGTCATCCCTAGAAGTTGCTGACTGGCCGGAGGGAAAGAGTTTTTGCTGTCGAAGGCAACCCATTTAATACTCGAAGACGACTCCTAATGGTCTCAGTGTCCAGATGCATGGCCACATGTAATTATAATGTTGTGCACATCTAACTATACAATTTTGGTATGATAAATGATAAAGTTTATAAATTCTTAGTGTTCACAAACCTCGCGTGAGGCGTGCCTAAGCCCGACACGCGTCTAATACCTTGTGGTGCGTGATGATGTCCTTACCAAGTTATCGTCGAGCCTTAGTCACAAATGTCAGCATTACAGCGTAAATTGAGTTCTCAAAACCCATAGAACCCCATGCATGTATCTCGAGAAAACCATTAAAATTTTATTAAAATTTTATGTTTTACTAACACAACACTGTGTGTGGCGCAGGGCATTCATGCAAATGTATAAAAGAATCTTAAGTAGAAGGAAATGGAAACAAATGCCCTACTTGATTACTTACCAAAAACCATGCAACATCCTAAGCTACTTCGGCAACCACTCGCCTCAAACTACGCGTCCAATACCTGAAACTAGTTCTTTCGGCTCCTGGTATCGGTTTTTATTAATTTAGGTGTGTAAGGAACTTATTTGAATACTTTTAAGTGATTAAATGACACTATCACTCCTCTCACCTTAACTGGGTCTCATTTTTTTGTTAACCTGGCATTGGCATAGAACTCATAAACAATCTTATGCACTCCAGAAACCTTATTCTCCCTAAAGTCTTGCATGAATTGCTCCGAATCCTATTGCCTAATGAAGTTATTGACTCTCTTATCATACTTGGTCGGGAGATTGATTCCTCTCTCGCAAATGAATTCCTTATTTTGGATGTCCTCATACCTCTTCTTAGCAACCTTAAAAATGTAAAACTTCAACTTGAAAGGCCTAAGGGCATCCTTATTTTGAGTTCTCGAGTGATGTCTCATTGTCATTAGCCCTAACTTCATTAACTTGACTTCCTTACCTCCTCATTCTTGCCATCATCACAATAGCTCACACAACCACAACTATTCAACCACGGGTCTTCAAATCGCCTATAATAAAATTTTCATTCACAAAGGTCATTCACATGCCAAATTAATTGAAAAGGTCATACACTAATGTAACGGCCTGAGTTTTAATTCACTGTTATTAATTACGTGGTTGCAGATGTGGCTGACAACTCGTGGGACCCGCAGCTAGGAAAATGCACGCTTGGAGCTAGGTAAATTGTTATTTTGTGTGCTGATTTGTTTAATTTGCAATTTTTATATTGAAATAGGATAAATGACATAGCAATGTGTGTGATTATATTACATTTGACGTGCGAGACCGTATGTTAAGTATTTGCCTCGATATGCATGTCGACCCGAGTACCAGGTTGTGTAATAGACTAAATACTATGCCGGGGGAAATAATACATGCATAAAATGAATAAAATGGATTGAATAATTAATACGGAATGTATATTTGGTGGTTAGGGACATGGTAGTACGCGTATGACGAGATTCGAGAAGCGAAAACCTGGCGTAGGAACACCCGAAACACGACTTTTTAAGTTAAAGACAAGGGTGAATGGAGGAAATTGAGTTCATTTGATTTCCTAGAGATGCAGAAGTGAGGAGAGATGCCAAAACACCTATAAAAGTAACCTTGACTTCAAACTCACCACCTTTTCTCTCTCCTTATCTTTTATCCGAAAATTGAAGAGAGCAAACCAGGGTTTTGAATATTCAACTTGGTGATTTGAGGAGCTTGGAGTGGGGTAAATCATCAAAGCAAGGTGAGAATCACAAACACCTCAACTTTCTTTATCTTTTGATCTCAATTATGGAGGTGTTGGTGTGAATCCAATAGGGATTGTTTAGAGGTTGTTGAGTTGTTGTTTTGGTAGGTTGTAAGTGCTATAAAGTTGAGTGGTTGGTGTTTTGGTTGTTGTTGTTTTTGGTAGAGGGGTTTAGAACCCATAATTTTCAACAGAGCTGTTGTCCAGAACACGATTAGCGCAATAATGACATCATCTAGCACGCTAGATGACAGTTAACGCCCTAGGCAAAAAGATAGCACTAATGTTCTTCCTGACAAAGAACGTATAACTGCTTGGGAATCTAGCGCGCTAATTCCCAGACCTAGAGCGCTAGATCCTGCAGTTTTGAAATTATATTTGCAAAGTGACTTAAAACACATCCAATTGACTAAAAGTCAATTATAAATGGACATAGGTTATTTTGGGCGATAATTTGGGATATCTGGGACTACGCGGAGCCGGACCTGGGGTTATTGACGGGACACGGAGTGTGGTTTGAGGTGTGTAGTATCCCAATTGAAATTTCTTGAGCAGTACTTTATTTTTGCTTTTGAATTCATATTCTGTCTTTAGATACTCTATTTCAGTGTGATATAATGGATGGACATTGAGGCTTTCCCTCCGTGCCATTTCTATGTGTACGTCCACTTGGCCATAACACGTGTGCCAGGGATCTCGGTGTATAGGTCGACCCGAGAGTCACGTCGGGGCACGTGTGGGTGCGTCGTTGGTTCCATGCTGACCACCTAGACGATCTAGATACTAACCTTGCTTGAGTGCTACTCACCGGCAATAGTATTTTAGGAGTTCGAAGTATGGTGCTAGTCTGACCCTAGGCTCTAGGAACACACTTTGAGCTTTCATTATTACTTATGCATGCAATGAGCACAGTTGCTTGTTTTTATTTTCGCATGTTTCTTTAATAGTTTTATTTTAAATACCAGTATTTACTTTCCGTATTGCTCACTTAAATTTCTTGGGAATACTCACTCTGGACTCGTCATCAGCCTTTTTATGATGGCTTGAGTGCAGATCCTAGTACGAGCAGTGGCAAAGGCAAACTTCCAGAATACTTGTGATTCAAAGACATTGAGAAAGGCTTGTACATTTGCACTATACATATTTTGTTTTATTTTGGGATTTGGGATTGTGAGATACCTCAGGACTCTATACTTTCGATATTTTGATACATTGATGTACATTATTGGTCTATGATGATATATGGGTTTTCCACACTAGGTATCAGAGTGTAAATTCATGGCTATAATCATTTATATTTTGAATGTTATGATAAAGACTTCCGCTGTGATTTATTATGGTTTAAAATGATATTAGCAGATGACTAGTTTAGTGACAATTTAGACGGTAAATTGTTGTCTATTGAGGTTAATAATTAAATGGTGAATGAGATGGCATGTAGGACACAGCTGCCGGTGGTAGGGCAAGTTGTGGGCCCTCATTGGTCCCTGCTGTGGCCCATTTGGAAAATAGGTCGTTACATTTTGGTATTAGAGCAAAGGTTAGTGAACCTCAAGGAATTGAAAATGTACTCTGATACGGTTACATTTGTGGTATAATTTGAGGTTAAACCTGATGAATAAACTTTAGATGTAGAAACCCAAAGGAATTGCCTAGAGTCCTAATTGGGAAGTGAGGTGAGATGGGTAGACATCAGGCGATATACGTGTTATATTTTAGTTGTATTATACATATGATACACGTATATTGGTATTGAGGCTAACTGGAAGCACGTTCTTTGATGCAGATATCGATGGACAGACAACCATCTGATACCACTCAGCGTGAGGTCGGAGATACTAGTGATCCGACGAGACCGACTTTAACATTGGAGTCATTAACGCGGACTATTGATGATAGGTTCACGATGCTTAGAGATGATGAGAGCTCGAGATGCTTGGGAGACTACGACAACTCCGACTACAATTTTGCCTGCACCAATGACAACTACTCACGCAGTCGTAACTCCTACTACAACTAAGGCTCAGGTGAAAGTGGTAGTATACGAGACATTGGCCGAGAGGGCTACACTAGTAGTGGTACCAGTTGAGGTTGCAGTGGTGCTTACACCTGCGACTACTGAGCAGCCAGCAGTGGCGTCTACTTCTGGGAGCCTTATGACAGTTGAGGCGAAGAAGATGAGGGACTTCATTAAGTTTTCACCAGGATATTTTTATGGGGCCGGAGATCCAGAGGTAGCCCGGTGGTAGCTGTTATCGCATGAGCAACTACATGACTTGCTTCGGGTCGAGGAGATTGATCGGCCGAGGTTATCGCATTTCGTCTTGAGAGCCGATGTTACGATTTGATGGACTACCTACACTGCGACTCATCCTGCTGTTACTACTTGGGCAGAGTTCCGAACGTTGTTCATGGATGAGTACATACCTATAGAGGTCAGGGTTCGATTAAGGGAGGAGTTTTTGTCCCTGGTTCAGGGTGATATGTCGGTCACGGTATACATGGAGAGGTACCGATACCTATTATCATACTCCATGGACATGGCAGGTACAAATAAACTACATATATATTACTTTGTCCGAGGTTTGAATGAGAGGATTGGGAGCAGAGTTGTATCAAGTGGAGCTCATACACTAACAGAGATTTATGACAGGTCCCTCGCACTCGAGACATACCTAGTTCAGAGGGCCAGTTGATTAGCGATCTAGGCTATGCTGTAGGGTCAGCAGAGTCAGCCAACTTCAACTTCTCAGTTTGAGTAGAGACCAAAGAGACAGAGGAGAGACTAGGACCGACAGAGACAGGGACTAAGACCTTGCCGAGGTGATTGACAGACTTATCAGGGTTGCAGAGGCTAAAGAGATTGTCGTGACGACAAAGATCGATGTGATGATCGTCAGTTGGTATATTCTACTGCTTTTGCACCAGTTGATCAGCCTAGACAGCAAAGGCAGGATAGAGGTCAGAGAGGCCAGAGTCGAGGCCATGGTCAGGAAAATAATTACAGAAGTTCTGGCAGATCAGAGACTCATGCGTGTTATAGATGCGATCAGGTTTGACATATTGTGGCAGATTATACCAGACCAGTACTACTACCACCACAGACAGAGCAGGCCAAAGATAGGGCTCAGGCTGCACCTTTTTAGGCCGCAGAACTGGATATGGAGGTAAACAGACAGCTTGTTAAGGGTACGTTATCTGTTTGTGGTATTCCTATGCATGTTATGATGGATTTTGGTAATACGTTGTATTTTATTTTCTAGACGCATGGTAGGAGAGTTACGATTACTTGGACAGACCTTAGATACACATCTTGTTCTCAGGACGGCAGCTGGGGATAAGATTTACCCTAATCGGATATGCCGAAATTGTGTTGTGGAGATTGAGGGACATTAGCTACCGACTGATTTGAGAGTGCTATAGTACTTGGAGTTCGACGCGATATTTAGGATGGATTGGTTGTCATTTTATCACTCACAGATCGACTATTTCAGCAATATGGTGACGTTTAACATTGAGGGAATTTCAAGGTTTACATTTTACAGAGTTGCATCTGCATTACCTATTACGCGAGGCAGATTAGCGACGTCGCAGGGGACGAAGGCGTATGCGGTTATGGTTGAGCCGAAACGTAAAATGGTTGTTAAGGTTGAGGATGTTCCTATTGTCTGCTAGTTTCTAGATTGTTCCTTGATGATTTTCCAGGCTTTCCACCACCAAGAGCTGTTGAGTTTATCATTGAGCTGATTCCGAGGACTTATCAAATCTACAGCAGGCCGTATATGATGTCAACATCGGAGCACGAGGAGTTGAGGACCCAATTAGAGGACATACTGCAAATGGGTTTCATTCACCCTAGCATGTTACCTTGGGGAGCTCCAGTTCTTTTTGTGAAGAAAAAAGACGGCTCGATGCGGATGTGTATGGATTATCGAAAGTTGAATCAAGTGACGATTCAGAATTGTTATCCACTTCTGAGGATTGATGATTTATTCGATCAATTGGCTGGGGCCAAATTCTTTTACAAGATCAACTTACGTTCAGAATACCATCAATTGAGGATTCGATGGGAGGATGTGGAGAAGACCGTGTTTAGTACGCGTTACGACCTATTCGAGTTTACAGTCATGTCGTTTGGTCTGACTAACGCATTGGTGATCATCATGGATTTGATGCACTGGGTGTTGAGCCAATTCCTTTATCGATACGTCATTATTTTTATCGATGACATCCTAATATATAGTAAAACTCGTGTAAAACACGAGAGGCATCTCAGATATGTATTAACGACACTGAGAGAGCATCGACGTTATGCCAAGTTCAGCAAGTGTACATTTTGGCTGAGTTAGGTGAAGTTCTTGGGTCATGTCATCAGTGATCAGGGCATATGTTGATGGTGACAAGATTCGAGCGATTATTGATTGGAAGACTCCCGAGTCTGTATCTGACATCCGAAGTTTCTTGGGTTTGCTAAGATATTATAGGCATTTTGTGCTGGATTTCTCGATGATTGGAGCACCGTTGATGAGGCTAACCAAGAAGGTTGTTAGATTTGAAAGGTTACAAGAAAGTAAGGATGCTTTTTGGGAGCTAAAGAAGAAATTGACTTCGGCACCAGTTTTGGCATTACCGGTAGCAGGGAAAGGTTTTTCAGTTTATTCTGATGCATCAGGCATTGGGTTGGGTGTCGTGTTGATGAAGGATGCACACCCAGTGGCCTATTTATCTTGACGGTTGAGACCCCATGAGATAAACTATCCAGTGAACGACTTGGAGCTTGCGGCGGTCGTGTTTGCACTAAAGGCCTAGATGCACTACTTGTATGGTGAGAGGTTCGTGTTGTTCATTAATCACCAGAGTTTGAGATATCCGTTCACTCAGATGGAGTTGAACACACTAATCCCCCTATTCTCGATAGATAGCGCAACCGTTCTCTAAATACTTCTCTTACTCCAATGTACAACCTTGGGCAATCGCTCTCAAGATTTAGCATGTGAATAACATTAACAACTTTGTAGAAACACCTACTCTAGGCAACCTTTGGCAACCGCTCTCAAGATTTAGCCTAGTTCTCAGTGTTATTCACCTAGAACAACAAGTGTGTAAGGTTTCTTACTCTTGGTGATTGCTAGCACTCAACCCAGTTGGTATCATAGACTCAACCTGATTCATAGCAGCTCAATAGGTCTTACGCATAAAAATTTGCAATGAATATACAAACTCTAAACCACCATTGAGACATTGTTAAAAACATAACAAGGATAGAGAACTAAAATGAAATACTATTATTATCAAAAATCGCAACAAGACATAGAAAACAACCTACTACTAGCTAGAGAATTGCATCTCTGACCTAAGTATTAAACAACCTAGACGAACATTTATACTCTACCTTGCTCTACTCTTAAATCATTCTGAATACAATATTTTTTTTTCGTAGAGGTTCCTCCTTTATATAGGTGTGCTTGCGTACAAGAAAGCATCTCATGGGAATAATAACCTTCTAAAAAGTTCGAAAACTTCTATTTTTCGATGTTGGCATCGTCAATGGCGCTGTGGTTATGTGGGTACGACGCTAGGTGGTGACGTGGAAACATATAGAAAGTTTAAGGCAACTAGTCAGTCTGAAACTTCTATCTCAAGACATGGCACCATGGGTCACACCGTCATTTCAAAATCTGGTGTTGTCCATTCAAGTCTGGTACCATGTGTTGCCTTTCCATGATGCCTTCCTTTCCGACGTAGGTCTTCACCAGTGTCGTTCGTACAAGTCTAACTGCGTCAAGCATGCAGAACTTAGTCCAATGTGTGACTTCTTTCCAGATTTTTTGTAAATCACGCACAAATGCTTAACTACCGTGTAAATCTCCAAAGTAAACATATAGAGCCATAAAACCTAACTTTGGAATTCATTTACATATCAAAAATCCTATGAAAAGTGCATAAATAAAGACTCACCAAATACCCCCAAACTTAGAACTTTGCACGTCCCTAGTAAAGGGTTATCCAACTACAACGATTAAACATGTTATAACAAAATTGTGGGATGTTTTCGCAAAGTCTTTATAACTACTTTGCATAATAATGGAGTCATTTCAATTAAAATTTGGTCACTCTGTTTAACGAGAGACTTAGAATTTTTGAAGGCTGGTCAAACATGGTCACCTTTCCAACAAAACATTCTTTCAACACTGGAAGCATTAAAAACCATAACCTTTAACTTATTTATAAGTTTTTTAGGTCTGTTCATCAAAGCAGTGGATCCAAACTGATCTCTTTATTAGACGGATTCTTTTAAACGGACTTTATCACCATTTTTCGCATATTTGCAAATCTTCACACCTTTAAGAGTCTATATCGCGTTTTTAAAGGTAGGCTATTATATGGTTCATGACATTGGAAAGACTCACTTAACCTAGTTACAAGCATTCGTGCTAAATCTTTACTTCTTTATAGGAGTTTCGTATTTACGAACTTTGGCCTTTTATTCAATTAGATATCCTTAATTTCTCCCTTTATATGGTGTTTTTATTGTACAGTCTGTGATGTCCCAAATTCCCAACTTAGGCTCGCCCTGCTTAAACCGATACTTAACCCTCTCGAATACTGAGCTAAGTTAACCGACAACTTAGTAAGCCTTAACCTATGGAACAACTTATAAACATTTACTAACTATTTTCTAGGCCAATTAAAATTTTGTAGAATGACTTCAAGACCTATTAAGTCAACTTAATATTTCAATTATTCTAACTTTACATTTGTAACAAAATTTTGGCAAAGTTTCCTTTGTATTTTAAGTTATCCAAAAATCCAATAACATCTGTAAAAGTTCTTCCTAGACCTATGCAAGGTATATCTAATAGCAATATATTCTATTCATTCACATATATAATTTCTAAGTCTCACAACTATTTCTACAACTACTTTCATCACAACTAAGCACCTGAGTCAACCCCGTGTTATAAATGATTAAATATGAAATAGATAATTTAGTTACAACCATATTCACACACAAATGAGATGGCCTTACGTCTTTCCTACGCCTTCCATTTTGAAAATTCTATAGCGGCAACTAAGGTACCTGGGGAGAAAAGTGGTGTGAGCTAAATATCCACGGGTTTTGTAAAGTGGTAGTCCGCTCTGCAATCAATCATTAAACATAATACCTATTATATTCAAACTAGATTTCCACATTTTAGGTTATGAGACCAATTATCATTTTTTCGGGCATTCAAGATTAATATGAACAAGCATAATAATATATAACAAGATAAAAGCAGCAATGCACAACAAGATAATTCAACAAGGATCAACGATGAGAGTTAATGCCTTAGAGTCAATAGAATTGGCATCTAATATGTCCAATTGGGCAGTAGGCAATAGCTTATCCTTCCCTCGATGTTGCAGGTTAGACAACATGAGGTTCACAAGTCAAATCACCTATTGTCCTATTCAAACAATAGGTCTAGCTTATCCTTTCCTCAATATTGCGGGTTAGACATCAAAAGATTCACAAGTCTGAGCACCTATTGTCCTATTCGAGCAATAGGTCCTAGCATAAGCTTCCCTCAATGTTGCAGGTTAGACAACACAAGGTTCACGAGTCTGAGCACCTATTGTCCCAACACAGCTTATCCTTCCCCAGCACTATGGATCAAACAGCGTGGAGTTCACAAGTTTAAGTCAAAGGCTTCGCAGAGCCATTACGGAGGGAGGGCATACGATGTCTCCGACCCTCTACTATGAGGAACCAATTCAAATCATTAACGTATATCAGTTCAATAGGCATTCAAAAGAATAAAGTAAGAAGAAAATACATGATAAGAAGTATCTCAATGAAAGATATCAAGGCGGATTCCAAGTAATTCATGAAAAATTACTAAAGTAAAATTCTAGCATATCTACTAGCATGACATGATTGATAATAAAACAATCCACACTTACCTCGCTTGTCGCGTTTACCTAAGCCGCTTCATACACCGAGCCTAGTTAAGTCCTCGTCGCGTATCTACAAGCGTATAAGTATAACACATTGTTTAGACTCATTTAGAACTTGTTTAGACTAACTTAGACCATTTAAGGACTCATCGGTTTTCGCAGTTATCTTAATTAAGTCATTCAAGACTTTAAAATCATTCTTTCAAATCAAAAATGACGATTTGAGTAAAACAAGCATGTGGTGATGTAAAATAAAGTAAATCACATAAAACTTTGTTTTCCAACATAAATCAAATGTGATTGACTAATCACATCAAAAAAGGTTCTATCATCACATAAAAAGTCAAGTTCGACTTAAAACTTCCAAATCATATTATATAGTCGAAAACCCATGACTTAAACTAGTTAAGTTCATAACTCAAGAAATCAATCAATGTTTCTTTCATGCCTCGACTTAGTCTCAAACTCCATTCAAGAAGAGGAAACACGACAACTTTTAGTAAATTCGACTAAAACATATTTCAAAGAGACTATAAGTCATATGTGAAAAGCCATTTACTTAGTAGCAATGAAAAATGGCTTATTAAAACAAATGGGAACATGTATCAATCATATCAAGACTTTAAAATAATGAGTGAAATTTCTTTCAAACGTTTGGAAAGGATTTTACTTAAACAAATGGAAACTAGTTATAATCCATTTGTGACTCAAAAGTCATACTAATGATTACTCGATTAAATCAAATCATAGAAACAAAGTTCGATAAAGAATCCACGAGACTTTAAAATCATGCTTTTCCATGAACTTTGTTAAAAGAACAAGTTAAGGTCTCTTTTGACAATTTCTTCAAACAAAAGAGCACGTTATCCACCAATAACTCTTACAAGGCATGATCACTTTTTAATACAATCCCAAATCGTCGATAACATGTAAAAACATTTTCACGGAATGCAACAAACCATAACAACGAGATAAACTCGTCCATAAAATTCATTATATGTGAATTAACCAATAAAATCTCTTTTTAAAGTTAGACTAAGGATCATTAAACAAACTTTAGGAATTGAATAGCTCTTATTGACAAGTCCAGGTTTAAGTGAATTAATAGAGGGAGTTAGAGTCTCACCATGCCTTCAATGGGCTTTTTATCAGGAGGAAGAGTAGTCAATTCCTAAGTACCATTAGCTTCTAAAGCTTGAAATTCAACTTGCATGGCAGAAAGCCAACTAGGGTCTAGCTTAGCTTGTGCATAGGAGGTAGGTTCTTTAATAGTAGAAACAGCAGCCAGAAAGGATTTGTACTAATCAGTCAAGATAGAGAAATCACGTAGGGAAAAGTAAGTGGGCTAGTTGAAGAAGGAAAAAAATAGTCTTTAAAACATCAGTATTAGTAGAGCTAACAGAATAAGTAACAATGTCATTAAGCCACATTGGTTTTTGAATATTGCGTTGGCTCTTTCTTTGAGGCACACTAGGAGGAGCAGGAATAATAGAGTGATCAGACATAGAAGTAGGAGAAGAAACATCAATTTGATCAGCCACAGCTGGCTGATCAAACAATTGGAGGATTAGGTAAGTCAGGAGAAAAAGTAGAAGAAAAAGGTGAAAAAGAACTAGGATCAGATAAGTCCTCATCAGGAACATGAATAACATCAGAAGAAGTATAAGAAGAAGACAACATTTTGAAAAGAAAGTAGTTTTCAAAGAAAACAACATCACGAGAAACAAAAACAGACCCAATGAGAATGTTTTAGAGATGATAAGCTTTTTGGCAGGAGCATAACCAAGAAAAACATATTTAGAAGCTTATGGATCCAACTTATCCTTTTGAGGAAAAGTATTTGATGCAAAACATAGACATCCCAAAGATTTAAGAGAAGAAAAATCAGGAAGTTTATTAAAAAGAACTTGAAAAGGAGACTTCCAAGCTAGAATAGAAGAAGGAAGTCTCTTAATGAGATAGGAAGATGTACGAACATCATCTCCCCATAATTCTTTTGGTATGCTAGATTGAAAAATAAGTGCCCTGGTTACTTAAAGTAAATGACGATTTTTTCTTTCAACCATACCATTTTGCTGTGGAGTATAAGGAGTAGTTTTTTGATAAATGATACCCAATTGTGAATGCAAAGAAGAAAAATAATAATTGACAAATTCTAATCCATTATCAGTTCTAATATGTTGAACAAATGAGTGGAATTGAGTATGTACCAAATGTAAAAAATGCTCAAGAACTTTAGTTGTGGTAGATTTATCGTTTAGTAAATAAATCCATGTAAATCTACTAAAATCATCAACAATGGTTAAAAAATAATGAGCACCCTGTAAAGAAGCTTCCTTATAGGGACCCCATAAATCCATATATAAAAGTTCAAAAGGAGCCAATGATTTTATACAACTCAAAGGAAAAGAAAGTCTACATTGTTTAGAAAATTGACAGACATCACAAGGAGTATCGTACAAATATGATACATAATTAGAAATGACATTATCAAGATGTTTAAGTACAATATTGGAAGGATGCCCCAACCTAGTATGCGATGAAAAGGAACTACTAGCTGTATTACAGTAAGCTAGTTCATTTATTGTATTGTCAAGAACACAAGCAAAAGAATGAAGAACCTCAGTGTTGAATGATTTTTGATCAAGAATGTAAAGCCCTACTAACAGCTTGCCAACTACAAAAACCTGAGAAGACTCAAGGTCCTGTAGAACACAAAATGTGGGGTGAAAAACAAATTTAATATCGGCAGAATGTGTAAGTTTACTGACTGATAAAAGATTTTATTTAAAAGCCGATAGGTATAATAAGAATGGAAGGTAAGGTTGGGAGTTAGATGAACATCACCAACACAAGTAACTTGGCTAATGGAACCATCTGGTAGATAAACTACTGTAGGTTTGGGTAAAGTATCAAACTTAACCGTCATGGAAAGATCAGTACACATGTGATTTAAGGCTCTTGTGTCTACTATCTAAGAATCATTGCCAATTATCACATTTGACCAATAAGCCTGTGAGTGAATAATACCTTCAAAATCTGGAACATACGTTATATTGGCATGAGAATAAGCATTACCAGCAACCACTTGCTTCCCTTTCAGGTACTTTTCTATGCCCTGTTGTATCATATTGGCCATGTTTAGCTGAATTATCTCCAACTGTTGAGCATAATCATCTATGTAGTCCATAGGTGATTCAAGAAGATTATCATATGTTTTTGATGAATCAACTCCAGATTTCTTGTCACCAATCTTCTCACTAGATCTTTCACCAAACTTTTTGTACCATTCAGAAGATCCATGTAGTTCGAAACAACTATCTTTAATATGCCATTTCCTTTTGCAAAAATCACAATACAACTCATATTTGTTTACAAACTTCTTGTGATGCTTTTTTTTAACTCCCTTGTTTCCAGAATTTGGAGTATTCTGGACAAACATAGCACTCTTAAGATGAGGTGCAAACAACACATTCACTTCCTTTTGCTTTTCCACCCTCGGAGTCATTGAATAAGGTTTGTTAATTCTTGGAAGTGGATCTTAAACAAGAATCTGATTCCTCACATGATCATACATGTCATTAAGACCCATCTAGAATTGCATTAGTTGATCAATAGCTTCAAGCTCCATTAGTGTATTCAAAGCTCCACAATCACACCTAGGTTTAGGTGTCAAACAAGCAATTTCATCCCAACTTCTTAAGTTTGATATAATAGCTTGAAACTGATAAATCTCCTTGAGAGATTGATCATATCTCTCTTGAGTTGATACAAAAGAGGTCAATTGCATTCACCAAAACGTTCTTGCAATTCATTCCACAATGCAAAAGCACTTGAAGAATAAAGAAAAGCACCAACAATCTCTTTACTAATCGAATTCAAAATCCAAGAAGTGACCATGTAATCAACTCTCTGCCATTTCTCAAACAATGGATCATATTCTAAAATTTTCAAGTGTTTACCATTAATAAAACCTAATTTCAGTTTCGATCCCAAAGCAATCTTCATAGCACTACTCCAAGAATGATAATTCTTACCAGTTAAAGTGTTGGACACTAAAATTAGGTTTGGATGATTTGAATTCAGCAATTGAAATGGTCCTTCATTAACAGAACCGACACCTGTACCTCCATTGATATGATCAACTTGAATACTTCCATTAACAGATTCAGCTCGAGCTCCCCCATTGATGGAACCAGCTCTAACACCACCATTGATAGAACCAGAACCTCCAAGAATACCATTGACTCTAATAATGCCATTACTGCTCTCCATTCCTTCAAGTACTTGTTCATTCATTGTGATTCACAAAACAAGAATCACTAAGTAACAAATATCAAATCAGATTTCAACAACTCAAGTAAACTAATCGATTTCACTTAGAAATCAAGATCAAATGCTTTATAGATCAAAAGTTAGGGCACAAAATCGTAATCCTGCTCTGATACCATGACCTCTTTGATTCCTAAACAGGGCATTGATTATTTATCATTAAAACTCAATAACATAGTTACACCCTTATATATACATTGATCTCTAACTGAGTAACTAATCACATTAACATACTTAACAGACTAACTAATTACTCAGATATTGTTGATTAGGGACTATATTAAACTGTCACACATATGGCGTGACTAAACAAGCCAGGTCATACATCTAGATACCCTTTACATATCACTAGAATCATTTATAATACATTAGTGTTGTCGTCGTTGGTTCGTGCCGCTGCTGGTGGTCTGCCATCCACCTGCTGCCAGTCCATGCCACCTCCTGTTCGTCCTCCCCGGAGCCGCTACTCCTCTCCGGGGTCAAGTCCTGCTAGTCTGTAGCTTCCTCCTCTGTGACTAGGCTTGGCCTCCCTCTTCTTCGTCCGCACAACCGCATCGACGCTAGTCTACGCCGTCTATAGTGCCTTATGTTGGTCCATGTTGCCCCTCCTAGTCGTACGGCAGAGCCGTTCGTCTCTCCCTCTTGTGCGTTCTCTTTGTGTTGTGCGATGTAGGTGGACATGATGAAAATAGAATTTAACCCTTTTTTCTATTTTATCACATTTTCTTTTGGCAAAATATTTTTTTTGGTCCTTGAATTTTAAGTCTTTTATTCTTTTGGTCTCTGAATTTTCATTGTCGTACATTTGGTCCCTGAACTTATAAGTTTTTTATGCTTTTGGTCCCTGAACTTTGAGTTTTTTATGTTTTGGAGGAAAATTAATTTTTTTTTCGACTTTTATTGTTCGATGTGAGTCATTTGGTTCAATAATATAAACCACTTTACTCTTCTTGACTTGTCACAAGTTACTTTTGCTACCCACGTTGGTGGAATTTAACACTTTACACTGGTGGAATGATTAAATGTAGTTACATTGTAAAAGTTCAAAGACCAAATGTGTAGTAATAAAAGTTTAGTGTCCAAAAACATAAAAAACACAAAGTTCAAGGACCAAATCATTAGTTTTACCTTTTCTTTTTAAGTAAGAACTAATCTTACCTCTCCATCCCATCCTCGATTGAAACAACACTTAGATCTAGGGTCAAGACAACTCACTAAAAAATAGATCTAAAGTTTAAGGACCAAATCATTAGCTTACACCACCTTTGTATAGACGTTTATTTGACCAATTAAAATTAAATTAATAGTTTATAGTCTTATCGTCGCACAAACTCGATATAATTTAGTTGATATACTCCTAATAATATATGTAACACACCGCAGCATACCAAACACAAATAAAACTATTTTACATACTCTTCGAAAACGTCGCTAGTCCACGACTCCTTATCGCGACTTAGGATCACAAAAGGTTTAGAATTGAAGTAAATTACTAATTTAGTATTTTGGGTCGTTACATGGTCCCTACTCCATTTTCTATGGATATAGGTTTTTCATTGTTTTTCCCAACCATCAAGTTCTCCGCACCATTTCTTGCAGAACCTATGGGACTATAATTTTTTTTAATCTCTTGTCACCACTTCTCTTTTTTGCTAAAGTTATTTTAGTTCTCCATTGTAGAATCATCAAGCCCATGTTATAGTGAATAAGTCTACTTCTTCCTCTTACAAGTGCTAGATCTTTAAAAATTATACTCTATGTGGATTATTCCTAGTTTTAGAATCCTATAAATTTTAAATTTCCCTGCAAAGTTAATTTGTCCACCTACCTACTTTGATCTCAAGTCATAACTCATCCATACTCTAATTATCTATTAATGTTGTCAAGTAGTTGTAAACACTCTTGTACTTCTTCTAAGTGTGAAGGCAAATAGTTTGACCAAGTTTTTACTCCAAGAATCGATAACAAAGTTTCACTCGTAGGTAACACTCTATAAAAAGTAATACACTAAACTACCTAAAACATGCATGAATTGTTGTACTTATTTCTAAGTGATGAAAGAAGTGGGAGATAAGAAATGGGGTGAAATGGGAGAAATACCACCACGATTCCACTAGAGTTGCAAGTAAATTTGAAAAAGTGTAATGCTTATACCACAGGTCTTTGACCAATGATTCTATCTAACGGTCCACTTACCTAAACACCCCTAAACTTATTTTGAACCTTGTCTTCAAGGTTCAGAACAAGCTAGGCAAACCAAACATAATAGAAATGGTTGAAATAGATGGGTTATATATATAATTTAGTACAATACTTTGTGCAGGGTTAGGAAAATAAGAAAAACAAGAATTAAAACCAATTACTAACTACAAAATTGTTCATGGGCTGCCTCCAAGTAGCACTTTGTTTAACGTCGTTGGCTCGACGAATTTACTTCCCCTTGTCGGGGTATAAATCGATGACGTTTATTGACTGTACGAAGAATCTTGTGAAGACTCGCTCTTTGTCATGTAGGATCTTGCTTTGGTCTTGGAAAAGCTTTATCCTCTTCCCTATCCAGATGCTAATGTATCATAAATGTACGTCGATCAATACTCCAGCTGTCGTCGAAAATGGCAACCCCAACATAAGTGTTTCACATTGGGTATTACACACATTAACCACATAGAAGTCAATGATGAACACAAAATCTCCTATGCGATTAGTTACATTCTCGGCCATCCCTCTAGGCTTTCATCGTCCTATTTTGATATATCACATTTGTCTCAGCATCACCTGTATTACATACTCCTTATAGATTAAATATTTTATATGACATTACGTTTACAGTAGCACCCATGCCACATACCACCCTTGGGAATCTCTTGTATCTGATCTTGGATAGTAGCATGATCATCCTAGGATGCTTGTCGGATTGGAACGGGTAATGAAATTTGTAAAGGGGCAGTCCTTTTTTCTTCGTGGTCAGCCATCCTCACACGATTGGTCCCTCGTTCGGCAAGTTGCAGGTTCTGTGGATGCGTGGTATCGATACGTGTAGCTCTCTGCGAAGGTTTTTCTCCTTGGACTATCTCTTGCTCAATCTCTCTCGCGGCCTCCGTGCTCCATGCATACGCGTCCTTAAAAATCCTTTTTTCAGAATAGTAATGGAACAAGCAAACGAAGTGTTAGTTGAAGAATTCAAGATATATGGAATCTTAAAATTGACTACACTTCTTTTATGCTCCACAGATATAGAGGCCCTGAATAAGTCAATGTTGGCTCTGCTTGTTCGCACAAAAGGCCTACCAAAAACAACTGAGAATGTCTTGGAATTGTGTGACTCTGTCATGTCCATAATGTGAAAGTTTGCAGGGAATTTCAAATCACCTAAATGTATCATTAGGCATTGGATTACTCATGCAAAAGAGATCTTCTTGCCGTCAATGGCATGAATTTGACTCTTCATCTCGATCAACTCACTAATCCCTACGAAAAATGAAAATCAGAGGACATCACTCTAATTGATGCTACCAAATCAAGCATTTCATTTTCCAAATAGATTCCACATATCATGTAAGGAATACCTACTACCCCTGAATCGATAAATTTAAGCGGGATGTTGTTAGGACTTCCCTGGGGTGTGGGTTGGTCATCTATTTGGTTTCTTATATGGCAATTGTTTTGTAGACCTCATTCTCTGATGCCACGCTATTGCAAACAATAGTTTTCACTTGCGCGCCTAATGGGTTAATAACCATATTTAGATTAGGCTGGGTTGCAAAGGCAACCTCACCCTCTCATTAAATCAACCCAGATGTTGTAAAATTTAGCACACCTGCACCTACAAGTTTTGGATCGCGATATCATGTCACTGATAGCTTTCTCAATGTTTGCTTGGAAGTGGCTTATGTTTCTAGTAAATTGGCTCTATCAAGCTGCTAGAGTTTTAATCATATCCCCTAGTGAGGAACTATTAGTCATTGGTTCAGGTAACGGTTGTCCTATGAGGACGAACTATTGGTTGTTTTTGTTTCAAGGCCAAATTTTAAAGTTATTGTTATTTCTTGTCGATGCTTGATTGTAGTTATTTCTAAATGGCCGCTTGGGTTTACCTTTAGAATTGGTTGCCTACCTCATTCACCTGCTGATGGTCCTTAAACAGATTAGGACATTCATCAGTCGTATGGCTTGTGGCTGAGCTGAATCTACAAGCTTTAACTTGCTTCTGGCCATTGTTCAAGATATGTTCCACCAGGGAAGTCAACTAATCAATTCCTTTGTTAGTACAGTTAGTAGTAGCTCTAACTGGTGTAGCTCTAACTGGTGGACTTTGACGTGCATCAACAACAATATCCCTATATGGTCGGGACTATTCTACAATATCCTCGTAGAGTTGCTTCATCTGCGCAGGGGTTTTGTCATGAATGTGACCACCGTTAGCGCTATCAATTATACGACTCTATAGAGGGGACATGCTGACATAAAAGAAACAACAATGGCCCTATCAGAGTGGCCATGCTGTGGGAAATTTTTTAATTAGGTGCTTATAGGGGTCCTACTAATCACTAAAAGACTCAACGGTAATTATCTTAATGTAGCATATCTCAGAGATGAGTTGGACTACCTTATCATTAGGGAAATTTTCCTTGAGGAACTCCTCTATCATGTCGTGCCATGAGTTAATACAGTCGGGGTGGAGATAAAAGAGCCATTGTTTGGCTTTATTCTTTAAGTAGAATGGGAAAGCCTTAAGCTTTACTCATTCTCTTCAGCTCGAAGAGGTTTCATAGACTGACAACTTGTTTGAAACTCCTTCAAGAATGCCACCTGGTTTTCACTTTCCATGCCATAGAGGGTGGGCTGGAGGTGAATAAAGCCGAACTTAAGCTCAAAAGCTTCACTATTTGGTACGAAGTTTAAGCAGAGGGGTAGCCGAGCAAGAAGATTTTGGCGATCTTCATTGATGCGCCCCATGATAATCTGCCGATCACCGCCTGCATGCCACCATGGCGAGCGTAGTCAGCCATTGTAGGTTGAGGGAAACTGGTCTTTATTTAGAGCATCATTGGCTAACCTCCGGTGGGTTTTGTCGATTTCTGAATCCAAAAGTAAAAGTGATCCACTCGATTTAGATCAATTTATTCGACCGTGCATAAACTAGTAGACTTAAAGAACAAAACAAAAAAGAAAAGAAAATATAAGTCAAACTCAATTTGGAACCGAATCCCCGGCAATAGAGTAAAAATTTGATCACATGTCATGCTTGTCAAATATAACCCATAATAGGTTACCAAATGCTACTAGAATGTAGTAGAGGTAAGAACATGGTTGAATTTACAGGATTCAATCAAACTGAGTTCAACAAAGAGAAAAGTAAATCTAGGGGGTTTTCGAAAGAGTTTTATTTAAAAGCCAACTAAATTAGAAAGTTAAATAGTTGTAAAAAAAGAGAATAAAGAAGTACCAAAGTTTAGGAATCCACAATCTAACCACGTGTTGTTTCCATGTCTTGTATCATTGACTTTAAAAGATGGGTTTCAAAATAGTTTTCCCTAGATAGGCTATAGTTATTAGGGTCGCCAACACCCTAGTCAAAATACTTCTCTTACACCACCTTACAACCTTTGTCAACCGCTCTCAAGATTTAGCACGTGAATATCATTAATAGCTTTGTGGGAACACCCACCCTAGACAACCTTGGGAAATGGCTCTCAAGTAATAAGGTAGTTCTAGATGTTACTCACCTAGAACAACAAGTGTGTCAAGTTTCTTGCTCTAGGTGATTGCTACTTCTCAACCCAGTTGGTGTCACGGACTCAACCTGATTGATAGTAGGTCAACGACTTTTACTTTTAGAAATCTCCAATGAATATACAAACTCTAAACCACCATTGATATAGTTAAAAATAGTGACACAAAGATAGAGAACTAAAATAAAACACTATTATTATAGAAAATCTCAACAAGGCATAGAAAATAACCTACTACTACCTTGAGAGCTTCATCCCCGACTTAGGTATTAAAGAACATAGTCGGACATGGTTACTCTACCTTGCTCTACTCTTAAATCACTTTCAATACAATATATTTTAGTTCACAGAGGTGCCTCCTTTAAATAGGTGTCTTGGGTGCAAGAATAGCAAATTCAAGGAATACGAACCTTGTAAAAATTCAAAAAACTTATATTCTACGATATTGGCACCTACCATGGCGCCGTTGTTATGTGGGTACCGCATCAGGTGGCGATGTGGAAACATATAGAAAGTCTAGGGTAGCGAGTCGATTAGAAACTTCTATTTCTGGAGTTGGCGTCGTGGGTGACGCCGTTAGTTCAAAATTTAGCATCGTCGGTTCAAGTCTTGTGCCTTATGTTTAGCTGCCATGATGCCTTCCTTGGAGCCGTGGGTCTTCACTGGCGTCGTCTGTCCACTCTTGCAGCGTCAAGCCTGCTAAAACTTTGATCGATGTTTGACTTCTTTCTCGATTTTTCCCGAATCATGCATAAATGCTCAAGTATCCTGTGATCTTGAAAGTAAACATATAAAGCCTTAAAACCTTACTTTAGACTTGATTTACATAGCAAAACACTTATGAAAATGCATATAAATAAAGACTCATTAGTCTTTATTTAAATTCGATGGTATTAGCTAGAAGCCTCATCATTCCATTGTATGTCTCTTGCATTTTTGATTTAAAGTAATCTTGAAGTCATCTTTGTTGTGGTACTCTGTCTTGCACTACTAAATCACCTTCCAGTTGATTGTTCCCTTGGCCTTGATTTTGGTTCTGGTTTCTCGCTTGATCATCCGCCATCTTAGTCCCTTTCTTCTTATTTTCTTTTTTGGGTTAGTGGATTTCTAGATCATAAGGCACTAAGTCCTTACCACCGTGAATACATATGTACCACCTATTCCCTGAGAAAGAAAACATAAAAAATCAAGTGTATATTGTCAAACTAGAAATTAAAACTCTTTTTTTTACCAACATAAAAGTAAATTGATGAAAATAAAATTCTTAACAATTATGTAAACTAAACTAAACTAATGTGCGGGCTACCTAACCAGCAACAATGCCAAAAACTTGATCGTAACTGCAAGTATAATGGTTCAATTTTAGTAATAATGTGATCAACAAAAGTTTACTACGGATATCATTCCAATGGAAAAGGTGTATTTGCACATACGCCACTTAGTTAAGTTCACTCTATTGTTCAGAAGGTATCTTTGTTTTGGTTTCAACTAAACTACTATATTCTATAAAATAATGTGAATTAACTTGTGTCCTTATATTAAAAAAACTCTTAGTTCACAACTTCACCTGGGTAATTAATTACTTTGCTTCCATCTAATATTCCCTTCATTTTCATTATGTGCGTACAAATGCTTAATTAAAATAGACAGATTTCCTTCAGATTCACTTCAACCCACTGTTATGGTGAAAAAGATCATAATGTGCAAACTAGAAGTCCACCTATCGGTTTGAATAATGTAAGTCTTACGTAGCATTAAGTTCCAAATATTTAGACTCATAAACACTTAAGTTCATTATTCATGCCTCCCCAATCAACAACTATCTATCGATGTTATATATTTTACGATTATATTGTTCATATCCGACTTAAAACCTCCAATGGCCATGGTAACTCCTATAACATCTAATCAACAAACATGTGATCAAGATGTCCATAGCATTACAAATAGAATCCATACAAATTTTAACCATTACACTTCTAAACATTATAATCCTTTCATACTTCTTTTGGCATAGTATTCATACCATATAATCCATTGATCCCTAAGATAAATAAATTACTCATACATCATTTAAATCAACATCATACAATTGATAAACATCATTGAAATCAGAGATTAAACTAAATATTACTTTTAATTGAATCAATGAAACAAATATTGCATTGCAAAATAGGAGTTTTCAATGTCTTCTCCTTCAAAACTATTCTCAATACTCAACACTAATATGAAACTATGATATTTGATATCTTGTGGTTACATTCTATGATATTGGATTTTGAACAATGGGTTTACCACGTTCTAATACCTATTTATACTCCTAAATCTCCTAAGAATTTAATTAGAAACTCTAATTAACAATTCCAAATGAACTAGAATTCCAAAACATTATATTTTTCTTTCCCGACGCTATCTATAAGTGAGCCACGCTCCCTGTGTAAAGTCACAGTGCCACCACAGTATTAACCTCATGTGTATATTTTCTCCTCACAGTGGACTCGGTGCCTCTTGTATACTTGTCCGATGCCGTGTGTGTTATCCTATAGCCCTTCTAATACATCAAGTGTACTATAACTTCTCTTGGGTCTCCACGCCATCTCCATGCCTTGCCCACAACTTGTGTTCACTTCCCATGGCGTCAAGTGTGTATGCCATGACGTCACTTGTGGTTTTGTGCTTTTTCTCCTCATTTTATCATGAAATCACTCCTTTGTCTATTTTATACCTCATAGACCTTAAAACACATAATTACCATCAATTAGAGCTCATTCTGAGATATTTAGGCGTATTATATAACTAAACTAGACCTATATAAGTCTAATTAAACATTTATAACTAACTGCTTTTATTGAGGTTGCTTCCAGCTATCATTGAGTCTGCTCAATTATAACACTTAATATGCTCTAGATGTTAACAATCATCATTTTAAAATACTAACATTTGAACATTGAGCAACCTCAAACTAAGTCAAATAGTCTTAATCTAAATAAGCAAGCTCGAAAATCCATAACAGTCTTATTTCTATTGAGCAAGCTCAAAACTTATAATAGTCTTAATATCATCGAGTACATTAGAAATTTATCCTCTTTTGAGTTTTCACAAACTGCGTAGAATGAATTTTACACAACTCTAAAGCTTTCGATTCTTGAGTCTGAGAATACTCAAATCACCTCAAACTCGGTCCATTTGGCTTAAAAGAACTCCATTGAGTTCCAACATCATCATGCAATCATTTATACTCAAATTCCATGCAATAAATATCTAATCACTATTAAGTAAAGTTACTCTTTGTCTTATTTTTTACATAAAACAACTCAACAATCATAAAAATCTCCACAACAATCCCAACAAGGGATGTTCAATAATTAAGGGTCGATCTACTTTTATGACCCCACATGTACAAAAACTTATCAATAACAACTTGGAATATAATTTTTGTAGAGATTTGGTGAAGACAACATACCAATATCTTTAATGGAGTTGTCTCATTCCATTCTATGAGCTCCTCTAAGTTAGATTCATACTCTCTAGCATCAACCTTTTTGGATCTTCAAAAATTTTAACAAGAAATAAAAGATTTTCAGCATTTCATTGATCTCCTAATTTTCACACAAGCTCTCTAATGGTTTTGGAGTTTATTTTGCACATTGAACATGATACCATGAAACTTATATAGTCCTTGACTTTAAATCTAACCTACTAAAAAATCTTTAAATGAATCAAAGACTCACATTTAAGCCATCAGATTTCACAAAGTTAAAATCAAGCTACCACTTGTCCCTTTTTGCATGACACTTAACATGCACTTTTTATCTATTAGTCCACCTACACATGTCATAAGACATTTTTCATTTTGTCCATGCCTTTTTAAATTAATTACATGCAAGTATAATTCAAAAAATTCAAAACTTGCCCTTGAATTTCACTATATTTACAATCAAACCATAAGGCATATTAATGATTTTAATTCACCACTTAGGCCAAATTGAATCAAGTTAGTAATAGATCATGATACTAGCCTAAGTTATGTAGTTCTCGCCCAACAAGTATCCCGATGTGAAACCCACACCTCGCCTTGTCCTGTGGCACGTGTATATATAATTATTTTATTATTTATAAAATATTACGTGCACGCCAAAAGAGTTATTTTATTACTTATGGTGCACTATTGTCGAGCACTGCCACGTCACTTGATCAAACCCAGTTTGGGCCTTTTGATGCGGATGGATTGGGCTGAGTTTGGTCAAGTTAATGACAGGATGTCATAATCTTTCCAACTTAAGGGATTTCGTCCTTGCATTTTGGTCTCGCGCTCCAACGTGGACTCTTTGTCGTCGTGGAACTACTACTTAACCTTCACAACGGGAATCACTTTGTGTTTAGGGTTTGCACCTTTTGATCAATAATCTGAATCGGCCACTCCATGTAAGTCGTGTCTAGTATAAGGACTAATATGTCCCAGTCCACTGTATCTCCTGTAGTACCCTCACATCTCTTCAACATAGAAATGTGAAACACTATGTATACACTTGACATCTACAGGGGTAGTGCTAATTGGTAGGAAACCTTCCCAAGTCTCTTAGTGAGCTCGAAAGGTCCCATATAACATGTTGTGAGCTTCCCTTTGAATCTGAATCTCCAGTGTCCATTCATAGGTGACAACTTCATGTATGCGATGTCCACCTTCTCGAACTCAACTGTCCGATATTTTAGATTGGCATATTTCTTTTGACGATCCTCTAATGTCCGTAATCTCTAACGAATCAGCCTTACATTCTCGATGTGATCTTGTACCACTTCTTACCCTAATACAACTGTATCAAACGCATCTACCCAACATGACACTGTCATGAACGGTCTGCCTATAAAGTCTCAAACAGCACCATCCCGATGCTTTATCGATAATTATTATTGTAACAAAATTCATATAGGTGAAAAATACTCCCTCTTGTGTGCTCTAAACTCGAGTACACAAGCCCGTAACATATTTTCTAGAACCTGGATAAGACTGTCTAACTGTCCATTTGTCTATAGGTAATATTCGCACAGAGGTGAATTCAAGTGCCCAGCTAATCCTATAAACTATGCCATAACCCTGACGTATACCGAGGATCCTTATCTAACACTATACTTATTGGTGCCCCATGTAACCTGACTATTTCCTGCTCATAAACTCGGATAAGGCTAGTGAACGAGTCGGAGAGTCGAATCGGTAGATAGTGCGCTGCTTTCATCAATCCATCGATGATAACCTATACTATATCTTGGCTACTCAGGGTAGTTGGTAATCTTGTCACCATGTCTATTGCAATGTGCTCCAATTTCCTTTGAGGATTGGGTAATGGCTAGAGTAGTCTTCCGGGTTTTGATATTCAGCCTTAATCTGCTGACATATGTCGCATATCTTGATATAACTTGTTATATATGCCTTGATGCCCAGCCACCAGTACAATCGCCATATGTTATAGTACTTTTTGGTGACATTTAGGTGAATGTTATAATGCGATCGGTGCAACACCCGTAGAATTTCCTCTCTCAACTTTGGTACTGCTGCAATCCACACTCTACTCTGAAATCTCAAACACTGATCCGTTGCCACTGTCCGATCTCTAAATTGCAAACTATCGACCAGACTAAGGTACCAATAATAGTTCATATATGCTCTCTGCCTGTAGACAATCGCTTGGAAAGGCTTCGTTTGCTAACCCAATCATGTACAAATCCCCCTATTTGTCGAAATCTCTAAAGCAAGTGCGGCCAGTAACAACCCTAACTCTTGTCGAATATGCAGCGCTAACTGTCTTCGACACAAGGCATCTGCATCGACGTTCGCTTTTTCGAGGTGGTACTCGATCATGAAGTTGTAGTCTTTTAACAACTTGAGCCACCTTCGTTGTCCCATATTCAACTTAGTCTGAGTTAACAAAAACTTGAGGCTTTGGTGATCTGTGAATAACATAAACTTCTCTTTATAGAGATAGTGTCACCACAAACTTATTGCAAAGACTAGTGCCACCAACTCGAGCTTGTAGATGGGGTAGTTCTTCTCATGCACCTTCAGCTGGCTAGAGGCAAAGGCTACTACCTTGCTCTCCTAAATCAACATTGCTCCCAGTCCTATTCTAAAGAATCTGTTTAGACTATCAAGTCCTTGCCATCCTATGGTAATGCTAATACTGGTGTTATAGTTTGTCTCTCCTTTAGCTTTTTGAAGGCATCCTTACATTGTTGTCCAATCAAACCTGACATCCCTCTTGGACAAAACAGTCACGGGCGCATAGCAGTCACGGGCGCGACTTTCTTAGAGAAATCTTGAATGAACATCCTGTAGTACCCCACCAATCGAAGGAAACTCTGTAACTCTGTCAATGTAGTACACACAAGCCAGTCAACAATCACTCCAACCTTCTCTAAATGTATTGAAATCCCATCTGCCCCAACTACGTTCCCCAATAATTTGACTCGGTCCATCCTAAACTAACACTTGGTCAACTTTGCATATAATCGGTGTTCATGTGTAGTTTGCAAGGTAATCCCCTAGTGATGCTCATGGTGATCAACTATATGTGAGTAGATGAGTATGACATCAATGAAGACTATCACGAACTGATCTAGGTAGTCTCTGAACACCCGATGCATCAAGTCCATAAATGTAGGCAGTGCATTTGTGACCTCGAACTACATCACTATGAACTAGAAAGACACATATCTCGTATGGAATGCGATCTTCTCAATGTCCTCATTTATGAAACGTAACTAATAGTAGCCCGATCTCAGGTGGACCTTCAAGAAGTGTTGGTTACCACTCAACTATTCAAGCAAGTCATAAATCCGAGGTAGTGGGTACTTGTTTTGAGTTGTGACCTTGCTCAGTTCCCCTTAGTCAATGCAAAGCCTTAACGATCTATCCTTCTTGTTGACGAATAAAATGGGCGCACTCCTTGGTGAAATACTTTGCTACATAAATTCAATGTCCAATAACTCCTTGAGTTGCTTCTTCAGCTCAATCAACTGTGATCTCGCCTTCATGTAGGGAGCCTTCGAAATTGGCTTCGTTCCTTCCTTCACTTCAATAATGAAATTGATCTCGCGGTGTGGAGGTAAACCAGGGAGATCATCCAGAAAAATTTCAAAAAAGTCTCATTTGACCGGCATGTCCTCAATCCTCTTCTCGGATTATGAATCTTCATTAATTCTCGTAAGATCCTCGATTTCTCTAGACGTCGCGACTCGGCCTCTAGTAGTACTCTAGGCTGTCAACGCATCTCGAAACTCTAACTCTATAATTCTTGGACGGCATAAGCTTACTACTTTTATGTGGCAGTCCACGTGAGCGTGGTCTATTGCCAATCAATCTTTACCTAAAAGTGCGTCAAACTCAAGGAACTCGAGTACCAGAAGGTTAATAGGTAAATTGTAACCCTCAACTGTCACCATTCAACTCTCGTAGACAAGGTTAAGGTAAACTCTATCACCAGCGGTTGTACTAAGTATGAGATCCTTAACCGTTCTCACTAGTATATCCCTAACGTGTCTACCATGCCTTCTAATATGAATGAAATTGTGGACACTGAATCTATTAGTGTTTACATGCTCCATCCATAAATAGAAATAATACCAGTGATAAACTCTTTAGTGGCCTGACTCTCAGGTGTCTCCACGGCAAGCCACTACTTAGTCTAACTCGTTGGCTGCACTCCGTACACCCATGTAGGGCATTCGTGATGGATGTGTCCTGCATGACCACAACCCCAACAAAAAAATGTCAGGTATGCCCTGATAACCTCGACCCCTAAACTGTGCTGGTGCTTGAGTTTAAGTCAGCGTCTGTCTTTGTCATCTGTCATGACCATTATTAGATTGCTTCTATCCCTAGTCAAACCTCTGAATTGGTGGTCTACTTTGCCTTGGTTCAAACGACAGCTGATCCGAAACTGTTCGTGTCGAAGCGCTCGATCTTAACTTGTCATCACGGGAACTCTTTATATAGTATCGTCTCCTGTCTCCCTTACCATTGGACCTCTTTCTCGAGTCTCTACTCAATGATTCTCTTATTTGATGTGTCACCCTGATGTTCCTTTCCTGGAACTCCTTGTCAACTCAAAAGAAATATCTCAGTCTACGAGATCCTTGAACACAGTTACACCTAATGCACTCAAGTTTTGGCTAATCTTACGTCTCAAAAACATAACAAATTGCTGCAAGTAGTTTTTTAGTGTCAACGAATCTCTTGCTAGAGATGATAGTTAGGAGTACTGATTGATAATCTCAGATACAGGCATGTCTTCCTGCCTTAGTACGAGAAACTCCTCTCTCTTGCAACTCCTCATCATTAGAAAAAAGAAGTTCCCAAAGAATAGTTATCGAAAAGTCACCCAATCCTCAAATACGCCTTATCTTGCATAAACAACATGCCACCACTCGTCTGCAGCTCCCTCTAAGTGCATGGTCAATAACTAAATGCAATAATATTCATCAGCATAGATATAATAGTGAATCTTCTCCTGATTTTGGACCCACTACTCCTCCTTTCCCCATCTCCATCTCCATTGAACTTCAAAGTCTAACATATGTCAAAGCTCATTCAAAAACCATCAAGCTTGACAGCTTTGCTCTCAGTCGTGGCTGGTTACACTGTTGGAGTCTCTGCTGGTGCATGTAGAAGTGGTACTAGTGCTACGGGCTTGAATGGACCCGTCAGTGTCATTTTAACTAGTGACACCACTAGAACCTATGTTAGTGTCTACAGAATAGTCTCTGGTTGTCCCACCGAAAGGTCTATAAGACATGCTACCAACGCAGTCTATTCTCTTGTATCGACAGAGTTGGCCTATCTTTAACGCTTGAGAGTCTCAAAGTGTTGCCCAAAGGCCTCCAAGGACGTCTGCTGACACGTGATCACCTCACGCATCTCACGTATAATATCTTCAGTGATAGTAGAAGAGGATGAAGGCCCCGTTTCTCGTGGAGCTAACGAATATCGACCACTCAGATCCATGATACAAAATGTATCATAACTACACATAGATAACGATCCAAGTGTCAATGCATTATATTTTTTCTTTATATGTATAATATACGTTCAATATTAATGTAGTACGTCAATATAGTTAATCGGCTAAAATTCTCCTATTCTTCCCAACTTAGTCCTCGACTCGTGTATCTAACTTTTGTTACTTCTCGTGAATTAAATATTTGTGTTTTCCAATTTTTCTGAGTTTAAGGCTATTTAGTGACTTAGGCTCTGATACAGAAATTAGAAGCACTCGTACCGTGAACTGGCGATCTAACAAGTCAGAATCATCTCTAGATGTGTCTGGTCACACCATCGACCCCTGAAAGATGTTCTGAACCTGTTTGTTAATTTTTTTACCATTGAAATTCATGTTTTCCAATTTATAAAAATTTCTGAAATCATTAAGTTACTTTTTCAAGAGTTAAGTAAATTCAAGTGTGTATGGAATTCAGTGAACATATAATATGTAAAGGCCCAATGTTTATTGACGCCATTATTTAGATTATTTTCAAACTCGGACGCCAGGTCAAGCCCATGGTGAACACCCTGGATATGCTAAAACACACCTAACTGAGCTAAAATCGTTATTTGTGTTTGTTGATTGCATAATTGTGATGTTAACTATTATTTATTTCACAACTCATCATATGTGTGTATTCATATTGCCATATCTTGTGAGACTGTGTGAGAGTAAATGCCTCGTAAGACATGTCGATACGAGTACCAGGTATGCATAGTACGAGTACACTAAGTCTTGTAATGCTAACTTAAATGAAATGACTAGAACAAGGGTGATTATTACATAAAATAGATAATCAAACTTTAGGCTAAGTCATAATAATCGAGTACATTAAGGATTGGCGTGCCTCAGGATGCGTGCCCAGACGTAGGGCACTTGGTGTGAAGTAATTGGGTACTAATGGAAGTTTTACTACACAAATTAAAGACCATAAAAAGCCTACATATGTATAAAATTGCATAAGTCAAATTAATTTAATAAATTGATTACAAATGCCTATAGTTGGATAAAAAATTGATGTCATAGATCTACTTCGAGATTCGCACTATAAAGGGATCCTAGGAGATTTGAGTAGGGAATTTTTGTCAATAAGATGGAATTAGTGGAGTAGGAGTTAACATGGACCATTAGATTGACCTCGAGATACGTGAACACTATTGATTCTAACATAACCTTATATAGCTAAGTTAGTGGGAAATCTCTTCATGCAACAATAAAAAAGTTTGTTCTTGGGATGGAGTACTTGAAAATACTGCATGAGCAAGGAGGAATGGAGGCCATCTACTAGAGGAATCAAAATAGGATGATCAAATCCAAGAGTTCATCATCTAGGTACAAATACCCACTCTTTAATTGTATAAATTTATCAAAAACATGTACATGGAAACTCAAATTTTGGGTATTTTGTGCTAAAATGAATTTGAAAGATTAAGTTACTATTTTTCTTATCTAAATTTATGTTTTTAACTTATTTTGGTGATCAATAATGGTTTCAAACTAGTTTTGGCAAGAAATGGGGGTTTCTTGAGTTCCTGATGTATGTATGTTAGTTCTTAGCGAATTTATTGACCTAACATCTATAAATTGAGCATAACTCTCTTATACAAACTCCAAATGGGGTGGAACATGCACTGTTTCAAAGCTTAGTCAGATATCTACAATTTTTGTTTTAGAAAAGTATTAAAATTCAAACTTGTTCTAGCTAAAAATGCTCCGGAAATAGGCTGTTGTAAGGCTAATAAATTATTTTTAAAATGAACTTTGAAAAGACATAACTATCTCAATTCTTATCTGAAAGAGCTCATCTTTTAGTAAGTTGTTGTTTGGTATGTTAGCTACCTTATAACCAAAAATAATGAGTTTTGGAGCCATAAATTTGGAGAAATGATTTTTACAAACTTGCTGGTCAAATTTTGATTCTAATTCGAGTTATCTTTGTAAATCAATAATATCTCCTTCATTTTATATCGAAACTTTGCACATCTTACCATTTCAAAAAGCTAAAACCTAGAGCTAAAACTTTCTTCTAAAATGTATTTTGATAATTTTGAATATATCATTATTTTTTTATGCTGCAAAACTGAGTATAAAATTTTAGTTTTGCAAAAACTTTAGGGGAGGTTTTAGGTTTTCTTACTTATATATTTAACTTAATACATATATAACTAATCTAAAATATTCATAACTAACCTCAAAGGACTCATGGACTATAGTACGATGGTCGAAGGTCTAACGTGGTCAGATTAGGGCATTTTCAGGCTTTTAGAGCGTGTGTTGAGGATTGTGAAATCCAATGGAACATCACTTGAGTATTTAATTGGTTTCATTAATGTTTTACTCTATTTTGTTTAGTGTGTTCCTGATTCTATTCATTATTAAATTCTGTTATCTATGTATGTGTCACTGTTTAAATAGTTGGTTGACTTTACTCCCATTGGGTATTCCGTTATGTGTCTACGGCATGCTTGACTATATCATGTGTATCAAGAGTCCTCGGTGAATAAGGATCCAAGCTACTTTGTCAGTAGAATTGTCAGTTGTTGGATTAAATGTTTGAACACTTACACTCCACTCTGGATTTTGATGGAAACAAATAAAATGAAATGATTCTAATAAGTTTGTTTAATGCTTCAGAATATCAATCCTTGTTAGGAACTTGGCAACAAACAAACTGAAGGAAAGTTGAGCTTAAAGTCAAGCCTTTACAAGTTCAAGTCAAATTGGTAAAAATGAAGTCGAACAACCTCAAGACTCGGCTATACAAGCATACAAGGACTAGAGTGCCAAATCTATCAATTATACAACTTATGTAAGGTATATAAGTTCTACTTCTACAAGCCAAATACATTAGAATCATGCATTACATGAATCAGGGTATTCAAAGCACTTAAGGTCATTAATTTTGTGATTTACAATTCCATGAATTTCAAAATGACTTAAAAATCATACAAACATATTTTAAAGCATGTATTTGAGGTGTACAAATATTTGAAACTATTTTTGAATGCACCGATGTTCATTTGGAAAGCTTTTGGAGCTCAATCTAAAATATTTGTAGAAAAGCCCCTACATGTTTCAAGAAATCGAGATTCTAGATTTTCTGGGTTTGTGTTATCATTCAGGATGTCCAAATATGTTTTATTAACCCTACTAAACATGTGTGGAGTTTTCTCAAATGTTTAATAGAGTCATAGGGCCTTTGGGGAGTTGATTTGCAAAACTAGAATTTAAATTGTTTCGAAGTCCCTGCCCCTAGCGCGCTAGGCAAGCAGGATAGCGTGCTACCTACAGATAGCGCACAATCTAGGCTACCTATCGCGCTATGCAGAGTTTTGACAGTTTTTTGAAAAGTCAAATCTTGACCTTTAATTTGAATTTAGGGTTCATTTTGGACCATTAGATCAACATAATTGTCACTAACTCCTTCTTAAGGCTTGAGAACCAAAACAAACTATAAAGAACATACATTGAACAACTTTTGGTCTACTACACTCATACATCCAAGTTTTGCACTCAAATTTGCCAACTTTGTTCTCACAACAACTTGGAATATTTGAAGGCCATTGATTAGCTCTTGAATTCGAAACGAGAGAAGTGTTCTATGTTGTACAATCCACACTCCAAATCAAATTTTTGGATCTCACACTTGTGGTTAGAAGATTTATTGATTTCGTACTTTATTTGTGCTTAATTTATACTTTTTTATTGGAGTTTCCTATAGGAGTCATTTGTAGTGTTTTCAAACACATTTGACTTGGGTTTTTGCACTTATACTTGATCTCTTGAGCCCTTTGATTGTTTTTCAACAAGTTGTTAATCTTAATCTTGATTTTCTATAACACCAATTATTCATTTGATTTGAAACCGTGTTTGCTCTTAATTGAATTTGATTTGCAAATTTCTTGACTGAGATTCGTGCATACTTATCGAATTCATTGGTACTTTAGTTGAGTCCATACTTGCATTCCTGAGTGTGGTTTAGCTTTAGGAGGCTTGTAAGGATAGGACTTATTACCGCTTTACCATGGAAAGCAAATATTCATTGTAATCATTAATCTTTGTTCTAAGGTATAGATTGTGAAACTTAGTAGGATCCAAATCAAGGGAAGACCTATTTGAGGGTAGGCAAAAACCCTAGTTAAGGCTAGGTGGGAAGACCTAATTTGAAATAAGGCACTCTGGGCTTATAAGCTTAAGTTGTATCACTTATTGGTAATAAAAGTGGGGGTTTGAAAATCATAACTGGGGTGGTTAGGTATTGGATGTAGATTGGTTGGATCGAACCTCTATAAATCTTTTGTCTCATCTCCTTCTTCTCTACTTCTTTCAACCTTGCATTAATTTGTTATTTATTGCTTGCGTAGATGTTTAGCTTCATCAGTCGATTAAAAAGTTTAAAAAGGTGGTAACCTCTCGATTCACCTAATTCCCCCTTCTTGGGTGTAGTTTCAACTAGTATAGAGCAGGTTATGGCTCAAAGTGTTACTAACGTATCTTTGAGTGTTATCTTGCAAAGATGCGAACTTTAGATTCCACTCATCTTAAGGAAGGAAACTCATCTTCTAGACCTCCCTACTTTAATGGGACCATCTATGTGCATTGGAAAGTTAGGATGAAATTCAATATGAGAGCACAAGGTTGAAGTTTGTGGGATTCTACATGAGACTATCACACTCCCTACTTTGATGGAACCATATATGCTTATTGGAAAGAAAGGACTACACTCCTGAAGAAACAAGAATTGAGCTACACAATGATTAATCCATGAATCACCTATTTTAATCACTTGGTGAAAGTGAAATCAACTGAGTAAGTGCATGCGACAAGGCTAAGGAAGTATAGGAGAAACTAGACGTACATTATGAAGGTACTACTCAAGTGAAGAAAATAAAGTTGAGGATCTTTGATGAGCATTATGAAACATTCCGAGTTAAAGCTGATGAAGAGATTACCATCGCAATTACTCGATTTACTAAGCTCTTGAATAAGATGAAGAATCCCGAAAAGCACTACGATCAACATAACTCGGTGTATAACTTCCTTAGAGGCTTGACTAAGGAATTAGGTGCAAAGAAGTATGCTATTCAATTGACACAAAATCTTAGAGACTATACCTTTGATGCTATATGTGGAGAGTTGACAGTTCATGTATTTAAGCTAAAGGCTTGAGTTAGATTGGAAGCATCTAGTGGTGCATCAAAGAAAGAATCAAGAAAGGAGATAACTTTGAAAGCAAGTAGTCCATTGGCTAAGTTCAACGCTCCTAGTTCACCGGTTGAGATCAATGATTATAATGAATCATATGATTAAATGAACTTGAGGAGGAAGTGGCTATGCTATCCAAGAGACTAAATAAAGTCGTGTATATGAGCAATAAGTTAAAGAAGAAATTCAATAGTGGAAGCATAGGAAGCAAGTCAAGTGAAGTAACTTGCTTCAAGTGTGGTAAACCGAGGCATCTTAAGGCCGATTGTCGTTCCAAGAATAGCAAGGACAAGAGAAAGGGTGAGAAAAGCCTCAAAGCTACATGTGATGATTTATCCTCATCTAGTTTCGATTCCAAGTAAAAAAATAAGAGGGCTATTATTTGTCTTATGGCAAAGAGTGAGGTACGTGATTCTAACTATTTAGATTTCGATGATATTGATGACTTAGATGAAGTGCTTAACATTCATGATCTTTAAAAGAAATTGGAAAAAGAGGTAAAAAATATCAATCGACTCAAAAGATTTTGATCAAAGACATTAGTGCGATTGGGAAGAAAAATGAGATTATAGATGACCTCCAACATGATTTGGAATTGGTCATAAATGAGAGAAATGATTTAGTCAAGAAGTAGGGGACTTGACCACCACAATGACTAAGTTCACTAATGGTACAAAGATGTTTGTTATGATGTTAAGAGCACAATGACGCGCACTCAACAAAAGAGGCATATGCTATGATATTAGCCTATTGAGCTATAGGAAATTATTGACCGACTCTAGTAAATGCTCAAAATGCAATAGATCACACAATGTTGGTAAATTTGGCATGAATAAGACCAATAAGCGCAAACTAGCATGGGTAATAAAGAATGCTTATGATACTAACTTTCTCAGACCCAAAGGAGTTTGGGTACAAAAATCTAATGTCTTTCACATTATGTAGGATGCGAGGAGGAGCACCTAATGGTACTTGGATAGTGGGTGCTCAAGGCATATGATCGGAGATGCAAGTCAATTCGTTTTGCTCAATCGACATGATGCTCAATCGACATGATGGTGGAAAGGTTACCATGGGTGATAACAACAAATGAAATGTAATTGACATTGGCAGCGTGGGTAACGATTCCTTATCCATATCTAATGTCAATGTTGTTGATGGATTGAAACATAGCATGCTTTGCATTAGTTAATTGTGTGATAGAGGATTTCATGTCATGTTTGAATCATCAAAATGCATAGTTAATGATTAGAAGCATTATACTATCTTTGTTCCATGTAGAGATATGAATGTTTATGCCATAAACTTTGATGAAATGCATATACAAAATATTTTATGTTTGAGTACCCAAATGAATGTGATGCATGGTTGTGGTAACTAGACTAGGTCATTCTAGCATGGAGAACTTGTCAAAATTGTCTAAGCATGATTTGGCTAAAAGTATACCTATATGAACTTAGAAGAAAGACAAGGAGTGAAAATCTTTCATTCTTGGTAAACAAGTGAAATCATTATTCAAGACGAAAGTAACAATTAATGTGACTAAAGCCTTGGAACTAATCCATATAGACTTGTTCGGACCTACACAAACACAAAGTCTACGGGGTAAGTCATATTGTTTCGTTCTTGTTGATGATTTCACAAGATATACATGGGTTTATTTCTTAGTACACAAACATGAAGTATTTGAAGTTTTCGTCAAATTTTATACCTTGGTCGAAAATGAAAAGGGCTACAAAATCACTATCATTAGAAGTGATAGAGAAGGTGAGTTTGTCGACAAAAATCTAGAAGAGTTTTGCACAAGACAAGGATACTCACATAAACTTTTTTCTTCTAGAACACCACAACAAAATGGATTGGTTAAGAGAAAAAATCAGACCCTTCAAGAAATGCGTCGAACCAATTAAATGAATACAACATAGCCAAACACTTTTGGGCCGATGCAATTAACACAGCATGTTATGTCCTAAATAGGAAAAATATTCGTAAGAAAGGGAACAAGACTCCTTTTGAGCTATAGAAAGGTGGAAGACCCGACATAAGCTAGTTTATGGTGTTTGGTTGCGCATGCTATGTCCTGAATGATAAGGATCATTTGGAAAAATATGCCAGAGTCAAATATTGCACATTTTTAGGATATTCCAAGCATAGTAGGGCCTATAGAGTATTCAATAAATCATCTAAGACCAAAGAAGAGTCCATTCATGTTAAGTTTGATGAAATGGATCCCAAAGTGTGATTAAGGAATACCATGGAACAAATGAGACTTGATGATTATGAGATTATCCAAGCTCAAAATTCCAATGGGAATGAAAAGGAAGTAAGAGAGGAACGCGAGCCTAGTACATATAAGAACTCTAGACTTTTTCTAGGTCATCCATCTTAACAAATCATTAGAAACCCAAGCAAGGGCATAATTATTAGGTCTTCACTACATCGTGATGTAGGGCAAATAGCTTTCATATTATAATATGAGCCAACTAAGATAAATTAAGCCTTAGATGATAAGTTTAGGATCATGGCTATGCAAGAGGAGTTAGGGCACATTGTAAGGAACAAAGTGTGAACCCTAGTTCCAAGACCTAAAAACCAAAAAATCATAGGAACCAAATGTGTCTTTAGGAATAAAAAGAACAATAAGGAAGAAATAGTGCAAAATAATGCTAGGTTTGTTGCATAAGGGTATGATCATGAAGAAGGAATCGACCATGAAAAGGCCTTTGCACCGGTGGCAACTAGAGGCAATTCATATATTACTTGCTTATATGCTTTGATACCATGGTTTTCTAGTATGCCAAATGGATGTTAAAAGTTTATTTTTAAATTGTTTTATCAATAAGGAGATATATGTAAAACAACCACCAGGATTTGAAGACCATGATTCACCAAATCATGTTTATCGTTTTCAAAAAGCCTTGTAAGGACTAAGGCAAGCTCCTAGAGCATGATATAATAGACTAAGTGCATTCCCTCTAAACAAAGTGTTTAAGAAAGGAACATTAGATCCTACATTGTTTATTTTTATTAAAAATCATAATATGCTACTTGTTCAAGTTTATGTAGATGATATCATATTCAGGTCATCAAATAAGAATTTATGTAATGAATTTTTATTCTTGATGACTCACAAATTTGAAATGAGAATGATGGGTGAACTAACATACTTCTTAGGTTTGCAAATCAAGCAATCTAAACATGGCATATTCATAAATCAAGTGAAGTATGTGAGGGACATGCCAGGAAATTTAAATTTAAAAATTTGAAGGCATGTGACACTCCAAGTACTTCAACCATTAAAATGGACAATGACCGTCTGAGAAAGCCTATTAATCTTAAGCTATACTGAGGAATGATAGGAAGCCGACTCTACTTGACCGCGAGTTGACCGGACGACATGTTTAGCGTTTGTTTATGTGCTAGGATTCAATCAGAGCCTAAAGAGTAACATTTAAAGTGTGTCAAGCGCATATTTTGGTACTTGAGTTTTCACAAAAGACTTAGGCCTATGGCTCACTAAAGTTCCCAATTTTGAATTTAGAAGCTTTGTTGATTCGGATTATCCGGGAAGCCTAGTGGATAGAAAAAACACATCGAGATTTTTTTCATTTGCCACGAAACTCCTTGATCTCATGATTTAGCAAAAAGCAAAATTTTGTTGCATTGCCCACCGTCGCAGCCGAGTATGTGGCAGTCGATAATAGTTGTTCTCAAGTGCTATAGATGAAGCAACAACTAAAGTATTATCAAGTCCATGTTGGTTATGCCAAGATTTTTTTGTGATAATATGAGTGCAATCAATAATTCAAAGAATCCAATGTTATATTCGCGCACGAAGCATATAGAGATTAGACATTATTTTTTTGTGACCATGTGCCAAAAGGGGATGTTAAATTGATTCATGTGTCTATCGAAGACCAACTTACGGTTATTTTCACTAAAACTTTTCCTTGGGATCCATTTCCAAAAATTAGGTAAGAATTGGGCATGATTAGTTAATCCGATCTATAGAGTGAGTCTAAGGACAATCCATCATGATTGGAACATATCTCGAGGTGCATACGATTTGTATGTCACATTAAGAGTGGTGTTCTTAAGTCAAAACTGATTTCAAAATCAGTCCAAACTTTGGATAGCGCGCTATCCAACGCCTACATTCTAGGTCAAAACCCTGGACAAATATCCCGAGAGCACTTTCTCTCCTCCAGTGGCTCGCTGGTTTGGATACCTTTTTGTAATAATTTTTGAACAATCGATTCTACTTGTTGTTTTGGTGTGATTTTGGACTATTAAGGTGAGAAACACTCTACTCTCTCATCGTCGCACTCTTTGATCCACTATTTTTTGTATAAATCACCGCTCTAGTCTTACATACTAAGTGTTTGATAAAATGCCACCAAGGAAGAGGTCGACCCGTTTGGCTACCGAATCAACTCCTATGTGTCCTACCACATGCCAAAAAAATCCAAGAATCATCAAGGAATGATTCAGATTCATTTTCATCATCTCGGACCGTAGCTACATCGAGTATTCATCATACTAATCGTTCGACTAGCCATCGTATCGATGAAACAACTCTTACAGTTGTTGTTGATCCTCCACGCCACGAAGGACATAGTAAGACAATCCATGATGAGGCATCTACATCATCTATCCTCAAGTGAATTAATGCAATATTAACGGATGCCACCATCATCAAACTGAGAGTTGTTGATTTGGAATTATTTGACAAACCGCACCTACCGGTCTGCAAAGTGTTAGAAAAGATAGGTTAGGTGCAATTATGTGGCTATAAGGTTAAGTACTATCCACCACTCGTTGGAGTGTTCTACTCCAACATCAAGACGAGCAATGACTTTACTATCAGATCGCGTGTTGGGGGATGAGAAGTTGTGATTACTCTTTATAAGCTTCACGACATACTTGGATTACCTTTTCATGAGCCTACCATCACACTTCAGGAAAAAGTTCTCTCATGGACATTCGATAAGCTAGAACTTTTGAACTCATTTCATCGAGGTGAAGTGGCACATACTGTTTATACTAATGGCCCCACCGATAAGAACTTCAAGATTATACCGCTTATACTTCATTGAGTCTTGTAGAAGGTGATTCTTTTGAGAAGTGGAAACAAGAACTATGTCACTGTGCTTGACATGTACATCCTTGGGGTACTTATGAGAGACATCCAGATTAGTCTACCGCACATTGACATCATCTTCTGGTGTCGATAGACACTTGTCGTATGCTCACTTGTCGGCTTATTTCTTCGAAGAGGAAGTTATAGATCTAACTATGGGAGTTTCTCCTTTATCCATAAAGGAGACTATTGGTTCAACTACTTTACATGCAATGAAGTATTGCTACGTTCGAAAATAGAGGAGATGGATATGGCTCGCTAATATTCTAGTGGGCATAGAGTACGGAGGATATGAGTCTCCTTATGACTCGAATCTTGATGTACAGTTCAAAGGGCGACAATATCTTGACTATAGAATGCTATTTCTACAGCAGGATGAGGGAAATGATGATCAGCACATTGTTTAGGATGATGAGGAGATTCATCAAAAGATTCCAACTCCACAGCCACCTTTTCAGGCTCTATCTCAAACAGCATAACCATGCCCGTATTACATGCCTTAGCCATATTATGGGTCGACTTCTCCAACTAACATGCTCCTCTATGCTACATAACTCTCTACTAAGATCGAATATATGCACGAGTATATGAAACAAATATTTACTGAGATCAATATGTGCCTTGATTGTCTAGTTGATCATCTTCATTGTATTGTGGGACATATGCTTCCACCTAAGCACCCGAGGTAAGATTGATCATCTCGTTTAGCTCGTCGAACCTCTTCCCAGTAGAGTTGATAGGAACATATAGATAAGGGGAGTACTAGTAGCCTATATCTATTAGAAAACTTTAGGCTAACCATGTTAGTGAGAGTTCTTTTAAAGACAATTATGTGTAAACTCTCCATTTTACTTCTGCTTTTGCCACATCATGTCGTTGTTTCTACTTTGTGTAGGGAGTGCATGAAATGAATTTTGTGAATCGCTGGGTGATTTCTTATGAATGAATGGCATTTGATATGATTTATTAATCTCTCTTTAGTGCATGTGAATGACTAAATTTATCCTTACTTGCATAATTTTTATCAAAGGGAGAGACCTATGTACGCATTGTATTTATGAACCTCATGTGTATATGCATATTGGTAGGGGGAGACTTTCCATCCCCGTTTTTTGATGTTATCAAAAGTGGGAGAATTATTGCAATTGAACTTGCAACTTGGTGTTTTGCAACTTGGTCTCAACTATTTCACATGAACTTGCAATTTATAAATTTCATATGTGTGCAATATCTATATTTTTGTTTGTCAAGTTCACTTGTTTGTTATCTTCAAAAAGGGTGAGATTGTTGGATTAAGTGTTTTAACACTTACACTCCACCCGAGATTTTAACAGCAACAAATAAAGTGAAAAGAATTCTTACAAGTTTGTTTAGTGCTTCATAATATCAATCCTTGTTAGGAACTTGGCAACAAACAAAGTGTAGGAAAGTTGAGCTTTAAGTTAAGTTTTTACAAGTTCAAGTCAAATTGGCAAAACTGAAGCCGGACAAGCTCAAGACTCGGCTCATACAAGAATGCAAGGACTGGAAAGCCAAATCTATCAATCTTACAACTTATGTAAGGTATACAAATTCCACTCCTATAAGCCAAATTCATTAGAATCATGCATTACATGAATCATGGTATTCAAAGTACTTAAAGTCATGAATTTTGTGATTTAGAATTCCACAAATTTCAAAATTATTTAAAAATCATACAGACATGTTTTAAAGCATGTATTTGAAGTGTACAAATACTTTAAACTATTTTTGAATGCACCGATGTTCATTTGGACAGCTTTTTTGAGTTTCATCTAAAATAGTTGTAGAAAAGCCCCTACATGTATCATGAAACCAAGATTCTTGATATTTTGGTGTTTGTATTAAAAATTTGGGATGTCCAAATATGTTTTATGGATCCTACTAAACATGTATTGAGTGTTTTTAGAGGTTTAGTAGAGTCGTAGGACCTTTCAAGAGTTACAACCTGAGCTGATCTTGTCGACCTAAACAGAGCCTAGCGGCTGACCCAGAGCTAAGCAACCGGCTGAGAAGAGATGAAGCTAGACTTCATTTTCGGCTTCCCCTTCGAGGGTTAGGATCAAGTGTTTGATTTGTAAGCAAGTGGCTTCCGCTCCTTTGGTATCTGATGCTTCAGATTCATCGAATCAAAACCGAAATTTAAATTGTTTTGAAGTCCTCGTCCGTAGCGCACTAGGTAAGCAGGATATAATGCTACGTGCAAATAACGCGCCATCAAGGCTACCTAGAGTGCTATGCAGAGTTCTGATAGCTTTTTGAAAAGTTTAATCTTCACCTTTAATTTGAATTTGGGGACCATTTTGGACCATTGGATTAACATGATGGTCACCAACTCCTTATTAAGGCTTGGGAACCAAAACAAACTATAAAAAATACACATTGAACAATTTTTGGTCTACTACACTCATACATCAAAGTTTTGCACTCAAATTTGTGAACTTTTGCTCAAAACAGCTTGGAATACTTGAAGGCCAATGATAAGTTCTTGAAGTTGATACTAGAGAACTATTCTATGCCTTACAATCCACACTCTAAATCAGTTTTTGAATCTCACACTTGGGTTTGTAAGATCTCTTTATTTCCTACTTTATTTGTGCTTAATGTATACTCTTTGATTAGAGTTTTGTATGGGAATCATTTGTAGTGTTGTCAAACACATTTTACTTGAGTTGTTGCACTTAAACTTGATCTCTTGAACCCTTAGACTCATTTTTGAACAAGTTATTGATCTTAATCTTGTTTATAGAACACTAATTGTTCTTTTGATTTGAAACCGTACTTGCTCTTAATCGAATTTGATTTGTCGGTTTCTTGACTAAGATTTGTGCATAATTGTCAAATTCATTGGTACCTTAGTTTAGTCCATACTTGCATTCATTAGAGTGGTTTAGCTATACGAGGTTTGTAAGGATTTGACTTATTACCGTTTTACATTGTAAGGCTAATATTCATTGTAATCATCAATATTTGTTGTAAGGCATTAATTGTGAGACTCAGTGTTATATAAGTCAAAGGAAGACCTAATTGAGGCTAGGCAAAAATTCTAGTTGAGGTTAGGTAGGAAGATCTAATTTGCAATTTTACACTCTAGGCTTGTAAGCTTAGGTTGTATCATTTATTGGTAATATAAGTGGAGGTTTGAAAATCCTAACCGGGGAGGTTAGGTAGTTAATGTAGATCGGTTAGATCGAACCACTATAATTCTTGTGTCTCATCTCATTCTTCTCTACCTCATTAACCTTTGCATTAGTTTTTTATTTATTGCTTGGTTGGGTGTTTAGCTTCATCAGTTGATAAAAAAGTTTAAAAGGCGATAACCTCTCGGTTCACTCAATTCACCAGAGGGTGCGGTTTCATCGGTGCACCATGAGTCTACACCAGCCACCGAAAGGGCCAAGTGATAGGCTAGTTGGGTGCACCCACAAGAGGGATCCTAAAGAAGTTATCCAAAGTATGGTCTAGTCTTACCGTGACGGGCACATACGTTTACACATTATTGTTATTTACGCATGCAATGATCCATTTATAGTCGCCTGTTTACATTCCGCATGTTTATTTAACAATATTTATTGGATTTCCTTTACTTTATTATATGAATGCTTAGTGAATTTACTTGGGATTTTACTCACTGGACTCATCATCTATTTTTTTATGATGGATGATTGTGGATCCTTCTAAAAGTAAAGGTAAAGGGATTCTTGGTGACTATCTTTGAGCTCGCCCATTGTTTGGCACAGTGCTCGTAGGTGTTTATCATTAAATTTTGTTATATATTTTGGGTTTATGGAGACTTATGAAACATAAATACTTGTATATATTTACTTTTGTAGCCTTATATACAGTGTATGCTATTGCAGGTTTTCCACTTTACGACCGATGTCCTATATGACTTAAAAATTAATGAAAAATCATGTTTATTCTTACTTTAAGACTTCCGTTGTAAATTATGGTTATTTACTTGCAACTCTGTAAAACAAAAGTCATACTTATAACTTAATAAATATCTTGACTATTGGCAAATAATATAGAGAATATGAAGACTAACACGCACATCGAGGAATGTTGACGTGGCAACAGATGTTAGCAGGGTTTCGAGACCCGTGTAGCAGCACAACCAGTGGTTTTGGGCATAGGACCACCACATTATAAAATACAAGAAAGTAAATAGGAACCTAAGTAGGGAAAACAAGTGCCATATCATCAATACTGTAAATCCAAGTCAAGAAACATGTCAAAAGGTATCCCATAATCCATACATAAACAAAAATGTAAGTACCGTATAAAAAAAATAGACACACTAAAGAGATCACTCATATAGTGAAGATCAGAGCAGTCTGAAGTCGTTGTCTCACTAGTGAGCCTTTATCAACTCGAGCGACAACAAAATAGTCTAACCCCAACGTAGGAAAGACCGAAAGGCGAAAGACATCATCTAACTGTCGTACTACCTGGGGGGTAGAAGATTGCCATATAGTCATCCCTCGAAGTTACCTGTTTGGCTGAGAGGGGAGAGTCTTTAGCGTCGAAGGCACCACATCAAATACTCTAAGATGACTTCTAATGCTTGAAGTTTTTAAATGCATAGCCACAAGTAATTATGATGTTGTGCACATCTAACTATGCAATTCTAGTATGATACGTAATAAAGTTTATAAATCCCCAATATTCACAAACCTTGCATGTGGCATGTCGACACCCGACCACACATCTCGTACCTCATGGCCACAAGTAATTATGATGTTGTGCACATCTAACTATGCAATTCTATTAAAAATTCAAACTAAGTAAAACAATCTTAATCCAAGTATGCAAGCTTGAAAATCCTTTACTGTCTTATTTCTATTCAGCAAGCTCAAAACTTATAACAATCTTAATATCATTAAGCACATTAGAAATTTATCGTCTTTTGAGTCTGCTCAAACTGCACATAATGAATTTTATGCAACTCTAAAGCTTTAGATTCTTAAGTTTATGAATACTCAAATCACCTCAAACTCAATCCATTTGGCTTAAAAGAACTCAATTGAGTTCCGTCATTATCATGCAATCATTTTTACTCAAATTTCATGTAATAAATATCCAATCACCATTAATTTAGTTACTATTCATCTTATTCTTCATGTAACACAACTTAACAATCATAAAAATATCCACATCGATCCTAATAAGGGATTTTCATTAATTAATGGTTGATATACTCTTATAAACCCACATGTACCAAAACTCATCAATAACAATAACTTGGAATATAATTTTTGCAGAGATTTAGTGAAGAAAACATACAAAGAGATTTAAATGAGTTCTGTCATTTCACTATATGAGGTCTACTAAGTTAGATTCATACTCTCTTTCATCAACCTTCTTGGATCCTTTAAAATTTCAATAACAAATGCAAGATTTTCGACAACTTTTTTGATCTCTTAATTTTCTCACATTCTCTGTAATGGTGTTTGAGTTAATTTTCCATGTTGAACAGGAGACCATGAAACTTATATAGTCTTTGACTTTGAATCTCAATCCACTCACAAATTTTAAGGTGAATCAAAAACTCGCATTAAGAACATCACACTCCACTATGTCAAAATCAAACTACCACTTGTCCCTTTTTTATGACACCTAACATGCACATTATCTTTTATTGGTCCACTTACACATGTTATAAGACATTTTTCATTTTATTTATGCCCTTTTAAATTAATAACATGCAAGTCTAATGCAACAAATTTAACATTTGCCCTTGAATTTCACAATTTTTAGAATCAAACCATATGCATATTAATCAATTTTATTACACCAATTAGGACAAATTAAATGAAGTTAGTGATAGATCGTAATACTAACCTAAGTCATGTATTTCCCGCCCAACGTGTATCCTGAGGCGAAACCCACACCTCCCCTTGTCTTGTGTCATGTGTGTATTTATAATTATTTAATTATTTATAAAATATTACACGACCACTAAAAATGTTATATTATTACTTATGGTACAGTAACGTCGAACATGGCTGCGGCACCCAGTCATATCAGGTTTGGGCCTCTGATCTGGTTCGATCGGGCTGAGTTCGGTCTAGTCGATGATGGGATGTCACACAAAATGACCTTAGAAACCATATCATTTTTATCTCAAACGATGTGTAGACAAAGTTAACGGTGATGATTATATAAGTTATTTTTATGGAATTTTAGTAATCAATGCTTTATTTAGAGATTATAAGTTTCGACTTGAATATATATTCAGATGTAACTTGTGCGTAATTGAAAATTTTATTCTTAGTGAAGCCTAGTATTTGGCAGAGTATTCCTGAGAAAAGTTGCCGAAATATATTAACTTGAAGTAACCGACTATGTTTGACTGTTCTAGTCTCAATTTGGAAAATTAAAATATTTATTAAAACCATGAAGTTAGAGTTGGGCATTTGAAAAAAGCTTATGCGTTATCTTTGTATGCAAGTGATTTGTCTTAATCTCAATTGCTCGAGAAAAGCAAATATCTTAGGTTGAAGGTATTTGATAAGTCGGTAAATATGTTATATTTTTGTATGTATTTTATGTTTTTATGAGACTTTATCTCCTACTTACATCAGTTATATCTTGTTTTTGTATTTTTATGAGGGTATTTGATAAGTCGGTAAATATGATTATATGTATGTAGTATATAATACTAGTTGACTTAGACATGAAACTTAGCATAAGTGATGGAGAACAAACTTAAATGAATTGTTAGATGGTTTAAATAAAGCATAATGGCAAAGATTGTAAATATACATAAAGGTCCTTTTATAAAACAAAATAATGAATGGATTAAATGAAGGCTCTAGGATCATCCGAATTTCACTAACTAGGTATTTAAACCAAAATTTGGGCTTTAAACTAATTTTCTTGATTTCACTATGGAGAGACTTTGAGAAAGAACCCTATAAGGCTTGTTTGGCAGATTTGGTTGAAAAGAGGGAATTTCATCAAGATCATATAAAACAAGGAACAAATTACTGTCTCATCCTCTCTAACTTGTAAATTCGATTCACATATTTGATTTTGGGTAGAATCCATGTTGTTCCCTTGATGTTATGAGATGGAAGATGAACCTTAGGCTTTAAATTTTGATTAGGGACATCTCCACTGCTTCTTTTTCAGTTTATTCAATTGGAATTACAAGATCTATGTGTTAATGGTGGATTTGAGTTTTGAATATGTTCTTTGATTAAATTGGATTGATCTTGTTGTTTTAAACAAAGTGTTGATGAATATTTCAATCAAATTTGGACCCTTGGGGGTTGGCGTATGTCGTTGGGAAACATGGAGTTTGGATTTGGGTCTGAAAATCTCGAATTCGTGGCTAGCACCGCACCAGTGCCTCGTCTACAAGCGGTATGGCGCTGGGCACGAAGTTGCCTGGGTAATTTTTAAATTCGACCCAATAATTTCCCATTGTCATGATGTGTAACGTACGACACTGGTAAATCACTAGGAATAAATTATGGGTTTTGATTCAACGCCAGTGATTTCGCCCCAGCGCCTTATGGGTAAACCCGCGGTGCTGGGACGACACTGGACAATTTTTCAAAATAAATCGGACATTATATTTTTCAAATTAACTGTGTTTTAATTAAGATATAATGTCGGGACAAGGGTCGAGGTAGTGGTAACTTTACTCGAAGGCGTAACATTGATTCGAAAAGGCTTTTACATCACTTTCAAGATACTAATACGAATTTGAGTAAACTTACCTCAAACAAATATATTTATAACACAAACGTAAACCTATACCAATGTAAACATAAAGAGAACCTGAATAGGACCTTCTTAGCTAGGATTGGATAGGATAGAAGAGCTTCAATGTAAATGGGGTTTGCTTTATCTTTGATCATCATGTGCTATTAGTGACACGTGTCGAGCGTGAACAATAGTTTCTCGTGTTTTCCTATTATTTGTAATAGTGGTAAATAAGATATCGTCTTCACAGAGACTTTGCAAACTTCAAAGGAATGTATTTTTTTTTCTTTTTTTTATTAATTAAGTGAAACTAATCAAACGGGAATCGACACACTAAATAACTAAAATCTATAAATACTAACTTAATTAACCAAATAAACTTACTTAATTCAAACAATTTAACGCAAATTAAACTAAACAATACTCAAATTTAATATAGATATAAATATCTTAACAAATATCTAAACAAACCCCCGCTAAATAATGTAATATACTTTGATTGCTATCAAACACTAGAACATAACATCACTTCATACTATAATTATAATTATAACACTTGGAATCTTGGAATTATTAAATCTTAATTCATAATAGGTTGATAGCCTTTAGCCAACAATTGATTTTCCTAAATTCAATAGAAAAGCCACAATCTTATCATTGTAAATCTATCCATTGGATAAAACACAATACCATAGAAATACGATATTAACGTGCAATGAAAATCATGCATAATCTAACCCTATATTAACCGAAGCCGCATGAGAAACAACTTAGAACATAATCACCTATAACATTCACTCGAAAAATCCCTATAGATTAATCCTAGTTACTACTTCTATAATTAGTGTCAATAATTCTAGACATAAAATTAGAATCAAAATACCACAATACACATTTGCAACTATGCATACAATACTAATCTTCATTAGTTGTAATACACAAAAACAATTTGTTAAAATTATGATTGATCTGTATGAATAGATTTTAAGCATTAAGATCATGATTCTTTAATTATAACTATCTTGCAATCCAAAGTATATACATGTCTAGGGTGTGTTTAGATTGAAAGACAACTCACTCATGCTGGAAATAAACAATGTAAATATATATTTAAAAGACATAATGAATAAATAAATAAATACCTCTTAAAATAATTTAAAGCTCCAATGTAGCTTCAAACATCAACTAAAACTAAATAAAATATGTAGAATAAGTTATAGAAAAAATAATAGAGAATAAAGGAGAGAGTTATTTCGAACCCTTTTGGTCTTATTTATAGTCTCCCTAAATATACATATCCTAGATAAACTCAAATTCTTTATATTAATCTAAAAAACCATAACCAACCTCAATAATTTTTCAGCAATTCTTAAGTTTTACACAAATTGCTGAGTGGATCACTGGATTTGGTTCTCTGTGCTCCACCGATTCAGCTGATGATTTCTTGTATATTCTTTAATTCACTGTAGATTCACTAGCAATTTCCTGAAGCGAATTTAGTTGGTGATTCCTATTGTAAATGCAAATCGATGGCTAATCATTGGACTTCTTCTCCAGCTGACTATTTTGCTCTTCTTCCAATTTTTCTTCCACTTCATTTTCCTATATAAATATTGAAATCACAAAAACAAGAGAATACCTAGTGTAATATCATCATTTATATATAAAATCTACATTAATTACACTGTAAAACTTATCTAATTATTGACTTTTCAAATACCCCCAAACTCAGCAATTTGTTGTCCCGAGCAAAGGAATACTCTTAATCATATTCTCTTTTCATTCTTTATAAAATGATTTCAATCTAATTCTTTTTAACTTTAAATATTATAAAGTTTAATATATAAGTGATTTTCAAATGAACACAAATTACCCACAATTAAATTAAATTTATGATAAAATAGAATAGTTTAGACAAAATAAAACAACCCTTAATGATAACTCAACCACCTAATGTAATACTCTTTGGAATCTAAAGTTCATTACCAATGCTAGTACACAATATAGGTTTTCTTAATCTCCACTAACAAGCATCAAGCTTACAAAAACTACTATAGAATCTCAAAACACAAAAATCAATAAATTATTTATAATTTTAGAATATAATTTATAATAGTACCAAAATCAAAATCAATAGGAATTTTGCCAAGATACCAATAAATATATCATTTAAAACATGTTAGATTTAGAAACACTTTTCTTAACTCAAGCATCAAGCACTCGAGTTATATCTTTTCTTTGAAGAGTTTAAGAACATCCATCTTTCTCATCTCTCATTTTTTTTTCTACTACATTCTAATTATTTTTTCTTATTATATTTCTTTTCCTTTTGATTTTGAGTACCCGCTCCATTTTCTATAGACATATCCCACTATAGATTATATTCCTTTCTCCTTTTCCTATGGAATCTATAGGACTTATATATATTTGTAAACTTTCGTTAACACTTTTAGTCTCTACTAAAGTTTAAGAAAGCATTCTTTCTAACTTATAGAAATTCATCGGTTTTCTAACCCATTTTTTTTCAAATGTGGCATAATAACTTTCTAGATATATACTATAAAAATACTTAATCAATAGCTTTTGTATCACAAGATTATTAGAAATCTATCTTGTTCATCTTGCACTATTTATTCGATCTTCTACCCATTATCATGACTAACACAAGGTATTCAATTTACTGTATACGTCAATTAGTAAAGTTAATCCAAATGGGTATAAAAATTTGTTTCTTTCAATCATAGAGTTTACTTGGGTAATAAAAATAACACTTTCTTTTAAAAATATATTCATTATATTCATTATGATTATCATTCTTACTAAAAAAAAAATTAATTCATCCTTACGAAGAAATTCGAAAAATTTCGTCGACTTCGTTGAATATCGGATCGAAAGTGTAACGGCCCATTTTATTAATGTCGTTATTTATTTCGTATTCTCATATATAGACACTAGCTCAAATCCACGTAAACGCCGCAGGTATGCTAGGACCCACGTCGACCTAGGTATAATAGCTATTTGTGTGTCGATTGCCTTTTCGTGATGCATAATTATGAATTTCTTTGCTAATAGATCACATGTGTGTATGTTTTATAGTTATATCATGCGAGATTGTGTGATGGGTATTTACCTCGAAATGCATGTCAACGCGAGTATTGGTTAGGCGAAGTACAAATACACAAGAAAACTTGACTAATTCACATTAAGATGACTCGTTGATCAATTAAAATGGGTAATGTAACCATAGGCTAAGTTGAATAAGTTAGAATAATAGGATATGGTGTGCCTCGAAATGCTTGTCGAGACACAAGGCACCGGGTATCGGGTAGCCGAGGGTTAGTGAGACCACTAATTGGTTAATTTTGGTGAATAAAAACACTAAGCATACGATTCAACGAGCCTAATATAATGAACTTAAATAAAATGACAATAAGCCTATAGTTTGATTAAATTAATGTGGACCCTAGATAGGTATCTAGATGATCCTAGTTAAGTGGAACTAGGATAGATTATGTCATATAATTGTATCAACAAAGTGTGGACAACATGTTTAAGGACCATAGGATAGTCCTCGAGATACACATAGCGAGCTTGATCATAACAAACATATATAAACCAAGTTAGTAGGATTTTTGTTCAAACCACTAAACCAATTTCGTGCAAATCTAAAAATCTATGAAGAAGAGGTGGTTCAAAGCAGGAATTCAACAATTTGGAGTGCAAATTCAAGGATTAAACTTAAGGTAATTCTCTCCCCCTATCTCTTACACATTCAAATGAACTCAATTTAGAGTGTTTTGGTGTAAACTCGAATTTGAGGATTTGGTAACTGATTTTTGATGAAATCTTGGTGAAATACAAGTATAATTAATATTTCTATTAAGAATTACGAGTTTCTTTTCTTGGAATTTGGGTTTTGACGAAAATTGAAAAAGCGAGTGAATGCATGGATTTAATGCTTATAATTGAATTGATGTTATTCTAATGGATTTGAATGATATTTTGAAGTCACCATTAAGTGGAGAATGCACTCATAGAGTAGGGTTAGCTATTTGAGGTATTAGGGACAGAAATCTCAAATTGAGAATTTTGTCACATAGTGTAGTTAGCGCGCTAAAACGACAAGCTAGCACGCTAACCAATGTGGGCTTTCAACAATTTTTCAAAATGAACAAAAAGTAATGCGCTAGACCGATTCCCTAGCGCGCTAGGCAGCCCCATCAGCGAGCTAATGATAGATGAAAATTGAATGTTAAGAGTTGTTTTGATGATTTCCAACTTAATACATATCTAAACACTTATAACCAACTTAAACTCAAAAATTGGACTTTTGGGATTTAGGGACCGTAGGTCGATATCAGGGACTTAATCGCGTAAAATTCGAGATTCTAGGGAGGTCGAATAGCGATTTGAGATTTGTAAATCTTAATTGAAAAACTCTAAGTATTTGATAATGTTTTGATTCCATATTTATCATTCATGCTATTTATATTACTCCATTCTGTTAGTCAGACGTGGGTTGAGTTAACTTCCTCAAATTTCCTCGTTATGTCTTCATGATGCGATAGATTGTAGCACGTGTTATGTGGCCGTTGGTGAATAGTAAATCAAGCTTGCCCTTGGTGCACGTGTCAGTCAATCAATGGATTTGGCCTGCTCTAAGAGGGACTAGGTGAAAGAGTATTGGGGGCACCCAACAAAAGAATCTTGGTGACCTGAAGTACATTCTAGTCCATCTGGAGTGAGCACACACACTTTGTTTAGCTTATATGTTATTTATTCATGCGATGAGCCAATTAAAGTTGCTTGTCTTTTACATTCCGCATGTCTATTTAATGGTATTTCTTGCATTTCGTTACTTTATTTATGTGAATGCTCAGAGGGGTTCCTTGGGATTTTACTCATTGGACTCGTCATCTATCTTTTTGTGATGTCGAGTGTAGATCCTAATACTAGTAAGGGCAAGGGGATCCTAGGTGACTACATCTGATTGCCCGTTGTCGATGACCTACTAGTATGTGTTTATTTTGATATTTTGTACTATTTTAGGTATTGGGAGATTGGAGTGACACGTTGTACATGTATATATACACTATTTCATGGTACTGTCGCGCCTATATAAAGAGTACTTTTCCGGGTTTTCCATAGTAGGACATGCTTATATGGATAATGTTTATCATGTTGATTTAATACTTTACTTGCTCAAATTAAGGCTTCTCTTGATCTATTATTAATGTGTAAGACACAAACCACTAGCATGACTAGGACTTGATAATATACATGAGTTGAATATACAATATTTAAAGATTTAGTGAAATAACTTAAGAAAATAATGAACAACTGATCGATTAACTAAACTAGTAATACATACGTGGACACAAATATCGAGACATGAGATGGACGGGTAAGTGCCGGACACACATAGATGGGCCACCGGGCGAGGAGCACACAACATGACGAATGTGAGGTGGGTAGAGTTAGTGTTTACATACATGTTATATTTTTTTCATATGTATGATACACGTAGATATGCCGAGGCTGATCTGGCGCACAGTTCTTGATTCAAATTATGGATGGACAATCAACTACACCTTAGGGGACTGGACAGACTAGCGATACAGTTAGGGATCCCCTATCACAGTGAGTGTAGAGAACCGAATCGTAACCTAAGAGACTCAATTAGTCGAGGTATTATGAGTATTACGAGATAAGGCCCCTGAACTTACGACACTTGCTACAGTTGCGGTTACTACACCCGGATACCCAGTGGTTGTCATGGCATCGACAGGGACAGCCGTTGCGCCGATTGTTCCCCAGACACTGATTGATAGAGTAGCTACGGAGGCACAGGATGAGAGAGCTACACTGGTTATTATTCCATTGGAGACACCGACTGCTACTCCTCTACCCATGACTTAAGAGTAGCTAACTACTACCACTATTGCTATGACATCAAGATTTGGTTTAACCTCAGAAGCTAAGTTTTTGAGAGAGTTCATGAAGTTTTAGCCAGGCTTCTTTTATGGAGGTGGTGACCCTGAGGCGGTAGGGAAATGGATAGTGTCCCATCAACGATTCCATAAGGTGAAAAGGAATGATGAGAGCATATAGGAACGTCTATATGCAGCTTGACTAAGAGGTCATGCGGTAGTATGGTGGACCAAATATCAGGACACACACCTTAAGTGAATGACTTGGGCAGAGTTCAGAAAGTTTTTTTACGATCAGTATATACCTATGGAGGTGAAGTTTAGATTGAGAAAGAAGTTTCTAGCCTTGAGACATGGTTAACGCACGCTGATGTAGTACATGGAGCGTTATCTGTACCTATTACAATTCTCACTGGATATGGCAGGGACATAGTTGCTACAGATATATTACTTCACCTAAAGGGTAAATAATTTGGGCTAAATTCATATTTAAACCTTGATTCTTTTGCCAGTAAATTGTAAGCATCTATCCTTATGGAATAAGACCACACTAGAGCCAATTGACCCTACCAACTGATTCGCCTTTTTTGGGACCGGTCAAATGCCTTAATGATCAAGGCTAAATCAGACACATTAGTGATCCGTTTATCTAGGTGTAGTGCCTTCATAAAAACCATTATGGTCATCGTGTTAAACCCAATGCGCTTGAGTATAGGGTTATACGAATGGCAAGGGAAATAGTCATTGTCGTACCTTGGCTATCGAGACTAGGAAGTGCGAGGAACCGCGTACGTTACCGGGTGTATAGCTACATTAAGATACTTTTGATTTGCATAATTTACATAGATTGATGACCAAATCCAATATTTTATCGAACCAAAATTGTATGTCTTGAACTAGGTATTTTTCATTAATTGATTTCAAAATAATTTTCGGTTTGGAAATGTTTAGGAGGAATTGGATTGACTTGGTTAACAAAACTTTTCAATAAAATTTTAAAATCAAAACGGATGCCAATGGATTGGAGAAGAAGCACACTTGTGCCAATCTTCAAAAACAAAGGAGACATTCAAAGTTGCTCAAACTACCAGGGAATTAAACTTATAAGTCACACTATAAAACTTTGGGAGAGGATAATTGACCATAGACTAAGGAGAGAAACAACAATATCAGAGAACCAATTTGGTTTCATGCCTGGGAGGTCAACTATGGAGGCGATTTTCCTTATAAGACGATTGTTTGAAAAATATAGAGAAAAAAAATACCTTCATATAGTATTCGTAGATTTAGAAAAAGCATATGATAGGGTCCCTAGAGATGTTCTTTGGTGGGTTCTAGAAAGAAAAAGAGTGCATGCTAGATACATAGACACTATTAAGGATATGTATGATGGAGTAGTAACGAGTATAAAGACATTTGGAGGAGCTACAAAAGAATTTCCCATTACGATAGGACTACATCAAGGATCGGCTTTAAGCCCACATCTATTTACTTTAGTTATGGATGAACTAACTAGACATATTCAATAGGATATACCATGGTGTATGCTATTTGCAGATGATATTGTCTTAGTGGATGAAACTAAAGATGGAGTGAATACGAAATTGGAACTCTGGCGGAATACAATAGAATTTAAAGGCTTTAAGTTGAGTAGGACGAAAACCGAATACATGCACTTTGAGTTTAGAAACACTAGACATAGAGATGAAGTGGTAAAATTAGGGGAAGTAGAAGTTCCTAAGGTAAACCACTTTAGATACCTAGGATCAATCATACAAAATGATGGTAACATTGAGAATGATGTTACACATAGAATTCAAGCTGGATGGAAGAAATGGCGGAGTGCGACAGGCGTGATTTGTGATTGAAATGTTCCTACTAAGTTAAAAGGAAAATTTTATAGGACCTCGATTAGGCCAGCTATGCTCTATGGAAGTGAATGTTGGGCGGTAAAGCAACAACAATTACATAAAATGAGTGTAGCAGAAATGAGGATGATTAGGTGGATGTGTGGTAAAACTCGTAAAGTTAGAATAAGAAATATACAAATTCAGAGACAAGTAGGAGTAGTACCAATTGATACAAAGATTAAGGAAGGGCGGTTGCGGTGGTTTGGTCACCTGCAAAGACGACCTACAAATGCCCCAACTAGAAAACTTGACTCAATAGAAACTGTAGAAATTCGACGAGGTAGGGGCAGGCCAAAGTTAACATGGGATGCATTAATTATGTGGGATTTGAATCGTTTGAAAAGCTTACCATAATTTGCACTTAATCGAGCACAATGGAAAAGTTTGATCCATGTAGCCGACCCCAGTAATTTGGGACTGAGGCTATTTTGTTGTTGTTGTTGTTGTTGATGTCAACATAATTTCCATTGCTTTATTTATCTTATTGTTATTAGGATTTGTTAATTTTTTCATTCTCTCAAAAGCCCTATTTTTCTTTTTTCTTTTGTTTTTGACCTTAGAAAGATACTAATCCATGTGGCATCAACCTTTTACCACTATCCACAAAATAGTTGGTCTAGGAATTATATTTTATTGACAATTTCGGCGCGCGTCATGCTAGTAACTCATAGCAGGGTTACAGATGTGGTAGTCCTGACCTGGTAATGTTGGAAACTTAAGATTACTGCTAAGTTGTAGCCACATATTTGTAGATGGTATGGGAACCTCTGCATCTCCTTGATGTTTGTATATCCTATACATTGTTTGCTTCATATTGTGGATGCTTCTTGATAAGGCCCTCTGGTTCTCAAACATCAGTTCTTGATTACACAAAGTTGTCATCTAATTGCGCAGATTTGCACCTACCAAGGCCAACTCCAATTCTTTCATGTATAGTCTATCATAACCCATGTAGAGTTATCATATATGATTTTCCTTCTCTACTTTGTCTCTCTTCTAATTATTTCAGCCTTTTCTTTTTCATCCTCGATGTCTTCATTACCATTTACTCTTCCATATCTCTATATAACTTCATCCATAATGTTCTTTTCTAGTAGAACATCCATATCAAGCCTTGCCATGTTCACTTGATCTGCTCAACAAAAAGCAGTGATCATCAAAGGGAATGGTAGTCCATCGTTCTTCTTCATGGTAATCACACTCCTAAACAAATCATAGATAATTCTATCAACATCCAAGTATCTTAGTCCCCTGAAAATGTGGTAAATTAGGGCGACCTTGTAGTTCACTATCTCGTAATACTACAGGCTTGCTTGTAAGCTGGCGTTGATGAAATAACACCATGCTTTATTGATTTTCCTAAAAAACTTGGGGTTCATGTGCTTCGAGTACCCTTTTGTATCAAAAACGAATCTATCACCAGGGATTGCCTCTAAACCTCTCTTAATTGTCTTCGTAGGGTAGTGGTACTTAATGGCATATTCGGGCTTTGGTTACTTATCATTTTCTTTTTGATGGAAATCCGGTAAACCAAAAATATAAGTTTATTCTTGTAGCGAAATAATCCATTGTTCTCCATCGAACTCTTAACTCGGTCTAACTTTCCCTTCTATATGCATTGGCATAAAACTATCTAACAAAAATATCACAACCACTCTTATTTGGAATATCCTCTAAGTTTAAGTAGTTATAGTCCCTAGTCAACAATCCCCATTCCCTAGCCTCAATGATATCTAGGATCCTAGGCCTATATTTCAATTCATTCTTCACATTAAACTCCATCTCTGGGATCAACTTCCTATCCTTTACTAAATCATTTTTAAATTTTTCAAAGGCCTTTTTATTGACAATGTTCATCTTCCTTAGCACATAATTTCTTGCCCCTGTCAGTATCTCTTGTTCAACTTCTTCAATTTCCTCCTCTCTTGAACCCCTACCTTTTCCACCTCTGGCCATTCTAATAAGTATAAGTAAAAAAATGAACCTTTAAAACCATTTAAAACCAAATTTGTCGAAAAAGTATTTGGTAAATTTCAACTTATCTATATAACAGGAGAAATTCATCGGAAAAGTTATTTATAAATTGAGAGTTTGAGATTTATATGAAAGTTATTGAGAAAACATAATTGAGAAAAACAATCGTTCGTATTTAATTCCAATTAGTCGAGAGACAAACACAAAAAACCCGCAAACTCATTTGAAACTTAGTATCAAATTGGCTTGCGTATAAGATTCGATCCATTTGCCATATATGAAAAATAGTTTTAAAATATGATAGCAATGTACAAATCATTACATCAGTCCCATACTAGTATTGTAATAGAAAACATTCGATATCAAGATCATTTTATAGTAAAAATTTTGAAATTTAGCTTCTAACCTAATAACAATCCAAATTTGTTGAAAAACCAAAAGTCTTAATTAAGAAATGGTTACGATTTTCATTAATTACCTTCTTGAAAGTTATTTTTTCGAGATTGTAATACAAAAATCTTCTAGATCATTTTAAAGTTTTAATTAAAACACTCCTCCAAGCTTTAATTTGAACTCCCTTGCTTAAGCCCTAGGTGTCTCTACAATCTTAAAACTCAGTATTTAGATTCAATGTGTGAAGATTGAGGTGGGAATCACTTTAATGCACTAAAATCAAGCTTTAGAAGGTTGAATCTAGTCGAAGATTGGTCTCTTTATTCAAAGGTTGCAATGGTTTGTGAGTGTGAAATGGATAAATGTGGCGATTTAATGTTTCTATTCTTAAAAACTCGAATTCATTCTCAGCGAATCAGGGTGTAAGTGGATTCACTGAGAAATCACTGAAAAAATCATTGAAAATGAGCCTCAGTGGCTTAACGATTTGTCCAATGAAATCTAGTTATAAGATCAAATTGGCGAGTAGTTCCTTACTCAAGATTATACTGAAAACTCTACAAATTGCTATCGATTTTCTCAGAGAATTCCAATACAAACTTGAATCTCTGGGAAATCACCAGCCTATTTTTATTATTTCTCCAATTAAATAGATTTCCTATATATTTATCATACATATATATATCCAATAAAAAGGTGGAATTATTCAAAATTATCAAAATTTAACTATGTAATGTATTAAATAATAATTTTACTACTATAAATAGCCATCTAATATAAAACTAATGCAAAAAAATAATATAATAAGCAAATAAATTTACTCGATCAACCACCTTTACATGAAATTATTCTGGAATTAAATTCTTAAAATATCTCTATTATAAGAGTCAAAAGTTGAGAAAATATAAAAAACAACTAACTAATCTTCATACTAAAACCGAATGTAAAGATTGAATACGGGTTGCTTCTCATAGAGAGCTTTTGTTTATTGTCGTTAGCTCGACTAAACCACGTAATTCTTAACTGGTTCTTCAAACTTAAGTATATGATTATACACTCTTGTGCTACTCAAGAAAGTGATTGCTCGGCCATGCACCCTAAAAGGGATTGCCTTGTTTAAAATATCCATGACAGCTTGCGAAGTGGCTAAGAAAGGTCGTCTTATGATTAATGGAGGATATTCATTAATGAAATGTGGTATAACCAAAAAATATGTTGGAATAATGTACTTGTGAATTTAAATTGGTACATTAGTAACCACACCTATTGGTTTTACTGAATAACCTTATGGTAGAGTAACTTTTTGAAAAGCAAGTACATCCAATTTATGTTGAATATGAAGAAAGTAGTGAATTGGCATTTAATTTTCTCCAGATCCTGTATTACAAATAACTTTAAAATACCAAACCCATTTGACCATTTTGTTTATGTATATATATACTAGATCATCGAGCTTGACAATTGTTGGATTCATCTTCTTCTTAGTTTTTGTAGATTTAAATTTCCCCACCATTCTCGGGTTATTGTCTTTTAATTCAAAGTGTCTTCAACTAACTTAATCTTGGTCATATCATTTTCATCTTCCATTGTTACTACATTAATAACATATACAGTAGCTTCTTGTTGATTTAATACTAAAGATTCATTATCATTTGTTTTTTCATTATCAAATTCTTCAAATTCTTTAGAGACATCTTCATCATTGAAATGGAAAGTGAAAATCTTGTTTTAAGATTCCATAGACATTGTTCCTTTAAAGATATCTAACCTTGTTTTACCTGTTTTAAGAAATGATCTTCCTAAAAGTATAGGTGGATACTTAGATGATACTAATTGCATGTTTGCTTCATAAACACGTTAGTCCTAAGTGTATGAGATTAACTTATATGTAGGATTGTGACTTGGATTAAGTGATTTGTCCTGAATAGGTCACTTGTTCGGTTGGATGTTTTCATATTGGGATTAGATTTTTTGGAGCTAATGGAATGACCAACATGCCCCACAATAGTCCATTCCTCTTGAGACTTTCATGACCATATTTTGATTCAACTCACTTAAGAACCCTATATAAACACAGCCGAATCCCCCTTTTATAAGTTTTCGATCATTTGAGAAATTGTCGGTGGCTGAAGATAGTTATTTGCTAGATAACTTCTTTGGCCCATTACCTCTTTCAAGAACACCTGTTATTGAAGTTTGGTTTAATGCTTCCTCTTGTAGTAGTTTTCTAAATATCTTCATTAAAATCACTAATAATGCAACAAGCATTCCAACAATCAAAACAATTGGATGAACCACCAAGCCGATGACAAGTTTAGACAAAGATGATGCAGTGGCATAGGTAGACTCAAGCAAAGTCGATGAAGTTCTCCCTCACACTAGTGAAGGATTTGTTATGGATCTTCTATCGCATGCCCACCGGTCTCTTTTTTTGGTTGGTTAGGGTTTGGTTTCGTCTTCTCCCTCCCACCAGCAAGTCGATGAAGTTGCCCCAAATCGAATAGTCCAAATTTTATGTTTCACTACTTTGTTTAAAATGCGGGGTTAATTTTGTAATGTCCCAAGTACAAGCATTGTGATTAGCTAAGGAGCCCCAAAAGGATTGTTTAGTTTAGTCACTTGTTTTGGGTACTAAATAGTCCTGCTGACTAGTTAATCCTCTAAGCGAATACCGGATTAACCAGTCCAGTGTGACTAATTCGATCTAAGAAGGTGAAGCGAACACGCTATAAGTGTCCCATTTCCATAACATAGAAGTCAGCTGAAAATACTAAGTCATTTACTTTTACTAAGCCATCTTCTAGTAAATCATAAGGTTGAATAACTGTTTTATCAGCTAAGGTATGATTAATAGGTGTATTGGTCAATGAACCTATTTTCAATGACTCATATAGTTTAGGTGACATAACATTTATTGATGCTCCAAGATCACACATAGCAAAATATATATAAGAAGAGTCAATTGTAATAGGAATCCCAAACATCCTTGATCGAAACATTTCTTAGGTATTTTCTTTTTAATTAAAGCGGACACTTTTTGTCCTAAGTTTTTTTTATATTCTTCTAAAAATTATCATTTGATTCAGAGAATTCTTTCAAAACTTCATCTTTATTAAAAAATTGCATAATTGATTCCATCAATGGTTTAATGATTTTTATTTTCTTAAACGCTTCAAGAATGTCTTCGTTGTTTTCTTCCTCCCTAGCATCAACTAATCAATGTGGAATGGTAGAATATAAATACATATCTTCATTCAAATTATCATAAATCTTATCATTTTTATCCTTATCAATTAATTTAGAAATTTGTAAAGATTTTTCATATGCTTCAACTCTAGCTAAATACCAAGGGTATTGCCTTTCAGAATAATGTGTATATTTCAATTGTTCTGCCATCCATTCTCCAATAAGAATGACTTTAGCCATCATTTCTTCTTCTTCTTCTTCTTCTTTATAAGTCTTATGAGTTTTCTCTTAATTATTCAGTTTAAGTTTCATTCCAGATGTAGGTGTGTTTCTCTTATCACTGAATAAAGCATTAACTTGTACTTGATTACTAGGAGCAACATTGACTTTAATAGGTACTTTAGCTTGATTACTGGGTTGAGTACATAACCTATTTATTTGCAAATTCATTTGACAAAATTGATTTTTCATTTCATTAATAGTATTATCAGTCTTAATTTGATTTTGGGAAATCTGTGTAAAGTTTTGATGACTTTGGTCCATAAAATTACACAAGATTTGCTCTAAATTTGGATTCATAAGTAAAGTATTTTGTTGATATTGCTGATTAGGTGCAAATCGCATCGGTGCACTTGGTATATAAGTATTGTAATTTTGATTTTAAAGACCATAACTGAGATTTGTATTCGATCTTCCAAGATAATTAATATTATCATTATATTGATTTCTTGGGGGACGAAAAAATTGATTCATCATTGCTTTAACCTCTTCAGTATTTTCTTCATGTACAGTAAGACACGCTTCCATAGGATGTGTAACATTATTACAAAATTCGTAAGCCTTAACTTGATTTGATCTATCATTAACTAACAGTTGAACCATCTTAGATAGTTCATCAATTTTGTCATCAGACACACTATTTCTTCTTTTATCAACTTCATAAAGTTTCTCGAGGATTCAACCTTTTCACCATATTGCTTGGATCGTTTTGCCATTTAATTAATTGTTTTTTTTCGCTAAAGTTGGTGGTCTCAAATAAAGAACCACCACATACTGTGTCTAATAACCTTTGTTCAAAGAGATTAAGTCTTTCATAAATTTTTTTAATAAAGCTCTTTGAGTATATCCATGTTATGGATAAGTAGAAATTAGTATTTGGAATCTATCCTAAAATTTATTAAAGTTTTCATTGTCTTTCATCTTTGCAATTGTGATTTGCTTTCAATAGGAACTAATTTTTTTAGTCAGCATATATTCATTTTTGAAAGCTACTAACATTTCAGTCCATGTACTTATTGAATCTTGTGGGAGATAGAACAACCAATCTTGTGCTTGATCTATCAATGCAAAAGGGAAAGCATTAAGTTTGACTTGTTCTATTTCTTTCGGTTTGATCCGATTAACTTTATGTTGATACTCCCTTATGAATTTCTTTGGGTCTTCATTGTGTTTACCATAGAAGTTAAGTACGACACTAATAAACCTAGATCTAAGTTCAAATTCAAGAAATCCATCAGAGTATGGAATGCACATAGGCTCAAATACTGTAACATTTTAATTTGCTTGTCCAAAAGTAAGTTCTCTATTATTGTTATTATTATTGTTAACTATATTATCAATATTATTATTAATGACATTGCCATTAATATCATTATCGTTATCCTCCATCCTATTAGCTAATTTTCCCTAAGTTGTTGTTTTCTTATACTCTGATTAAAAGTTTTATCGATTTCAGGATCAAACGGATGTAAAGATCTTGTTCAATTTACACGACGAAGTGTGTAGATCATACAATGTCTAAAATCCTTAGAGATTATTTAAAAATCTCCGCCAATGGCGCCAAAAATTGACACATATCGATCGTGCACAATGGTTTCCACTATTTTCCTATTATTTGTAGTAGTGGTAAATAAGATATCGTCTCTATAGGGATTTTGCAAACTTAAGAGGAAAGTATTTTTTTTTTGTTTATATTAATTTAGTAAATCTAATTAAATGGGAATTGAAATACTAAATAACTAAAATCTATAACTACTAACATAATTTACTAAATAAATTAACTTAATTCAAACAATCTAATGCAAACTAAATTAAACAATACTCGAATTCATTATAAATATAAATATCTTAATAAACATCTAAACAAACCCCCACTAAACAATGTAATATACTTGAATTGCTTTCAAATACTAGAACATAACATCACTTCATACTATATTTATAATTATTACACATGGAATCTTAGAATCATTAAATCTAATTCATAATAGGTTGATGGCCTTTAGCTAGCCACCGATTTTCCTAAATTTAATAGAAAAGCCATATTCTTATCATTGTAAATCAATCCATTGGATAAAACGCAACACCATAGAAATATGATAGCATTAACGCTAAATGAAAATCATGCCTAATCTAAGCTAATATTAATCGAAGTTGCTTAATAAAACACAACCGCCTAGAACATCAACTCAGAAAAAAATCTATATATTAATCCTAGTTACTACTTCTATAATTATTTTCAATTATTATAGACATTAAATTAAAACAAAAATACCACAATACACATTTCCAACTATGCAAGCTATACAAATCTTCACTAGTTGTAATACGCAAAAATAACTTATTAAATCTTTGATTGACATGTATGAATAGATTTAAAGCATTAAGTTTATGATTCATTATTTATATCTATTTACCAATCAAAAATATATATATATATATATATATATGTCTAGTGTTTGTTTAGATTGATAGACAACTCACTCATGTTAGAAATAAAGAATGTAAATATATAATCAAAATACATAATGATTAAATAAATAAATACCTCTTAAAATAAATCAAAGGTCCAATGTAGCTTCAAACATCCACTAAAACTAAATAAAATATGTAAAACATGTTTTAGGAAAAGCAATAAAGAGTAAAGGAAAGAGTTATTTCGAAGCTCTCTTGTCTTATTTATAGTATCCTTATGTAAACATATCCTAGATAAACAAAAATTCTTTATATTAATCTAAAAAAATCGTAACCGACCTAAGGGGTTTGTCTGCGATTCCTAAGTGGCATACAAATCGTTAAGTCAATCACTTCATTTGGCTCTCTGTGCTCTAACAATTCAGCTAACGATATCTAATATATTCATCAATTCGCTGTGGATTTGCTGGCACTTTCCTGCTATCAATTTAGGTGGCGATTCCTAATGCAAATCATTGGCTAATCGCTGGAATTCTTCTCCTCTTAACTATTTTACAATTTTTCTTGTCTTTTCCACTTCTTCATTTTCCTATTTAAATTCTGAAATCATAAAAACAAGAGAATACCTAGTGTAATATCATCATTTATATATAAATCAACCTAAATTACATTATAAAACATGTCTAGTTATTGACACGTCATTATGCTAGAATTCATGATAGGGAATTGTTGATATCTTGTTGGAATTAAGTTGAATATAATTTATCTTTCCATTTCATCTTTTCCTTTGAGCATTCCATTTATGAAGGCATGTGGAACTAATGCTCTTAAAATGAATAATTGTAATGGTATCTCGCACTGGAGAGCCGGGGGCCACCGGTCATCTCCCTCTGTTATGCTTGAACACAAATCTATTAAAGGGAGTGGGCTTATTGAATACTATTGAATCCAGTTGGTTGTTTAGACACCAATTCGTTGAAGCCGGGTCATTTATGATACCGTTGAAGCCAGTTGACTATTGCATCACACACTTTGTATTTGGTTTCCACTTCGTTGACTCTATGTCATTCATGTTATCATTGTTTTCTTGTTGACTATCTTATTCGGGATTTGTTTCATTGTATCTTGTATTATATAGTATGTTTGTTTATGTTATCCTTTCATGTCTGGAATGATAGTAGGAATTGATGAATATACTTGCTCATGCTAGGTATTACGCATTAGGTATTACTTGGATAGTTGAGGGTAAACCAAGCTTCTGCTTTACTAAGACCATTGAAATATTGCTCACCCCACTATTTTCCCCTCCAAGTACCTCAGCTGCTTATTAGATAAAGGAAAAGGCAAGGTCGTAACATACAAGCTTTTCTCTTGTTTGCAAGGTTATTAAATTTATATTTAATTGATTTTGAGACATTATGTAATAAAGGGGGATTTTCTATGGGTAGACTTTAAGAAACCTATAGGTTAGGTGCTGAACTTTTGTAAGACATTCTATTTTATTTTTGCACCTAATAGAATTAGACGACTTTTATTTCGCATTATTTTTATGTCTTAGTAGTATTTGGTAGATTGTCATGTGTTATTCTCGCAGGTTAAGGCTTACTAGATCATCGTTCGACTCGCTAGGTTATCTCGAGGGGTTTGGCGATAGTTTAGGCCAAACAACCTCGGTGATAGGAATTGGGTTTGTCACAGTCCGGATGTATGTCCAATGTTGTTGACGACTTTACCCCTCATTTAAAACAGTCGCCTAAACCACATATTCAATTGACCATTTGAAGAAACCTTAACTAGCAAAGCCATTGAAGTCGTGGAAAAACTATTGAAGACGAACAAGCCATATACTAGCATCGTCGTGCAAAGACGGTGGAGGATGACATCTCATCATCGTTGAGGAGCACTGACAAAATGGCATTTTGCCAAAGCTCGAGATATGTGCGAGTGACAAGTCAATAATTAAATACATTTTATAGTTCACATTTTTGTAATCCATTAGTTACCAATCTTTTTGCTAAGTACAACGTCACACATAGGACATCTATTACATATCACCCACAAACTAGTGGACAAGTCGAAATGTCAAATAGAGAAATTAAGTTAATACTAGAAAAAATAGTTAGTCCAACACATAAAAACTGGAGTTTCAGACTGGAAGACACATTATGGGCATATAGAACAACATTCAAGACATTGATAGGCATGACACCTTATAGGTTAGTATTTGAAAACGCATGTCAATTACCAGTTGAACTAGAACATAAAGCCTATTGGGCAATAAAAACATGCAACATGAATTATAAAGAAGCAAGTAACCAACGTAAGTTGAGTCTTCAATAACTAGAAGAAATTAGGAATAACGCATATGAAAACGCATCAATTTAAATTATAAAATTAAAGCATTTCATGATAAGAAACTAATTCCTAAGAATTTTCAAGAAGGAGATAGAGTTCTACTATTTTGTCCAAGACTTAAATTATTTCCTATTAAACTCCGCTTGAGATGGATAAGACCTTACCTGATCCTCAAATTATAACCTCATTGTGCAGTAGAAATAGAAAGTTTAGAAACAAGACAAATATTTGAAGTAACAGTCATAGGATAAAACTTTATTATGAAAATTCTATTGAACATGACGTGGAACTCATCGACCTTGAGATTGACCAACGAAATCCACAAAGTAATGAAATGGAGTCTAATGTTTGCATCTATGCGAATGAAACCATTACACGATGAACGTATAAGAAACCACGTAATAAGAAGAAGAAGTCCAAGGAGCAACAACCGCAAATGCATCAACAAAAAAGGAAGCGATGGATGAAAAAAGAATTCATTGATGAGCAGCTAAAGCTTCAAGATTTAGGACATGCACTTGAAATTTACAAAGATGATCTCGGGAAACTCTTCGTCCACGTAATGAATAATGACCTCTATTTCCTTAATGTCTTATTTAACATTGGAGCTGACATGAATATCTTACTGGAATAATGGAAAAGAAAAGCCAGGTTGAATATTAATTTTATACCACATCTGGTTTTCAATAAAGCAAATGGTGACAAGATCTTCCCACTAAGAATGTCGATGAATGTGTCAGTGCAAGATGGACAATATATCCTGATAATATTGTTGAATGATAAAAATTATGTGATATTGATGGGTCGGACTTTTCTCAAAACAACAAGAGCCATTCTTGATATTGAACAACTTATAGTTACAATTAGTATGAAAAATGAGTATGTATCTGCAGCATGGTTGCAAAATAGAAGACTACATTAATAGTGATGATTACGATGATATATATGAGTGTGAGACATCCTATCATGATGAATACACCGAAGAACGTTATGCAGACGCTAAGAATGATAAGGAAGATAAAGATAACAACAATAATGATGAATTAAATGATAGTCAATTTGACTCGCTCAAACTGAATGACGAGTGATCTTATCTACTAAGTCGAGCCAATGACTATAAACAACAACACTCTATAAGAGGCAGCCAATATTATATCTTTATTTTCAGCTTTAGTAGTAGGATTAGTTAGTTGTTTTCTACTCTCTTAAATTTTGCTTCTTATAATAGGAGTATCATTGGATTATCGACGAGTGATCTTAACTACTAAGTCGAGCCAATGACTATAAAAAACAGCGCTCTAGCAGAGGCATCCCATACTTTATCTTTATTTTCATATTTAGTATTAGGATTAATTAATTATTTTTCTACTTTCTTAACTTTTGACTCTTATAATTGGAGTATTTTAGGATTACAATTCTAAAATAATTCCATGTAAGGGGTGTCGATCGAGGCAATTTCTTTCCATTTCCTAGAATTAGGATAGTTAATATATTTATATTTCACTTGAATTTTATTTGTTTTTCACTATTTTAAGTAATAAAGAATGTGTTTAGTTTATAATCCCCTACATGGTATATTACAATACCTTTGATTGAATACATATTATTCTACCTTAATTATGATTGATATACATGATAGCTATTAAAATATAGAATATATTGGAAAAACAACAAAAATGATTCAGCAATTTCCAAGCGACACCAATTAACACTGGGAATAACTGGGTAAATCGCTAGTAGTTTGCAGGTTTTTGTGTGAAAATTTGGCTTAGTGATTTTTTATCGATTTTAGCTTTATACTAGAAATCGCTGGACTAATCATTAAACCATTAAGACCCATTTTCACCGATTTCACTGCCGATTTGATAGCGATTCCACTCAAACCCCAAATTGTTGAGTACCAATTCGTGTTTTCAAAAACTGAACCACAAACCGCCAACATTAAAACATTTCACACCCATTCATTTGATATATTAATTCTTGCACGATTCAACCCTCTAAAGCTTCTATTAAAGTCTCCTAAGTGCATCCCCACTTTGATTTGGAGCACCTCTACCCTGTATATATCCAATCCTAGTTCATACACGACACTTAGGGCTGGGAGAGTATTTGATTGAAACTGACGCTTATAGAAGAGATTAAAGGAGCTAGTAAAGCATTTTATTTGAGAGATTCAATCTCAAAAAGGTAATGAATCAATATCTTACAATTTTTTTTTTCAATACCTTGAACAAAAATAGAGTTTTGATAATTTTTTCATACTTATGTACTTTTAGGGTTTTTATCAAAAATAATTTTTTGAAATGGTTTTTATGAACACTTTTGATTCAAATATGGGTTTTCAAATGAGTTTGGGGGTTTTTATGAATTCTTCACATATTACATATTTAGATATGGGATATGTCGATACAACAAGTTTTATACAATTCAATTTTGACTCTTTCGACTTTTACACTAAGACCTTTAAATGAATTGTTTTCTTACCTTATTATTATAAGAATTTCACTTTACATATTTCATTATAGTTGAACTATCTTATGGAGGGATGAGATTGAGAAAGAGGTAGAGGTAGTAAACAAGACCAAGGGAAAGGTGTAGTGCAATTGAAACAAAAATATAAGTATGCGGGTCATATAAAGAATATAATACCTACTAGGATTAGAATTACCAAACCTAGCCTTAGGAAGGCTGAACTTAAGGAACAATCTCTATTATCGTCTGATGAGGAAGAGCATTTCGAGAACCTATATCTTATTCATTTGTTACCTTATGACTCTTATTATTTGTAATACTTAGAGCTCAAATGAGGTATTACACTGATAAGAAGCGAGTCATCATTCCTAGGAGAGGGTTCAATATTCAAAACGCGAATAAGTATGAGGTTGAATTGTGAGCATCATCAGAGATAGGGGATGGGATTGACTTCTGAGAGATTACATAAGAAAAGAAGAAAATGGATCTTCAAAAACTATACAACAATATTATGCTAACGAACATGTTAGTAAGGGATAGGACAAATGGACAACTGATATTTCACACGCGAGGTTGAATAGATTCTTCGGTCCTTTACATAACAGACATAGAACGGAGGAAAACTACCCGAATGTCAAGTATGAAGATAATGAATCCTACCCATTCCAAACTATCAAAGATGTGTTAGAGATACCTCCAGGAGGGGATTTGTGCTTGATAGCGAAGACCAACCAAAATTTATTAAAATCACCTATTTTAGGAAAATTACGAAGAGTTGGAGTTATACCATAGACGTGTGCTTTTACTTAACCAAATAACCATTCGAAGTGAATAACCCTAAAGCTACTTTATTGTACTATATAGAGATGAAGAAGGGTTATATCAATGTTGGAAAAATTATACATGATTCTATGAAGTTTGCTATGCACACTACGAAGAATGAAGGATTACCATTCCCAATTTTGATCACTGGGTTGTGTAGGAAAGCCGAGGTGGGTTTCGATACTGAATTCAATACATTACACGATAAAACCATAAATGATACGGGAGTGCAACAAATGAAAAAGGTGGTAGGATACGACGACCCGGAGGATGAACGAGAAGCGTTCAATGCAATAAATGCGAGGGAAGTAAGGAAGTGAAACACCAATGAGATTAGAAGGAAGACAAGAGTAGACACAAAGAGAGCAACGAGTTTGATGGCTGGAGTGACTATACAGTACATTCCATCGAGTTCGGCACCATCTTCATCACATCCTTGTAGAATAATATTTTTTCGAACCATATTTTTTCATTAATGTGTAGCCAAACGACGATTTGTTGCAATAAAGAAATGATTGCAGCAAATGAGAAGACTTTAGCGCTACCATTCTGTGTTTGAGAGAAGATATGATAGTCACTTGTAGAATTCGAGGAGGAGCATTGACATCTCGTCTCTACAGTTACAATTTCCAACTGGGACTTACAACCCAGCTGATAGCTATGTTTTTCAACCTTCTGCAGATATGGTTGAAAATGATGAAGTTGATACTGAGCTCACTTCTGGACATCATCATGTGTAATATCTTTCTCTTTTATGTTTTGAACGATTGAAAATACAATGTATTACCCTTAGTGAAATTTTTATAATGACAATTTATGTTTCCCTTCTGCATACCATTCATTTGAAACTATTGTGTTATATATTTGCATATTTATTTACATTTTTATGATACATATCAAATCATTTATGCTTCACGTGGTATGTTTGTTATTTTGAAAACCAACTTAATTTTAAACCTTGAGAAAAACATTTGGAATGAGTTTGAGGGTATTGGAGGTGAAGTATGACATTGATGGTAATTATGGCAAAGAAAGGTAGAAGATAAGTCCATAACTACTTTTAAATTCGATATTCAAGTAAGTTGCCAAAAATTTTAAATTTCTTTCGAAATCAAGTAAGTATGCTTTTTATTTTACATTATTTCTAGTTAGGATAATAATAAACATAAAATAGATTTTTGAATGGAAGTGATATTTTGTTACCTCAGTGAATTTTATGATTGAAGGAACCAGCTTTTATGTCTTTTTTGATTAACTTTACCACTTGATGTGAACATTAAATTTGACACCTTTTGTTAGTCATGATAATGGGTAGAAAATTAACACAATAGTACAACATGAACAATATAGATTTCTATGAATCTTATGATACAAAAGCTATTGAATAAGTATTTTTATAGTACATATATAAATTTTATTATGCCACAATTGAAACAAGAAATGGGTTAGAAAATGATGAATTTTTATAAGTTGGAAAGAAGACTTTCTTCAACTTTTGTGGATAGTGAGAAATGTTAACAAGAGTTTATAAGAAAAAAATATATAGAGAGTCCTATAGATTTCAAAGTAAATGGAGCGGGGAATCTATAGTGGAAAAAATATGAGAATGTCCAAAGGAAATGGAGCAGGGACTCAAAAGCAAAAGTAAAAAGAAAAAGTTAGAATGGAGTAGAAAGATTATGAGAGATAAAAAGAAAAGATGAATGTTCTTAAATCTTTTCAAATGAAAATATTCAACTTGAGTACTTGAAATAAGAATTGAATGATGTACTTCTTAATCTAACATATTTTAAAATTACATATTTTTTCGTATCTTTGTAAAATTCTTATTGATTTTGATTATGGTACTATTATAAAATATTTTCAAAAATTAAGATTACTCTACCGGTTTTTGTATTTTGAGATTCTACATTAGTCATGATAAGCTTGAGCCTTGTAAGTGGAGATTTAGAAAACCTATGTCATGCACTAACCTTAGTAATGAGTTTTAAAGAGTGTTACATAAAGTGGTTGAGTTATCATTAAGGGATGTTTTTCATTTACTTGTGGGTAATACATCTCCATTTGGAAATAACTTCTATTTCAAAATCTCCATTATATAATTTAAGATGAATTTGATTGAAATCAATATATATATAAAGAATGAAAAGAGAATTTGATTAAAAGTATTCATTTGCTCTGAACAACAAAGTATTGAGTTTGGGGGTATTTGACAAGTCAATAATTAGAAATATTTTATAGTATGATTTAGGTTGATTTTTCATATAAATGATGTTATTACACAAGGCATTCTCTTATATTTATGATTTAGGGTTTTAAATAGGAAAATGAAGAATTGGAAGAAAATAGAAAGAAAAGTAAAACATTCAATTGGAAAACAACACCAGCGATTAGCCAGCGATTTTTATTAACACAAGAATTAATCATATAAATCGGCAACAGAAGGAAGCTAGCGAATCCACAACGAATTGTAGAATAAACTAGAAATCACCAGTGAAATCGATGGAGCACTGAGAGCTAAATCAAGTGATTTGCTCAGCAATTTATTAATAATTAAGCAATCGCTAAGAAATCGCTTAGGTCGGTGATGAGTTTTTTAGATTAATATGTGGAATTTGTATTTATTTAGGAGATGTATTCCTAAAGGACCTATATAGATGACCAGAGAGCTTCGAAATAACTATATCTAATTTCTCTATTTTCTAAATTCTTTCTTTTATTTTTCATTACTTTTAAGTTTAGTTTTATATGTGAAGCATATTAGAACATTGATTTAGAGGTAATTATGTATTTATTAATTAAATATGTCTTTTGTTAATATTTATGTATTGTTTGATTCCAACATTTGTGAGTAGTTTATTAATCTAAACAAACCCTAAGCATGTAATATACTTTGGATTGTTATGTATTTATAATTATGGAATCATTTACTTGATGCTTTAGATCAATGCATGTCAACCACATATAAAATAATGACTACTATGTATTTATAATTTATGTGTTTTTTTGCTTAATACAACTATTAATTCTTTATGTTGAATGCGTAATGACTACTATGTTCCTTAATATAGAGTATTCAGTTCTATGTCTATAGTTATTGCAACAATTATAGAAGTAGTAAATAGAATTAATAAAGGGCATTTTTCGAGAGGATGTCTTAGGTGGTTGTGTTCTAAGTTGTTTATTATGCGGCTTCAGTAATATTGGCTTAGATTAGGCATCATTTTCATTGAACTTAATGTTGTTGTATATCTACGGTGTTGCGTTTTATCTGATGGGTAGACTTACACTAATAAGAATGTGTTATTTCCATTGAATTAAGGAAAATATGTGGTTGGCTAAAGGTTATCAACCTATTATGAGTTATGGATTAATGATTCTAAGACTCCATATAAAATGATTATAACTATATGGTAAAGTAATATTATGTTTTTGAGTTTAACACTAGTCCAAGTATTTTATAATGTTTAGTGGGGGTTTGCTTAAATGATTATAAGATATTTTATTTTAGTTGATTTATCGATAATTTATTTATTAGTTTAAGTATATTAAGTTAGTTTATTTAGTTCAGGTTGTTTAAAGTCTAGTTATTTTAATTAAGTGTTTGCTTGATTTTTATATTGTTTAGAGTTTATTTTCCCGTTTAGTTAAAGTAATTAAATTAAAACAAGTTAAATCCGATAAAACCTTAGAATTGATTAAGTTCTTTATAGATTTGAAAAATCCATGTGCAGACGATATCCCATTTATCACTACTATAAGTTAATAATAAAATAAGGGAATTTATTGTACGTGCTCGACAGGTGTCAACGAGCACAAGTATAGGATAAGTCATGGAAATAGTGGGACTTGGGTAAGTTATAACTTAGTTTTATTTAAATTAAGTTTATATAAATACTTATGATAATTATTGGGAACCTAATCAATTAAGCAAAATAACTTAAGTTTATTCTAATGGCCTAAGTTAGTGCCGAAGTTTTTCAATTGACTATATAAAGGGACTAGTGGTATTAATGAGATAATGAATGGTACTTAAGTAGGTGTCAATTGTTGGTGGTTTGTTTCAAGACAAAAACAAACAATTATTTGGCTTAAAAATTAATTTAGTTTTTGTGGAGAGAAGAGCTCCAACTTTTGGTGTTCGCTTGTTGTAGGAGAGAATCCTCTAAAATCTAGAAAATGAAAATTTATGGATTAAGAAGTTTGGGTCTTCTCTTCACATTTTTGTAAGTCCATGGAGAAGTGAGTGTGTAAATTAATGGAAGCAAACAGATTTGAGAAATTGAAGGATAAGGCAAGTTCTAAGTGAGGCATTAATGCATAGATTTAGAGAAAGAGAAAAATAGATGGGTTTTCTATGATTTAAATATCCTTTCAAGGCAACTGATGTTGTTGTTGTTGTGTCATTGAGGAGATGCTTGCTTTCTATCCAAGCTAGAGATGGAAATGATGGATTTGAGCTTCAATTCTCAAGTAGTGCTCTGATTTTCTTTTCATTTATGGTCAAGGTTCTTGCATCCCACCACGTATATGATAAAATGTAGTACAAGAGATTAAATGCATACCCAAACAAAAATAAGGAAGGCATGTTTGAGTTGACGCACAAGTGAATTGTGCATGAGCGCACAAGATCTTTGGGTGGCTAGGCTTTGCCCATCAACTACCGAAAAAAATATTATTAAATTATTTTATATATAATATATAATATATATAAATTATAGTATATATGTATATATAAAAGTATACACATAATGTTTATATGTATATACATAAAATCAACAAAATCAATCAATCAATCGATTTGGAATAATAAAAAGATAATAAAGGCTAAATTTGAAAAAATTAATTGGTCAAGCCAAAACAAGGCAAATGTGATCCAAACTGAGACGCGACTAATGTGGTCGTAACCAGAAAAATCTCGATTTTAGAAATTGAGGTAAATGGAAAGAAAATGATGCTAAATAAATTATTTTTTAAATAGAGACTCTATCACATCTAATTAAAATTAAATGGATAGCAGGGGCATAAGGAACTAGTCTCGGTTGTCTGGTGCGCGTTGCGGGGTGTGAGTGAGCTGTTTCAGATGCGCTTTGGTGGCATTTTGAAGCATTATAGGTAAGTGAACCAGTAGGGGCCTTAACATGAGTTAATTTGTGCATTCATTGCTTAATGATCTCCTATTGAGTTGTATCCCTTAGAATTGATTGAATTGAATTTCCTTTCATCATATCTTTTTGTCAATTGATATCCTTACGTTATATTGTTGTCTTGGTGATATCTTTAGCCATGATTTCTCTTATTTATTTAAATTATGTTATCCTTGTTAAATCATTGGTTTGCATTCTTTAGATTCCGTAACGAGTGCTCTAGGGTCTAAGTAGGCGATATGGAACTTACGGGCGCAGTGGAAATGCTTTCCGAAATTTTCCTCCACCATTACTACAAGCGTTGTTTGACTTACCTAAGCACACAGTTTAGGATTAAAGAATGTTAAGCTCGTAGAAGTGGTTGCAGTTTGCTACACTTGATGGACCCGATCTAAACTGTCAGTCAAATGACTTAACTGAGTCCATCGACCATCTTGAAAGTGAAGTTGTGGTACTTTATTACACTTGATAGACTTTAAGCACTTAGGTGCCTTTGCTTTGTGTACTCGACTATCAATTATTCGTTGATATATTTGTTAAATTGGAAATCAAGCTTTATTCATTATATTGTTGTAATTTTTTGCATGACTATTCGACTAACCATTTATTTGACATTTGAAATAATGTTAAGATTCCTCTTGTTTTACTCCCTAGAATTGTCTATATTTTGGTGATAATCTCTGGTCTCCTTAGTAGTAGAGCCAAGGAACTGATGCTTGGTGACTTCCTCTGAGCTTCCCTTAGAGACGCCTTCTACTTTCCTCGTAAGTACATTTTTGTGTAGATGTGTATGTATTTCTTTCGTTTAAAATTGGTTAATGGGTTGAGTGAACACTTGGATACATGTATAGCTATTTCCCTCATTTTTATCACCTGATATGCATGAGGTCTACCTTGCAGGTTTCCACACATAGGGTTGTCCCATCGTCATGTCAAATTTAATTCTATTATTTTCCGCTGCACAAATTCATTAAGACTTGTTAAACTTAAAAACAACTCTAATAAGTGACTAAACTTCAAATGAGATGGTAAAAGAGGCTAACTAGGCTTGTGTTGGCTCCGCAAGGGTCAATCGGGGGTCCACATATGTCTAGGGTAGTCACAATTGTTATCAAAGAACAAGGTTTCTACCTTAACTCTAGATAAGTTACAACCTAACTAAAATGCAATCATGACATATAAAGTTAGAATACCAAACACTGATTTAGAATCTTAGTTGGAAAGTAAGTTGAGTTGGGGAAAGTTAAAACTAGAATTATACATCTCACTGATTAATATGTATTATGCATAAACTGTAGCTATGGAAGATGATCAAGACTCATAATTTACATTTTTAGATCGCAAATGTCGATCTACCAGTGCCTGGTAAATAGAGTGGAGCCCAAAGTCCCCACTATATTGATGCGATGGAGTTTCAGACTTGGACACGGACAATTAAGTCTCAAGATCATCATTTGGACAAGATCTTGACCATTCTTAGAGGGTTGAAATCATTATTACCATCATCGTCAACACCAGCAATGGCTCCGAATTAGGATATGAGTATGCCTACCTTTCAAGTTGTTCCTACAATTTCTACAATTCACTCGGCACCTGCAACTGAAGAGTCATTATTTATATATTTTTTGTAGGTTTTTTTCCATGTAAATCAAGTCCAAAGATTTTTTATGGCTCTATATGTTTACTTTAGAGATTTACGGGGTATTTGAGTGTTTATGCGTAAATTAGACAAATCCGAGAAAGAAGTCAAGTTTTGGTAAAAAAACTAGCAGGCTAGAAACCTCCAAAAATGAACTTACAATGCCATGGAGAAACCACAACACCAACCAGTGCATCAATGCAAAACATGGAACGACGTAAGAAATGAACAAACGATGTAAGATTTACAACAAACAGCGTCACCAACAGCGTCAGGATCAGAAAAAGAAACTATAGACTGACTTGATGTTCAAGACTTTCTTTATTATGTAATGCCATGACTTGGAGTCCTTCCCTCATTATGGTGGCATTATCGACGGTGCAAGATTCGTAGAATATAAGTTTTGCAATTTTTAAAAGGTTCTTATTTTATGGATTTTCCTATTCTTGTACCCAAGCTCACTTATATAAAGGAGGGTGCTCTATAGATGAAAACACATTGTAATTCAAAGTGATTTAGGAGTAGATTAAGTTAGAGTATCCAAGTCTAGCTAGGTTTCTTTAATACCTATGTCAGGAATGAAGCTCTCTAGCAAGTAGTTGGTTTGTTTTGATGTCTTGTTGAGGGTTTCTTTAATAATACTGTTTTGTTTCAGTTCTCTATCTTTATGTTGTGGTTTTTAAAAATGTCTCAATGGTAGTTTTGAGTTTTTATGTTTAGTGGACATCTATAGGATTAAATCCATTAACTTATTATGAATCATGTTGAGTCCAAGATACTAACCAAGTTGAGAAGTGGCAATCACCTAAAAAATCTAGCGCACTTGTTGTTCTAGGTGCTTAACATTAAGATTTAGGTTAAAATAACATTAAGATTTAGGTTAAATCTTGAGAGTGGTTGCCCAAAGTTATCTAGTGTTAGGTGTTCCCACAGAGCTGCTAATGTTGCACACGTGCAAAATGTTGAGAGCGGTTGCCTTAGGTTATTCAGTGAAGTAAGAGAATTATTTAGAGAGCGGTTACCCTATTTATCGAGAATAAGAGGACTAGGGTATTTGTGACCCCAATACCAATAGCTTATAAGGGAAAACTGTTTTAGAAGCCATCTTTCAAAACTGACGATGGAAGACATGGAAACAGCAAAGGCTAGATTGTGCGTTCCTAGGCTTAGGTATGTTCTTATTATTTTGAATTTTCAATTATTTACTTTTTGGTTAGTAGACCTTTAGATAAAACTCTTTAAAAAAAACCCTTGATTTACTTTTCTATTCATTAGACTCAGTGTAATTGAATCTTGTGAATTCGACCCCGTACTTTCCTCTATTATATTCCAATAGGATTTGTAACTTTTATGGGTTATATTTGACATGCGCGACATGTGATCAAATTTTGGCGCCTTTGCCTGGGATTCGATTCAAATTATGCTTAACTTTTCTTTTCTTTTCTTTTTGTTGTATCCATTTTTGTATTTAGACCCTTCTCTCTAGTATATGTTTGCAGGTAACTTAACAATGGCGTTATATTCCCCAAATTATTGTTATTACAATAACTCATATTATTATAATATGAATGGGGAAAGTACATCAAATTTTAGATGTGAAACTTTTAATTGGCCTTCTGTAGAGCAACATGGTTATGTGGATGCTTATAGAGTTTATTTGGATGTCTCTCATTGCTTTGATGCTTGTAATTACTACTCTAAATATGAAAACTATCCCGAGTGGAGCTACACATTGCCAAAACCTAACTTCTACAAGTTCATGCCAAGTTCACAGATTCCTCGATAAGAAGAATGTTCTCTTAAAGAAATCATCAAAGACTTAGCCTTATTCCATGAACAGATCCATCAAGTCATTGTACGGTATCAAGAAAATATGGAACAACATCGGCAAGAGGTGAATTCAAGTTTTCAAAATATGGGAACACTAATAAGTCAAATTAATGTTAGACTTGATAATTTGATTAATGACGAAGAGTTCCCTTTGCCTGTCCATCGTGACCAAGAAAAGAATATAAGTACGATTACATTGAGAGGTGTTGAGAAAGACAAGTATTAGTCTGAGTCGGAGAATGAAGTTGAGATTTTTCCATTAGAGCCTGAAATTATTACCATAGAACTTCATGAAAAAGAATATGAGAAAAAAATTGAAGTCACTAGAAAGGCCAAAAGAGCTAGAAGAAGAGAGCAAGGAAGTTCGACCTCTCATGTTGGTAAAACCACCCACTTTACCACGAATACTAGTTGAGTTTGAAACGGTGGTGGAAGAGAAAGGGCATTTGATAATCTTATGTACCGAAGACACTTTTGTGATAGATAGTTACGATAAAACAAAATCTTTTCAAATAGAGGACCAAGTTAGACACAAAAGCATAAGAAGAGTCATGCATATCACATTACCCAAGATGGTAGGAAAGCTATTTGGTTACAACTTCTCCAAATTAGTGGGTGTTACGTGATCTATCATGCAAAATCGAGTTATCGACTTTAAACACTGGTGTTACTTGAAGGCAGCCCAAATGTAACATTGTATTTAGTATTTAATTTATTATCTTAACTAAATTTTTATATCGTCTTGTTTTTGTATATTCATACATGAAACTAGTATCAATCTCTCAATATTATATATCCATCTATTTCCACCATCCTTCTATGTTTTGTATGCCCAGGCTTAATTTTTAACTTTGAGGACAAGGTTCGGGATAAGTTTGGGGGTGTTTAGGTTAATGGATCGTTGGAAAATAACTTGAGGTTGAAGACTCACATGTATGATCATAAAAAATTTGCAAATATTTGCGACTTCAGTGGATTCACAGTGGTATGTTCTCATTTTCTTTGCATTTATTATCTTCCATCTCATCCATTCCATTTAGGAATTAATACAATTATTATGCAAGCATTAGTAATTTAGTAGTTTAGTATTTAGTAGAGTCATACCCATGATTAAAACTTTGCTTTCGCTTGAGGATGAGTAGGAACTTGGTAAAATTGTATACCTTCAGACTGAGAAGAAGTATAAGAGCTTTTTCCACCTTCTTAACAACATAAATAGAAACTTGGAGTAGGAATGAATCATGTCTTGAGACAAAAATAGGTAGGTGGTTAAATAATTTTCGTGTTAAAGTTCAGATCTCTAGGATTCTTAAAACTAGCACAAAACAACTTCGAGCATAACTGTTAATGATTTGACACTTTAAGGGGGAATAAGTAGGCATGTTTTTTTAAACTTCATAAAGGCTTTAATGAAACTAGAATTGGGAAACTACCTTAATCAAAGTAAAGAGAGATGTGCTAAAAAGAGTTTTAAAAAATAAAAAATAAAAAATAATAGAAAGTCCCACAGGTTCCGATGGAAATGGAGCTGGAAACCTAGAAGTTTAAAAAATAATGAAAAATCGGTATCATTAAGAAATGGAGCAGAGGCCGTACAAAATAATAATAAGACGGAGAATAAGTGATGTGATATGTGTAGAAAATAAAAGGGGGAATTCTTTATGAAAACGCCTCTGAAAAAGATTCAGCTCAAGTGCTTAAAAGCTAGATTAAAGGAGTTTTTTCGATATTTTGTTTCATAATAGCCTATCTTTCAAAAAAAGCCATATAGACTCTTATAAGTGCAAAAGTTTAGAAGTAGTGATCAAAAGTCCGTTTGAAGAATCCACTCAAATTCATAAAATTTAGAGATCACTTGTTACGGCCCAAATAGCTAATCTTAGTTTAATGTGTTAATCAGGATCAAATGACCCGTGACGTGGGACCCACAGTGAGATTCATGTCATTACCAAGGCTAGGTGGTCGAGGTAAATGTTATATTTGTTGTGGGTATGCCTAGTGTATTGTATGTGTGTAGACTATTAAGTCATTTTTACTTATTTATAGGTGTCGAGACATGAGCGAGAAAGTGCCTCGATGTGCGTGTGGGTGTGGAATCGAAGTAGAGAAGTGATGTAGTAAGTTGGTACAAGCTTTATATGGTTTTTATTAAGTAAGTTATAAGGATTATGGTTGATCGGGGGTTGATATACTTAAGTTTAAAAGTTAAAACATAAGCCACCTGATATGCCTCGAGACACGAGTCGACATGCTTCAACACCAATTGAGTATTGTTTGGTGTCACTTAAGAATTAGCTAGTGGGACATGTGTTAGGAGGAGGTCCACAAGTTAAGCCTCAAGATAATTGTGCACAAAGTGATAAAGGGCTACCATTCAACCATATCTAAACCATTTATATATAAGCTTGATCAACACAAACACCTCTCATTTCTCTCATTTTAATCGCTTCATCGAGAAGAAAACCTTGCTAAAGTGAAAGAGAGGCTGCTGGGGAGGACGAAGATCAACAACCAGTGAAATTGAAGAAGAATATCAACTTTTAGCTAGTGTTCTTCAAGCTTGGTAACTTCCTACTCCATTAACATAGCTCAAATTCCATGAATTCATATATTTGATGCTATGGTTGTTGTTTTCTGTTGTAACCGGTGTCTTGGAACTCTACGGGTATGTATGAGAGTTCTCAATGCATCAGCATAGCATGCTATTAGGTAGTTGTATATAAGGTTGTGAATCTATATCCTTTGTGCATTAGTTATGCAATTGTACTTGTTGGATTCCAATACCATGTTATTCTTTGGAAATGAAAGTAGTTCTTATGTCTAGGTTCACTTTATGATAGAAATCCATCTGACATACGGTGGTCACTAGACTTTCTAAGGTGATCGGGATTTCTCCACTATTTTGCGCAATACACGGAGTATAGGACTCAGGGTTGTTGGCAAGCATAACTTGGGTGACTTCACGAGTTGTAAGACTCGAGGTTGTTGGCAAGTATACATCCAAGTGACTTACATTTCTGATAACTAAAAAGACGTATTGTATCATGTAAGTACAACCTTCAAAAGCGATGTGGAGCACAGCTCCGTCCATATATATAGTGGAAAGGCTGATGTGATGAAGATCACGGCCGACCAACCCTAGATCATTACTCATTAGCCTAATGTCAGTTTCATTTTGTTAAACTAAAGTATCACCTTGCATGATATACTTTCAGTATATTTGCTATTATTATTGTGCTTTTTGATACTTGTTGAATACTTAGGAATGTGAACAAATTCTCTCAGGATTACTTTCTATTTTCAAGTACTCACCATCTAGTTTGTGATGGTGGGTGCTGATCCATCGAGTAGCAGGCCAGGCAAAGAGAAGATCGACGACTACCTCTGAGCCAATGGAGTGCTGCTACACCAGATTTTGTAGGTTTTATTTTGATGTATTACTTTCATATGTATATGATATTCTTTTGGGGGTTGTTTATTATGGGATGAGTGATAGGTACCTTGACTAGATCGATGTTGTTATATATTGTCGTTTCATTATATATACGCATGTGATCTCTATTTCCTGGTTTTTCCACATAGGTTAGGCTATATGTTAGAAGTTTTTGCTTATTGAATTGTTAAGACTTCCGCAGAATAACTTTTAAGTTAGAAAATTTTAATTAACTCTAATTTATGAATTTACATAGGATATGTATATATTTCTATCTATTTGAATAATGAATAATTGATGGGTAATAAGGCTTTTAAAGAGGTTGACTAATTCCTTGTTACGTCCTATATGATGAGGTTAGGGCTTAATAAAGGGATTAGGTCGGGCGATGCCCTAATTAGAGAAGGGGTAGTCATAGTTGGTATCAGAGCCAATGTTTATAAAAATTTAGGTTATAAAACCTAAGGGTATAAACAATAAGATTGTGGGATATAGTGATTGTACAATATGATACCAAAGCTACAGTATATAGCTAAAGGCCTATCTTTTTTTCTGCAAATAACAAATAAAAAATTCAAACAAGAAAATAGAAATCTTAGTTGTGAAAAACCAAATGATCCTTGCCTGGAAACCATTAGTTGGGAAGTGAGTGAAAGTGAGTTGGGGATTTTATATATGTACATGTTAATTTTCTTTATGTATGTATGTGTTATCTACATATTAGCTGATTCGCATTCGTTATCAATCTGCAGACATTAATGGCGGATTCACGCGATAGCGGGGATGCAGGTGCGAGTGGCAGCCATTCTTCTATACCATCAACATATGATTTTCAGAAGTTATCTGATCGAGTAGCTATTTAGGGTCAGCGGTTGGCGTAGTTCATTGCCATGATGACTTCTCGATTCGCTCCACCAGCACAGACACCAGTCCCTACTACTACGACTACTTCCAATTTATCGACAGTAGTGTCGGTAGTGCATACTGCACCAGTTATAGCAGCTCCAGCTGTAGAGACAGTTTTTACACCATCTTTCACACCTCCATCTTCTAGCTCGACAGCAGAGGTTCAGTTAGTGAAGGATTTCATCAAACTGAAACCAATTTATTTTGATGGCCAGAGAGACTTTGAGAAGATAGAGAAGTTGGTTTTGTCTAAGGAGAAGTTACATCGAGTCTTGAGGATTAAGGACAAACTCAGAGCTGAGATTCCATCGTACACTCTATAGCGAGATGTTGATGTTTGGTGGCGTGTGATGATAGCTTCCAAGGGAGAGTTGGAGTCATGGGATGCCTTCAAAAGGAAGTTTTATTAGCAATACTTCCAACCTGTAGTGATGAAGCGGTTGAGGAAGAAGTTCATGATCCTGAGACATGGAGCTGATGAGTTAGTTATGAGTTATAGAGACGAATACGACTATTTGAGGAAGTTCGTCAGAGATTTAGTGAGAGAAAATTCTGATGATGTGTATCATTTGGAGATAGACTTAGCCCTAACATTGGATTTTATGTTGTCAATTAAGGTGCCAGTACATTGGGGGAGCTTTATGAGTGTGCACTCTCTCATGAGACCTATTATTTAGGCAGAGTTGCTTATGGGACGCCGCTAGTATGAGCATTGACACCCATTCAGGTTGCAGATTATTAGAGGAGGAGATAGAAGGGCAAAAGATCGAGGAGATGGGATAGAGGTTCCCAGGGAACAGGGATGTATACAACAGTTGTACCATATGTATCATCTCCTACGCCTTTGCAGACCATTATTAGTAGACCTCCCTTACCACCACCAGTTAGACCTGCATTGCCAGCTCCTACTACTACCACTACTACTAGTAGTAGTTTGCTAGCTCTACCAGTACCACCAATGCCACGTCAGTAGCAGCAGGGTGGTAAAGCTCAAGGTAGAGGTAGAGGTAAAGAACGAAATAGTTCCAGACAGGGGCCGAAACAGGCAAAGGCCCAGGATCAGGCAAAGGGTCAGCGTAGGTCAATCACTTGTTATAGGTGTGGTCAGGTAAGACACGTGATTCAAGATTTTCCATAGCTAGCAACCATGATTCCACGAAAGAGTTGAGAGGGTGTACATATGATTGCACAGCCTGATGCAAATGCCATACAGAGACTCATTGAGGGTATGGTTTCCATTTGTGGTAGATAGTTGTATGTTTTGTTTGATTCATGTTCTATAGTATCTTTCATTTCTGGTCGCATGGTAGGCATCTTAGGGTTTTCACCGGTTAGAGTTGGCATACATTTGATTTTGAGTACATCAGTCAATATTAGAGTTTACCCTAATTTTCTTGTTGAGAGATGTCTAGTACAGATAGGCATAGTAGAGTTACCTGCGAATTTTAGGTTGCTCGAGTTCTTAGACTTCGACGCGTTGTTAGGGATGGATTGACTAGCAACGTATCACGCTCATATCAATTGTTTTAGTAAGATAGTGATAATTGAGATTCCAAGGCGTCCGATGTTTATGGATAGTGGTAGAGACTTTAGTTTCATTATACACCATAGTAGAGAGTCAAGGACCTAGACTTGAGGAGATCTTGATTGGGTGTGAGTTTCCATACGTGTTTTAAGAAGACTTACCTGGTTAACCACCACCGAGGGAGATAGATTTCACTATTAAGTTGGTACCAGGCACTAGACTGATTTCTATACCACCTTACTACATGGCTTCACGAGAGTTGGAGGAGTTGAGGAGTTACTTCTAGGATTTAGGAGAGAAGGGATTCATCACACCTTCTATGTCACCATGGGGAGCACTAGTGCTATTTGTGAAGAAGAAAGACGGTACTTTGAGACTATGTATCGATTATAGATAATTGAACAGGTTCACAGTCAGAAACAAGTATCCATTACCACGAATTAATGATTTATTTGATCTGCTGAGAGGAGCGCAGTTTTTCTCCAAGATAGACTTGCGATCGGGGTATCGTCGGCTTAGGATTAGGGATGAAGATAGGTCCATGACAGCATTTAGCACGAGGTATGGACACTATTAGTTCATATTCTTGCCATTTGTTTTTATTGATGATATATTGATATACTCGAGGACTCGAGAAGATCACGAGCAGCATCTCAGGCAGATGTTGCAGACTTTTAGGGAGCATCGACTTTATCCCAAATTCAGTAAATGTGAATTTTGGTTGTCAAAGGTCAAATTTTTGGGACAAGTTGTTATAACAGCAGACATTTCTTTAGATCCAACCAAGATTCAGGCTATTATGGATTGGCCAGCACCGACGTCAGTTATAGAGATTAGGATTTTTCTGGGGTTAGCAAGATATTATTGCAGGTTCGTGAAGGATTTTCCGAAAATAGCTTCACCAATGACCAGATAGACCCAAAAAGACGTGAGATTTCATTGGTTTGAGGAATGTGAGGAGACATTTGCTCAATTGAAAAGATTGTTGACTACCGCACCTGTGCTGATATTGCCAAAGGCTGGTCAGGGATTCCTGGTATATACACATATTTCTCATATGAGTCTTGGTTGTGTATTGATGCAAGGTAGAGGCACGGTGGCTTATGCATCTAGACAGTTGAAGGTACATGAGAAGAATTATCCTACTCATGATTGAGAGTCGGCGGCGGTAGTGTTTGCTTTAAAGATATGAATACATCATATGTATGGAGAGAGGTATACACTCTACACTTATCATAAGAGTTTGAAATATCACTTTACACATAAAGAGCTGAACATGAGACAGCGCCGATGGTTGGAATTTTTAAAGGAATACGACTTTTCTCTAGAATTTCACCCAAGAAAAGCTAACGTAGTTGCTGATGCGCTGAGTAGGATGCAAGTTGGAGATGCCGAGTTTGTTAGATGTCGTATGATGCATGAGTATGGATTACTTAAGGCAACAATAATGATGACTCAATCAGATATTCCTATTGAAACTCGGGTGATGATTTGCGCATAGATGAGGCTTCAGAGAGTGTCTACTCAAATAGTGTCAGAGGGTCAGAGAGCAGACATTTTATATCTGAGGTTCAGTGAATTAGCCTAGAGCACTAATTGTACTGACTAGACTGAGACGGTGGATCAATTTCTCAGATTTAGAGGTAGATTGTGGATACCAGTAGTGGCAGAGTTGAGAGATGAGATTCTCCAGTTATCACACAGTTCTCGGTTCACCGTTCATCCAGGAAGGACGAAAATGTACAATGACATGAAGAGACATTTTTGGTGGCCTGGGATAAAATCTAACGTATCCGAGTTTATCAAGAACTGTGGGATCTGCCAATAGGTGAAGGGAGAGCATCGTAGACCTATAGGATTATTACTGCCGCTTCCTATTCCACGATGGTAGTGGGAAGACATAGCCATGGATTTAGTTTGAGGATTGCCGAAGACTGTTCGTCGACACGATTCCATCTGGGTGATTGTGGATAAATTGACGAAATCTGCCCATTTCATACCAGTTGCAACTCATTACATATTTGACCGATTGAGTGTATTATTCGAGGGAGAGATTATTAGGCTTTATGGGGTACCATTGACTATTACCTCAGATAGAAACGATATGTATACATCCAGGATGTGGAGGAGTGTGTTGGAACAGTATGGTACATATATACAGTTTAGCACAACCTTTCACCCTCAGATTGATGGGCAGACTGAGAGGTTGATTCATACACTCGAGGATATACTCAGGGCTTGTGTACTTGAGTTTGGCGGATCATTAGAAGAGTACCTGCCATTGTGTGTGTTTGCATACAACAACAATTATCAGGCTAGCATTGAAATGGCACTATTTGAGGCATTATATGGCAGACTATGTCGCTCACCATCTTGTTGGGCTGAACTAGAGGACCGAGACATTATAGGGCCTGAAATTGTTGTCGATCACACAGAGAAGGAACGACAGGTTGGAAAGGTTGCTTATGAGCTATATTTACCTCCACCGATGTCGAGGATTCATCCATTATTTCATATTTCTATGCTTCGACTAGCCAAGTCAAATGCAGGCGAGAGACCGACAGTGGACTTAAGTCAGATTGACTTGAGTGAGGATATATCATATGAAGACCAGCCAGTGCAAATATTAAACCAGAGGGTACAAAAGTTAAGAGACAAGTCTATCCCTAAAGGTGTTAGTCAAGTGGCAGTTCAGGACTCACTTGGGAACATGAAGACTATATGCGTGATAGATTTTCGTATCTCCTCGAGTCAGGTATAATTTTAGGTTTAGTTTCATTTCGAGGAAAGAATTTCCATTAGTTGGGATGTATTGTCACGACCCAAATAGCTAATCTTAGTTTAATGTGTCAATTAGGATCAAATGACCCGTGACGTGGGATCCGCAGTGAGATTCGTGTCATTACCAAGGCTAGGTGGCTGAAGTAAATATTATATTTTTTGTGGTGTATGCCTAGTGTATTGTATGTGTGTAGACTACTAAATCATTTTTACTTATTTATAGGTGTCGAGACATGAGCGAGAAAGTGCCTCGATGTGCGTGTGGGTGTAGAATCGAGGTAGAGAAGTGATGTAGTAAGTTGGTACAAGCTTTATATGGTTTTGATTAAGTAAGTTATAAGGATTATGGTTGATTAGGGGTTGATACACTTAAGTTTATAAGTTAAAACATAAGCCACTTGATATGCCTCGAGACACGAGTCGACATGCTTCAACATCAGCTGAGTATTGTTTGGTGTCACTTAAGCATGAGCTAGTGGGATATGTGTTAGGAGGAGGTCCACAAGTTAAGCCTCGAGATACTTGTGCACAAAGTGATTAAGGGCTATCATTCAACCATATCTAAACCATATATATATATGAGCTCGATCAACACAAACACCTCTCATTTCTCTCATTTTAATTGCTTCATCAAGAAGAAAACCTTGCTAAAGTGAAGGAGAGGCTGTTGGAGAGGAAGAAGATCAGCAACCAGTGAAATTGAAGAAGAATATCAAGTTTCAGCTAGTGTTCTTCAAGCTTGGTAACTTCCTACTCCATTAACATAGCTCAAATTCCATGAATTCATGTATTTGATGCTATGGGTTATTGTTATATGTTGTAAACGGTGTCTTGGAACAATAGAGGTATGTATGAGAGTTCCCAAGGCATCAGCATAGCTTGTGTGTTGATAAAATTCAGAATTCATATTTCAAAATTCTGGGTTTTACTACACATTGCGCGCTAGGTATGTGATCTAGGACGCTTATTTTGATTAGCGCTAAATAAGGCTGGATAGCGCGCTAAGTTGAAAATTAGCGTGCTAATTCTAGAATTAGCATGCTAATTGATGTGACAGCACAAAAAATTAGCAATTTTCAAAAATGGGTTAAACACTACAAATGATCCTAAAACACTAAGTAGAGGTCCAAACATACTCAAAAACATATAATATGATGTTAGGAACTTAAGGAAGAGCTACGAGGTCCTAAATACTAGTTTCGAGGCATTGGGAGGCCGAAGTAGCTTAGGAAATTGCATGTGTATATAAGTAAACTGATTAAGATATTTCTTTACATTTCATTCCTATTTAAATATTCATTCTCAGTTATTTGAACTGAATTATCCTTGCACTCCGTGTTCCATGACTTGTTTTCATTTCTCATTATATGAGGTTGTTTTATGGCATAGTTTCTTGATTTAATGATTTCATTGACTCCAATTCATGTCTTATGTCATTATTGATTGTTATTATTGGTGATCAGTAAAATAGCATGCTATTAGGTAGCTGTACATAGGGTCGTGAAGCTATATCCTTGGTGCATTAGTTATGCAATTGTACTTGTTGGATTCTAATACCGTGTTGTTCTTTGGAAATAAAAGTGGTTCTTGTGTCTAGGGTCAATTTATGATAGAAATTTGTCTGACATACAGGGGTCACAAGACTTTCTAGGGTGATTGGGATTTCTGGGACTCAGGGTTCTTGGCAAGCATAACTTGGGTGACTTCACGAGTTGTAAGACTCGGGGTTGTTGGCATGTATACATCCCAATGACTAACATTTGGGATAATTAAAAAGATGAATTGTTTCGTGTAATTACGACCTTCAAAAGAGATGTGGAGCACAGCTCCATCCATATATATAGTGGAAAGGCTAATGTGATGAAAATCACGGCTGACCGACACTAGATCTTTACTACTTAGCCTAATGTCAGTTTCATTCTGTTTAACTAAAATATCACCTAGCATGATATCCTTTTAGTATATTTGCTATTATTATTGTGCTTTTTGATAGTTGTTGAATACTTGGGAATGTGAACAAATGTCTCTCATTATTACTTTCTATTTTCAAGTACTCACCATCTAGACGGTGGGTGTAGATCCATCGAGTAGCACGCCAAGCAAAGAGAAGATCAGCGACTACCTTTGAGCCAGTGTAGTGCTGCTACACCAGATTTTGTAGGTTTTGTTTTTATGTATTACTTTCATATGTATATGATATTCTTTTGGGGGTTGTATATTATGGGTTGAGTGATAGGTACCTTGACAAGAGACATGTTGTTATATATCGCCGTTTCATTATATATACGCATGTGATCTCTATTTCCTGGTTTTTCTACAATGGTTAGGCTATATGTTATAAGTTTCCGCTAATTGAATTGTTAAGATTTCCGCTGAATAACTTTTAAATAAGAAAATTTTAATTAACTCTGATTTATGAATTTACATAGGATAGGTATATGTTTCAATCTATTTGAACAATGAATAATTGATAAGTAATAAGGTTTTTAAAGAGGCTGACTAATTACTTGTTAGGTCCTATATGGTGAGGTTAAGGCTTAATAAAGGGATTAGGCCGGGCGGTGCCCTAATTTGAGAATGGGTCGTCATAGTTGGTATCAGAGCCAATGTTTATAACAAATTAGGTTATAAAACCTAAGGGTATAAACAACAAGATTGTTGAATATAGTGATTCTACAATATGATACCAAAGCTACAATATGTAGCTAAAGGCCTAACTTTTTCCGCAAAAAACAAATAAAAACTTCAAACAAGAAAATAGAAATCTTAGTTTTGGAAAACCAGATGATCCTTACCTAGAAACCATTAGTTGGGAAGTTAGTGAAAGTGAGTTAGGGATTTTATATATGTACATGTTAATTTTCTAGTACAATTAGGGTTTCAACCTCTATTTATATGTATAGATAACCTTTTTGTAGTACAACTATTATATTTATGCAGTTTAAGCAAATTACACATATGCCCTTATTAATAAGTTATCATATAAAAAATCAAAAAGGTTTTTTTTGTCATGAATTTTATTAGATAAAATTCTCAACCTTAGACCAATTAAAATTGCACAAAGCCGTTCTTTGTGCGCGACTCAATTGGTTCAAGCGACGATAGCAGTGAACCTAAACCATTTTGGTACACAAGTCATAAGCGATCTCTAGCAAGAAATTATGAATATCCAAGTAGTATGAATATAAAAATTGATACAACCTAATCAATAACATATATCATATCCTTTCGTAGTGGGATATCCTTTGATTTAACATAAGGCATGAAAAGTCACTCTTAATGTTCAATCATACTAGTCTTAATCTTTAAGTAGACTGAGAATATCCAAGTGATATTGATCATATCAATTCACTTGAACTTGGCCATTTAACAATCTAACATATCAAGGGATCCACTTATATCTCTCTATATGAGAGGGACAAATTATATCTTGATTACACACCTTTACTTATTATTCCCATGGTAACAAATAACAATCTTTATAATCGTTCGGTTAAAGACAACGTTTGATTGCGTCAAATTACCATGCTCCTAATATGGAAGTCTATGGTAATCTCAAGTTGAAGGACTAAATGATATACCTATCATGAGTAACACCTATGACTTAATCCATGTGGTGTTCTCATTGTGGGTCGATCCAGTACCTTATTCCCTAACAAGTACTCATAATCTCGATTCGTATCCGTATACGCATGATCATCACATGACCATCAATCAAGATTCACACTAGTCTTAATTCATTATAGTTCTCAGTATAATGATCGACTAGGAACATCAAGGATATTTCAACAAATACTCAAGGATCTTACCATAAGGTAAACATGCAATTACTGATAAGGCATGTGCCTTAGGTCAATCCATTAACTGTCTTTATGAATACTTTTAGTTAATAAAATAGAGGATTTCATTTGTTGTTTATTATAATTAATTTGCATGTTTACATTATAATAAGATCCATGGGTATTTACATAAATATCCTAAATGTCCCTAGTCGATCATTATACTGGGAACTATAATGAATTAAGACTAGTGTGAGTCTTGATTGATGATTATATGATGATTATACGTATAGGGATACAAATCAAGATCACGAGTACTTGTTAGGGAACAAAGTACTGGACCGACCCGCTATGAGAACATCACATGGATTAAGTCATAGTTGTTTCTCATGATAGGTATATTTTTCAGTCCTCTGACTTGAGATTGCCAGAGACTTCAACATTAGGAACACAGTAATTTGACACAATCAAACGTTGTCTTTAACCGGACGATTATAAAGGTTGTGATTGGTCTTGTTTGAGCAATGTGATGAAGTTGTGTAATCGAGATAGAATTTGTCCCTCTCATATAAAGAGAGATATCTAGTGGATCCTCGATGTGTTAGACTCGTTAAAAGGCCTAGTCTAAGTGAATTGATATTGATCAATGTCACTTGGATGTTTTCAGTCTACCTAGAGATCGAGACTAGTACGATTGAACATGTTGGATGACAATTTCATGCCTTATGTTTGATCAAAAGGATATCGTGTGACAAAAGGATGTTATATACACTATGGATTAGGTTGTATCGATTTGATATTCGTACAACTTGGGTAGTAATAATGTCTTGCTAGAGACTACTTATGACTTGTTTACCAAAATGTGTTTTGGTACACTGCCAACGTTGTATGAGCCTATTGGGTCGCACACTAAGAATGGTTTTGCGAGATTTTAAGATGATTCAGAAAAACGAATTTTATGTGATAAAATTCATGACATAAACGTCCTTGTGGTGTATTACACTTATACTTCTTTAAGTAAGGGTATATGTGTAATTTACTTAACCGTATATATACAAGGGTTGTATAAATAGACGCTTTAAGTTAGAACACAGGTACCAAAGAAAAAAGGCCGAAAATCTATTTTCGTTTTAGAAACGACTTAGGGTTTTTGGTATGCTCTGGATCGTTTTGGAGAGAAACAAAAAGGTTTGGTATTCTCTCGAAGCTAGCACTTCAAATCTCGGCCGCCGTTCGTGTGTGGGACTCGCTTGATAGAGGCGTTCGTCGTTAGCGCGCCTTAGAGATCGATCAACCTTCAGAAAGGTATATTGCGATTGAGGTATCATTAAGTTTTTCATGGTTTAAACGATTTTAATGGAATTAGATTCGGATCCTGTTGGGGTTTTTTGTCAAAACTGTTTTGTAATCTCCGCTGCGTATGAACCCCAAAACCCAACAATTACTTATAATAAAACATCAAACGAAAACCTTTATTTTATTAACTAAAATAATAACATAAATAATTTTTGTAAATTGATCTAGGGCACATGCCCCAACGAAAGTTAAATCAATACTAAGGCTAGTACACAATATAGGTTTTCTCAATCTCCACCAACAAGCTTCAAGCATATGATGAGTAGTGTAGAATCTTAAAACACAAAAATCACTAGATTAATCTTAATTTTAGAAAATACTTTATACTAGTACCAAATCAACAGGAATTTTCCAATACACCAATGAATATATCATTTAAAACGTGTTAGACAAAGAAATACTTCACTCAACATTAGCTTCAAGCACTTGAACTAAATCATTTCTTTGAAGAGTTTAAGAACATCCACCTTTTTCATCTCTTTTTTTTTTCTACTTCATCCTATTTTTTATTATATATATATTTATTTATTTTCTTTTGTTTTTTACATCCCTGCTCTATTTCCTATGGACATTCTTATATTTTTCCCACTATATATTACCTGCTTCATTTCTTATGGAATCTATATGACTCTCTATATATATTTGTAAACTCTTGTTAGCCCTTCTCACTGTCTACTTAAATTGAAGAAAGTGTTTTTTCTAACTTATAGAAATTCATTGGTTCCTAACCCATTTCTTCTTTCAATTGTGGGATAATAACTTTCTATATATATACTATAAAAATACTTAATCAATAGCCTTTGTATCACAAGATTCTTCGAAGTCTATCTTGTTCATCTTGCACTATTGTTTCGATTTTCTACCTATTCTCATGTCTAACACAAGGCAATCAATCCCTCCAAACTAACCTACTGCATACATCAACTAGTAAAGCCAATAAAAAAATGGTATAAAAATTGATTCTTTCTATCAAAGAATTCAAATGGGTAATAAATATATCACTTCCATTCAAAATCTATTATATTCATTTTCATTCTTTTTCTAACTAAAAATTAAGTAAAACAAAAATCATACTTGAATTCACAAGTAATTTGAGAATTTTCATCAACTCACTCGAATATTGGATCAAAATTTTGAACTTTGCAACAATTTTGAACTTATCTTTTACCTTTGTTTTCTTACTCTCTTTCTCTGCCATCATTGTCATACTTCACCTCAAATACCCCTATACAGATTACAAACCTTGTGCTCTAGGTAAAAAAATGAATTTGGGTTTCCAATAAAACAAATATACCACATGAAGTATAAAAAATTGATATAATCATAAATTGGATAAGCAAAAATGAATAAACTCAATATATAAATATTATCAAACAGAATGCATTAAAAATATGAATAATCATCACCAATGTATATCCAATGTAGCATCATCATCAAATGGATCATCATAGTACCATATCAAATGTATCACATGAAATCAAATCACCTGGCATAGTATCAAATATAGTACATAATTAGCACAGATCACATAGTATCATCACCAAAGTTACATGCAAGACTTCACACATCATCACTAAGAGAATAAGAAGATACAGTATAGTAAAGGAATCAATGTCGCCATCCTGAAGTCGCATCATCCTCCTCATCCACCAGATCAATCCTCTCTAACTAGTAACTCGTAGCGGGATCATAAAGGTTATAGTCCTAACCTGGCGATAGTTGAACATTAAAAATGCCATTAATCAATAGCCTCATTTGTATATATGATACAAGAACCTTTGCGCCTCCTCGCCTTTTATGTCTTCTTGACATCATCCTCTCCATCCTGTAAATGTTCCTCGCTAAGACCCTCTAGTTTTTTAACACTAGTTTTTTTGTCTTTATAGTTCTCACTTCATTGCACTATATTGAACCTATAAAGGCCAACTCTGAATCCTTTGTGTAAATTCCATCGAATTATGTAGCAGGTTGCTCCACATTCGAATCATTTCTTGATCTCAATATTTCTTCTAAAACTCTCCTCATTTCATATATAATCATGCTCCTTTGCTCCGTCTCTCTTCCGGCTATCTCAGCCTTCTCCCTCACGTTTTTAGAGTCTTCATATCCATCAGTTTTTCCGTAACTCTCTATTACTACATCCATGATAATCTTCTGCTATAAAATATCCATCTCAAGTATTGCCATGTTTACTCAATCTTCTCTTCAAAAAGCCATAATAATCAAAGGAAATGGTAATCTATCATTCTTCTTCATTGTGATGGCACTCCTTACCGATTCATAGATAATCTTACCTAAATCTAAATATCCCAATCCCTACACAATATTGTACAACAAAGCGGCTCTGTAGTTCACGATCTCATAATATTGCAGACTTGGTTGTAAGCTATAGTTGATAAATTAACACCATGCCTTCGTTATCTCCCTAAGAATTTTGGTAGTCATATGCTTCGAGTAACCCTCCGTGTCTAAAATGAATCCATTAAAATGGATTTCCTCTAATCCTCCCCTAATTTCCTCAGTAGGGTAATGGTACTTAATTGAATATTGAGGCTTCGGGTATTCATGTTTTGCCTTTTGGTGAACTTTCTGTACACCATTATACCGATTTATTCTCATAGAGAATAATCCACTATTCTTCCTCGAACTCATGACTCTGTCTTTATATCACTTCCATAAGCATTCGTATAAAAATCTCACACTAAAATGTTGCATCCCATCTCACTAGAAACATTCTCAAGGTCTAAATGGTGATAGTCCCTAGTCAATAATCACCTGTTTCTGCATCAATGAAATCTAAGATCCTAGGCATATATTTCCACTCATTCTTTAAATTCAGTCCCGTCTTTGGGATCAACATTCTTTGTCTTACTATGTCATTCTTAATCTTGACAAAGGCCTTATCATTGAAAAGATTTTCCTCCCTGAGAACATACATCTTCTCTTCTTTTGGTATATCTTCTTCTACTTCCTCCTCCCCATCCTCACATTCTTCCTCAAAATAATTGCTAAATGATAAATGTGGAGTAGAGTCTTTTGTGGTCTAATCCAATGTATATGTATAGAAATTCTTGTGGGTCTAATTTTTGAAAGCTTGGATTTATCTTTGGGTTTCTCTACAATCATTTTCCTTTCTCCTCGTTCGTACAATTACCCTTCCACTTTCGACCATTTCAATAGGTACATGTAAAAGAATAAGCATGTAAAATGATTTAAAACCAAATTTGTTGGAAAAGTTTTTAGTAAAATTTAATTTATTTATATAATAAGGAGAAATTTATCAGAAAAAGTTATTTATAAATTTAGAGTTTGAAATTCATATGAAATTCCCTGAAAAAAATATCATTGATAAAAAAATCATTATAAGTAATTCAAGTAATGAGATAGACAAACACAAAAACCACCAAACTCAATTGAAACTTAGTCTCAAATTGGTTTGTGTAGAAAAGTAAATCCATTCGCCATATGCGAAAAATAGTTCAAAACTTAGATATCAATAAACAAATTATCGCACCACTATAATAGATACATTTGACATCAAAACCAATTTAGAGTAAAAACTTTAAATAAAATCAAAATTCATGAAAAATCGAAAATATAATCAATAAAAAGCTAGGGTTCCCATGGATTACCTTCTTGAAAGTGAGTCTTTTAAGATTAGAACTCTAAAACTCCTCTATAACATTCCTTCAAGCTCCGACTTCGAATTCCCCTTCCTCAAGCCCTAGTTGGCAGTACACATCAACACTCAAAAGATTTTAGGTTGAATGTGTAAAGATTGTGGTGGGAATCACTAAAATACACTAAAATCTAGCTTTGGAAGGTTGAATCTAGTCAAAAATTTGGCCTTTTGGTCAAAAAGTTGCAATGGTTTATGAGGGTGAAGTGAGTAAATGTTGCGATTTAGGGTTTATTTTTTTAAAATTGGTATTCATCTTTAGCTAATGGGGGGTTTAAATGGATTTGCTAGGAAATCGCTGAAATTGAGCCTCAGTGGCTCACTGACTAGTTCTACAAATCCTTATTATAAATGCAAATCACTAACAAATCGTTGACCTAAAATTATACTAAAAATTTTACAAAGTGATATAGATTTTCTCAGCGAATTCCTATACAAACTAAAATCGTTGGGAATTTGATGGCCTATTTTAACTATTTTTTCAATTTAATTGATTGACCCATATATTTATCACATATATCCAATAAAAAGGTAGATAAATTCCAATTTATCATAATGTGACTATGATTTGTACTAAACAATAATTTAATTACTATAAATAATCGAGTAATGTAAAACCTAATGCATAAAGACAATATAATACAGAAAGACATTAGCTCGATTAACCCCCTTATATGAAATTATTCTGGAATTAAATTCTTAAAATATCCCTATTATAAGAGTCAAAATTTGAGAGAATATAAAATCAACTAACTAATCATAATACTTAAATTGAAAATAAAGATGAGTTTGGGCAGCTTCCCATATAGCACTTTTGTTTACTATCGTTGGCTCGATATAACCACGTAGTTCTAAACTGGTTCTATAAACTTAAGTATAAGATTATCCACTCTAGTGTCATTCTAGAAAGTGATTGCTTGGCAATTTACCCTAAAAATGATTGATTTGTTCAGACTATCCATGACAGCTTGCGAAGTGGCTAAGAAAGTTCGTCCTAAGATTAATGGAGGATCTTCGTAAATGAAGTGTGGCATAACCAAAATGTCTGTGGGAATAATGTACTTGTCATTTTGAACTAGTATATTAGTAACTACTCCTATTGGTTTCGCTGAATAACTGTTTGGTAGAGAAACTTTTTTAGAAGCAACTACATCTAACTTCAATTGAGAATGAAGAAAGAAATGAATTGGCATGTAGTTTGCTTTAGAACTCGTATCAAAAATAACTTTAAAATACCAAGCCCATTTAACTTTTATGTTTATAAATATTTCTCTTGGATTATCGAGCTTGACAATTGCTAGATTCTTCTTTTTCTTCTTTTTATTATTCGTAACTTTAAACTCGTCCATTTTAAGAATATTTTCAACATTGTTCGGTTACCTAACCCTCCATTCTTGAGTTGTTATCTTTTCATTCGAAGTATATTTAACTCGCTCATTCTTTGTCATAAAATTTTCATTTTCAATTGTTATTGCATTAATAATATATACTTCAGCTTTTAAATTTTAATGATTTAATTCTAAAGATTCATTATCATTAGTTTGTTCATTATTAGATTCATCAAAATTATCATAGACATCTTAATCATTCAAATGAAAAGTGATAATTATGTTTTCATATTCCATAGACATTATTCCTTTAAATATATCTAACTTTGTTTTAGCTGTTTTAAGAAATGGTCTTTTTAAAAGTATAAGCGAAGATTTAGATGATAATGAGTCTCCAATTTTCATGACATAAAAGTCGACTGGAAATACTAATTGATTTACTTTTACTAAGATATCTTCTACTAAACCATAAGGATAAATAATTGTGTTGTCATCTAACGTAAGATTAATAGGTGTATTAGTCAATGAACATATTTTCAATGACTCATATAATTTAAGTGACATAACGTTAATTATTGCTCCAAGATCACACATAGAAAAATATATAAAAGAAGTTCCTAATATAATAGGAATTCCAAACATTCCTGGATCGGAACGTTTCTTAGGTATTTTCTTTTTAATTGAAGCAAAAACCTTTTGTCATAATTTTTCTTTAGATTCATTAAAAAAATTATCCTTAAATTAAGAGAATTCTTTCAAAACTTCATCATAATTTAGAAAATTGCATAATTGATTCAATCGATGGTTTATTAATTTATGTTGTCCTAAATGACTCAAGAATGTCTTCATGGATTTTTTCCTCCCTAGCATCGGCTAATCATTGTAGAACAGTGGAATATGAATACATTTTTTCATTCGAATTATCAAAAATCTTATCATTTTCATCCTTATCAATTATTTCAGACTTTTGTAAATATTTTTCCTATGCTTCAACTATGGCTAAATACCATGGGTATAACCTTTAAGGAAAATGTATATATTTCAATTGTTCAGCCATCCATTCTCTAGTAGGAATGACATTAGCCATCATTTCTTCTTCTTCATCATCAATAGTTTTATGCATTTTCTTTTTATTACCTTGTTTAAATATTTTTTTCAGTTATAGGTGTGTCTTTTTCATCACTGAATAAAGCATTGAATTGTGCTTGAGTAGTAAAAGCAACAATAGCTTGAGTAGGTGCTTTAGCTTGATTACTTTGTTGAGTACTTAACCTATTTATTTGTAAATTCGTTTGACTTAACAGATTTTTTAATTAATTAATAGTAGTATTAGTCTTAATCAGATTTTGAAAAATTTGTGTAAAGTTTTGATGACTTTCGTTTACAAAATTATGCAAGATTTGCTCTAAATCTGGATTTGTAATTTGAGCATTATATTGAGGTTGTTGATTAGGTGCAAATTGCATCTGAGCTCTTAGTCTAAGTATTATAATTTAAATTTTGAGGACCATAACTAAGATTTGGGTGTTTTCTTCTAGGCTAATAACTATTGTCATTATATTGATTTCTTGGAGGACCAGAAAATTGGTTCATCATTGCATTAAACTTTTGAGTATTCTATGCATGTAGAATAGGACACACATCCGTATGATGTGTAACCTCGTTAGAGAATCCATAAGCTTTAGTTTGATTAAATCTATATTTAATTAATAGCTTAACCATATTATATAATTGATCAATTTTATCATCACACGTATTATTTCTTCCATTTTCAACTTCATAAAGTTTCTTTGTTGAGGATTCAATCTTTTCATTGTATTGCTTAGATTATTTAGCCAATTTATTGATTGCTTCCTTTGCTTAAGTAAGTGTTATTTCAAATAAAGATCCACAACAACCGTCTAATAACATTAGTTCAAAGTGATTGAGTCCTTCATAAAAATATTCTCACAAAGCTCTTTGAGTCTTTCCATGTTGTGGATAAGAAAAAATCAATCTTTGTAATCTATCCCGAAATTCGTAAAAATTATCATCATCTTTCATCTTAGCAACTGTGATTTGCTTTCTATAGGAACTAATTTTTCTAGTAGATATATATTCATCTAGGAAAGCTTTTAACATTTGAGTCCATGTAGCTATTGAATCTTTGGGGAGATAGAACAACAAATCATGTGCTTTATTTTCAATTCAAAAGGAAAAGCATTAAGTTTGCAATTTCTATGGAATCTTCATTCGGTTTCATCATGTTAACCATATGTTGATACTCCCTTACGAATTTTGTGGGTTTTCATTGTCTTTACCATAAAATATAGGTAAGGCAGTAATAAATCCAGATTTAAGTTCAAATTCAGAAAATCCATCAGGGTATGCTATGCACATAGGCTCATATGGTGCAACATTTTGAGTTGCTTGTCGAAAAGTAAGTTGTATATTATTGTTTTTATTATTATTGACAACTCTATTTGCATTATTATTATAATTATTATTATTATTATTATTATTATTATTATTATTATTATTATTATTATTATTATTATTATTAATGTTGTTATCCTCCGTCCTTTTAGCTAAATTTTCCCTAAGTTGTTGTTGTTTTAAATTTCGATTAAAAGTTCTATCTATTTCATGATCAAATAGATGTAAAGATCTTGTAGAATAAGAATGGCGAAATGTATATACCATACAACATTTAAAATCCTAAGAAATTATTTAAAAATCCCTGGTAACGGCGCCAAAAATTGACACTGTTTAGCGTGCACAATAGTTTCTCGTATTTTCCTATTATTTGTAGTAGAGGTAAGTGGGATATTATCTCCATACGGATTTTGAAAACTTTTAAAGAAAGTGTTTTTTTTATTTTTCTTAATTTAGTTAATCTAATTATTTGGTAATTGAAATACTAAATGACTAAAAACTATGACTACTAACTTTATTAACCAATCTAACCAAACTAATTCAATTTCAATATGATATAAATATATAAACAAATATCTAAACAAACCCTCTCTAAATAATGTATTATACTTGGATTGCATTCAAACACTAGAACATAACATCACATCGTAACCTAGTTATAATCATGTCAAATGGAATCTTAGATCATTAAATCCTAACTATAAACATGTCTAATTATTGACTTGTCAACACCCCCAGAATTAACTGGTGGTGCCATGGAGAAGCCAGGATGCCAAGTAAAGCGTCAAAGAAGAACAAGGAACGACGTAAGAAATGAACAGATAATGTCACCCACGGTGCCAGATCAGAAATAAAAACTTTAGACTAACTTGTTGTTCAAGAATTACTATATTATGTAATGCTGTGACTTTGCGTCGTTCCTACATTTTGGAGGATCATCGACGGCGCCAGATTCGTAAAATAGAAATTTTGCAATTTTTAGAAGGTTCTTATTTCTCGAGTTTTCCTATGTTTGTACCTAGGCTCACCTATATAAAGGTGGGACCTTTATGGATGAAAACACATGATAATTCGTAGTGATTTACAAGTAAAGGAAGGTAGAATAGCCATGTTCGGTTAGGTTCTTTAATACCTAAGTCAAGAATGAAGGTCTCTAGCTAGTATTATGTATATTTTTGCGTCTTATTGAGGTTTTTTTTAAATTCATTGACCTGCTATCAACCAGGATGAGTTTGTAATACTAACCGCATTGAGAAGTGGCAATCATGTAGAATAAGAAACCGGACACACTTGTTGTTCTAATTGAATAAAATCATGAACTAGGTTAAATCTTGAGACCACTTGCCCAAGGTTATTTAGGGGTAGGTTTTCCCATACAGCTATTAATGGTGGTGACATGCTAAATCTTAAAAGTAGTTGCAAAGGTTGTACGATGGAGTAAGAGAAGTATTTAGAGAGCGGTTACCCTATCTATCGAGAATAGGGGACTAGGGTATTGGTGGCCCAAATACCCAAAGCCAATGTAGGGAAACCGTTTTATGATGCATCTTTCAAAATCGACGATGCAAGACATGGAAACAACATATTGCTAGATTATGGAATCCTAGGCTTAGGTATGTTCTTATTATTTTGAATTTTCAATTAGTTACTTTCTTGTTTAGTAGACTTTAGGATAAAACTCTTTCAAAAACCTTCTAGATTTACTATATTTGAGTAGGATTGGTAACCTTATACGGATTAAATTTGACACGTGCAACACATGACTAGCTACGAATGTGGTTTATGTACTTTCAGTAGTAGTGTTATCACTTGTCGTGCATGTCAAATATAAATGTAAACAAATTCCCACTAAACAATATAATATACTTGGATTGCATTCACACAATAGAACATATCACGACCTCATAACCTATTTGTAATTATATCACATGGATTCGTAGAATCAATAAATTCTAATTCATAAAAGGTTGATAGCCTCTAGCAAATCATCGATTTTTCCATATTCAATTGAAAATAGTCATATCCTTATCAATGTAAATCTATCTATTAGAAAAAATACAATAAAATTGAAATACTATAACATTAACACTCAATGTTAATCTTGTTTAATCAAGCCAAATATTAACAGAATATGCCAATCATAAATAACTTAGAACGTAATCACCTAGACGATGTTGCGTCGTACAACACCAATAATAGTTTTGATTTACCGACTACTTGGATATGTAGTAAGGCAAGTATTAGGTCGATCCCACTAAAGATGTCCATTTTATTGGATTCTCATAGGCAAGTTCGAGTGCGGTCACTTTGTTTTCCAAGGTCAATGGTAGGAACGAACCCCATTACCATATATTAACTAGACTCGTAAAACCCCCGGATATGCCATAGGCTTTCAATGGGCTAGCAGCCTTAACGTTCCATGAAAACACTTACCCTTATTGATAACTAGCATGAACTGTTATCCAATTTATACTTCGAATGTTTGAGCACATCGATTGGCAACAGACAAGGCTCTATTTGTCACCTAATGTAAATCCCCATTACCGAGCGGCGGTATATTCGCTGACCTAGTTCTCCTACACCCACATATGCACTGGCCACTACATAAGCAAAGCATATTCAATCTAATCTAATGAAAAACCAATATATTTATGATCAATACAACTAAAGTTACAAGATTCCAATGAAAAGAAACTTCACTTTAAAGAACAAAACCTCATGTCATCAATACTTGCAATTGTATAAAACTCTCAATCCAGTAAAGACTTAGTTATTAATAAACATATAAAATAATTACAGTAGTCAAAAAATTAAACAACACCTTAAAAGTAAAAGAACGAGCACCAAAAATTCAGAGAGCTCATCTCTTCCGAACTTAAGAACTAGAGATAGAATAATATTCGAGATATCCTTTCACACATCTAACCCAAAAATTATTCATATGTGTTGAAGATTCCACGAAATAGATTTCACCAAATCTAACAAATCTACCAAATTCAGGAATTAAAATCCTTATATTCGTTCAACGTCATAGGTATAACGAGCATATCTCTGAGAAATCGTTAGTCAATCTCTTGATGCTCTATTTTTTGTCCAATTTTTTCCGAATCGCGTTCAGCAATGTCACAGCACCGTACATATATGCAAGGCGTTACCAAGGTGCTAGGTGTAATTTGACTCTTTGACTCTTGGTATTTCTCATGTGTCTTCGTAAGGCTTTTCTTGGTCTAAGTTCAGTGTCAAGTCTTCAATACGCATAAGTTAGCACAACAATTCCATGGCAATGTCTAACGAACTGGAGGCGCTGAGCCTTCTCATGTTCACTAATTCTTGTGAAAAATCTCTCATTTTTGTCAAATAGCATGTTTTAAACTTGAAATCACAAAAATAAGGATTTATTAATATAAATGATGATAAAAGTGTCAAAATTTGTAACAAAAATGTATAAGAAAATGGCATGTCTGACGACTTATCAAATACCCTCAAACTTAGACAATTGCTCGTCCCGGGCAATGAAGTATAGATAATCAACTTGCATACATAAATTACAATTAAGCTCATCTAATGCCCAACTCTAATTTAAATGGTTTCGTCTAATTCGTTTCAACAAACTTAACAAATGGAAACAAGAACACTCAAACAAAGTTCGTTACTTTGAGTCAAGATATTTCACCCACTTTCCTGAGGAATACTATGCCAAACACTAGGCTTCATCAAGACTAAAGTCATCTAATAATCACGAGTTACCTCAGAACCTTTAACAAGCCAAAAATATACAATCTCTAAATAGGGCAATGAATACCGAGATTCAAAAAATAAAAAGTTATACCACCATTCTACTGACAAATTTAAAACATCATTTGAGTTTAATAGAACTTTCTATTGTCTGGGCTGGGGTACCAAGGAAATGGATATTAAAGATTCAAAGCATAAGAAAGACTTACTTAATCTAGTTACAAGCACTTAAGCTAAATCTTTTTATTTGAGGAGTTGTTATAGACTTCTACCTCTATCCATTTCACCTAGATATTTGACGCGTGTCGATTGCGTCAAAATATATAATCTCATAGAGATTACCAATGACCACAAGAACTACAGTAGTGGCAAGCACGGTGTCAATCCATGAAAACCAAGTTTCTAACCTAGGATAATGAACTAAAAAGTAAATTAGGGGGATTCTCATAAGTGTTCTCAAGAATTAACTAAAAACAAAGAATGAAAATGGTAAGTGAATAAATCAATAATGAAAACAACCTAAACCATCGGTATCACAAACTGCCACATTTTGGCGTAATTATACATATGGTCGTCAATCTAAATAAAGTATGCAAATCATGGTAATTTAGAATAGCTATAGACCCGGTAACATATGCGGGTCCTCGCACTTCCCTATCTCGATGGTCAAGGTACGACAATGACCACTTCTTTTGTCAAACACATAACCCTATACTCAAGCGAAGTGGGTTTAACACATTGACCGCAATGGGCGTTGTGAATGCACTACACCTAGATAACTAGATCACTAGTGTGTCAAATTTAGCCTAGATCCCTAAAGTATTCAATCGGTCCTAAAAGGGATGAATCAATTAGTAGTCAATTGCCACTAGTGTTGTCTTATTGCACAAGGACGGGTGCGTACAACTCACTGGTAAAGGAATCAAGGTTTAAATATGAATTTAACCTCAATTATTCAAACTATAAAAAGGGAATAAAATACTATGAAAAGTAATTTAAATAAATCAAAGTAGATCTCACATATGTTTATGCCAAAAAGGTAGTTGGCTCCACCTCCGGTCTAGATCGACAAAGTTAGCTGGACATATTGCTTGAAAACTTCATTAAAATCCAAAGAGAAAGCAAGAAAACAATGGTATGTTGGAGAAGAAAAGAAAATAGCCATATGTAACCATCCAAAAAGTTGGTTTTCAAACGAATACCTAAGTCCTAATGCAAAACCAACTTCTAATTTGCTATCTGGAGGAGAAAAAATTGGAAATAGGGGGTTTTATTTGTGACACGTGCGCCGAGGACCATCTGGTAGTTGTTTTGAGTTGTTTGCACGGGTTTTGCCACATTTCAAATGCTAATTAGTGGCGTGTGCTGGTGTAGGAAACATGGCGGCCATGAATTGGACGAGAAGCTGATGCAGTGACAAGCCGGGCAAGTCACGCACTGCCATATGGCAGCTAGTGGGTTGAAGAGAACTCGCACAAACTCGTGCGAAAAATTAAGATTGCGTACCTGTTGAGGTAAGGTGCTGACATAAGGACACGTGGTAGAACCGTATAGGAGAAGAGGCTGTTGTGTTAATCAGTAACTCGTGTGTGTCCCTCTTGCATTACTTGACCTACTGGTCGCTATTCCATCCACTATGGAATGCGTATTTCAAGATAAATCTTCTGGTATCTAATCATTGCATATGAATGCTCCATTGCACACAATCTTTCACCCCAAATTCAACCGCGCACCCCAAAAACCTTGAAAATAACAAATAAGGACAATTAGGCCATTATTTTTTAGACTCAACGATACAAAATATATAAACAACATATATAACATCACGCATCTAACGACTTATCAAATACCCTCAAACTTAGAACTTTGCATGTCCCAAGTAAAGGTGTAAATGACAAACACATAAATAAACTAGACTCCTGATATAGCTATACACTGACTAAACTAATCTATACTCGATTCAAAATTCATGGAGTTCCTTTTTTTACATAGTCGCCAAGTTAACAAGCCACTAAAGAAATTCGGAGTTATGATATATCGAGAACTGCAACCCAAACACAATTAAGATCACACTTTAAAGACATGGACTCGGTCGAGAACAAAGCCATCAACTACTCACGAGTTCTCTTGCTCCATACATTCAAGCACGCAAGTTTACAATTTTCGCAAAAATAGCACATTAACGCTCAAAAGGTACTATAGGCAAGAAGTGCAACCACTCTATCCACTATAATAAACTTAGCACCAATGGGAGTTAATAGGACTTTAATAGGCTGTAACATGGCTAGGATACTGTACCAAGGAAGTGATATAAAGGATATGCAAAACATTGAAAAACTAAACATATACTATCAATGATTCCATGAGAACATGAATGTGACTAACATTACACTTTAATGCATTTTTCATTCAATAGGTGTAGTCCTTATCTTTTTCCAACCACCCGGCTCCCTACTCCATTTCCTGTCGATTCTATTTTAAGTGGGACTTTTTATTCATGAATTTCCCCTTATTATGGGTATATGAACATTTTTTTTCTCTAATATTTTTATTTTCATGTCTCTTTCTAAAAATTTCAAGTCTAAGACTAGTTTCCGACTAGGTAAGGGATGTATCAGGCTATGTCTATGGGCTCAATATTAGGTATGGAAGAAATAAAGGTTGGGTTGGCACAAAATGGGTTAACTAGGGGAATTACTTTAGGTGGGCTTAAGGCTAAGGGTTTTCCTAAAAAAATGAGCTACGGGCTCGAGTGAGTGTTTCTCCTAATTTTCCTAAAAATGTTTCAGTTATAGGAATTTTGTCTCGAGTGGGTTACTTCCTTGTTCTTGTACTAAGAAATCTGTCTTGCACAATTATGACAGTTTGTCCCCTTTGGTATCTAGCACAAGGTTTAACCAACATACTAAGTTCATAATCACGAAATCATAAAAGTGCTAGGCTACGGGCTCGAGTGAGTGTTTCTCCTAATTTCTCCTAAGTTTCAAGTCAAAAAGGCAACCATAGTGTACTCATCTACAACCAAAGACATGAAACAAAATATCGGGTAACTCTAAACAATATAAAAATGAAAACTATACTAAATACATGCATGAAAGTGTATCAACTCCTAATGAAATGAGAAAGAGAAATATGGAGGGAAAAGAAATGGGAGAAATGAATGAAAAAAAGATACTAAACACCACTATTACCATCCATCAACCGCATATAACTGCATATAATTGAAAAAATTTAAATTATCTCACCTGCACTCTTTCGCTCAAAAATCCATCCAACTCAATCCCCAAATCCTAAAGTACCCCCAAACTTATTTTGAACCTTTTCCTCAAGGTTCAAAACAAGTCAAGAGGTGCAAATAGAAACACACAAGATGGTGAAAGAACATGATAGATATAAAAGTAAGGAAATAAAACAAGATCACGCGTAAGACTGAAACTAATCCCTCGATTTACGAACAAAAAGTGAACAAAATAAATACGCTTAACCTTACCAAATCTCAGTGTGACAAACAATAGGTATGGAACAACGTGGTGAACTGCATGAGCGATATTGCGCTCTCAAAATCTAGTGTGCTATGCAGAGGTTGCAACACCTGTAAAAAGTCACCAAAGAGATGATGATAAGAATACCACAAAAATACTAAAATAGAAAAAATCAAAAAGAAAAAGGATACAAGCATGGGGTGCCTCCCAAAAGAACCTTTTTTTAACATCGTTGGCTTAACTCAGTCTGACTCTCTCTCAGCCAGTGTACTCTACAACTGCTAAAGTCTCATACTCGATCTCATGACGTAGGAAGTTCTCGTAGAGCGGCTTCAGTCGGTGCCCATTCACTATGAAAACTTTCCCTGTATCCGCGCCCATGATCTCAACTGCACCATGTCCAAAAACGTTAGTAACAACAAAAGGTCTGAGCTATAGTGACCTCAACTTCCCTGGATGGAGAGTTAATCTTGAATTACAGAGCAGGACCTTTTGACGAACTGCGAAAGTTTTGCGAGATAACTTGCGATCTTGGAATGCCTTGGTTTTATCTTTGTAGATTTGAGCGAACTCGTAGGCATCGTTTCGGATCTCCTCCAATTCTAGGGGTTCCAACTTTATCTCTTTACTGGCTACGTTGAGTCCCATGTTGAGCTATTTGACAGCCCATAATGATGTATGCTCCTACTAGACCGGTAAATGACAAGATTGTCAAAGACTAAGTGATACGTTGACATCCTGATTGGCATATTATACGCCGTTTGATAAGCCAATACCGCGTCGTCAAAGTGCATGCTCCAGTACTTTCGCGATGAGTTTATAGTCTTCTCCAAAATGGATTTAATCTCTCTATTTGACACCACCGCTTGGCCACTCATCTGAGGATGGTAGGCCGTAGACGTACGGTGTGTGACATTATACTTGCACAAGAGATTTTCAACCATACGGTTGCAGAAATGGGTACCTCGATTGCTAATCAGATCCCGTGCAACTCCAAAAGTAGAAAAAAATCATGATTTCAAGAAATTGCATAGCACGGATGAATCATTAGTGCAAGTAGCTTTAACTTCCACCCATTTGGACACATAATCCACTGCCAGTAAGATATAAAGAAAACTATATGACTGTGGAAATGGCCCCATGAAATCGATCCCCCAAACATCAAAAGTTTTGCAGAATTGGATCGAGGTTAGTAGCATTTGCTTCCAGTGACCAAAGGTACCAGTCGATTAACATCTCGCACAAATCCTAGCATATAGAGAGGAGTCATAAGAAATTGTGGGCTAATAAAACCCACTCTCCAAGACCTTAATAACTTTCCTACATGGACCGAAATGGTCGCCGCAGGAGTATAAGTAACATAATGCCAAGATAGATTGTATCTCAATCTGGGAGACACATCGACGAATTACCTGGTATGAGCAAAACTTCCACAAGTAAGTCATCTAAAACATAGTTTTTAGTGTCGCTCTGGATTTTATCTTTTTGGGCATGTGTAAGGTAAGGCAAATACCCACGTGCAACAAGGTAATTAACCAAATCAGCGAACCAAGGGAGTTTGTCAAAGATGGCTAAGAGATGTTCATCAGGGAAATCATCTCGAAACAGGACAGGTGCTTCACCATTTTCAATGCGGCTGAGATGGTCAGACATAAGATTTTTAGCATCACTTGTCTTTAATTTCAATATCAAACTCCTGCAATAAGAGTATCCATTGAATGAGAAAAGGTTTAGCTTCCTTTTTGGCCATTAGGTACTTTAAGGCTGCTTGGTCGGAATAGACGACCACCTTATTACCTACTAGATAAGGCCGAAATTTCTCTAAAGCAAAGACGATAGCTAGAAGCTCATTCTTGGTAGTGGTGTAGTTCAATTAGGGAGGATCAAGAGTTCAGGAGGAGTAGTATATGACTTGTGAAGCACGCCTGACTCGTTGCCCAAGCACAACACCCACAGCGTGGTTATTGGCATCGCACATGATTTCAAAAGGTAGCTTCTAGTTGGGAGCTCGAATCACAGGAGTAAAGATGAGAGTCTTTGAGTGCATCGAATGCACGCTTAAATGCGTTTTCGAGATCGAAAGGCACGTCCTTCTGAAGAAGGTGACATAGGGGTTGTGCAATTTAGGAGAAATCCTTAATAAATTTCTGATAGAAATCTACATGGCTAATGAATGTCAGATTCCTCGTACAGTCATGGGTAAGGTAATTTTTGAATTACTTTAATTTTTTTCGGGTCTACCTCTACACCCTTAGCAGACACGATGTGACCCAAAATAAGACCTTGATCCACCATGAAGTGACATTTCTTATAATTGAGGATCAAGTTCTTCTCGATACATCTGTGGAGTACCTTAGTGGGATGACTAAGGCAAAGATCTAATGAATCACCATAAATTGTGAAATCATCTATGAATACCTCGGTAAAGTGGTCAAAGAAGTTAGAGAAGATGCTCATCATACATCTCTGAAAGTTAGCAGGCGCATTGCATTGCTCAAAAGGCATGCGCCGGTAAGTAAAGGGACAAAAAATGTAGGTTAAGATTGTATTCTCCTAATCCTCAGGTGTTACAGGAATCTGGTGAAAACCAGAGTATCCATCCAAGCAGCAGTAATGTGACCTGCCTGCTAAATACTCTAACATTTAATTGATGTAAGGCAATGGGAAGTGGTCTTTTCGAGTAGAAGCATTAAGCTTCTTGTAATCGATGCAAACTCACCATCGTTTTGGATGTGAGTTGGGACTAAATCACCCCATGAGTTTGTGACCACTATGATCCCTATTTTTTAAGGACCACCTGAATGGGACAAACCTACTTACTATCGAAGATCGAGTAGATTATCCCATCGTCAAGGAGCTTCATAATTTCAATTTTAACCATTTCCATCATTGGAGGGTTCAGTTGTCGATGTGCTTCTAGTGAAGATTTATACCCTTCTTCAATATGTATCTGATGCATGTTGTAGATGGGCTAATACATTTTATGTCAGCAATCGTCCACTCTAAAGCTTCTTTGAACTCTCAAAGCATATTTATGAGTTTCTCTTCCTTTGGTAATGTGAATTTAGTGGAGATGATCACAGGTAAAGTCTCATTTTATCCTAAAAACACATGTTTGAGATGACTAGGAAGTAGTTTAAGCTCCAGTGTAGGGGTTCACTCCAAAGAAGGGAGAAGCGTAGAGTTTGAAGCAGGTAAGTCAAGATATGCTAAGGTGGGAAAGTGGAGTGGAGCAGAGTCTAACTTAGAGATCAGCTCCTCAATCTTAGTATCGAGGATGAAGGATTGTTTTCACAAAATATCGATGTCGAGATGATTCTTTAACACCACTTTCATATCATCCCCTTTCATAAGAAAGGCATCTTGGCCAAGTGAGTCCATATTATCCAAGGCAAGAACCACAGAAGAGGTATCGCAAGGATGGCGCATCGCATCATAGATGTTGAACTTAATAAGTTCACTATCAAACTCCATGGTAGGAGAACCACTGTGAACATAGATCTTAGTCTTGGCAGTCTTAAGGAAAGGCCTGCCAAGCAAGACTGAGGAGAAATGGGGGTATGGCTGATTCTTCATAGCGATAATATAGAAGTCAACAGGAAATACGAGCTCAATAACTTTTACCAGGATGTCTTCCAAGACACCCACAGGACGAACGACGGACCGGTCTACTAAATGTATGACAACTCAAGTACCATCAGAGGGTCAGCCTTCAACGTCTCATATATGGATAATGTCATGATATTGATAGAGGCGTCGAGGTTGCACATAGCTTTCTAGATCTTAACTTCACTAATTGTGTAAGGGACAGTGATCATGCCCGGATCCTCACACTTGGCGGGCAAGTTCTTTTGTACGATAACTGAAACATTTTCACTTATGATTATTTTGTTGTTGCCTTTGAGTCGACCTTTGTTGGTACACAGGTCCTTATGAAACTTAGCATAGCGGGGCATATGTGCTAAGGCATCAAGAAGTGAATATTTATTTTCCTTAGGATTTCTAGAATTTCCTTCTCTTTTCCCACCTTTTTATTTTTAATAAGGCATTAAGGGAATGAGGTTTGGATTTTGAGAGAAGATTGTGCTTCCTTATCCAAGTTTACCATTTCAGTAGGAGACGGTTGAACTTCGAGCCCTTGCTCGACTTCCTTGGATTTAAGGGGGGCATTTTTAGCCTTTGGTTCTTTGGGGGGTCTCCTCCAACTCTCTGCCGCTACAAAGTATGATGGTGTTGACATTCTTATTAGGATTCGGATGTGGTTGAGAAGGCAGCTTGCCTTTCTCATCCGTATGCCTACCTGTAGGGCTAGTTGCCCTAGTTGAACCTCGAGATGTTTAATGCTTGCAACATGACATGTGATTATTTAATTTTTAAAGTGGGCTAAATCTTTAGAGAATTTTTCTTGACTGGCAATAAGTGCCCTCATCATTTTTCCAAAGACCCTGAATTCTAAGTAGGTTAGAACTATTGAGGAAGTGGTTGTCCCTTTGGAATATATTAGAGGTAGTTATGGTTTTGAGGTCCATAGCTATGATAGGGGCTTTTGATGCCATGATTATAAGTGTTACTGAAATTATTATCGTGTTAATTCCTTGGTGGTCTTTGGAATCCGCCACCTATAGCGTTTACTTGTTCATTCTCGAACAAGGTGGGACAAAAATTAGTGGGATGGTCCCTGGCTGAGTACAAACTACAAGCTTTAACTTGAGCTTTTCCTGATGTGAGGAATCACTCCATGAGATCAGTGAGTTTATCAAGCTTGCTACTTGTAGAAGTGAGGGTCCCTCTTCCTCGTCATCAATGTAATGACGTGATTGACTTGCTATAGAGTCATACAAAATAAACATCTCTTGAGTTGTCTTGCATTTATAGTCGTCTCCACAAGCATTGTCAATCATGCGTTTCTCAAGGGGCTTAAATGAACAATGAAGAGGTTGTTTTGGCCAGGTTAGGGGCATTGCGCAACCAAACACTTATAACGACCCTAATAATCTCCAAAGGATTCGCCCCATTTTATTTTAATACTTCATATCTCTCTAATAAGTTGGGAAAAACTAGATTCAGGGAAAAACTCTTTGAGGAATGCAAAAATCATGTCGTTCCAAATTGTGATGGAACCAGGGGGAGATAGAAGAACCAATCTTGGTTTTGTCCTTAAGGTAGAAAGGAAAACCAGAGAGTTTTACTTCGTCCTCATCGACTCTATGGGGAATCATGGTCCTACACTTAGAATGGAAGTTTGTGATGAAGGTCACTAGATCCTCATGATCAAGTCCATGGAAGAAAGGATAAGGTTTATGAAACCAGATCTGAGCTCAAAATTGCCCCTATGAGCTAGGAATGAGTTGCAGTATGGTTGATGAGCTAGGAGATCGTGTATCTCATCATTCACCATCCCAATGGTAATGCGATGTTCGGCCCGAGGTTGCGCCTACGGGTTCGCTTGTGGATTTTGTTGAGCTGGATCAACCACTCTTTGATCGAGCGGTTGATATTGAGGTACTACAGCCTCTATTGCGCCACTGGTTTGTGTGGCACAGCGGGTGCTGCAAAATGTTGGGGAGGAATAATTAGGTGTTCCTCCATTTCCTCAAATGGTAGGTTTACATCATGGTCAGCCATAAGAGGATTTGGCTCGTCACTCAATTGAACTCTTGGGGATCGGTTCCTCTGCCATGTTTCTTCCGTGTTACGACAGCAAGTCTTTTCAATCTCCGGATTATAAGGGAGTAGGGATCTAGTGGACTGCGATCGATGAAGATTGTGGGACATAAAGGTGAGCACATTAATAAGAAAAAAGAAAAATCTAAGTAAAAAAGTCTTGGTCTCCAGCAACGGCGCCAAAATTTGACGCGTATCAAATGCGTCACAGTATATAATCCCGTAGAGATTACCAATGACCACAAGAACTACAATAGTGGCAAGCACATGGTCAATCCACGAAGACCAAGTTTCTAACCTAGGCTAATGAACTAAAAAGTAAATACGAGGGATTCTCTAAAGTGTTCTCGAGGATTAACTAAAAACAAAGAATAAAAATGCTAAGTAAATAAATAAATAAGGAAAATAACCTAAACCATCGGTATCAATACCTTTCACATTTTGGCATAGTTATACATTTGGCCATCAATCTAAATAAAGCATGAAATTCACGGTAATTTAGAGTATTTATAAACGCGGTAACGTAGGCGAGTCCTCGCACTTCCCTATCTCGATGGTCAAGGTATGACAATGACCACTTCTCTTGTCAAACACATAACCCTATACTCAAGTGAATTGGGTTTGACTCGTTGACCGTAATAGGCTTTGTGAATGCACTACACCTAGAAAACTGGATCACTAGTGTGTCCAATTTAGCCTATATCCCTAAGGTATTCAATGGTCCCAAAAGGGGCGAATCAATTAGTAGGGTCAATTGCCATTAGTGTGGTCTTATTGCACAAAGACGGGTGTGTACTACTCACTGGAAAAGAAATCAAGATTTAAATATGAATTTAACATCAATTATTCATACTATAACAAAGGGGATAAAATACTATGAAAAGCAATTTAAATAAATCAAAGTAGATCTCACATATGTTTATGCCAAAAGGGTACTTTGCTCCACCTCTGGTCTAGATCGATGAAGTTAATCGAACATTTTGATTGAAAACTCCATTAAAATCCAAAGTTAAAGCAAGAAAACAATGATTTGTTGGAGAAGAAAAGAGAAAATAGCCATGTGTAGCCATCCAAAAAATGGGTTCTCGAAAGATTACCTAAGTCATAATCTAAAAACAACTTCTAATTTGCTCTCTATAAGAGTGAGAATTGGAAATTGGGGGTTTGGTTCATGACACGTGCATCGAGTACCATCTGGTGGTTTTTTTGAGTTGTTTGCACGAGTTCTGGCAAGTGTCAGGCAATGATTGGTGGCGTCTGCTGGTGTAGGTAACGTGGCGGCTAGCAATTGGATGAGAAGCTGACACAGTGACAAGCCGGGCGAGTCACACAATGCCACGTGGCGGGCAACTAGGCTGAAAAGAACTCGACAAACTCTTGGGAAAAATTTGGAGTGCATACCCATACACATCCCGAGGCAATCCAATAGTAGGTGAGGCAAGGTGCCAGCATGAGGACACGTGGCAGAACCGTATTGGAGAAGAGGCTGCGGTGTTGATCAGTGACTCATGTGTGTACCTCCTACGTCACTTAACCTGCTGGTCACTATTCCAACCACTATGGAATGCATATTTCGAGATAAATCTTTTGGTATATGATCACTGCATATTAATACTCCATTTCGCACAATTTTTCGCCACGGATTTAACCGCGCACCCTAAATACCCTGAAAATAACAAATAAGGACAATTAGGCCAATATTTTGGATACTCAACAATAAAAAATAAATAAATAACATATAAAATATCACGCAATTAACGAATTATCAATATTCTTTTTCTTCTCCAAATATTTTTTTAGTCCGATCCATGCTCCATTTGTAGTGGATTCCAATTTTTTTCACTTTTTTCCATCACTAGATTCCCTGCTACTGTTCCTATGGAACTTGTGGGACACTATATTTTTTATTTAAAAACTCATTTTAGCACTTCTCACTTTCACTATGATTAAATTTGCCTTCCAATTAAGTAAAAGTGTTATAAGGCTTTGGGGTTATGAGTTTCATTTTAGGTGATGCAGGAATCTTCTTGGGTTGGCTTAACTAGGCTAACTAGGGATAAATTATAGGTGGCCTAAGGATAAGGGCTAAACAAACACTGCATATTTATTCACACAAACTTATTCTTAAGTTATACTCAATTTTAAATGGATGCTAACCCATTCTGGAATCTATAGCAATTAAGTTGACTTTTGTCTTATTGTGACCTTCTACCGATTTTCATGTCTAACATAAATCTTTGACTCCACACAAGCACTCGTAGGTGTAGACTCAATTAGTAGACCAATCACAACAATAATAAGTTTCACCTATGTTCTACTTACGGTCTTGTCCATCATTGGCAACATCATTCCACATTGAATTCTCAAATTGTCAACCATTTTTCTAAGCTAGAATTGGGCATTCATTTAGGATCAAAACAAATGGAAAAAACAAAAAGAAGAAAGAATTCAAAAGTTACAAAAATGTGTTCAACCTACCAATCTATCAGTCCATGAAATAAATGAAATAGTATTACCTATATTTCGCTAGAAATTTTGAAAAACTTCAAAAAAATCGTGAAAATTTACCAAAAATCCTTAAAGTTCAACCATGCATTCGATTTAACTGCATACCTGCATATCCCCAAACTTATTCTGAACCTTGTCCTCAAGGTTCAAGAAAGTTGGACAATAATACACAATTCCGAAGAAAAAGTGAAATCAAAATGGAAGATAAGAAATGAAATGGAATGAAGTGGTAAAAGTAGGAGCAGACAATAGGCAACTCTTATGAAACAAAAACATGAACTCCTCATTTAAAAAATTAAAAATAATCATTATTACTAATCTTCGATGAATAATCACCCGAAAAGTGATTATGTCAAAGTTCTAAAATCTAATCCAATTATTTTCCAGCTGTGGCGACCGCCACGTATTTAAAGCAATGAAAACAATTCCTAATCCTACCCTCAATTGCTGGGGTACCTCCTAGGAGCGCCGGTGTTTAACGCCAATGGCCTGACGTTTTCAACCTCTATTCCCAACTGGGTGATATATCAGTACATATGCACTCGATTATTAGGAACCACCAGTTATTGAAATATGGCACAAGGGGTATCAGCATCAAGTCATACTCTCCAGGAAGGAAAATAACTTTCGTATGTCGCATCAAAATGATGTCCTCATGCATTCTCATTAAGACCACCCTGCTTTCCGTATCAATCAATATCTTAGCAAAATGCATGAAATGCCTCCCAAGTATCACAATACGCTTTATCGACTCGAAAGTGTCAAGAATGTAGGAGTCTACCTCATAAACGAATCGACTAACATACATGCAGACACTCTTCTTCTTCCCGATTACGGTGATGGTCTTACCATTTCCCAAGGTGATTTTCATCTTTTTAGTGTTCATGGGCTGAATCTTGCCTCATTTAAAGAATTATAAAGGCATGACATTGATTTTAGCTCTAGTGTTAAGATGTGCGTATAATCTTGATACAAAGCTAGGAGTTTCTTAGAATGATCCCGTATAATCTTTACACCTAAGATGTAATTCGCATCACCCATATCTTTCATCTCAAAAGTTGAAGACAACCATAACTTATTTTCAACAATCATCTCCTTATCATTACTTGCCATTAAGATGTCATCAACATATATGGACATAATTATGAAAATTTCTTTTGATTTCTTAACATATACACAATGGTCTTCATTTATCATCGTAAATCTATAAGAAGTAATGGCTTTATGAAATCTTAGATTCAATTGTCTAGATGATTGTTTTAGTCCGTAAATGGATCTATTAAGTTTGCAAACTTTATGTTCATTTCCATTTACAACAAAAACTTGCGGTTGATCCATATAGATTTTCTTATCTAGTTCTCTGTTAAGAAAGGCAGTTTTTACATCCATTTGACATAATTCTAGATCCAAATATGTTATAATGGCTAAAATAAGGCGTATTGAAGTGAATCGGATAATTGGAGAAAATATTTCCTTATAGTCGATTCTTTCTTGTTGAGTGTATCCTTTCACGACTAATTACGCCTTATAACGCTCTATGGAACCATCAACGTTTCGTTTAACTTTTAGAACCCATTTGTTCCCGATAGTCTTACGCCTTAGTGGTAAATCAACCAAGTCCCAATACATGAATAGCTTGTATAGAGTCTAATTTCTCATTCATTACAGCAATAGAGGAAGATAATGCTTCTTTAAGAATTTTATGATCAACGTCATCAAGTGGAGCAATCATTAAAGCCTCTCGCTCAATCGCAAATCGATGGCATGGGACTTGTCCACTCGCACTGTGCCTAAACTATTCTTCACGAGTATTTTTGTTAAGATTTGATGATTCATCTTCTGGCATTACACTTTTATTTTCCCTCATATTTTGAGATACTAGATCCTCCATAGTTATTTGATTTTGAGTGCTATCAGTTTCATACTCATTTTCATATAATCTGATGTCTTTTGTCACTTGACCTTTACTCGGAAAATCATCCTCTAAAAAAGTTGCATCTCGAGATTCTATTTATGTGATCCCTCCCCCCCCCCCCCATTTTCATGATCACCTAGAAACACATATCTTTAGAAGTAGAAGAATATCTTATGAAGATACACTTCTTGCCCTGAGGTCCTAAATTTCCATATTTATGTGAAGAATCATGTATGTAAGCAACATACCCCATAGATGTAAATAACTTAAATTTGGTTTGTTTCTCGTCCATAACTTGTATGGGGTAGTTGGCACTGACGTTGATGGAACATGATTCAAGATGTAGACAGCAGTTAATAATGCATCCCCCCAAAAGGAAATTGGAAAATTCACTTGCCTCATCATTAATCGTACAATTTCTAACAATGTCATATTCCTTCATTCTGTAATACCATTTTGTTGTGGAGTATGAGGAGCGGTCAATTGCCTAGTAATGCATTTTTCATCACATAGCTCTTTGAATTGTTCAAATAAGTATTCACGTCCTCGGTCAGTTCCTAAAGATTTTATCTTTCTATCTAATTGATTCTCTACCTCCGATATATAAAGTTTAAAGCAATCAAATGCTTAAGACTTATGTGAGATCAAATAGACATAACCATAACGAGTACAATCATCTATAAATGTGATGAAATAAGGTACTCCATGTCTAGCTCTTACATTCATTGGATGACATATATCAGAATGGATTAACTGTAAAGGCTTAGACGTTCGTTTGGCTTTACCAAATGATTTTCTTATTGCTTTTCCAGCGAGACAACTTTCACAAGTAAACAAGGTTACTTTAGTAAGTGAGCCTAAAAAACCCTATCTAGCTAGTCGTGCTAACCTTTCTTGCCCAATACGACCTAATCTAGCATATCATTTAATAGAATCAATATCAAAATTCAATGAAAGATAACATAAAGAATCATTATCATCATTTATGCTAGAATAGTCAATATCCATTATTAATAAACCATTTTGTACATAACTAGAATCATAATAAGTATTGTCTAAATATAACTTCACACCATTTTTTGCAAATGTAAATGTAAATCCTAAGTCCATTAAGCTGAGCACTAAAATCAAGTTATGTCAAATCCTTGAAACGTATAATACGTCATGGAGGTATAAAATATGTCCCGATTGCAAATCTAGACAATATGTACCTATGCAAAAAACACTTGCACTCGATTGATCTCCCGTGAAAACTTTGCGATTCCCAATAGGAATTCGGTGAAACCCGACATATCATGATCGACTTCTCGCTATGTGGTTGATTGCTCATGAATCTACAACCCACAATTAAGGAGAATTAGCAACTAAAACTTGACTTGTAACTAATTAATTAGAGGCTAAAAGTTGAGATGCACATACCTTCTTCAACTTAGTGCATTTACGCATAAAGTGTCCCAATGTTTTGCAATTATAGCAAACAACTTTGGATTTGTCACGTATTCAACTTTTTTTTGCCTCCTTTGAATTTCTTAAATTTGACCTTTTTCATATGAGCAAAATTAGAATCATTGGTTTTCCTTTTGCAATTCTTAAACCGACCATGAGAACTTGACGCTGCAATATAAGCCGAACCATCTGTCTTGAGAGACTAAAGACGTTCAGCCTCCAGTTCTAAATGACGTGAAATTTCCTCCAATGTCTTGACATTTTCATTGTGAATCATGTTTTATTTCATTTGATCCCATGAAGAAGGCAGCAATTTCAAGACCGCTTGAACCTATTGTTCATCGGTTAAATGATGTGCAGTTGTTCCAAGCTCACAGATCATTGCTGACATCACTCTTATATATTGTTTCATAGAGTGATTAGTTTTCTTCTGATACGAATCAAATTTCATTGTCAGTCCTTGCAATTTGTCAAAAGAAGTAATGCCAAAGCGACGTTTTGTTGCTTCCCACAAATCTTTGGTTGAGGATATTGCTCAAACTCGCCGATTAAGTCATTGTGCATGCTACTGAGCCTTGTGAAACGAGCATAACGATCTTTATCAAGCCACTTCTTATAGACTTCTTGATCCCGTCTATGTTGAGTCGTATTCCCCTCCTCGTGAGCAACCATTGTTTGGTCAATGATATTGAGAACATCTTGATCATTCAAGAGGTATTGGATCTTACGATGCCAAATATCATAATTTTCATTATCTAGTTTTTCTCCCTTATTCGAGTATGCTACAACATTCTTAGTACCCATTTTTGGAAAAATAGATTTTCGACTTTGTATGAGAATTGATGAATGGCACCACACAGTTTATACATGTTGCAAAAATCTAAATAATAGATAAAGAAATAAAACAAGGTGCATGATCAAAAATTCGTTAAACTCTTAATCATCACATGCACATGAGATTAAAATTTTAACTATTATTTAATTAATGCGCTATACATTTGAATATTGGTTGCACCACTTTTTGGGCAGCTTCCACTTGAAATAGAACATATAATAAAATATAGCTATATATTTTGTGCATTACAAAAAATCCAAATATATATAACTAAATAACTCATGCTTTCTGGTCACATTTATGAAATTATTTTAAAAAAAAAATTGATGAAGGGTACATGTAATAGCTATGAATCGCATGAGAAACTAATTAAAAAAATGATCACATTGTTACATATTTATTGTGATAACAATCACATACATCTGCATGCACTTTTTTTCACATGCACTTTACTAATTAAAGTAATTGGGCCAATTCAGGATTGTAAAGTGACCATCTCAGAAATTAGCAAAACCATGCGATGTTGTGAAATGAAATTGAAAGAACTAAAAAAATGGAATTGTCTTTAAAAAATTCCAGAGACCTTCTTTCCCTTTAAAAAAAACACTCTAAATGTCTTAGTGAAGAATTGGTGTTATTGGATTCACTTAATCAGTGTGTCAAAAAATGGATTTGTTTAAGTAGTGCTCATAAAAATCACAATGGTATAAACATGAAATCCAATAGGTTCCAAATTAACCTAGATGATAAACACCGAAACATATGATTAGATTTATTAGTGGTTGAGAGTGGACTAATTAAATTGTAAGTGGATTTGTTAGTATCCCATCAAATCTCGAGTAAACTATAATGATTTTATTAGTTCGATATATATCAAAATTCTTTTAACATAAATGAAACTCTACTTTGTTTTTTTGGGTTCATTATTAAAAACAAATTTTAAAACACGAAATCACTGTGTAAAAGTCATATACCAATTGTTACTTGAATGATATGATTAATAACTAATTAACAGACATACATACACATAGTGAAAGAATTAAATATAAATGTTAATTTCGATCACGATGAATTACGTGTTTCGCCAGCGTCGTAGGTGTTCTTACGGGAGTGATCGCACTACCACTATAGAGCATGATCTGTATCCACAGCCAAGAAACGAAAAACAAAGAGAGAACATAAACCACTATTCTCTAGAAACTCAATTAATTAATCTACATCTTTTATCTTCCTATAGATATTTATTGAAATCTAAAAGGTATGAATCTAAGGTTGCGACCTTTGGTAGGATATGTCGCTACACATACTAAATGAAAGAACGCAACTCTTCACATGAAGTGACTATTCATACACTTGACTCCATATGTGTTACCAAATACTCTAATAGAGGTAAAACCCTGATATAAAGTCCAAAAAGAATTCTAAATTTCATATTTTTCATAGAAATTCGTCATTTTCTATTTATTTGGTCAAAATATTATTATTTTTTCCTTATTTTCTAGAATTTTTTTTATGAATTTCGAGTGTTTTCTCTTTTTTATTTGAAAATGGTTTTGACCTGAACTGGGCCGAAACGGGTTCAACTCAACCAAGTTGAACCGGCCCGGTTCAGGGACCCAACCTTTTATTCCTCATCACCTCCCCTGTATCAAAATCGATACCTCTATTTTTTTATAAATCCCAGGGGATTTAGCCCCAATCCCAGGGCACTTATAGAAAGGGAGACGGCTCCAATGTCGTCTCCTTCCTCGGACCCAAGCCTCCATTAACAACCACAATAGCAACATCAACAATGACCTCCATTTCAACAAGAGAACATCAACGGCAGTAAACAACTATCAACAATGACACAAACCACCTCTACTCACCTTGATCGTCTTCGTTTGATCTATTTTCTTCACCATCGGCCTCAATCCCTATTTTGAACTCTCTTTTTCCTTCTATCGGTTTCTAGTTTTGAAAAAATTTGATGATGCAATGTATGATATGTGTGTTTTAAGATAAATATTTGATTTTTTCAAGATTTATATAGACGAATCTAGAGGCCAATCTAAGGAACAAAAGTTTAAATATAAACATTCCTTGATATTCGTACACACGAATCTCGAAGGCGATCCAAAGATTATGAATTCAAGTAAGAATCCTTAACATGACACCATTTTAAACTTATGCACACACTTGCACCATAATTGTATTTGATATGTGGTTGCACGCATCTCGAGGCATGAACACACTTCTCCAAAATCACCATCCTACACCTCCTTGCACTATTCACCTCTTTTAGATCCTCGCTACGCGTATCTCGAGGTACAATTCCAACCACCCACTGAACGCACTTTTGGTTACGCTATTCACTATCTCAACTCAAGTGTAACACGCATCTCGAGGTGAATCCAATGTATACTTTAAATTGATTTAAACTATAGGATTCATTTATATATATTTACATATATAACCATATATATATAAATATATTGATAGCTTGTATTTCGCGCCAATAAATTCATTGTGTGCACCTCCGACCACCCTCAGGCATGAACACTATTATACATCTACCGCGTGTCACCCTTGACTGCGTGTATCACTAAGCGCATTTATACAATATATAAGTATATATTTATATATTCGCCTATATATATTCATGCATTTATCATGTCCTCATGGTATTAAGCATCCCATAATTTTTCAATTAATTAGTTATAGACCAATAAATCCAATTATTTCCATAATTTATAATACAATACATACAAACAACAAACGCACGTAAATTCATGCACACTCTAATTGAGACAAGTCAAGCTTAACCACAAGCCGAACTCGAGTTAATTAGAAATCGAAATAACATTAATCACCCACTTAAGGTAACGGGTCGTGAAAGTCTCCCCGATTTAAGACAATTTTGTCCACGAAATTAAAGGAAACATGCAAGTTACCAGTAGTTATGAAGAGAAATGGAATTTTCTCTTCCATTTACAACTCCCGTTCGCAAATTATCTTTTCATTTTCATGCAATCACTATTTTCCCTTAATCCAAACCTACAAAGCCCTTTCATAGATGAGAATTTCAAAAGCACAACAAAATTGTCTTTTGAATTCTCCAACAATCTATGATGCTTATCTCCTCAATATTTTTATCTTTACCCAGTTGTAGTTATAAATCACCTGATCTGCTATACCCTCTTTATGTAGATCTTAATTATCTTATTTTTCACAAAAGTTATATCTTAAATCCTAGTTCTGTACGTCAACGTAGAATTAGGTTGAGCATATTCAGTTTTTTCATCCGTCGATGTAATCCAATTGATTACCTTTATTTTCAAAGAACTCACACAAAAGAAATCTATTTTCTCTTAGATGTCATACATTTCTAAGAAACAAGCTCAGAAATTTAAGTTCTGAACGAATAGTGAATGCTTAGGGTGATTCAAGGTTACTGATGATAAAGGTCAGAGTTTCTCTCCCAACTAACCTTTTTCCTCATCCAAGCCCAATATGCCTTACCACATTCCACTTCCAAGCATTTCAGATACACTACCGACACTAAAAAGAAAATACAGACTTTGGTCAATCTATCAACTACAACTAATACATCATTATGCTGACGGCCAGATTTGGCTAATTTTATTTCATAACTTACAGTTATGGTTTTTTTTCACCTTTTTATATAGGTAAGAATTTACATAACGTTTCAAGTTCTCAATATTCAGTCTTCACTTACTGAATATATCTCATATCTTTTTATGAATTTCATAACATAGATCATCAACTCAAACGATTCACATTTTCATCGTATACTTCAATACGATATGACATTGCTTGTATAATCAAAATAAAGAGATTTTATGACATTGCACGCATCTCGAATCAATCCTACTTGAAGTGGTATTTTATTTTATAATCTAATGCATACAACATAATTTTATTAGACAGTCTAATATGGCTACTAACCGTTAATAACCAACTACTGGTATATCAAATAGTTTCAATTAGACTTCTTAATCATCTTATCACCCAGTTAATCAAATACTTGGCTCAGCTCCAATCTGAGCTTCAAATAACAAATTTGTAATTATTAATTCCAACAACTCAGTTGATGATGTGCTTATGTAAGACTTTATTCTATCATCATTATGACATATATCTCTCAAAAGATAGTACTGAGAAGTTCCCATTATAATGACACTTCGTGTTCTTTTCTCTATTGAAAGTATTGATCACATCAATCACTGTGTGCGTGATTGCTCCGAGTGAATTCATTATATTCATAAATCTAGGTTATTCACTTCACATATAATTTTTTCACTCACACAATTATATTCTTCAAACTCTCATTGCTTAAATATCTCCAAATCACATTGCATCAACTCATTAGGTTTCATATCTTTCATTTCTCTCATAGTGTTTCCTCTAAGATTATCTAATCTTAAGGATAACTAAAAGACTCTATATACGTATTTCAAACCCTATGATGAATGAATGAACTTGCATCACCCGTTCAATTGAATGGATTCACAAATAAGTTAGGATATATACCCATATCTTATAACCCGAAGTCTCAACTCTAAGACTTATCTTTGCACTTCATTCCATTCATCGTTTGATATACATTTCAAGCTTTTAATCAATAAGTGATGTATTAAATTGTTTTGTATGACTACCTAATCAGTTAGTTCATAATAGTTCTTCTCATCTTTTCTTGAACTATATAATAGTATAAACTACAATCTCTTGCTTCGCTGTGTCAACACATAACTACATGAATAAAGTATAAGGCTAAACCTTTAACTTTTTCCATATTCCTGATATAACCAAGCAATTATTGTAGTTAAACCATATTTCAGTTTCCTTTCAAGGCATCCTTCCCCAATTTATGACTCATCTCAATTCCACTGTTAGGTTAATTGAACATACAACACAACAGTACTACAAATCTTTGTATACCTTGTTTGTATCATTCAGATATTTCACAATATTATTATGTTTACTGATTTTGTGTTGAATATAGGACAATTCTTTGATTGTCTCAATTCTAATCAAATCCATAGGCTTACCATTAACATTCAACACATATCCGAGTGATTTACAATTTGAGACTTAGTATTTGCACTTATAATTATTTAGTATAAACAAATTTAAGTCAAGGTTTACTTAACTATGCGATATTGTTTGTGCATTTTCTAAGTTTTCAATCCTTTTTTTATTATCATTGATAACACAATGGTACTTTTATATTAACAAAGTTCAATAAGTATACGTTTTCCATTTATGAACATAGCATAGCTCTAGTGAGCTTTCATGGTTTCCACCATAATTTCCAACATGAACTAGTCATTGCTTGACTTCGTTTTCATACATTCATGATCCTGATCTTAATTAATTGACAACCAGATCTTAACCTATTCTTGAGAACAAATGGTTTCATATAATTGACCAAATGAGTTGTCAATCGTGGGCAATGAATATTTATCCCAATTTAGTTTAATTTGATTCATCACTCGAGTTGAGCTCTCAAACTCATACAATTCCCATAGTACATTAAGTAAAATGAAATTGATCATTAGTTTAACCTTAGAAATCGAGTGATTGATTGATGAATTTAATCACAAATTGTGACAAAATTCCAAGAGAATCTAATAAAAAAATCTCTTGAAACTTTTGGAGTCGCAATTTTTATTCATCAAGCTTTAATTCTCATTAAGGATCTACAAAATTTCTACAACAAGTTCAAACCATTTGAATCTCAAGTGATAACTTGATTTCCACGAATCATCATTCCTATAAGATCAGAGATTTAAATAATTTTTGGTTAAAAGTAGCAATTATTACCAATCTCTGATATACTACTTACTTATTCATTCCCAGTATTGTACATTATTCTTTGGATTCTCAAAATCCTCGAATTCATTAACAACTCATTCTTCCTAATTTAGACTAATTCAGTCTAACAAATCAGAATAGGACATCTCACTAACTCAAACTATATAAGTTTTCAACTTTAAGTTTTCATCTGAAATTACCATAAAAGTGCTAGAAGTCCGACAATTAAGATAGAGTTGACTAACAACGCAAATTTTCCAAAATCATTTAACTCTTATCTTTCTCTATGAGTCTTCACTCTTAGTGTAATTTCTCCATTTATATCATTTTATTATATCCCACCATTGATCTACAAATCAATCCGGAAAGCTCATGTGTCATTTCCCTATGTGTGGATCCACCACAAAGTTACTCTTTCATTTTATCATTCTATTAGTGAGTGAGGTTAAACCATAACAACACTAATAAACCTTTTTCTTATTTTACCTTTACCTTCAGTATTGCGGTTACACCTCACTATACTGTCAGGCTTCTTCTCATTATTCCAATATGGACTAGCACCATATCTGGAATCGTATACTTCATAATAACTCATGAAGTATGCATACAGTAGTAGTTATCTAACCTCAACTAGGTTCTTATCATCGTTACCTCTAATTTCCTTATTGAATGACCTTTAATCTTATTTAACAAGTCTCAATGCTAGTATATATTTCACACAAAGGGAATCGTCAACTTTGAGCTTCACCGAAGGTCATTTATTATTTTTTTAATGTTCATTCTCTTAGTCATACGTCTCAAAGTATAGATTTAACATAGCCTTCTTCACTGATTATTATTAATCCAATAATATTAGTGAGAGTAAAGATCATTAGAGACTATTTACTAGGAAAAAAGTTTACCTTTTCCCGTTATAAAATTCCCAATGTTTTTCCTTGTTCTCATGTACTATTAGGATTTAGGTTTTGACAAATCCCAATCTCTTATATTTTCTCAACGCCTGAGATATTGATGGATACAAACCATCTTATAATATTTCTATTGTCCTCATTTGATGGAATATCCATGAAGTTCAGGTTCTCAAGAACCCACGTGATCTCTTCATTGGATTCCAAAGACATAAATGGGAGATAAGACCTTCCGGATAGTGTATAGGAAAGACATTATAGTTATATCTATCGTATAGATACAGTACATCACAAAACATAACATAACTCAAGCTTTTATGTTTCATTACCCCCCAAAACATCAATAAAAACCATTAATTAAGTCCTAGGTTATCAATAACTTAAGAACTAATCTCCAATTCAGTGAACCTAGACTTCTATTCAGATTACAGGTAATGAAATCAGGTTTCGACACTAACTGTATTAGTGTTATTCTAGATTCTCATACAATTCAAGAAAAAATAAGCTTTCTAAATAAGCTAGATTCTGATACCAACTGTATCAGAGTTATTCCTTAATTTTAAATCAAAGAAAAATCTTGAGTCCAGCTCTGATACCAACTACAGCATCCCTTATCCCGATTAGGGTGATACCTAGACTGAAACCCTAATCAAGCCTCGAAACACCAGCCAGACTTAGCTAGAGTAATGTATAGCCATCTTTTATACCTGATAACTACAATATAGTATATCTCATATCAAATAACTAATAAAAGACGCAGAGGAATTAAAACTTTTTTCGATAATACATAAGATATGAAAAAATCGGCATAAACCACGGTCGTAAAATCATATCCCATCCCTATTTATTACAAAATAGTAATTCAATACAATATATAAACATTAAGGAAATTAATTCACCGTAGATAAGACTATAAACTCCTAATCTTCTCCATTCCTAAGTCGAAGCACACGTTGACAACCTGAAATGTTAATTAGGGAACTAAGCACTCCAAGTTGCTCAGTAACTGATGCTCATAAATATATCGATTATCAACTACTATCAATCACTTTAATGAATAGCAATATGAATCCAAAACATATCTATCCAGGCATTAAAAAAAATAATATAACAATAGATAATGGAATGGAAGTTCACAGGTCAATTGCAATTGTACTCGTAACTTGTATTTTCATTTTCATTTTAAAGTCATATGTTCGCTTTACACAAGAATACGCATGCAGAATCCACATGTTGATCGACATGGAGTTCTGTCAGGGGATTCAAATGTAATCGAGCTATCAAGTCTTAATAACTGAAGAGTCATGCTCTCACCTTACCCCATGAATATGATCCACATGACCCCATATTGGTCATCATGTGATTCTGTCGGTATATTCAAGTGTAACTGAGCTACCAACCTTAAATGGACAATGAGCGACTAAAGTAAAACTCTAGCCTACTAAGGATGAAAGGGCAGAATCCATTTCCCGGCTAACCTTTTGCTTTAAGTAGGACATACGGCAGAATTCATTTCCAGGTTAACCTTTACATCCCTCATTTCGAGTCCCCCTTGTAGACACTTTCAAGGATTTTCATATTTAAAACAAATACAGTCAAGTGATGGAACATTGCCCCATTCCCAATCCATAATGCTATATGAACTAAATATACTAATTATGTTGCATAGTTGATAAGAATACAAGTCTCACTTACCTATGTCGAGCTTTCCTAACTTTTTACCAATTTACACAATTCCCGAGATCCATACACCTTTCGCGTCGATCAAAAACTTAAATTACACCTATTATCATTAATTTGGGTCCAATAATCATGAATTAGAATCCCTAAACCGGTCATAATCGAATTTAAAACCAATTTATCAAATTTTAGGTCAATATGACTATTTCATATTTTTCGAGGTAAAACCCCGATATAAAGTCCTGAAAGAATTCCAAATTTTCCATTTTTTATAGAAATTCATCAATTTCTATTTATTTGGTCAAAATATTATTTTTTTAGATTTTTCCTTAGTTTTTGGAATCTTTATATGAATTTCCAGCATTTTTTTATTTGAAAAAGGTTTGGGCCTGAACCAGGCCAAATCGGGTTCGGCTCAACCAAGTTGAGCCAGCCAGATTCAGGGACCCAACCTTTTCTTCCACATCGCCTCCCTTGTATCAAAATCGAAATCTCTAATTTTTTGTATATATATATATATCACAAGGGTTGGGTTTGGCCCTAATCCCAAAGTAGTTTTAAGATGGGAAACGGCTCCCATGTCGTCTCCTTCCTCAGACTCGGCCTCCATTAATAACCACAACAACAACATCAACAACGACCTCCACTTCAACAAAACAACATCAAACAACTATAAACAATAAAGACACACACAACCTCAACTCACCTTCATCGTCTTTGTTTGATCTCTTTTCCTCACCTTCGACCTCAATCTCTATTTTGAACTCTCTTTTTCCCTCTATCGATTTCTAGTTTCTAAACAATTTGTTGAGGCAGTGTATGATCTTTTCTTTTTTGGATAAATATTAGATTTTTCTCGAGGTTTGTATGCGTAAATCTCGAGGCCAATCTGAGGAAAAAAAGTTTAAATATAAACATTCCTCGATATTCGTACACATGAATCTCGAAGGCGATCTAAAGATTACGACTTTAAGTAACAATCCTTATTATAACACCAATTTAAACTTATGCACACACTTGCACCTTAATTGTTCTTTATATAGGGTTGCACGTATCTCGATGCATGAACAAGCTTCTCCAAGCTCATCATCCCATACCTCCTTGCACTATTCACCTCTTTGAGATCCTTACTATGCGTATCTCTAGGCATCACGACTCCAACCACCCACCGAACACACTCTTGGTTACATTATTCATCATCTCGACTCAAGTGTAATATGTATCTCGAGGTGAATCCAATGTATACTTTAATTTGATTTAGACTTTAGGATTCATTTATATATATTTACATATATAACAATGTATATATAGAAATATATAGATAACTTGTATTTCATGCCAATAAATTCATTGTGCGCGCTTCCAACCACCCTCGGGCATGCACATTATTGTATATCCACCGCGTGTCACCCCAGACCGCGCGAATCACTAGGCGCCAACCGATTATTACTTATTTTCAATATATATTCATACAATATATATAAATATGTATATTTATATATTCGCCTATATATATTCATGCATTTATCATTTCATCGTACACGCCAATGAGCACACTCGGACGTACACGCTACCTCACGACCTATGTGCATCACCCTTGACCCACACACGGTATTACGCATTTCATAATTATTCAATTAATCAATTATAAACCAATAAATCCAATTATTTATATAATTTATTATACAATTCAAACAAACACCAAACAGCAGGTAAATCCATCCACAAACTAATCGAGACAAGTCGGGCTTAACCATGAGCATAACTCGGGTTAATTAGAAATCGAATTAATGTTAATAACCTACTTAAGGTAACGGGTCATTACACAATCACTTATAATAAAACTACAAACGAAAACCTCTATTTTATTAACTAAAACTATAAGATAAAAAATGTTTGTAGATTGACCTTTGGCACATGCCCCAACAGGTTAAAGCTCTAGGATCCTTAACAAAGGATGAGAAGGCCAAGGTAGGGGGATTTAGAGCATTGGCAGAGGATGGGGCAACCTTTATTCAAGACATTGGGTCATTTGAAGAAATTAAGGTAAGGTAGCCTTACTAAATGTGATGGAATGAGTCTTGGCCCGAGTGGAAAAGTCTTGGTAGTGGAGGGATTCTTGGCAGTGGTGGTGTGAGCCCTAGATGTGATGGTGGGAGCCTTGAAAGTGCGTCCTAAAGACTTGATTGAGGTTGGGGGAACCATAGCAGAGGCCCTTTGAGGCTTCTTTGAGTGTGTGGGAAACATTTATAGTGGATTTAGAACCCTTGACCAAGGTTGAGGGAATGCTCAAAGAAACTTGCTATGCCTTCACCGAGTTTTCTATGGTCTACAAAGCTAGAATGTCATTAATGGAAGAGGTTAATGTAGGGCCTTTAAGATTCACCTTCTCCATCTGAGACATAGATGATGAAGGAGCCTTGCTAGAGGTCTTGGAGGGCTTTGGTGTCTTGCTAAGGGTTTCCTTGACGTTAAAGCTTGAGTCTGCTATTATTGTTGGCTTATAGGGTTTAAGGTTCATAGGGATTTCAAAAAGTTAAGAGACAAGAGAAGTAGGGGATCAAGCTTTAGTGTGAGTGATTAAGAAGAGGTAATGGGTGATTAAATGCCTTAACTTGATGGTAGTTTAGGGAAATCATTGCTATTACTCACACTATCCCATCCACCAATTACCACAACTACCATATATTCATTCTCTCTATGAAGCACGTCCCCCACCTCCTCTTCAACCAATTAACTACTCCAACTGGCCATAGTCTAATTAGCAAGTCATGTTTTAAATAACTACTCGTAATGCCCATAGTCTTATCAACAAGTGGTGCACAAGCCAATAAGATCGACTACCCATGATGGCTGACATCGACATACAGGGTGAACGACATGTTGTACTTGTTAGTTAGGTAGGTGGTGTCGAAGGAAATCACATCCCGAAAGTACTTGTACACACTTCTAGACCTTAAATCTGCCAAATGTACATGCCTAATATGGCCCTCCTTGCCAATGTCCTCAGTGTAAATAACCTTTACATTTTCCTTTTGCTTTTTCAAAAAGTATTAGTAAATCCCCTCTGCGTCAACCTCCACATATCTTAGATTTCAGGCATCTTGCATGTGCTTCCTAATATCCTTTTCCCCAAACGGCATACCACACTTGCTAACTCAGGCAGGAAAGACTTGCATGGAGGTGTCCCTGCAGTGTCATTAAGTTCCAATCTCTTCTTTGTTGGAGTAATAAGGAATTTGATGCATCAAAAGAACCTAGCCTTAAAGGGCCTCCCCGAGTTATTATGTTTAATAAAGGATTTTGTATTGTGCCACTGTGCATCAGGGAATAACTAAATAATCATTTGTTCTTTACAATTGGACAGTGATCCCGAGGTCATGCGGTATATGCCTTTTAATTTGTAGTTCCCTTCCTTGTTGTCCACGAATACCATCTTCACAACTAAATTACATTTCTTATGCGAAGACCTAACTTTTGCCTTAAATCTCACTATCTTAGCATACCGCAACCATGCTAGCTTAGCTCCATGAGAGTTGCAAATACCATTCCTTCTTTGGGGACTTTTGGATCAATGGTGCAATCAATGATATCTTCCTCACTAACCTCCTTATCCGAGTCTTGAATCTCCTCAATTTCTTCTTCCACACCCTCCCTTACTCCTTCTACAAACACTATGGTACCATCCATCTGCGCCATCAGCATAAATCTCCTATGGCTACAATGGTCATACGACAAACAAGAGAAAAAATCTAAACACATTTAACTGCAATCACAACAACCGATTCAAGGGGACATTCAATGTCAATCCCTAACTATAGTAACTGGCTTAAAATAATTGGAATAAGCAATAAATAGCATTTGAAATAGTAAATGCAACCTAACAATCGCTACCAACATCCATTAATATCAACATCTAGACTCGTAAAGAACATTAGGATACATGACCAAAATGTAAACATAAGAGACACATGTAGACTGGTAAAATCATTTTTTAACCCTAGATGGCAATAAAACCATTAATGTTGAATTACAACTAAGAAACACCATGAAAAATGTCCTTGACCTATATTCAACACATAAAAACCTAAATAAAAAAATCAAGGAGTCAATTGAATAGATCTACAATAGAAATGTCTCAATCCCTTAAAGTTTTTCCTCAAATGCAAGTGAAAAGAAACCATTAAAGATGAGTTTGACCTATAGTTGACACATGTAAGCGTGCAAACAAGGAATATGAGAAGAATCAAATTAATTACCTTTCTTTGATGTTGCCTTGCTCTGTTGTGCCTTTTTGTGAGATTCCCTCCTTCTTTTTGCACTAATTGTGGTCTCAAAGCATGAAACCTCATTTTCAAGCTCCCCTCTTGAAGAAGATAAGCAAGAATATAAGGTTTTCTTTAGCTTTTAGAAAAGAAATGGTGGTTTGTTTGAAGCAATGGAAGTTTTTGGCTCTAAAGAAACCAAGAAATTTAAATGTCCTGGATAAAGTGGTGGTTTTATGGCCGACTGACACCTATAGTGAAAAGTAAAGTCAGTTAGCTGACAGTTTGCGCGTTAGGGAAAAGTGACTGATAATACGTTTTTTAGGGAAATAAATCAGGAAGAGAAATTGTTGCTCTAGGGCCTAACGGTTGTACGTGTAACGGCCTAAATCACTAAAAATTAATTTAACCCTGATCCAGGGTCACCAACCCGTGACTTAGCCTGAAGACAAGCACATTGTCCGAACACTCGGCTCAGGGACCGAGATGTAATGTTATTTTTGCATGATAGATGTCTAGTGTAATGTATAAGTGTACAGTAAACCTGAATTGCTATTTAGTTTTAGTTATTTTGTTAATTTAACGCGAGAGAAAGTCATGCCTCGAGATACATACGAGCGCGGAATGCAAGTAGTGGATAATGTGATAAGAGCCTCAGTTTTATTGAGAAAAAATAAATAAATAAAACATTAGAAATCTACTTGTCTTTGCTGAATAAAATGATTTTCATAAACAACCAAGTCATAAACATTAATTTAAATAGACCCTTGATTTCAACCTCGAGATGTGCGAAGATAGGAATCCTTGGAGGTCCAATTGGAGTTAGTGGGATTTATAGTGGAGTATGTATTGTCTTCATATAAGCTATAGACTTATCTAGAGATCTAGAACCAAAGGAAATGGGTGGTTGAGATCTAATTATAACGATGGTCTATATAAACACAATTTTATTTATTTGCGTGAAGGCAACATAACAACATATAGAAAGGAAAAATTTGGAGAAAAGAACTTAGCTTGTTGAATTTGAAACTTAAAGAGAAATTGAAGGTATTACATAGGGCTTTAAGGGAATCAAAGCTGCGAAACCTAATCAAACCTTAAGTGTTTCTGGCTTTCTTATGTATTTTTTCTTGTTGAAGTTGGCTACGAATTGGGTAGATAATTTTTCAAATAAGGTTTTTCTGGAATTGCTTTTGATTTTCAACTTTTATAAGGTTTTTATGAATGTCATATGATTCTCCATGCTTTAGGGTTCATCAAACACATTTTGTCGCTTATAGCCCAATGTGGGAATGTTAATGATTCTGTAAAAATTTGAGTTCTGAACTCGTAGGATTCTCGATTTTAAAATATGATTCCATTTTAGAATTCCTTGTAAAATTTCACTAAATCTACTACTTTGGATTTCAAAAATTGGTCTTTTTTATCAAGTTAGGTGACACGTGTCGAGCGTGTACAATAAGTTTCCTATAGATAATTATTATTTGTAGTAGTGGTAAGTGGGAATGTCTCTGCAAGGATTTTGCAAACTTCCTAAGTTTCCAATGGTCTTTATTATTTTTCTTTAACTTAATTAAAATTATCTAGTCAAACTAAAACAATTAAAGCAGCTAATCAAACTAATTAAACCAACACAATTTAAAATCGTTAATACTAAATATTCTAAATTCAATTCGAATCAAATCAATAATAAATAAACATCTAAACAAATATCCAAAAGAATGAAACACAAACCGTTTTTGAATCCAAACATATTAATTAAAGTATAGTCATAATGATACTATCATCATCTTATGAAATATTTTTGAATCATTAAACCTAAATCATAAGCAAGATTGATAGCATTTATCAAGCCATCAATTTTCTTATATCAATGGAAAAGCCATTTTCTAATATTATCACCATTAGTTCTTCGAAAGCTCAAAGATAACTAATAGAAAGAAAACAATATTACACTCTATGAAAACTTCTTACTACTAAGCCAATATTATCGGAACTAGCCATATCATGATCAAACTTAGAACACAATTCACCTAAGAAATCTAAATGGTAAACAAACTTTTAAATTAATCCTAGTTACTACTTTATATTAGATTTAGAACTTAAATATCACAATACACATTCTAGACTACACATGCAATACAAAGTTTCTTTATTGTCATACGTAAAAAACAAATCTACTGAAACCATGAATTGGTGTATACGATTAAGTTAAAAGAATTAAACACAAACTCTTCTTCATTATGAATACATTGCAAAACGGTTTAAATTCATGTTCGGACTTTGTTAAGATTGATAAACAGCTCACACATATTCAAAATAAACATTGCAATAAAATAAATAAAAGACATTAATGAAAAGTACCTCTTACTATATACTTGAATCTTCGATGAGTATTCAAAAGCAAGAATAATAAAAATAAACTTAACTCAATTGAAAATAATCTAAAACTAATCAATGACACTTAATTTAATTAATAGCTATCAAGGGCATTTAATTTCGAAGCCTTAGGGTCATATATATAGTATTCTAAAGTGTACATATCCCAATCGAGTTTTAATTCCTTGTTTTAATCCAATATTCTTGTGTCTGACTTTAGTGAATCCTTACCGAATCCTATATCTCAAATAAATTGCTAGAGAAATTGGTGGAATAATGACGCTGTGATTCACTGATTTATATAGCGAATTCTACTTCATTTCCTGAATTGTTGATGAATCGCTGGACTCTCTGCTGTTAATTTTTCATCCATAAAATTAAATTTAAAGTCTTTGTTTTCTTAATTGAATCAAATTAGGAAATTCTTCAATTTAAAATTTTGGTTTTTTAAAAAAAATTTCAGTAGAGTCTCCCCTGTAAATAGGGTTGTCAAAAATCCAAAAACCTAATAAATAATAGTAGGATAAGGCCTATAAGGAGTCACATCATCACATATATCCGTAACAGTTTATATATCAGAATTTATATATCACAACGATCCACTTAAACAAAATCCATTGATCATTAAATCATTTTATGAAACCATCTTACCCCAAATTCAATTTTGTATTCGTTATTATACAACCATTGACGTCGTATACTTCTTCCAGAATTCTTAAAATAGAAAACCGACCTAACTCATAGCCTAAAATACAATAATAATCAAATTGTTATACAAAAAAAGAACATAACAAAATCATCAGAATACTAAAGATTACTCTTTCCTTTCTTCAGATCCATTAATTGAACTTGTCATTACCCAATAATAAAAATTCGATAATGTCAGATAAGTAAATCCCACACTATCCAATACAAATGTATTAACCAAATACAACATAATAAAAGAGTTTAAACGAAACAGTAATATTTCAAGGAAATGTAAATATACAATAATGTAATCCATCCTATTTACGTTCCTTAACTACAAACTGATGTCGACTTCAGAAAGTAGTATGGGAGCAGTAATAAATAATAATGAGTTTGAGAGAAAGTTCATCGAGAAGCCAAGCCCCTGACAATAAATGGAGTACGATCATGGTCAGCACATTCCCACAAATCCTCCTAAACAAGTGTCTACAATGATTAGTGACTCCAATCGTAGAGTAGCGTAGTGTTCACCCTACCACACATATAGCCAGTGAACACAATGAGACCTTAAAAAGCCTCCTTCCTCACGTGTCCGTTTATGTATGACTGAAAAATAATGCAATGGTAAATCATGCATGCAATTATATTCAAAAATATTCATACAATTTAAAGGTTAATATGAGATTTACTTACAAACAACCAATTTTGAGCTTAATTTTTGGGGTCCCAAAGCGTCAAATCACCTTTAAAGTGGTTCCAATAGCTTCTATACATACCCAATTATATTAAGGCTCAAGCTTACATTGAGACCAAATAATGAATCCCCGCGAAAATATCAATCAAAGTATGCTTAATAATTGTTTCCAAAAATAATTATTTGTAACAACTTCAACTAGATTTCAACTATCTAACTTGGGGTAACTTTTTAACTAAAAACCTCAATATTGGTCATGCTAAACAAAAAAAAAAACTTGTAGAGCCCACTTCATACTTTCCACATACTCCAAAAGCACTAAAATCGCATCACTAATGGAGAAGTTATGAGTTTCCCAATATGGCATATTGATTTGGCAAAATTTATTTATTTGAACTAATGAAACCTTTCCAAATCAATGTTTTTGCAAATAAATCCTCAAAACTTGATACCAAACACTAAGAAACTTGACCAAACCAAATTCAAAATACTTCCAAAACCCGTGGAGTCAATTTGGACAAAAACTAATAATCTAATTCATCTAGAATCCCAGTGTAAATCACTTTTAACAATAAAAATATCTTTAAAATAGTTATCAACTGAATTTCATCAATTCAATTAGCTAAAACCCTAGATCACGTCTGTAACGACCCATTACCTTAAGTAGGTAATTAATGTTAATCTGAATTCTAATTAACTCGAGTTAGGCTCAAGTTTAAGCACGACTTGTCTTAGATAATATCTAAGTGCATTGATGTGATGTATGGTGTTTGTTTGGTGTGGAAATTGGTTAATTGATTTATAAAAAATTAATATGTATTAATATAAGACCTATAATGGTGAAATAATAAAATAATTAGTTGCTCGAAACCTCATAAATCAAGTGTTAAGTATCACATGAAGATTTTGCCTCGATTAGCGTGCAAGTTGGGTTCAGTGGTAGTGTAAAATGAGAATAAAGTTTGTACAAGACCTTGCCTCAAATTTTGTGTCAGTTAGCAATAGTCAAGGTTCGGGTTAGGTCTAATTTGGTGCAAGATTTGTTAAATGTGGCAAAATAATTGGTCTATAAGAGTTTGATAAGTCATTGACAAAGTTATTATTTTTGGGGTTTTATTGTGACCAAAAGAAATGGGCATGTCGGGGCAAGTAACGATGGGTTTGAGAGAGTTCAGGGAGGTTTTGGTTACGGTAATAGAAATGAAGAAGGAGAATCAATCTTAGAATTTTCTTCAGCATACGATCTTGTCTTAGCAAATACTAGTTTTAGGAAGAGGGAGTCGCATATAATACTTTTAGTAGGGGTCATAACAAGAGTCAAATAGATTTTCTTGTCACAAGAAAAATAGATAGAAAAATATGTAGAGACTGCAAAGTAATACCTGGTGAAGCACTTACTACCCAACATAAGTTAGTAGTACTTGATATTAAGCTAACACGACGACATAATATGAATAAAAGAGTTAGCGGCCCTAGAATAAAGTTGTGGAACCTAAAACATAGTAAACAAGTAGAGTTTAGAGAAAAACTACTAAAGGAAAATGTTTGGAATCTTGACTTAGATGCTAATACAATGTGGCTAGAAATGAGTAGTTGCATAAGGAGAGTAGGATCAAATGTATTAGGTATATCTAAAGGCTTGGGACCACCAAAGAAGGAAACATGGTGGTGGAACGAGGATGTCCAACGAGCAATTATGACTAAAAGAGAGATGTATAGGAAAATACCTAAGTGTCAAGATGAAGATGTGTACAATCAATATAGAGAAGCTAGAAAACAAGCTAAAAAGTAGTTAGTCAAGCTAAAACAAATTTCATGGAAGATCTATATACAAGGTTAGGTAATAGAGATGGCGAAATATATATATAGGCTAAACAAATTAAGAGATAAAAAGAAACAAGACCTAAGTCATGTAAGATGTATTAAGGACGAAAATCAAAATATTTTAACGCGCGAGGAGGATATTAAGGAGAGATGGAGAAGTTAATTCGATAGTTTATTTAATGATGGCCAAGTTTATACTATCGTAGATGAAAAACCACACCAAGAAAGAAATGTAAACTATACACGCAATATTAGAATTGTAGAAGTTAAAGAGGCATTGAAAAGAATGAAAATAGGGAAAGCATGTGGCCCAGATTAAATACCCATAGAGGTTTGGAAATGTTAAGGAGAAATTGGATTGACTTGGTTAACAAAACTTTTCAATCAAATTTTAAAATCAAAATGGATGCCAATGGATTGGAGAAGAAGCACGTTTGTGCCAATCTTCAAAAACAAATGAGACATTCAAAGTTGCTCAAACTACCGGGGAATTAAATTTATGAGTCACACTATAAAACTTTGGGAGAGGATAATTGACAATAGGCTAAGGAGAGAAACAATAATATCAGAGAACCAATTTGGTTTCATGCCTGGGAGGTCAACTATGGAGGCGATTTTCTTTGTAAAACGATTGTTAGAAAAATATAGGTAAAAGAAAAAAGATCTTCATATGGTATTCGTAGATTTAGAAAAAGCATATGATAGGGTCCCAAGAGATGTTCTTTGGTGGGTTCTAGAAAGAAAAAAAGTGCATGCTAGATACATAGACACTATTAAGGATATGTATGATGGAGTAGTAACGAGTAAAAAGACATTTGAAGGAGCTACAAAAGAATTTCCCATTACGATAGGACTACATCAAGGATAGGCTTCAAGCCCATATCTATTTACTTTATTTATGGATGAACTAACTAGACATATTCAAGAGGATATACCATGGTGTATGTTATTTGCAGATGATATTGTCTTAGTGGATGAAACTAAAGATGGAGTGAATAGGAAATTAGAACTCTGGAGGAATAGATTAGAATCTAAAGGCTTTAAGTTGAGTAGGATGAAAACCGAATACATGCATTGTGAGTTTAGAAACACTAGACATCGAGATGACGAAGTGGTAAAATTAGGGGAAGTAGAAGTTCCTAAGGTAAACCACTTTAGATACCTAGGATCAATCATACAAAATGATGGTAACATTGAGAATGATGTTACACATAGAATTCAAGCTGGATGGAAGAAATGGCGGAGTGCAACAGGGGTAATTTGTGATCGAAATGTTCTTATTAAGTTAAAAGGGAAATTTTATAGGACCACAATTAGGTCAGCTATGCTCTATGGAAGTGAATGTTGGGCAGTAAAGCAACAACAATTACATAAAATGAATGTAGCAGAAATGAGGATGATTAGGTGGATGTGTGGTAAAACTCGTAAAGATAGAATAAGAAATATAAAAATTCAAAGACAAGTAGGAGTAGCACCAATTGATACAAAGATTAGGGAAGGGCGGTTGCAGTGGTTTGGTCGGCCTACAAATGCCCCAACTAGAAAACTTGACTCAATAGAAACTGTAGAAATTCGACGAGGTAGGGGCAGACCAAAGTTAACATGGGATGCATTAATTATGAGGGATTTGAATGGTTGAGAATCTCACCATCAATTGCACTTAATCGAGCACTATGGAAAAGTTTGATCCATGTAGCCGACCCTAGTTAATTTGGGACTGAGGCTATGTATTTGTTTTTATTGTTGTTGTTGTTGTTGTATTGTGACCAAAACCATTAATATTGATGTTTTATGAAGATTGACCATTTTATCGAGAGTTTGGCTCAATTTTGTGCAAAATTGAATAAAAACGAGCGCTAGAAGCCAAAGCATGTCAAAATAGGGATTTCATAAATTAATAAATAAATACAAATTAACCTATTGACAAGCAGCTGAGGGTATATATATAATGATAAAAAGGAAAGAAATGAATTTGTTCATTTCATTTCAACAAAGAGCGTTCTCTAAACCTCTCAATCAGTTCTTTCGCTCCGCGAGTTCTCGACGTCTGATTTTCACTCTGTTTCTTTCTGTAAAACTGTTGAGCATCAAGAGACGGTCAGTTCGAGCTATGTTTTGTTGGTTCTAAATCAATAAAGTTTGCATATTCAACAAGCTGTATTAGAAAATTCATAACGTCTCCGCTTGCGATCCAATATGAGTGTTCTTATAGTTTATGGAAAGTAGGACATGAGTACTATGACTTCCTTTTCGGTTATCATGACAAATATTGAGGTTTTCAAGGTTAAGAAGTTAACTCTAGGTGACTAGTTGATAGCACTTTGAAATTTTCATAAAGTATCATTTTTGTAAATAGCTCTCGAGCGTACTTTGGTCGCTGTTTTTATGAGGTCCCAGGATTCCAGATTCAAAAGGGACCAGTTTAGGGGTTCTAATCAATGAGTATTAGACTCAAATTGATGGTGATCAATCTATGTAAGGTTCTTGGTCGACGAGGAAAGTTCTATGGATTTCGGGAGTTGCGTAAGTCGGCATAAAGTTAGAAAAGCTTGGTATAGGTAATTGGGACTCAATTAAATTTATCATTTGTGCTACATATCGTAGTATATCTAGTTCACATAGTTATGGACTGAGAATCGAAGCACTGCACAATGACAATCATAACACACTAAAAATAAATAAGGAAATGAGTAGACTTTTGTCTCTAGGTATGGGTCGATGCGACAGGTGACCCAGGATGGAACCTCTCCCTGTAACGACATGTGGTAGCCATGCCTTCCCTGTCTCCTCATACAGTCTTTGACCAATATATATACTCCTTATTGTCCTAAGAGTGCGAAGACTCACAGGTGCCTGAATATACTAGCGAAATCACACATTGCCCAGGGTGTGGATTTGCGTTACATGTATTCTTAGATAGCTGAGAGAAGACCCTTGTATATCGAACTGTAATTAAAGTCGTTTGTGCAGGGGCTGTAGAATATGGGATTTGCATTTAAATATGTATTTTTATATCTTTCGTTACGCCCTAATATATATATATATTGTTTATATTGTTATGCATTTATCTTGGTTATTAGATAGACTCTTGATATTGTAATTGTCAGTCACTTACTGAGCAAGTTTGAACGTTCATCCCAATTAACATTTCAGGACTTCGACTCAGGAATGGAAAAGATTATGAGTTTATAGTCTTCTCTACGGAGAATTGATTTCTCTATTGTCTTATATATAAAAATTGAAATACATTTATATTAACACAAGGTTTAGGGTTGTTTTGTAAACTGAGGTTGATACCAGTTTTGGACTCTAAATATTATAGTTTAGTATATCGTTTGTATTATCAAAAAAAATTTAATTTCGATGTGTTTTCAATTGATTATTAGATACACGATATAATGTATTGTGATTATCAAGTATGACAAACGGCTGTATTGTTACTATAATTGAGACCGAGTTGTCTACTGGGGCTTAATTAGGGCTTCGGGCCAGGCATTCTTTTAATCGGGATAGGGAATGTTACAGTTAGTATTAGAGCCTAGCTTATATAGCGAGCTTTCCTATTCTTGAATTGTTTGAGAATCAAGAACAACTCTGATACATTTTAGTTTCTGAACCTGAAATCATTACCCATAAACTGAATAAAAGTTTAAGTTCACTCACTAGGAGAATGGTTCTCAAGTTATTAATAACCTAAAACTTAATAAATGGTTTTTATCGATGTTTTAGAGGGTAGTGAAAAATAAAGTTTGAGTTATGTTATGTTTTGTGATGTATTATATCTATGCAATAAATATAGTTGTAATGTCTTTCCTATATGTTATCTTGATGGTCTTATTTACCATCTTATTCTTGGTATTCAATGAATAGATGGTGAGGGTTCTTGGGGAACCTAAACTTCAGGGATGTTCCAATAAAGAAGACAATATAAATATAATACGATGGTTTGTATCCATTAATTTCTAAGGAATTGAAAATCTATTGAGGATTGGGTTTGTAGAAACCTAAATCTTAATGGTATATGGAAAAAAGAAAGAAATAAGAAATGTTACAAAGAGAAAAAGTAAACTATTCTTCCATATAATAGTCTCTAAAAGTGTAGTATTCCTTATCCCAATTAGGGTGATATCGGCCTGATAACCCTAATTAAACCCTGATACACAAGCCAAACCCAATTAGAGTAACAGTACAGCCGTTCTTCATACTTGATAATCACAATATGGTATATCTTATATCGAGTAAATAATTGAAAAAGAAATGGAATTAAGACTTTTTCGATAAAATAAAAAATATACTAAAACCAGCATAAACCTCGATCGTAAAACCACATCCAAACCCTATTTACAAAATATTAGTTCGGTACAATATATAAACAGCAGGAAATCAATTCACATTACATAAGACTATCACTCGTAATCTTCTCCATTCCTTAGTCGAAGCGCACGTCGTCGACCTGAGATATTAATTGGGGAATTAGCGCTCCAACTTGCTTAGTAAGTGATGCTCGAGATGTATTATTTATCAACTAATCAATGAATAAATAAATAGCAATACGAATCCAAAACATATCTATTCATGCATTAAAATGATTTAACAATAGATAACGGAATGCAAATTTAGAGGTCAAATTGCAACTGTACTCGTGACTTGTATTTTTATTTCAAAACTAAGTTGTAAATTCTCGTTACCCTGAATTATGGTCCACAAAACCTCACATGTTAGCCGACGTGTGATTTTTGTGGTGTATCCATGCATAGCGTAGCTACCAACTCAAATAGGAAAGCAATAATTAGGTGCCCCAAGGTTGTTGAAGGGAAGGTGTCGGAAGCTAGCCAATTACCTTCATCGTCACTTCAGTCTGATTCGCCCGTTGTACCTCTTTTCAGATAATTTCTTGTAAAAGAGTTTAGTAAACACATTCAAGACATGGTACGTTGCCCCATTCTCAATCCATAATGATATATGAACTAAATATACTAATTATTTTGCATAGTTGATAAGAAAACGAGACCCACTTACTTGTACCGAGCTTTCCTAACTTTTTACCGATTTACCCGAAATCCGAGACCCATAAACTTTTCCTCATTGACTAAAAACCAAAAATACACCAGTTTTCATTAATTTGGGTCTAATATTGTTTAATCAGAACCTTTAAACTAGTCTCATTTAAATCCGGAACCAATTTATCAAATTTTAGGCCAATGTGAGCATTTTACATTTTTCGAGGTAAAACTCGGTATAAGATTTTGCACAAATCTTTAATTCTTCAAATTTTATAGGAATTCATCAATTTCTATTCATTTTATCAAAATATTATTTTTTTAAATTCTTCCTCAATTTTTGAGGATTTTTCTCAATATTTCTAGCATTTTATTCTTTTATTTTTAATTTGGGGTCTGGCTTGGCCAAACCCTGTGATAGATACTAGTAGGAGAGATCATTCCCCTGTTTCTTCTTCGTTGGCAAGATGTGTCACCTTATCTCCATTGTTGTCAACACAACAACCACGTGGTTCGATATCAACAATCAACACTCACCTTCGTCGACCTCTTGGTTCAATCTCTCTCCCCCTCGGGTTCAATCCCCTCCCGATTTCGAATTTTTTTTCCTATGATTCGAAATCGGTCTTGCAACAGCGTAAGGCTGTGATGTTGGTTGTTATATATATTATATTTCCTCTATATTCCTATGCATGAATCTCGAGGCAGATCTAAATACTCTTTTTATTTATTTTTTATCTTCTTCGTGATGTGTGTTACGTATCCCGAGACTGATCTAGTTGCTATTAATGAAATCAATAAACCTTGATCACATCCTAACTGCCATACTTAAATCAAATATATATTGATTTTTTTTGAAATACGTATCGGGTATCTCGAGGTAAATATATAGCCTTTCGTTTGACATACATACTCATGTATGCACCACTTGATTGTCCTTGTGATGTGGTCACACGCATCTCGAGGCGTGACAATATCAACCAAAATATCAAACTGTTCAACCCATTCACTTCCTCGATAATCACACTACGCGTATCTCGAGGCGAATCAAATTTATACTTTTATTTGATCTAAACATTAGGATTCATTTATATATATTTATAATAACTATATATATACATAACTTCGTGTTTTTGTGCCTATAAATTCGATGTGCGCGCCAACGACCACCTTAGGGTGTGCACACTATTGTACGTCCCACACGTGTCACCCTCGACCCGGCGTATCACTATGCGACTACCAATTATTCATTATTTATTTGTTTTCAATATATATTTATATATACAATTTATATATAAATATATAAACATATATTAACACTCCTATGACTTAGCCATGCGCGCCAACGAGTTCACTTGGGTGTGCACCTTCCCCCACGACTCATGTGCGTCACTCTTGGCCCACACATGGTATTAGGCATCCCATAATTTTTAATTATTTAATTATAGGCTAATTAATCCAGATTTGTTTTACAATAAATAGTACAAATCATACAAACACCAAACGGCACACAAATTCCTACACGCGCTAATCGAGACAAGCCGGCCTTAACCACGAGCCTAACTCAGGTTAATTAGAACTCGTATCAACGCTAGTCACCTGTTTAAAGTAACGGGTCATTACAGTCTCCCCAATTTAAGACAATTTCGTCTTCGAAATTAAAAGAAACGTACAAGTTACCAGTAGTTCAGAAAAGAAATGGAAATTACTCTTCCATGTATAACTCCCATTCCCAATTTATCTTTTCATTTTTTTCACGAAACTTCTATTTTCTGTTATTCCAAACCTACAAAGGCCTTTCATAGATGAGACTTTCAAAGGCAAAAACAAATTTTTTTTTTCAACTTTCCAACAATCTATGATAATTATCTCCTCAATATTTTTATCTTAACCATGTTGTAACTAGTTATATATCACCTAGTGTACCATACCCCCTCTGTGTAGCTCTTTATTATTTCATTTTTTACAAAAGTTATACCTCCAATCTTAGTTATGTACATCAACATACAATAAGATTGAGCATATTCAGCTTTATCATTCAACGATGTAATCTACCTGATTACCTTTATTACCACAAACTCACACAGAGAAATCTATTTTTTTCAGTGGTTAACAGCATGAGCACAAGCTCAAAATATTTATTCTTTAGAACCAGGATTAGCAGCTTGATTTATTCATCTACACAAAGAAAATATCATGTACTGAGATTGAGAATGGTTTTTAGCTATATCAATAACTTCTTCCACCGCTAGAAGCAAGTCTCGGATCTCCGTCCGGGGAATCAAATATTGAAACACCATATCATCTCACATCTCCAAATACATATATCTTGCTCAATCCATCAAAAGAATAATATAACCTCACTGACAAGAATTCGCAGACCTAATCAATCTATCAACTACAACTTCCATATATTGTTCTGAAGCTAAAATCTTGTTAATTTCATTACTTAACCCCCAGTTATGTTATCCTTCTATCATCAGATATAGAAAAGAGCTTACTTAACCCTTCAGGTTTTTATTATCCAGTCTTAAACTACTGAATATCTCTCATATCTCTTTATGAAATGAATAACATATATCATCATTTCGAAAAATCTATAATTTTCTCGTATATTTTAATATGATATGGCATTGTCTGTATAACCAATATAAAAATATTGATGAGACCATCGAAGTAATTGTTTCCTAAAATATTTTCAAAATTGGATTTTTCATCTCATAATCTAATGCTTCCAGCACAATTTCATTAGATAGTCTAATATGGATGTGAATCCTTCAAACCCAAATCTTGGTATATCAAGTGATTCCATTTAAACTTCTTAATCAACTTATCACTCAGTTAACCAAACATTTAGCTCAGCTCCAATCTGAGCTTCAAAGAATTGATCTATAATTATTAATTCCAACAACGCAGTTGATGATATGTCTACAAAACTTTATTTCATCATCATTATTACATATCTCTCTCAAGAGATAGTAGTGAGGAGTTCCTATTATAATTACACTTTGTGTCCTTTTCTTTAATCAAAGTATTTATCACATCAATCATTTTGCATGGGTGGTTTCTCTGAGTAAATTTATTATATTCAAGAACTTAGGTTACTTATTTTACTTATAATTCCTTTCACTCTGACAACTATACTCTTCAAACTCTCATAGCTTGAAGATATCACAATCATTTTGCACCAACTCTTTAATTTTTATACTTCTCATTTGTCTTCTAGTGTTTCCTCTAAGATTCTACAATCTTAAGGATAAAAGACTCTCCATAATGGAATTGTGTTTTTGAAAGGAGAAATCGGACTTTATTGGATATGATTTGATCTATGATGAGTCATGCAGATCTTCCTATTTCCTTTTGGGGTCATGTCTTATTTACATTGAATTGTGTTCCTCTAAAGCAGTTGATAAAACACCATATGAGATGTGGTTTAGAAAAAGACTAAGTTTTTCTTTCCTTAAGATTGGGGGCTGTGAGGTTTTCATATGACAAAAATTCTCAGAAAAATTATAAGCCAAATCTAACAAGTGTGTATTTGTTAGTTATCCTAAAGAAACTAGAGGATACTACTTTTATATTCTTACTGTGAATAAAATGTTTATTGCTCGGAATGGTGTCTTTATGGAAAAAGAATTTATTTTAAAAGGCAACAATGGGAATAAAGTAAGTCTTAAAGAAGTTCAAGAACCACAAATAAACAATCAACCACTAGTGGGAGATCAACAAAGTCTTGAACTAGTTGAACCTCCACAGGTATGAGAAGGCCCGCGTAAGTCTGATAGGGTAAGACATCAGCTTAAGAGATTTAGGTTTTTTATTATCGATAGTAGTGAGGTGTTGCTTATGGAACAAAATGAGCCTACTACTTATCAGGAGATCGTGTCTATCCTTGAGTCAAATAAATGGCTTAGTGCGATGAATTTTCAGATGCAATCCGTATATGATAACCATGTTTGGAACCTGGTTGATTTACCTGGAGGTGGTAAGACCAATAGATGTAAATGGGTTTTCAAGAAGAAAATTGACATGAATGGCAATGTGCATACTTATAAAGCACGCTAATAGCAAAAGGTTTCAAATAGACTCAAGGTGTTGATTATGATGAGACTTTTTCTCTGTAACCATGCTTAAATCCATTAGAATCCTAATTGTCATAGTTGCATATTACGACTATGAGATAAGGCAAATGGATGTCAAAACAGTTTTCCTAAATGGAAAGTTACTTGAGGACGTGTATATGATATAGCCTGAAGGTTTGTTCATCCTGAGAATTCTAGGAAGGTGTGCAAGCTTCAAAGATCCATTTATGGATTAAAGGAACCTTATCGGAGTTGGAATCTTCATTTTGATAAAGCGATTAAGAAATTTGGTTTTATTAAAAAAAGAAAAAGAGCCTTGTGTATACAAGAGGTCAATGGGAGCGTGGTTGTTTTCTGGTACTGTATGTTGATGATATATTACTCATTTGAAATGACATCTCAACCTTAAAGAGTGTCAAGTCTTGGTTAGGGAAGTGTTTCTTAATGAAGGACTTAGGAGATGCAGCCTACATCCTTGGGATTAAAATCTACAGGGATAGATCTAAAAGGTTAATCTGTCTAAGTTGGAGTGCTTACATAGACAAGGTACTGAATAGGTTCTGTATGCAAGACTCTAAAAGAGGGTCGTTGTCAATGTCTCATGGTATAAGTCTCAGTAAGACTTAATGTCCAAAGACTAATGATGAGCGAGAGCATATGAATACAATTCCATATACATCAACTATTAGATCTATCATGTATGCCATGTTATGCACACGACCTGATGTATCATATGCTTTGACCGCAACAAGCAGATATCAGTCTGATCCCGATGAGAGTCACTAGATAGCAGTAAAGAACATTCTTAAGTACTTGAGAAGGACTAAAGATTTTTTCTTAGTCTATGGAAGTTGGGAAGATGAGCTTATTGTAAATGGTTACACAGATGCAAGTTTTCAAACTGATATAGATGACTTCAGATCGCAGTCTGGATATGTGTTTATTTTGAATAGAGGCGCAGTGAGCTGAAAAATTTTGATCTCATTTAAGAAATCATTGAGAGGGGAGATTTGAAGATTTGTAGAGTTCCTACAGAAGACAATGTTGCAAATTCTTTAACGAAAGCTCTTTCACAAGCGAAACATGATGGTCGTGTTAGGTCATTAGGTATTAGATACATGAATGATTGGCCCTAGTGCAAGTGAGAGATGTCGGGGAATGTGCCCTAGGTCAATCTATAAACACTGTTTATCTTATAATTTTAGTTAATAAAATAGAGGTTTTCATTTGCTATTTTATTATAAAGGATTGCATGTTTACCTGTTAGTAAGATCCATGAGGCAACCCCAAATTCCAGACCGCCTTGGGACCCGCCACGTCGTATTCCACATCACCAAGCTTTGTCACGTCATGGCCCGCTTATCCTTGACGCCCCGCGTGTAACGACCTAAATAAATTAAACTAAGATTAGCGCTAATTAATGGTCGTAATTCGGGTGTTGGGTGGACAACTCGGTTGACTCAGACACAAGAACCGAGGAAATATATTATTTATGGGTAATGGTTGTGTATATGTGGTGTTTAAAATTATTATTATTATACTGCACTGCATGCGTGTACATTGCTATCGGGCTAGTTAGTGTAACAGGTGTTCCCCTCAAAAAGCGTGTCAACGCGATTATTGCGTAGGTGAACTACAAGTACACTAGGAAACTCAACTAATTCACGTTAGGATGCCTAGTTAATCAATTAAAATGGGTAATGTAACCATAGGCTAAGTTGATTAAATTAAATAATAGGCTATGACGTACCTCGAAATGTGTGCCGAGACGCGAGGCATCGAGTGTCGGGTAGTCGATGTTAATGGGACCATTCATGTGTCCATATGAGTAAATAAAAACACTAACCACATATATTGAAATAGGCCTAAGCTAATGTAATTACATCAAAATAAATCAAGGCCTATAGTTTGGTTGTTAAATTAGGAACCATAGGACTTACATAGAGATTTGTATTGGCACATCTAGGAGCCATGTAAGTATCAAATTAGACAATTAGTGGGAGTTAGTAGGCTAAGTGGCTAGAGGTGAACCACTAGATAAACCTCGGGATACGTAAATACATTAGGATCAATGGCTAGGAAACAACCTCACATTGATATATAAGATGAGTTGCTCAAAAGCATGCAAATGAAATCCATTTTATTCAAATTGTTGGAGAAGGAGTGATTGAGGAGCTTGAATTCAAGGATTTAAATATCACATTTGGAGATTTAAGCCAAAGTAATCATCTTCTCCATCTCAACTACATGAAAATGAGCTAAAAATTGAATGCTTTTGTGTAATTCGAGTTTAAGGAGTTGATGACTGATATTTGATGTTAGCTTGATGAATTACATGTTTTATGGTCATATAAATGGAGGATTTACAACTGGTTTTAAATCAAATTGATGTTTTGAATAATTTGGGAACAACTAATGAAATCATATATTTGAGGAGTTTGATCTAATTGATGTTCTGAGGTTGATGTAAATGGTGTTTTGAAGTCATTTTAATGTGGAGAATTCTAGAGTTGAGAATTATGTCATAGAAGGTACGCGCTAACTAGACCGATTAGCGAGCTAATGATTCTGGGCACTTAACTGTTTTTCAAAATAAAGAACAGTAGCGCGCTAGATAGATCCCCTAGCGTGCTAAATCCACCTAGCATGCTAGGTAGACCCATTAGCGCGCTACTGCCAGACATAAACTGAATTTAAGGGACTATTTTGGGATTTTTGACTTAAATACATACCCAAACACCTATAATCATACTAAATATGTAAAATTCAACTTCAGGGACTTTGGAGACCGTAGCTCAGGTATCGGGGAGCTAGTCGGGTCGAATTTCGGGAGTCCGAGGAAGTAGGAGCGCGGATTGAGGTGTGCAAACCCATTGGAATGCCCTACAAAATTCATGGTTTGTTTTATCGGTATCAAATTACATGTGTGACTGCTGGTGGGCCCACATGTGGTTTTCACTCCTATTTTGGTTTGTGTATATATTGGTTGTGGTTAAATCGCTTGCACGTGTTACTTGTGATAGTGCTCATGTCGATTGTAGTAGAATATATATACGACCGTTGGGAGGGATTAGGGTGGTCCTGATGTGTAACAACGTCGGGAATGGACCATGTTGTTTAATGAAGTTGGGGTTTAGTCACTATAAGCCTGTAAGTATATACGTGGTTCCTATTCTATTTATTAATTACTGGTTGGAGTAGGTTAGGGTTTTCTCGTGATTATACAGGTGTTTATCGATTAATGATTTATTTATGAACTGGTTTAATTGGTATATGTTGTTTATTTGTTTCACGCTACTGATTTTGCTTGTCGTATGCCGCCTACATTCATGGGAATATGACATACCGTTGCCAGGTTTTATATTCGCATGTCTCGTAGATTACCAGTTTTATTTCATGAATATTGTGTGGATTTATTTTTGGATTTTACTTACTGGACTCGTCACTGTATTTGTTGGGTGACTGAGTGCAGATCCTTTGACGAGCAAGGGCAAGGGCAAAGAGGTACTAGGCGACTACCTCTGAGATTGTGGAGCCAGCTCGTGTGTGATATCACTATGTACATATTTATATTTTTGTCTGATTTTGGGGACTGTAGAACACCGAATGCATGTATATGGATTTTTTGTTATACTTATTGTGCCTTTGATATATACATGGTTTCTTTTTTCCTGTTTTTCCACTACTTAAGATTGTTAAATGTTGCATAATTTACTCATTTAAGACTTTCGCTGTAATATTTCATTGTAACTTGATAAATCGATTAACTAGCTGATGAAATCATTAATATTTATATGGAGATTAATTAGCTAAGTTAAGGGTAAATGGAAAAGTGTAAGCAACTAGTTAGGTCATTGGACGTCAAGGATAAGCGGGGCCATAACCTGGCAAGGACTCGATGACATGAGATGCGACGTGGCAGGTACCAAGCAGCCTAGAATTTGTGGCCGCCACACCGCGACCCACCTGGTTGCTTACATTTTTTCAGCTAACCCTAGTTACGCTAATTATTTTTTACATAAGTATTAATAATTTTGTTAGCAGTTACTCAATTTATCAAGTTATATTATAATTTTACAGCGAAAGTCTTCTAATGAGTAACTTATACAATATTTAACAATCCTAAGTAGTGGAAAACCCGACAGAAATATACCATATATAAATCAAGGCGAGATAAGTATATCAAAAGATTCATATACATGTAATCAGTGTTCTACAGTCTCTAAAACCTAACAAAAATATAAATACGTACATGTTGTAGTCACACATGAGCTAGCTTCACTATCTCAGAGGTAATCGCCCAATACCTCCTTGCCCTTGCCCTTGCTCGTCGAAGGATCTGCACTCGGTCACCTAACAAATACAGTGACGAGTCCAGTCAGTAAAATCTCAAGAGAAATCCACACAATATTCATGAAATAAAACTGATAATCTACAAGACATGCAAATATAACACCCATCAAATAATACATCATATTCTCATGAATGTAGAAAACGCAACGAGAAGTAAAATCGTAGCATGAAATAAATAAACATCACATACCAACTAAACATGTTTGGAAATAAACCATTAATAAGTACAAAGCCGTATAATCACGAGAAAACCATGACCTAAACCAACCAAGAATCGATAAAATCGAATAAGAACCACGTATATATACTTACAAGGCTTAAAGTGACTAAATCTAACTTCGATTCGGATGAACCCTTCAAGTCGCTATTTCAAGTCGGGGCACTTTAAATCCCTCATGATGGTCGTAAGTATATCCTAATGTTTTGACACAAGCATTAAACATAAGTAACACATGCAAGTGATTTAGCCACAACCAATATATACGCAAACCAAAACAGAATGAAAACACACATGTGTGCCCACCAAGTAGTCACACATGTAATCCGATATCGATAAAAACCAACCATGAATTATGTGAGGCATTCCAATGGGTTTACTCACCTCAATCCATGCTCTGATTTCCTTGGACTCCCGAAATCCGACCCGACTAGCTCCCCGATACCTAAGCTACGGTCCCCTAAGTCCCTAAAGTCCAATTTTACATATTTAGTATGATTATAGGTGTTTGGGTATGTATTTAAGTCAAAAATCCCAAAACAATCCCTTAAATTTAGTTTTTATCTAGCATTAGCGCGCTAATGGGTCTACCTAATGCGCTAGGTAAAGTTAGCGCGCTAGGGGATCTGTCTAGCACTCTTGTTCTTCATTTTGAAAAATAGTTAAGTGCCTAGAATCATTAGTGCGCTAATCGGTTTAGTTAGCACGCTAATTATCCTCTGTGACAGAATTCTCAACTCGAGAATTATATCCCAAACTCCCCAATTAGCTACCTAGACCCTACAATCATACTCTCCACACCAAAATGACTTCAAAACATTATTTACATCAACCTCAGAACATTGATTAGATCAAATTTATCAATTCCATGAAATCCATTAATTTTTTTCCAAAATTCACCTAAAACTCCAATTTTATGCAAAACCAGTCTATGATTCTATATTAGAACACCAATAATACTTATAATTCATCAAAACACACCATAAATCAGTGATTTAAACCTCCCTCGTCAATTTATATCAATTTTTCATTAAAACACCAAATTTTGGACTCATTTGAAAATGTATGAGATGGAGAAATAGATTACCTAAGTTTAATCCTTTGATTTTTCTCCAAAGTGGTTGAATTCAAGCTTTCAATCCCTTTTTCAACTCTCCTTCTTCACTCCAGCAAGGTAGCCATTAAAATGGTTTGATTTGCATGTTTAGATGAATACATCTTATATATTACTGTGAGCTTGATTCCTAGCCTTTGATCTTTATGTATTTACGTATCCTAAGGTTCATCTAATGGCCCATCTGTTGCCACTTAGCCCACTAACTCCTACTAACTAAATTCAAGTTACACCAATTGATACTCCATATGGCTCCTTGATGTGTCAATGCACATATCTAGAAAAAATCCTATAGTTTTCAATTTAAATATCCAAACTATAGCCTTGATTTATTTGATTTAATTACTTAGCTTAGGCCCATTATAATACATGTAGTTTATTCACTAAAGTTGACAAATTTGTGATTCCACTAACCTCGACTACTCGGCATTCGATGCCTTGCGTCTCAAACACGCATTTCAAGGTATGTCGTAGCCTATTATTTTTAATTTAATCAACTTAGTCTATGGTTACATTACCCATTTTAATTGATTAACTAGTCATCCTAACGTGAATTAGTTGAGTTTCCTAGCTTACCAGTTGTTCGCTAACTCAATACCTGTGTTGACACGCCTTTCAATGCGAACACCCGTCACACTAACTCGCCTAATAGCAACATACAGACATGCGGTAAAATATAATAATAATAATTCTAAACACTACATATGCACAACCACCATCCATAAATAATATATTTCTTCGATTCTCGTGTCAGAGTCAACCGAGTTGTCCACGTAACGCCCAAATTACGACTGTTAATCCCCGAGATTAATATTTATCCTAGTTTAATTACGTACATGTTGTAGTCACACATGAGCTAGCTTCACTATCTCAGAGGTAGTCGCCCAATACCTCCTTGGCCTTGCCCTTACTCGTCGAAGGATCTGCACTCAGTCACCCAACAAATATAGTGACGAATCCAGTCAGTAAAGTCCCAAGAGAAGTCCACACATTATTCTTGAAATAAAACAGATAATCTATAAGACATGCGAATATAACACCTAGCAAATGTATGTCATATTCCCATGAATGTAGGCAACGCACGAGAAGCAAAATCAGTAGCATTAAATAAATAAACATCACATACCAACTAAACATGTTTGGAAATAAAGCATTAATAAGTACACAACCCTATAATCAACCTAAAACCATGACCTTAACCAACCAGTAATCGATAAAATCGAATAAGAATCGTGTATATACTTACAGGCTTACAGTGACTAAATCTCAACTTCAGTTACCGAATGAACCACTCCAGACGCTATTTCAAGTCCTGAGAACACTCTAAATCCCTCCTGAGGGTCGTAAGTATATCCTAATGTCGTTGACACGAGCACTAAACACAAATGACCCATGCAAGTGATTTAGCCACAACCAATATATACGCAAACCGAAACAGGAATGAAAACACCATGTGCGCCCACCAGCAGTCACATATGTAATCCGATATCGATAAAAACCAACCATGAATTCTGTAAGACATTCCAATGGGTTTACTCACCTCAATCCACACTCCGACTTCCCCGAACTCCCGAAATTCGACCCGACTAGCTCCCCAAAACCTGAGCTACAGTCCCCTAAGTCCCTAAAGTCTAATTTTACATATTTAGTATGATTATAGGTGTTTGGGTATGTATTTAAGTCAAAAATCTCAAAACAATCCCTTAAATTCAATTTTTATCTAGCATTAGCGTGCTAATGGGTCTACCTAATGCACTAGGTCGAGTTAGCGTGCTACTGTTCTTCATTTTGAAAAATAGTTAAGTGCCCAGAATCATTACTGCTCTAATCAGTCTAGTTAGCGCGCTTATTACCCACTGTGACATAATTCTGAACTCGAAAATTCTATCCTAAACTCCCCAATTAGCTACCTAGACCCTACAATCAAACTCTCCACACCAAAATGACTTCAAAACATTATTTACATCAACTTAGAACATGAATTAGATCAAATTAATCAATTCCATGAAATCCAATAATTTTTTTCAAAATTCACTTAAAACTCCAATTTCATGCAAAACCAGTCTATGATTCTAAATTAGAACACCAATAATACTTATAATTTATCAACACACATCACAAATCAGTGACCTAAACCTCCCTCATCAATTTATATCGATTTTCCATTAAAACACCAAATTTTGGACTCATTTGAAAGTGTAGGAGATGGAGAAATAGATTACCTAAGTTTAATCCTTTGATTTTTCCTCCAAAGTGGTTGAGTTCAAGCTTTCAATCCCTTTTTCAACTCTCATTCTTCACTTTAGCAAGGTAGCCATTGAAATGGTTTGATTTGCATGTTTAGATGAATACATCTTATATATTAATATGAGCTTGATTCTTAGCCTTTGGTTTTTATGTATTTACGTATCTCGAGATTCATCTAATGGCCTATCTATTGCCACTAAGACCACTAACTCCCACTAACTAAATTCACCAATTGATACTCTATGTGGTTCCTAGATGTGCCAATGCACATTTTTAGAAAAAGTCCTATAGTTTTCAATTTATATATCCAAACTATAGGCCTTGATTTATTTGATTTAATTACTTAGCTTAGGCCCATTATAACACATGTGGTTTATTCACTAAAGTTGACAAATTTGTGATTCCACTAACCCTTGACTACCCGGCACTCGATGCCCCGCGTCTCAGCACGCATTTCAAGGTATGTCATTGCCTATTATTTTTTATTTAATCAACTAAGCCTATGGTTACATTACCCATTTTAATTGATTAACTAGTCATCCTAACATGAATTAGTCGAGTTTCCCAGTTTACCCATAGTTCGCCTACTCAATACCCGTGTTGACATGCCTTTCGAGGCAAACAATTGTCACACTAACTCGCCCGATAGCAACATACACACATGCGGTGTAATATAATAATAATGATTTTAAAAACAACATATACACAACCACCATCCATAAATAACATATTTCCTCGGTTCCCATGTCTGAGTCAACTGAGTTGTCCACATAACGCCCGAATTACGCCCGTTAATCCCTGAAATTAACACTAATCCTAGTTTAATTAATTTAAGTCGTTACAATTTTTCCCAATTACGATAAATTTTGTCCTCGAGATTTAAGTCTCGAGTAGACTCTAGTGTAACTATATTATCCTCGTGTGACCACGCTTCACACCTTGATAGTCCCATTCTACGGTCCCTTGAACGCCCACTAATTCCATCGCAGGGAACGTAGTATTACCCTGAGACATAGGCGATGGCACTGATAATGCGGGTACAGCATAAGCTCTGGCTACCCGATCATCATCCCTGCGGCCTCGACCGTATTGTGCTTCCTTCCTATTATCTCGATCCCTCGGTCTCTTTTGCCCAGAACTCTATCCAGCCTGTCTCTCTCACTCGGTGGACGAACGCCTGTCGGCCCTCTGCATCAGATATGTCTCATGGGTAAGCGCTCTATTATATTCTCATGTAGTGTCTAAGCTCCAAAGGAAACAATGGTGCTAGCTATGTCCTCAATCAACCCTCGAACGAAGTAATATATATGTAGTCTCTTGGTGCCTGCGACGTTCATGGCAAACTGTATCAAGTACCGGTATCTATCCATGTATTGTGACATTGACCAGCTGCCCTATCTCAAAGCTAGAAACTCATCTCTCAGCCTTAACCTTACCATCATGGGTATATACTGATCATAAAACAACTCTTTGAACTCTGCCCATGTCGTCGGTTCTGGGTGAGTATCTGTATACGCTGTCCACCACACAGCAGCATCCTCTCTCAGCATATGCCCTGATATTCTAGCATGTATGTTTTCCTGAATCCGCAGTATCTTATGTAACCTCTGATGCGCAATCAGCCAATTCCCGGCTGCATCCGGGTCTCCGCTTCCATGAAAATATCCAGGATCGAATTTGACAAACTCCCTCATCAACTTGACCTCTGTCGTCATCGAAGTCTCAAACATGTATGGATGTGTCGGTGTAGCAGTCGGCGTCTCAGTCTGTGCTACGGTCGGTGCAGCAACCACTGTCGGAGTCTCCTCCACCACTGCATGCGTCTGAGCTACGAATAGTGCGACTACCGCCGAATCCAAACCCTTATCTCTAGTCTGGTTGCTCGTCTTACAAACATTTGTAGTAGGTGCAGTCGGTTGGCCATCCATCGTGATTTGCATCGAAGAGCATGCGCAGGATCATCTTGCGTATACGTGTATATATACAATTAAAAAACGTATATAAACATAACACGTATATAAACCCTATCGCTTCCTGTCTCAAGTATGCTTCCCAACTAGTGTTCTAAGTCAGGATCTTCGGGTTTCCACATCTAATGTTTGTTTATTAAGTTTTATTAAATTTCTTTAAACTACTTCCGAGGCTCCTTCGAACCTCGCTCTTATACCAAACTGTGGCGACCCCAAATTTCGGGCCGCCTTAGGACCCACCATGTCGCATTCCACGTCACCAAGCCTTGCCACATTATGGCCCGCTTATCCTTAACGACTTGCGACCCACCTGGTTGCTTACACTTTTCAAGCTAACCCTAGTTACGCTAATTAATCTTTATATGAGTATTAATAATTTAGTTAGCCAGTTACTCAATTTATCAAGTTATATTATAATTTTACAGCGAAAGTCTTCTAATGAGTAACTTATGAAATATTTAACAATCCTAAGTAGTGGAAAACCCGGTAGAAATATACCATGTATAAATCAAATAGAGATAAGTATAACAAAATATTCATATACACGTAATCAGTGTTCTACATTCCCCAAAACCCAACAAAAATATAAATACATACATATTGTAGTCACACACGAGCTAGCTCCACTATCTCAGAGGTAGTAGCCACCACATAGCAGCATCCCCTTTCAGCATATGCCATGATATTCTAGCCTGTATGCTTTCCTGAATCCGCAGTAGCTTTTGTAACCTCTGATCCGCAATCAGCCACTTCTCGGCTACCTCTGGGTCTCCGCCTCCATGAAAATATTCGGGATCAAATTTGATAAACTCCCTCATCAGCTTGACCTCTGCTGTCATCCAAGTCTCAAACATGTATGTTTGTGTCGGTGTAGCAGTCGGTATCTCGGTCTGTGCTACGGTCGTTGCAGCAACCACTATCGAAATCTCCTGTACCACTGCATGCGTCGGTACAGTTTAAATAGTCGATGGAACTATCATCGGAGCAACTATCATCTCAATCGAGCTCTGTACCCAAGAGGCGGTGAGTGATGCAATCGTTGATGTCTGTAAGCATTATATCAATCAATAGCTCAAATTGTCTATCGTGAGCTGCGAATCGTGTGGCTACTACTGAATCCAAACCCTTATCTCTAGTCTAGTCGCTCGTTTGACCAACATATGTAGTAGGTGGAGTCGGCTGGCCATCCATCATGATCTGCATCGAAAAGCGTGTGCCAGATCATCTTCCGTATACGTGTATATAATATATACAATTAAAAACATAACACGTATATAAACCCTATCAGTACCCATCTCAAGTCTGCTTCCCTACTAGTGTTCTATGTCAGGATCTTCAGGTTTCCACATCTAATGTTTATTTATTAAGTTTTATTCAATTTCTTTAAATTACTCCCGAGGCTCCTTCGAACTTCACTTTGATACCAAACTGTAATGGCCCTAAATTTCGAGCTGCCTCGGGACCTGCCACGTCACATTCCACGTAACCAAGCCTTGCCACATTATGGCCCGCTTATCCTTGACGCCCCATGATCCACTTGGTTGCTTACACTTTTTCAGCTGACCATAGTTATGTTAATTAATCTTTACATAAGTATTAATAATTTTGTTAGCCGTTTACTCAATTTATCAAGTTATATTTTAATTTTACAGCGGAAGTCTTCTAATGAGTAACTTATGCAATATTTAACAATCCTAAGTAGTGGAAAACCCGGCAGAAAGATACCATGTATAAATAAATGAGAGATAAGTATAGCAAAAGATTCATATACATGTAATCAGTGTTCTACAGTCTCTAAAACCTAACAAAAATATAAATACGTACATATTGTAGTCACACACGAGCTGGCTCCACTATCTCAGAGGTAATCGCCCAATACCTCCTTGCCCTTGCCCTTGCTCGTCGAAGGATCTGCACTCGGTCACCTAACAAATACAGTGACGAGTCCAGTCAGTAAAATCTCAAGAGAAATCCACACAATATTCATGAAATAAAACTGATAATCTACAAGACATGCAAATATAACACCTGTCAATAATACATCATATTCTCATGAATGTAGGCAGCACGCAACAAGTAAAATCAGTAGCATGAAATAAATAAACAGCACGTACTAACTAAACATGCTCAGAAATAAACCATTAATAAGTACAAAGCCGTATAATCACGAGAAAACCCTGACCTAAACCAGCCAGTAATCGATAAAATCGAATAAGAACCACATATATACTTACAGGCTTAAAGTGACTAAATCCTAACTTCAGTTACCGATCAAACCCTTCAAGTCGCTATTTCAAGTCAAGGGGGCACTTTAAATCCCTCATGATGGTCGTAAGTATATCCTACTGTTTTCGACACAAGCATTAAACATAAGTAACACATGCAAGCGATTTAGCCACAACCAATATATACGCAAACCAAAACAGAAATGAAAACCACATGTGTGCCCACCAGTAGTCACACATGTAATCCGATATCGATAAAAACCAACCATGAATTATGTGAGGCATTCCAATGGGTTTACTCACCTCAATCCATGCTCTGATTTCCTTGGACTCCCGAAATCCGACCCGACTAGCTCCCCGATACCTAAGCTACGGTCCCCTAAGTCCCTAAAGTCCAATTTTACATATTTAGTATGATTATAGGTGTTTGGGTATGTATTTAAGTCAAAAATCCCAAAACAGTCCCTTAAATTTAGTTTTTATCTGGCATTAGCGCGCTAATGGGTCTACCTAGTGCGCTAGGTAGAGTTAGCGCGCTAGGGGATCTGTCTAGCACGCTACTGTTCTTCATTTTGAAAAATAGTTAAGTGCCTAGAATCATTAGTGCGCTAATCGGTTTAGTTAGCACGCTAATTATCCTCTGTGACAGAATTCTCAACTCGAGAATTATATCCCAAACTCCCCAATTAGCTACCTAGACCCTACAATCATACTCTCCACACCAAAATGACTTCAAAACATTATTTACATCAACCTCAGAACATTGATTAGATCAAATTTATCAATTCCATGAAATCCATTAATTTTTCCAAAATTCACCTAAAACTCCAATTTTATGCAAAACCAGTCTATGATTCTATATTAGAACACCAATAATACTTATAATTCATCAAAACACACCATAAATCAGTGATTTAAACCTCCCTCGTCAATTTATATCAATTTTTCATTAAAACACCAAATTTTGGACTCATTTGAAAATGTATGAGATGGAGAAATAGATTACCTAAGTTTAATCCTTTGATTTTTTCTCCAAAGTGGTTGAATTCAAGCTTTCAATCCCTTTTTCAACTCTCCTTCTTCACTCCAGCAAGGTAGCCATTAAAATGGTTTGATTTGCATGTTTAGATGAATACATCTTATATATTACTGTGAGCTTGATTCCTAGCCTTTGATCTTTATGTATTTACGTATCCTAAGGTTCATCTAATGGCCCATCTGTTGCCACTTAGCCCACTAACTCCTACTAACTAAATTCAAGTTACACCAATTGATACTCCATATGGCTCCTTGATGTGTCAATGCACATATCTAGAAAAAATCCTATAGTTTCCAATTTAAATATCCAAGCTATAGCCCTTGATTTATTTGATTTAATTACTTAGCTTAGGCCCATTATAATACATGTAGTTTATTCACTAAAGTTGACAAATTTGTGATTCCACTAACCCTCGACTACTCGGCATTCGATGCCTTGCGTCTCGGCGCATTTCAAGGTACGTCGTAGCCTATTATTTTTAATTTAATCAACTTAGTCTATGGTTACATTACCCATTTTAATTGATTAACTAGTCATCCTAACGTGAATTAGTTGAGTTTCCTAGCTTACCAGTTGTTCGCTAACTCAATACCTGTGTTGACACGCCTTTCAATGCGAACACCCGTCACACTAACTCGCCTAATAGCAACATACAGACATGCGGTAAAATATAATAATAATAATTCTAAACACTACATATGCACAACCACCATCCATAAATAATATATTTCTTCGATTCTCGTGTCAGAGTCAACCGAGTTGTCCACGTAACGCCCAAATTACGTCTGTTAATCCCCGAGATTAATATTTATCCTAGTTTAATTAATTTGAGCCGTTACGGTTGAAATATCATAAATGTCTTAATCGATCATTATATTGGGAACTGAATTAAGACTAGTGTGAATATTGATTGATAGTCATGTGATGATCATGCGTATATGGATACGAATCGAGATCATGGGCACTTGTTAGGGAACATGGTATTAGACCGACCGGCTATGAGAACATCACATGGATTAAGTCATAGGTGATAGGTATATCATTTAGTCGTTAAACTTGAGATTTGCATAGACTTCAATATTAGGAGCATGGTAATTTGACACAATCAAACGTTTTCTTTAACTGGACGATTATAAAGATTTTGATTGGTTACCGCGTGAATAATATGTGAAGGTGTGTAATCAAGATAGAATTTGTCACTTTCGTATAGAAAGAGATATCAGTGGATCCCTCGATATGATAAGACTGATAACAACCAAGTCCATGTGAATTGATATGATCAATGTCACTTGGATATTTTCAGATTACTTAGAGATCGAGACTAGTACAATTGAACATTAAGGGTGACTTTCCATGTCTTGTGTTTAATCAAAGGATATCGCACGATAAAAGGATATGATATATGTTTTTCATTTGGTTGTATCCATTTTGATATTCATGTTATTTGGGTAGTCATAATGCCTTGCTAGAGACTGTTTATGACTGGTGTACCAAAAATCTGTTTTGGTTCAATGCCAACATTGCATGAACCATTGGGTCGCACACAAAGCATGGCTTTGCGCAATTTCAATTGGCCCAGAGTATTGAATTTATATGATAAAATTCATGACATAAAAGCCCTTATGATTTGTTATATGATTACTTATTAATAGGGGCCTATGTGTAATTTGCTTAAACTGCCTAAATTTAATAGTTGTATTACGAATAGGATTTTAAGTGAGGATTTATCTACACATATAAATAGAAAGTGAAACCGTAAAGTGAAATAAAATTTTCATTTTTGCTATTTTTGAGTTCTTTGGATTTAGGGAGCGAAAGAAAAACGTTTTCAATCTCTCTTGAAGCTAACACTCCAAATTGTGGTCACAATTTGTGTGGATTTCCGATAGAGGACGAGCGCTTGAACGTCTTGGAGATCGAACAATTAGAGAAGGAAATCACAGATTAAAGTATGATTTAATTTTGTAGATTTAGTTTAATAGAACTTATTTTCGATCCTGTTGGGGTTTTTCAAAAATTGTTTTGAATTTTTCGCTGTGTATGAACCCCAAAACCCAACAGAAGGGTAGGGGCAAGATGAGGGTCGAGGAGAGATCAATTAAAACATGTTGGGGGTTGTGGGGGGAGGGGGATGATCTCAATAAGTATGTGAGGCACAAATTTAATGACTGGATACGCCCGTCGCTAAAATTATATGTATCGATCCCCCCAACAGCCACATTTCGTAGGGATATTTCCCCTAAAGCGGAAAATATTCCCTCCAAAATGTTTGTGATAAGGTGTAGGATGTAAACCATGTCACAGTCTCGTCGCTATTTGGTCAACCCGATCAAACTAATGTCTTGTCGCATATCCGTCGCTATTTAGTGACAGGGCTTGTCTCATCGCTATTTTTAGCAAGTGTGAGAGATGTGGGGGCCAAATTGAGATTTTATTATAAGGATGTAAATTCAAATATGCACATAATGTGCTGGTAAAATGGAAAAATTTGGGGGATCCCAAAGAAGTTTGGGCTCCTAATCTACTATTTTGGCCACCACTGCACCTCCTAGACGTTTCCCTTCTTTGATGAAGTTTTGTTTTTCGGTTTTCTTTGGCAAGTGATTAGTGCTTGATCTTCGAAAAATTTTAAAAAGTACAATCGAATTTACTTTAAAGGAGGGAAATGTGGCGAAATTTTTTTTTTGTCAAACTAGGCAATATCGCCTAATGTAAAGGCGCTATCACGATGGACCACATTTTTTGCTGACGTAGACACATGGATAACGCCTTTTCAAAAGGCGTTAACCATGTTTCCTGGCCATGTGGGACGGAAACACTGATAGCGCATTTTCAAAAGGCGCTATCAGTGTACACGCCCACGTGGACGTGGCACTATCAGCGTACAGGCCGACGTGGACAATGGCTCAGGGGGTTACACAGATAGCGCCTTCTCAAAAGGCGCTATCTGTGTAACCCCCATTCTTCTTCCCGAAACAGGGACGCAGAGAATATATTCTTTGCGTCCCTGTTTCAGCTAGAAGAAGGGGTATAGGCTGCAGTTTAGGGTAGTAGGGTAGGTCACGGGTGTGTTGTAGGGGGGTGGGTCGGGTATTTAAGGAGGGGAAGGGCAGAGGGCCGGTTGAAGGAGCTTGTGTGACTGGTTTTGGCGAGAGAGAGGAGGCGACGGCTCGGGATTTGGCTAGAGAGAGGTGGGGTTGTCGACCAGCAGTGGAGAAGGAGGAGAGGGAGTTGACGGAGCGGTGGAGCGGCGAAGCAAGGAGTACGAGCAGCAAAGCAGGGAGGAGAGCGGACCTGCTGCAAGGGAGCACGGAGCAGTGCTGAGTAGGGAGGTCCGCGGCAGGGGAGCACGGAGGAGTGGCAGCTAATCAGGGAGGAGCGGAGGCTGCGGCAGGGGAGCGCGGAGGCGGCGGCGGGGCACCAGACGTCTCAGCGGAGGAAAATGAGGAGGTTCGGTGAAGGAGGAGGAGGTATGTCTAATTTCGTTTAGTAGTTTAGTTAATCGTTTTTAGGTAGTTTGTTTAGTTAGTTAAGTTAGTATAGTTTAGTTAGTTTGATTAGTTTAGGTATTTAGGTTAGTTAGGGTTCGTTAATTTAGTTTGGTTAGTTTAGTTTAGTTTAGTTAGTTTGTTTAGTGAGTTAAGTCAATTAAGTTAGTTTATATTTGGTCTTTAGGTTAGTTAGTTTAGTTAAAGTAGTTTGTTTAGTTTATTAAGACGGTTAAGTTAGTTTAGTTTCGTTTAGTAGTTTAGTTAATCGTTTTTAGGTTGTTTGTTTTGTTAGTTAAGTTTGTTTAGTTTAGTTTAGTTTCGTATAGGTATTTAGGTTAGTTAAGGTTAGTTAGTTTAGTTTGGTTAGTTTAGTTTAGTTAGTTTGTTTAGTTAATTTTGTTAGTTAGGTTATTAATGTTTGATTACTTTACTTTAGTTTTGTTGTTCGACAATTTGCGGTCAGTATAATTTAGTTTTGTTGGGTTCGTTAGTTTAGTTCACATAGTTAGGTTATGTTAGGTTAGGTTATTTAATTTGCTTAGTTATGTAATTAATAGTTTTTTTAATTTTCTTAGTTAAGCATTTCAGTTGAAATTAACAATGGAACAGTTTCGAGGATGCAGTTTCCACTTTCACTTTTGTTTGAGAATTTCTAGTGTTTACTTTTTATGTTTGTTAGCATTATTTTAGTACTAGTAGTTGAAATGTTATTCTATCAGAATATCATTTGCTGAGAAAGTTAATTGAACCACTTCTCTATGTAGATTTAACTTTCAATTTCTTGTGAAATGCTGTGGTTGTTTATGCAAAAGATTGACCAAGAAATTTTACTTCTCTTCTCTGCCTTGTCATTTTTATGTGAATGCCTTCATGTTCGTCTACAAAAGCAGCCCTTTTTAGAGAAAAGGAAATAGTGGCTTCACAACTTTTGAGGGAGTAAAGGGATTAGCTTATGTCTGCCCACATTTTAAAATGAGAATACCCTTCAAACAATCTAGATATAAAAACATTATGAATTAGCTAGTTTGGTGTTCATAACATAGTTAGGTTAGGTTAGGTTAGGTTAGGTTAGGTTAGGTTAGGTTAGGTTAGGTTAGGTTAGGTTAGGTTAGGTTAGTTAGTTAGATAAGTTACTTGAGTTTAGTTTAACACTCATTACTTGGGTAAAGGTTTACTTAGGTTAGTTAGGTTAGTTATGTTTGATTACTTTACTTTAGTTTTGTTGACGTGGAACTAACGAAAATAAAATGTCACTGCAGGATTGTTACGTTGAAGACAACAAGCAGAGGAAAATAGTATGTTCACGAATTTGGTATTTTTCATAATTATTAATAATTGTTTGTTATGATTTACATGATATGTAGTGACGTAGGTGTTGTGGTTTTTCAAAATGGTTGATATGTTTATTTAATGGTATGTCTGCTTAAAACATTCAGTAACTCAAACTCAAATGAACGAGTATGCTCTGTAGTTGCGCTATTGATGCGATCTTCTACATCAAAAAGTTCCATTTGTGTTTAAAGTGCTGAATGGAAGAATATAATTTCTGGCATAAATTTGTAAACGAAAACCGTGCTCCTTATGAACTAGTTCAGTAGGATATGTAGTGAAAACAGTAAGTATACAAATTTAATATTTTCATCATTACATATTTGGATTTGTCATAACTTGCATGATATGTAGTGACATAGGTGTTGTGGTTTTCAAAATGGTTGATATGTTTATTTAATGGTATGTCTGCTTAAAACATTCAGTAACTCAACCTCAAATGAACGAGTATGCTCTGTAGTTGCGCTATTGATGCGATCTTCTACATCAGAAAGTTCCATTTGTGTTTAAAGTGCTGAATGGAAGAATATAATTTCTGGCATAAATTTGTAAACGAAAATCGTGCTCTTTATGAACTAGTTCAGGAGGTTTGATCGTGAAAACAGTAAGTATGACTTAGTACGTGATTGGGAGTGCAAAGAAATGAGTATGCTCTGTAGTTACGCTGTTATGGCGATCTTCTACATCAGAAATTTTGCTTGCGCGTTAACTCCATTATTAACCAATTATTGCACTTAATATATTTGTGTATTTGTGTGTATTCTTTTTACATCATTGTTCAATAACTTATGTAGGTCATGTCACAAAGAAACATCCCTTTTCTATTTTATGCGTACGGTGAAATTGTTAATGGGTTAAATGGCATCGCGTACAGCTCACCCCCATCAGCAGTGTTGATGGTTAAGTTTGGGTCGAGTGGCCGTTAAATAATGGATGACGTGTGTAACGCGTTCACTATCTCATCAACGGAGACTATAGTTCAGATGACTTATCGCCACATGATAATCCTCCCCGGAGGCTCACATTATTTCGTTCCTGTGTTGTTGCATGATACGACACACTTCGACTTGATGTGGGAGACGGTGGCCAATTTACTAATAACTGCAACGGTTGATATATATTTGATATTTGAGTCAATCGACTCAATTCAAAATTGTACGATTCATTCGCAAGTTCTTGATGAACGTGCCGGCACGCCAGACGCAGCTTTAATGATGGAAAGGTTGCATATGCAATCCCCACAGGCTGAGGTCGTGCAAGAGGGGTTCGTTGTTCCATTACATGAAGATATTAATGCCTATAATGACGATGACGATAACGACGACGCAAATAATGAAACTGATGAGGACGTACGTCCCAATGAAGAAGCTCCAGCAGTTGCCGTTTGGGATGACGTTAATGTTTGCACGGATGATCCAATATATGAACCTCCGGGTGCGGAGAATGTCGAAGATGATGAGCAATTTGCTATCGATAAAGAGATTTTATTGGAGGAATCTAGTGATGATGAAGTTCACCAACCAATACCGGGATATAACGAAATCAATCGGGAGGTGGCTAATTCAACTGCGACCCAACATTCCCATAAGCAAACTCGGGGGGACATGTCTAACTTCGATTTGGAGATAGGGATGTGCTTTGACAATAAAAAAGACTTACAACATGTCGTTAAAGTGTGGCATTTAATAGACATTGTCAATTCCATGTGATGGAATCGACTACAACTACGTGGGCGATTAAGTGCAGATTTCCACAATACGGGTGTATGTGGCGTCTTCGCGCTTGTTTGCGAAAGAAAACACTATTATGGGAGATAACACAGTTCGACGTACCGCACACGTATATTAATCCCGACGTAGAACGCGGTCATGCCCAACTTGACGCCAACATGATTGCGCGAGAGATCCAAAGCGTCGTCAAAAGTGATCAAGGTATCACGATCAAAGCATTAGTAGAAATAATTAAGGGAAAATACGGTTACGAAGTCAACTACAAACGAATGTGGGATGCCAAATGGAAAGCAATTGCAAGTGCTTTTGGAGATTGGGATGAGTCGTACGCTCAATTACCAAGATGGTTGGCGGCTGTGAGGAGTAAGAGTCCGAGTACAAGAATCGAGTGGTCACATAGACAATGGCATGCTGATGAAATAAGAACTGCGTCTCCTCAATTTCGTCGTGTGTTTTTTGCATTTGAAGCTTCAATATATGCTTTCAAGTTTTGCAGGCCTCTGCTTCAGATTGACGTGACATTCTTATATGGCAAATACAGTGGGAAGCTAATGATTGCGATCTATGTAGATGAAAATGGCCACATATTACCAGTTGCATTTGTCGTTGCATAAACCGAATCAACTGATTCGTGGGGGTGGTTTTTGCGGATGTTGCGTAAACACATGACAGATCGAGAAGGAGTTTGGGTTATTTCTGATCGTCACCCTTGCATTTTGGAGGCGGTCAACACCCCAAGCAACGGATTTTGTCCCCCAAAAGGGTACCACAGTTATTGCTTGCGACATTTGCTTAGTAATTTCGGCACCCACTTCAAAAATGACCCCTTGAAATTACTCCTTGGTCGAGCAGCTGTTCAACATCAAGAACGAAAATTTAATGCGTGCATGGAGCGTTTCACATACTTACCTTCACGAACGCCTCAATGTCTGCAATATGTCAATGCCATCCCCAAAGAACTTTGGACTCAATCGCACGACGGAGGCATGCGGTATGGATGGATGAATTCTAATGGTGTTGGTATGTACGAAATACAATTTATATTTTGCACTCAAATACAAAAAATATTCGACGAACCAATATTACTTACTCGAGTTTCATCGGCAATTGCAGAGTGTTTTAACGGGGTCTTGAAGGGGGCTCGATTCTTGCCAATAACGGCGTTGACTCAGATGATATACTACAGATTGGTGACATACCACGACCAACGCAACCAGGAAATCAATGAAGCAATCTCAAACGGGCAAGCGTACACGAAATATGTCATGGACAAACTCACGGAAAATGAGAAATCCGCAAGGAGGCATCACGTCACGTTGATCAATCGAGACATTGGTGAGTTCGAAGTGCAGACTGGAAGACATGGAGATCGCATGCATAAAGGCAACAACACACAAGTCGTCATCTTAAAGGACTGGGTGTGCAGTTGTAATAAATGGCAGTCGTTTGGTTTCCCTTGCTCACACGTGTTAGCAGCATATGCGTTATTCGAGTGAGCTACGCGCAGTTCATCGAGCCATACTATAGAATAGATGTGTACGCACAATGCTACTCCTACAATTTCAAGGCCATCCCAGATGAGAAGTATTGGCCGACTTTTGGGACGAAGATCATACCCGACCCCAGGTGCAGACGTGGCCGAAGGAGACCTAAGGGATCGCGAAGACATATCGAGATGGATCTTCCTAATGTCCAAAGGCCTTTGCGATGTGGGATATGTCATCAAGAAGGACATAGAAGAACAACATGTCCAAATAAAGACCGTGAACGAGTCCCAACTAGGAAGAACGGTGTGGTATTTGTCGTTCCAGAGGGACATAACAAAAAAAATTGTCCAAGCAGACCTCAACCATCCAATGAAAACCTATAGTCGATTTTGTATAATGTGTGAAGTAACATAAGTTCGTACATATGTTGCTTTTGAGCATTTACGCAGTTGTTTTTGTGTGAACATTTATTAAATACTTATCGTTTGGTTTCGTACAACACTCATTTGCTTTTTCTAACATTCATTTGTAGTTGTACAACAATGGATCCAGGTCCTTCAGATCCATCACTATTGCAACTCCAATCTACACACAGATCATCGCGAACCTGAAGGGGCGAGGTAAACTGTTTTACATGAATACGTCAAATTTACAGCAATAACGTATCAAACTCATACATTACGACCTTATCAATTATAAGGTGTACAAAACAATGCGCGTACGTCGAAGACGTGGGGTCGTTGATCGAACGATGCAGTATCATTCTAGGATGATCTCATATCTTCGTTCCAGTGGGTTCTATGGGATTTCCCGGGTAGCATTTTTCAGCCTTGATTGGGCTTTGATTACTGCGTTCGTAGAGAGATAGCGCCCTGAGACGCATACATTTTACATGCATTGTGGGGAGTGCACAATTACACTCCAAGACGTGCAGGTACAGCTTGGATTACCTATCGAAGGTATGCCTATGACGGGAACGACAGATACAGACTCTGCTGATGTCTGCGAGAGGCTACTTGGACGAACTCCTTTGGGAGATGACGTGGTTGGTTGTAAACTTAAAGTCGATTGGCTTGAGCGTAACGTACCAGCTATAGATGATAATAGCGATGAGGAGTTGGTGCAACGCTATGCTCGATCGTACATACTACAACTTATCGGTGGTTGTCTTTTCGCCGACAAGTCCAATCAATTCATACATTTGATGTTCCTACCATTGCTAAAGGATTTCCAAGTAGCTGGACAATATAGTTGGGGGAGTGCATGTTTGGCTTATTTGTACAGGGAGTTGTGTCGCGGATCTCGCGCAGGGGCACATGAGGTTGTTGGCGCGTCAATTCTTGTACAACTGTGGGTATGGGACAAATTTTCATTCATAGCACCGAGGCGCCTGCGTGTTTCTAGAGCTCAACCGCGAAAGGTGGATGGCCAAAATATGCTTATGGACGTTCCATTGGGACACGGGTATTAAAGTCGATTTGTCATTAATTTGCTAAAAAATCTTGTCCAATTTCATTTATCTTAACTTATTATTTTCTACACATATAGCTCGATGCATTTTCGGTTTCACAAAGTTCGACGCACGTCGTATCGGCTTACCGTGATGCACTCGACTCGCAAAGGCATGAGGATGATGTGGTATGGCAACCATATACTGAACTCATGGGGTCTCTTCCCAATTAATGTACTAACGGTCACGGTAGTTGGCTTTCGACGTGTCCCCTTATTTGTTTCCACATAGTCGAGTGGCATCGACTAGAAAGGGTTATGAGACAATTCGACATGGTACAAGTGGTGCCACCAAATTGTGCTTACGACGCCCAACTGCACCGCCTCGAATTGCGTGGACATCATCATGAAAATTGGGTGACTTTTCACGCAAGCTACGTACACATGTGGGAAAATCGTGGGGACACCATTGCCACAGCGGCACTTAATGAAGGGCACGATCATGAAGACTACATGACGTGGTATCGCTCGGTCACTAGGAGATTCATTGGACACGACGGGGCGTTACGTGACTACTCGGTAATCTTCTAACTCTTACTTTTCCTCGAACATCTAATATCTTATATTGCGTGCTTTGAGCTCTTATTTTTTGTATATCAGCGTAACTTGGTGCATCGACTGAGGCGAGTGTTTATTGAGGATGGGTACGAGCAAGGTCTTGCTGCGCTTGATGATTGGATTAAAATTTTAGATGAAAATGAAAGGCAAAGGTCTACTCTTTCGCATGACGGAATTGACGTTGAACAAGACGTAAATGAGGATAATGAACAGGAAGATGAAGAAGACGATCAGGGCGAAGCAAACATAGGAGGTGAGAAGAAGACGAACACGACCCGAGAGGCGTGCGGGAACGCACCGGACGTCCTCGTCCACCACGTCCATCTACTCAGACTGAGATTGCTGCAAAGAGTAGCAGACGTTCTCCTCCAGCACGTTCATCTCGTTCGAGAGCGAGTAGAACAGAGACCGTTGGCGAGAGTAGTCAACGATCATCCCCACCAACTCATTATTCTCATGGGTACATTCCTGCATCGTCCACACCCCAACCAGAACCTCAAATGTTTGTACCCAAGCCGCCGATCGTGAATCTTCCTCCTTACCATTTTGATCCTTACGCACCTGGGCCGTCGTCTTCATATGTGGACCATGGAATGCCTCATCGTCAAATGTATCCGTCACTGCCTCAATACATGCCTAGTCCATATACTCCTACTCCTTATAATTACAATATGCCATATAGTGGAGATGCCTCATTCATGAACTTGTTGACCATGTCGCAGCCTCATGTTCCTTTCCCCCAACCCCATACAGGAAGCCAGTATTTTGGGTGGGTTCCACCTCCTATTTTTGGGAGCGTCAGGAGCAGAGGTGAGTCGAGTGAAGCACCAGAGGAAGAGCATCAATCTACTCGACGTGATTCAATGCAAGACCAGCTACCTCAACAATCTCAACTGGATGTACAAACACATCGTCTAACTAGACAAAGAGTACGTCCGGTTTGCATCACCGAGCAACAACGTCAACGTAACCGTCGTAATAGACATGCATGATGAGTTTTCTTGATGTCATGGTGATTTGTAGATAGCTTATATTTTGGGTGAACGAAGTACGTGTATACAACATTCTCATTGAATAAACTTATTTCTCATGTTTTCCATATTATTATAATGTCGTATCTGTGATTACTCTTCAATATTCCATAACAGAAACTCATCACTGTGAAAGATATATATATATATATCTCGAAACATTAGAAGATTCGAACTTATAAGAGTAATTTTGCAGTAGAAAAAGGATGGTGAGGTGCATTAAATGAGAGAAAAGCGGATGGTGAGGTGCACTAATCGTAGTAAAGGTATAATAGTTATTTTGCAGTAGAATTGAGATTTTTTTTTAAGATTGAATTTCTCGTTAGAGCGCCTTAAGTAAAAGGTGGGGTGCGTCTAGCTTCGCTCATGTGCTTTCGTATAGATAGGATTTGTGTATTTTTATGTTGTTTTTGTTAAGCTCACATTCAAGGAGGAGTCCTACACGTATATCAGGAACTGGCATAAATCGTGTTTTGATATGCGTGCGATGTACTTCACGATACGTATCATGCACATCTCGAAGAGCATCGCACTTACAGATGTGTATTTTGACGTGCGCGTAGACTTTTCCTTTTTCAATAGGCTAGAGTCTAGCTAGACCTATCGGTTATGCTGAAAAAAAAATGATAGTAGATAGCAATTCGCAAATCAATATTGAATCCCACGCAATTAGACCTAACTGCATGCGTGCTATTAAGAAGCTAGAATTACTATATGATCACAAAGTAAAAGAGAGACGCCAGTTTTAACACAGCCAACCATGTGCATCCCTGATTCAACGCATGATTCCCCCCATGATGCACCTACCTCCAATACACAAAACTGCACAAACATATATGTTCTATTTTATGTTAAGGAAAGCCCCAAAATTAATGAATCCATATATATAGTAGACTAAGCTCCTTTAGACTTTGAATTCGTTGCGATCCACTAAAGTTTCATGAACACATCTACAATTTTGTGATTTTTTTTTGGAGGGGGGAGGGCTTCTCCATGGTAAAATTTGATTCTTAGGTTTAAAGTAGAGTTTAAGAATTGTATTAATGTGAACAAATTGTGTATATAAGGAGTTTGCTCTTATTTATGGAGCTGAACAAAGCATAATTAAAATGAGGGTAGTGCTATTTGGGCTCGTTAGTACAAACTCAAAACTTTTTTTAATTTCAATTACATCATCGAGTAATAAATTGAACTATTAAGATTGTGCACATTCATCGTAACCGAGTTGCGGCCGGATTGGATGGTCAACTTTACAGTGCAACGCTCGATTGAATCTCAAGAGCTTTTCTCAATGTCCATCTGAGCTAGTACTGGCCAGTCCTTATATAAAGACGATATAATGAAAGTTTCTTTCTCAATGATGTGTCTTTTGTAACTAGGCAGCTACGCCTCATTCTTATTAAAGAAAAAGAATTGAGATTGGTCACAGTGAATATAATTTCTGACTAAAAAAACAAAATGGATTATTATTAATATTTATAATAGCTACCTCTACTAATTTGACACGTATTAATTACTTCTTTCTAGCTAGGTGAGGTAGTAACAAATTTGATAGCTTCAGTGCTATTATAGACAAACTTTTTTTTTTTTTACAACTGTAGACACACCATATTAGATTTTGGGGTATTAATGAATTGCGCAAACCATCAAACCCTATAAAAATAACTAATTAAGAAGAATAATTGGCATGAACAAGGTCAAGCCTAACTAAGGAGGGTTGGGAAAACTTAAAACAAAAGTTTCATCGATAGCCTACATATATAAAAGTAGAACATTCTAATTAATTAATTAGAAGATTCGAACTTATAACCTTAAAGAACTTCAATTAATTAAGCAACTAGTAGCTAGTTACGTCCTAACCAATGCATGAAACCCAGAGTTGGTTCATTGACCTCCAAGTTGGTTGGTGCTTTACATATTTATTTTTGGTGAGTTTTAAGTACTACTTTTAAGAGTCTAGGGTACGGTATCCAAGTTCTTGAAGTGATTGACTTAAAGTTCGGTGCTTAATCAATAAATTTAATCAATCTTATTGATATTATAATCATTTAATTGAAGAAAACTCTCAAGCCGAATCATATGAAAGAATATAAATAGAGGGACTTCAATATGAGTATGGCTAGGGCGGAGCTTTACCAAGTTAGGTGTTTTTGTAATTTGTTTATACACCTTAATTTACTGCAGCTTTTTGAAGTTAAAAGTAATTTCTTTTGTAAATGATCATATGGAGTCTTGGCCTTTGCAATCTATAAATTTGAATTGATTGCCCCAAGGCCGTAATAGAACTAAAATATATGGTTAGTTGTTTTATTTTACATTTTAGCAGTAACTATTTGGAAGTACTGCAACTACTCGTGTGCAAATTTACTTTCCGTAGCTTGGAAGTGTCAACTTCTGATTTTTGATATTTTGTCACTAATTTATGAGAAAAAATTACAAAATTACTTTACCTTTTACTTTAAACCCCGAAAAATAAGTGTGGTTTTCTTTTTCTTTTTTTTCTAAAACTGGGCTATGTCGCCTTTTCAAAATGCGTTATTGGCTATTTTGGAAGTTTGTGAGGTGGCGGGGCAAATGTATAGATAGCTCCTTCTCAAAATGAGCTATTTATACAAACCTTTACAAATTATGTCCCCCTATGCCCCGCCACCTCACCGCCACCTCACAAACTTCAAAAATAGCCAATAACGCATTTTGAAAAGGCGCTATCCATACAATTGCCCCGCCACCTCACCGCCACCTCACAAACTGCAAAAATAGCCAATAACGCCTTTTGAAAAGGCGTTATTGGAAGTTTGTGAGGTGGCAAAAGGTGCTATCCATACAATTGCCCTGCCACCTCACCGTCACCTCACAAACTTCAAAAGCAATAACGCCTCAAAAAGCGTTATTGGCTATTTTTGTTATTTCAAAGTACACCACCCTATTTTGTGATATAAATTGTAAATGTGCCTTACTTTTGAAAAAACACCATTGATCTTCACCAAAAATGATGCATTCGATTTTCCTGCCAAACCCCGCCTCTAACACCCGCTCGATTAGAGCCCACTCATGTCGATGAGATGACCGAAAATGACCACCGTATGACGCCATTGCTTCAGTGTTTGGGAGCTCTGGACCTCCCTCTCGGCTCTTTTTTTCTGGTGGCAGTTGCGGTGGTGGTGCTCTTCTTATTCTCTGTGTCGTTGAGCATCATTTCTGCCTTGGTTTGCCATTTCTTTTGGTTGCAATACCTCATGAAATGCTTTACATCCCTTATATTCTTTGTCACGAGGGATAAAGAGAGCCTTCCACCCGTTTTCCCTACTCGCCAAAGGCTCATCAAGTCATCAAATCCCCAAAGTGGTTCTTCAAGGTTTGCAGAAGTAGAAGCCCCATCACCCCTGAACTACCTCCTCACTAGTTGGTGTGTTTCTAGCAATCCTTCCAGAACTCGTAGCACTCATCCAGCTGCCTCTCGTTCGTCAAGTGTCAAAGAGTATGTGTGACGGCCCCAATTTCCCATAAAATTGGGCCCCGCCCGGCCTAAGCCCACGTGGACCCCCGAGCCAGTCTCGCAAGGTCAACGCAGGCCTAGTCAGCCTTCCAATCCATTATTACAAGAAATTTCGAAATTTTAAGTTGAGTTATTAGTATTTTTCAAGATTTAAAAATTTAGCGGAAGCAACTAATACATTAAATAACTCAACAAAAAGATCAGAGAGTTAGGCAACCTAATTGTGGAACCCAGTAAATATCATCAGAAGAGAGTAAATACAACATATACAAAAAAATCACCTAGCTATGAAGCCTTCCCTCTGCTACTCGTCCACGGCTCTGCACTGAGTCAAACATAAGAATGACGAGCCCAGGTAAGTAAATCCAGTAGGACATATACACAACATTTCACAATATCCAAAGCAGTCGAATTCATGCAAATAGTTTGAAAGGAATAAAGAACGCATGAATATACAAGACTTTAAACAATCCATAAATGAGTGAGGCCAAATAACAAGGAGTCCCGACCAAAAGGTCGTTGAGTCGCGGAAAAATCGCAGCAGACTCGGGTTAGGACGAGCCTCATGCCTTCCTACCCTAACCCTTGCGACTATGAGATATCTACGGCCCGGATAAGTGCCCCCAACGTACACTCAATTGGGAGATATCGACGGCGTCCGGATACGAGCTCATATCGCAGATAAACAGTAACTGTGACTCACTTGCCATTGGACCCACTCAATCAATAACAATTTCACAGATAGCTATCATCACAAAGCAGTGAACAACAATAAAGCTATCAAATAACAGTAACAACAACAGCCAATGGAGAGAAATGAAATACTGTATAAATCCCTAACTGGTTTACTTACCTCGAGAAATCGCGAACCTCAAAATGTCTCGCTCGCGTCTCGATTTGCGCACCCGACACCCGACTCATAAGTCCCTGGTGTCCATTTAGACATTTTAGGCCTATTTTACTTCAAGTCATTCAAATCACAGACAAATTCCTCAACATAAAACTCACCATGGCCTTTAAAAATCAATTATGAATTCATCGCGTCGTCGCGATTTCATCCGACCGGTTGACAACGCGCCACCGCGCCGTTCATCGCGTCGCAGCCACGCCTTCGCTCGTCGGTCGTCGGCGCGCTTTGTCCCGTCCCTCGCCGGCTGCTGCTGTCGCTGTCGCTCGCCGGCGTCGGCTGCCGGGAGCCGCGCGCGCCTCTGCGGCGATCGCGCCGCCTCTGGTCTTTGGAGGCACCGCTTGCCGTCGCCGCCGCGGCCACCGTCATCGGAGCCGGGCCGCTCGCGCCTCTGCGTCACCCACCATCGCGATCGGTTCGCTCGCTGGTCCAAGCCTCCGCCGCCGCTACCTCGCAGTGCGCGCGCGCTGTCTGCGACCTCCGCGTAGCCGCGAGTCGCGCCTTCTTACGGGCCGAGCGCGCGCCGTCACCGCTACCGCGAACCGCTCTCACCGGCTGCGTCGTCTCCGATCCGCCACCACAATGGCGAGGCCTCCTTGCTTGCTTCTTGCTGCCTTTGGTGGTCCATCCGCCGTTTTCGTCCGAAAGCCGCCGTCCGCGTCGCGGTTTCGCCTCCACCGCCGCGCGCAGTGTCGCTGGCCGGACCGGGAGCCGCCGTCGTGGCGCGTTGGGAGCCGCCGTCGATCGTCCCTTTCCCCCATCACTTTCTCTCTCTCCTCACGATCTCTTTCTCTCCTTCTGATCTTATCCTTTTCTTTCTCTATATATATATATATATATATATATATATATATATATATATGTTGTAAACTAAGTTGGAACTTGCTAAAAACTAGAGAAGGAAATTAGAAGACTAAGAACTTATACTACTACAAAAGAGAAGAGAAGAAATAAGATAGTTGGAATGAGAAGTTTTCATTCAACTTGGTGTGCTCTTACAATGAAGTTAGTATCCTTTATATAGGCCATTTGGTATGATGACAAATGTGCCTTAGCAATGTGGGACTAAAACATACACCCCATGTACATTGAAATGGTTACAAAGAACATGACAATACACAAACCAATGGAAGTACATAACTACACAATATGTTGGTGTACATGCATGGTCATCCACACTTCACAACACTCCCCCTTGGATGACACTTGCTTAGAGATTGTGCCTCGTTAAAACTTCTACTAAGAAAACCCTGTGGAAAAAATATAGTAAAAGAAAAAGAGTACACTATTCTCATAAATATTAAGACGGGTATAATATTGTTAAGATTGCCTCATTAAAAACCTTGCTAGGAAAACCCAATGGGATAAAACCATAGCTAAGGGAAAAAGAGTGCAATACACTAATCAATAACTCCCCTCATGTGAACATGGGTGAAACTTGTTCAGTTTCTTTGCTTGCAATGTCTTTAAGTTTACGCAAGCCAATACCATATGTAAGCCTTTTAAATGTCGTAGTTGGTAAGGCTTTTGTGAATAGATCAGCAAGATTATCACTCGATCGGATTTGCTTGACATCAATTTCACCATTCTTCTGAAGCTCATGCGCATAAAAGAATTTTGGTGAAATATGTTTTGTTCTGTCCCCTTTTATGAATCCTTCACTTAATTATGCAATACATGATGCGTTATCTTCATATAATATGGTTGGAGAATCTTTTATTGAAGGCAATCCACATGATTCTTGAATATGTTTAATCATATTTCTCAACCATACACATTCACGACTTGCTTCATGAATTGCAAGTACTTGAGAATGGTTGGAAGAAGTAGCAACCATAGTTTGCTTTTCGACTTCCATGATACAAAAGATATTACCACATGTGAATACATATCCCGTTTGAGAACGGGCCTTGTGGGATCGAGATAAAAATCCAAAGCATCGGCATAACCTTGTAGATTCAATTTTACCCCTCTCGAGTAGAATAAACCCATGTCACTTGTTCCTCGAAGATATCGGAAAATATGTTTAACACCATTCCAATGTCTTCGAGTTGGTGATGAATTTGTATCTTGCAAGTAGGTTGACAAAGCAAAAGCAATGTCAGGGTCTTGTACAATTTGCAAGATACATAAGTGCACCAATTGCACTTAAATATGGTACCTCAGGACCAAGTAGCTCTTCATCACTTTCATGAGGTCGAAATGGATCCTTATCCACTTCAAGTGATACGACAACCATTGGAGAGCTCAATGGATGCGCCTTGTCCATATAAAATCTTTTTAATATTTTTTCAATATAATTTGATTGATGGACAAGTACTCCACTTGAAAAATGTTCAATTTGCAAACCAAGACAAAGTCTTGTTTTTCCAAGTTCTTTCATCTCGAATTCCTTTTTCAAGTATTCGGATGTTCTAACGATGTCGTCGTGGTTTCCACTATATTTAAATCATCAACATATACAAAGCAATAATCACAAATCCTGTTAATGATCTTTTAATGAAGACACATGGGCAAAGCGGATTATTTACATATCCTTCTTTCAGTAAATAATCACTAAGACGTTTGTACCACATTCGTCCGGATTGTTTCAATCCGTACAAAGACCTTTGTAATTTTATAGAATGCATGTTATGAGGTTTTGATTTTATTTCTTCGGATATTATAAATCCTTCAGGATTTTCATATATATCTCACTTTGTCTAGGGATCCGTACGGATATCTTTGTAACGACATCCATTAAATGCATATCAAGCCCTTCGTAAACCGCAAGGCTTATCAAGAACCGAAATGTGATTGCATCTATAACAGGAGAATATGTTTCCTCATAATCGATGCCAGTCTTTGTGAGAAACCTTGAGCTACAAGTCTTGCTTTGTACCTTGTAACTTCATTTTTTCCGTTTCTCTTTCGTACAAATACCCATTTATATCCAACAGGTTTTACGCCATCTGGCGTTTGGACAATTGGTCCAAAAACCTCTCGTTTCCTTAACGAGTTTAGCTCTGCTTGGATAGCATCTTGCCATTTTTGCCAATCGGGTCTTTTTCGACATTCGTCCACCGATCGTGGTTCGGATCATCATCATTTTCACATATTTCAAAGGACACATTGAAAGCAAATATATCATCAGGAACAATTTTATTTCGATCCCAAATCTTACCGAGTTTAAATAATTTATTGAGATCTCATTATTTTCATCTTTTTCCTCTTTTTCTAGAGGAAGTTGTTCCTCATCGAGAATCAACTTGTTCGACAAACCCTTATCAAAGGATTCTTGTGCTTTCTCGGGAGTATTTTGATTTGTATTTATTTTTACTCCCGTTTTCCTCTTTCGAGGAATTGTATCCTTTGAACCAAGCTGGTCTTCCACGCTTTAAGCGTTTCGTTGGTTCTTGTGCATTTTGTTGCGAGAGACATCAATTCTTGCGGGAACACATTTACAATTTGGAATATGTGATTTTGTCACTTGTTTTGCATCATTAAATGCATAGGTAATTGATTTGCAATTTGTTGCAAATGAATGATCTTTTGAACTTCAAGTTCACCTTGATTTGTGCGTGGATCATAATGTGATAAAGTTGATGCATTCCAAGCAATTTCGCGCCATTCCTTTTGAATTGGCTTCTTATCTCCCCAATGGTGGGAAAATTGCTTCATCAAAGTGACAATCAGCAAAAAACGTGCGATAAATAAATCCTGTTAAGGGCTCAAGGTATCTTATAATGGACGATGAGTTAAATCCAACATAAATCCCAAGTTTTCGTTGTGGGCCCATCTTAGTTCTATTTGGAGGTGGTATAGGAACATACACTGCACAACCAAAAATTCTCAAGTGTGAAATATTTGGTTGTTGACCTAAAATGAGTTGCATGGGGGAATGTTCATGGTATGCGGTAGGTCTATAACGAATGATAGATGTTGCATGAAGGACTGCATGTCCCCAAACTGAAGTTGATAACTTAGTTCTCATGATTAAAGGTCTGGCAATTAATTGAATGCGTTTGATAAGAGATTCGCAAACCATTCGGGTATGCACATGTGGAACGAGAATGTTCAATGGTAATTCCTATAGACATGCAATAATTTCTAAATGCTTGAGATTGAAATTCCCGGCATTATCAAGACGGATGGGTCTTGATTGGGTTGCCAGGAAATTGTGCTCTTAACTTAATGATTTGTGCTAAAAGTCTAGCAAATGCAACATTGCGGGTTGAAAGCAAACAAACATGTGACCACCTAGTTGATGCATCTATCAAAACCATGAAATATCTTAATGGTCCACAAGTGAGGATGAATAGGACCACATATGTCTCCCTGAATGCGTTCTAAGAAAAGCGGGATTCCACAACAATTTTACTTGGGGATGGTTTAACTATCAATTTACCTTTAGAACAACTAGCACAATTATAATCACCATTTGAAAATATTTTGTGACTCCTTAAAGGATGTCCATGCGAATTATTAATTATTCTTCGCATCATTGATGATCCTGGATGACCAAGCGGTCATGCCATAAAATGAATGTCTTCGGATCATTAATTTTCTTATTCAAGACGACATTCGTTTCGACATGCCTTATATGAGTAAAATATAATCCAGATGATAAATTTGGGAATTTTTCTAACACTTCTTTTTTCCCATTTGAAACCAATGTGACATAGAGAAATTCTCTATTATTTTCGTTCACGGTTTCAATGTGATATCCATTTTGTCGAATATCTTTAAAGCTCGGTAAATTTCTTGGATTTTTCGAGTATAAGGCATTGTCAACATGAATTGTTGTTCCCCAGGCAACATAATATTTGCTCTTCCAGAGCCATTAATCAAATTGGAGATGCAGATATTGTTTGAACATTAGCCTCGGCTAAGTTCAAATTGGAGAAATATTCTCTATTTTTAAGGATTGTATGCGTTGTAGCACAATCAATGAAGACATATATCGCTCTTATTTGATTCATGACTTGAACACATGATTTGTTGATCCATCTCGGACAAATAATGTTTGGCAAATCGAGAAAAAGAGTAATATTTCAATGATAAAATTCATAATATTTTGCCTTTGATTTTGAAGGCATGGTAAAGGTCACAAAAATATTCGGGCATATATATGACAATATTTAGGCAAAATAGCCATTTCATATATGACTAAAAAAAATGTCACAATTATGAGCGCTCATTGTCAATAATTATTTGCCCTTTGTAGTGGTGCACCACTTTTATTCCAATTTTTTTTTGGTGGAATTGTCAATACGACCTTTACGATATTTTCACATTTTCCACATCCATAAATTTATTATTGCGATCATGATCATTATATGCAACATATGCTTCTTAATTTGAAGCTCAACTAATTGGACGGGAGCGATATTATATTTATAATATCTCATTATTTTACTCATTCACTACCATGAGACAAGAAATCAATCCTTAATATTTATTGGATTGACGTGCGCACTCGATATTTGTTTAAAGCAATAAATCGAGGCGGGCCACGTGACCCTTTTATTGTCTCATCAGTCATATTTCCACATAGCCTCAACATAGAGGTAATTAAAATTGTGGAATTATAATTAATATTTGATGATTAAATTTTGTAGCATGAGACCCAAGTAGCTCATTTTGAGCTTTTTGGAGCATTACCCTTTTGGTATGTATATATATAACTCCATAAGGTGAAAATATATATAAAGTGAAATATTCACTTTTCAAATCTCTAAAGAGAAATTTGTGAATGATTGTGTACAACATACAACCTCGCATGGATACAAGCTTTATTCATAATTTGTAATATTTAATTATCATGACAAGAATTATAATAAGATAACAAATTCAACTATGATTGATTAATATTTTGAAAGTAAATATAAAATAATTTTCTATTTTCTTTTATGTAAAAAAAAAAACATAACATATGATTAAGTATATGTTCACAACTTGATTTATTAATAATCAAATGTACTATTAGTATGAGTTGGTGGGACAACCTCCAGGTTGGGTGGCGAGACAAAGTCTGCTTAATGCCATGCCTCCTCGAACGGGATAACCCGTCTCCCTTTCAATGTTTAGCTTTACCGGGGACAAGGCTTACCCACTATCAACTCAAACTTATAGCATGATTTGTATTATAAAATCAAGAATAGAACAATAACTAATCGTTTGTAGTTTTAAGAGAAAACTAGTTATGTCACATATTGACTTTTGATTTCTGATGTAGAAGATCGTACGAGACGCAACTCTGAGAGCATACTTTCGCAATCGGTGACGCTATAATGCATAATATATGAATAAAGTATGCATAGATAAAAGGAAGCAACCATGATAATATAGAAGTAAATTGAACTTATTTAAAAGTTATACCTTCCTAGCTTTCTCTCCTTAACAAGCCTTCTTGAACTTCAAGATCTCCTTAATGCTAGAGCAAGCTCGTGCTGATAACGTGTTGTAAACTAAGTTGGAACTTGCTAAAAACTAGAGAAGGAAATTAGAAGACTAAGAACTTATACTACTACAAAAGAGAAGAGAAGAAATAAGATAGTTGGAATGAGAAGTTTTCATTCAACTTGGTGTGCTCTTACAATGAAGTTAGTATCCTTTATAAAGGCCATTTGGTATGATGACAAATGTGCCTTAGCAATGTGGGACTAAAACATACACCCCATGTACATTGAAATGGTTACAAAGAACATGACAATGGAAGTACATAACAAACCAATGGTAAGTACATAACTACATATATATGTTGGTGTATATGCATATATATATATATATATATATATATATATATATATATATATATATATATATATATAACATTTTCTTTTTATTTCCCTTTTGATTACAAATCAAAAGTGTCCTCGACATTCGTGCAACACGAATCTCGAGGCAACTCAACAACCGAGCAGCGCGCATCTCGAGGCACCAACTCGCCTCCTTTCAAAATCTCGATACTCACGCTACACATATCACGGGGCGTATCCAATGTCTACCTTAAAACCACATAAATCTACTATAGCCACATTTCGGTCCCACGTCGGCACGCGACTCGAGGCGCGTCCTCGTTCGTGTTACGGCTCACCGAATTCCTCGCATAGTTAGCATTATCATCACAAATTGGATTCGGAAATGCGTATTTCGACGAGTGGGTTTCACATACGACCTTGACTTGACACGTGGCACAAGTCAAATTTTTCGGGCCGTTACAGTATGTCACCCCCCTAATGATTTCTTCGAGAAGAAAGCCCCCTCCTTGGTTCAAAGTTGTTGTGAAGTTCCTTCTTTCCGCCCAGAATCGTCAAACTTCACACGTATTCATGAGGTTTCCGTCCAATCTCACATATCTGTCATCCATTCCTTTGTTTCTTCTCCGCGTTACCTCCACCCAAAAATTGTCGTTGCTCTGCTGTGCTCTCACCATATTTGTGCTTCCATTAGTTTTAGGTTCACTCCTCTCTTGATGATCGTTTTTTTTGCCTAGAGTAATTTCATTCCCCGAGGTTCGACACATTTTTTGCATACCAGTGGAAAATGGTACTCTAATACGGGTTATTTTTTAATTTGACGTTTAAAGACGCACGTCATACGCATATGTATAGAAGAGAGTCTGAAATATGCACAACCGATAGTATATCACTTCCTGACTCTTAAAGCCAGGAAAACTAAAAACATTGAACACAGCTTGGAGGGTTATAGAAACCACATATTGGGGAACTCGTTTATTCTATAAACCCAATTTGTTCTAGTTTAAACTAGGGGTGGGACAGCCACCAAACTGAGAATTCGTGATTTGGTCATTTTTTAAACAACCATCAAACCGCGAACCATCAAAATCGCACTCAAAACTACCGCAGTTTTTACGATTTAGTCAGTTTGGTTTTTCGTTTTTCCAAAATCACATTCTCAACGAAAAAAACAAAAACAAAAACAAAAAATCACATTTTTATCTCTGCTCTTAGATTCATAACTTCCATAGCCATTCCCAACAACCCATTAAATCTTCAAAGCAAAGACTCCAAATTTTTTCACTTCTTCAACAACCACATCAAGACCCACAAGCCCAATACCAGAGAAATCAAATCTGTTCATGCCAACTGCACTGAAGCGCGACAATGGGCGACGAGACTAGTGAGAGGCGGCCCTGGGAGGCGCGGCTGTGGGAACCGCGGCGGAGGGAAGCGTCGACTGCAGTGGAAGGCGGCGGTGGGAGGTGGAGTGGGAGGAGGCGGTGGGAGGAGGTGACGGGCTGGAAGATGAAAGAGAAGAACGGCTGGAGTGGAAAGAGACATTTGGTTTTGAAATGTTTTGTTTACATTGTAACTTTAGGGTTTATGTAAAATTAATAAATTTACTAAATTACCTTCGGTTTGGTGAACAACGGTTTTTTCAAATTGAAAACCGTGACCAAACCATTCCGCAGTTTTTAAGTTTTTCAAACTAGTTTTAAAAACTACATCAAACCATACGGTTTGGACGGTTTGGACGGTTTTGGCGATTTTGCGGAGATCGTTGCCCACTCCTATTTGAACCAAACAGTATACAAAACATATTTCCCTCTTACTTGAAATCAAGTCGGAAGTGCCATTTGCCCCTCTTACATATATACCCGGCCCATACCAAATCTGTTACTCCTTTTTTAAGTACACAATATATATATATATATATGGAAAATGCAAGAATAACACCCTAATTGACACCCCAAGTGACACCCATGTGATGTGGCGAGAGGGCCCCACATTAAAATGAATGTGCGCAAAATAGTTTCTGGTGCATAACACGCGTTGTGTGTATCTTGAGACGAACTCGGATGGCTACCATTGATGAGCATGCGCGCCACGTCAAAGGGGTGTCGCTTGGGGTGTCAATTATATAGATATATATATATATACTAGTTTGTTATCGCTATGCTCCCAGGAATGAATCCAATTATAAAAATATATATTTTTTATTAATAAAAGTAAGATTCCAGTTTCTTAATATACATAAAAATATATACCAATTTTATCTTAAAAAAATCTACATTAATTCTTACAAATATAAATCTTGATATGAATAATCAAAACAATGAAGACAAATCCCAAAGTCCCTACCAATAACTAATAATTAACAATTGAGATATTCAATGACTAAATGAAATACTGATTGAACAAGATAAACTCATAGTAAAATTATATCAATATTGATAAATAAAGTTAATCAAGACATTTTCTTACCAACGCCAACAAAAAGAAAATAAAAGTTGTACATGAAATTAAGTCACGGAACATGCAGTTCTTTCTTTCTTGAAATATACCTAAGTCTACCAACTTTGATATATAATTAGTAAATCCATCCAAACACGTCAAAAAAACTTCATAATTGATTACTTATTCAATTGGGCAAAGCTAATTGTATACAATTTAAAAACAAAAGAGCTTGATCAGTTGAACTCTAATATTCTAGGTAACATTTTTACATATTACAGTAGAGGTGAGTACACTTGCATCTAAGATGTATGAAATCTCACCTTGTCCAAACTGAACTTGTACATGCCTTAACATTCAACTAATAAATGAAAAGATAAAAATAAATTTTGAAGTCAATAATATCTTTCCATATAGGGGCAATAATTCTAGCACCATGTGCCTTGTATCATCTATGAAGCAAATCACCGGAATTCCCCTTGTTAATCCTTCCACGAAAGCTAATTCAATCAAGAACTACTACAAAGTAATGGTAATGAATAATCTCAATAGTCATGATTGTGGTAATCTTAAAAGAAGATCGGTTTCGATCCAAAGAAATATGGGATTTATTTAGATGCAATTCTCTTTGTAGGCTTTAATTATCTAGTACCTACCATTTTCCACAAATAACTTGCACACATTCAATATATGAAGCTAATAATTATAGTGCGATAAGTTCAATGCATTCTTACATATCTATGAAAAATATAGTTTAAAAACAAATTACTTTAAGAACAAGATCAAGAAATGACACTTTCAAAAGCAAGAGTTTCTACCGCAAATTTCTCATTGAAAAAAAAAACGCTAGGCAGATCAAGTGTCTGATGCCATATAGATTACTCAATAATTGACAATTTAATGTTTAAAAAGCAAAACAACTAAAAAAATTTCCATCTACAAGTCCTCAAATTCATCTAGGTACGGGTGTCATAAAAAGAAAAATGCAAATTATCATGTATTAGATTACTCTTAACCCAAAATAAAACATCAATAGCCACAAATTGGATATCCATAGTGAGCGAACACATTCAAGCATAATTCATGGGCTCTAAGCTCTTATGTAACGGCCCGCTTTAATTAATCTCAATTAACTAAAAAAATTACAATTATGACTTTAAGCTCAAACCCACGTGGACATCGCGGAAAAGTCTAGAGCACGTCTAACAAGGTAAATTCGTTATTTTTGTGTGATGAGTGTTTATTTATTTTATTATTATTTAATAATTCGCATCGCACTAGTTAAGAATTACACTTGGTCGCGTTGTGCGCGTGTAGTGACGAGAGTGTACGACGTCGCGTTGTGCGCGTAACGCGAGTGTATGGGGTAAGATTAGTTGTCCATCACATCAATCAAATCACAGCCATACCTCACTTTTTCTCTCTCATCTCCAAAATCAAACAAAAAAATCCTTTCTCTCTATCCTCACTCGCTCCCTCTCTCTACCCGAGTTGTTCCTCTCCCCCTCTCATTTTCATTTTCTCCTCCAATAAAACCACTTAATCTCCATTAATCTCACCCTCACCAAGTTCTCCATCACTCCATCGAATCGAACTCACATCTCTCGTGGTGTTTGCTCCTCTCGGTGGTACTCGCGACGATCTCCAAATAGAGGTGAGTTTTGTTGATTTTATAAGCTTTTTGTGGAGAAACTTAAATTTTACTGATGTTGGTGTTGTTGTTGTTGTTGTTGTTGTTGTTGTTGTTGTTGTTGTTGTTGTTGTGATTGTTGTTTTTTTTAAAAAAAATATTTTAAGTCTCTCTATAGAGATCGTCTATCCAGAGAGACGATTTGGGGGAAGAGGGGGTAACCAGTTGGGCTGGCTACCCCCCTTAGCAGGCTGGGCTTGCTGGTCAGGCCCATGTGGGCACAGTAGCCCAGTGGGCTTTGTTGCGAGGCCCATGTGGGTCTTGCAGCCCAGGCCTGGGTTGGGCCGAGTCGGCCCGAACCCGGGTGGCCCTGGTTGGGTCGAACCTGGCCCGGTTCGAGCCCAACCTATCCCTAAATTAATTTTAATTAATTAAAAATTATAAAATTTTTAATAAAATACATTTTTAAAATCAAATAAATATCAAAAAATTATGAAAAAATCTACGAAAATCAGGAAAATATAATAAAATGAGAAAAATATAAAAAATTAGTTATTAAGGCTTTTTAGGGCGTCCGCACCCTGGTATAACTCGAAAAGTGTGCCGAAACTAAACTTTTTGAAAATAAAATTTCAAATTTTTGTCCTACATTATAATTCCACTTAACGTGACTCTAAAATAACAAAAGTGGTATAATTGGACACTATGGACTTAGGAAACTGTAGTCGGGTGTCGGGCACGAATCTTGAGGCGTAAGCAAGACATTTTGGAAAGATATTTGCGATTTTTTTAGGTAAGTAAACCAATGAGAAAGTCAGTTTAGAATTTACTTATTTTCCTTATAAATTATTTGTTTCACATTACTTTTCGCCAGTTCATCTTACATGCTTAATCTATTCCCGTGTGTGTCTGTGTATGGTCAAAGGGACGGTGTGACCCCTTTTCAGCTCTCTCGTTGATGATGATCTGATTGTTGCTACAGTGTTGGTCATACCTTAGATAACGCGTGAGATTTCTCTCAGCGAGTCGATGATCTTGAGCGCAAGTTGACGTGAGGCTCACCTCCATCACAGATTTCCTCTCCTTTAAGGCGTTGGGCGAAAGTCTACCTTCCGACTAACAGAGTTCCTCATTTCGACCATGAAGAGGGGGTGTGGATTTCCTCACCTCAAGGGCCTTCTCAGTTTAGTGTTTACGTCCCAGGGCTCGACAGCTATATACTATACTCGCGTTCCATATTCTTGATTATCTCACGAATTATATTCATGCTTTACATTCCTGTTCATTTACTTTATATGCATGAATTGTAGCCGTTTTCTTGGATTTCTTATGAATACTAACTGAATTTCCCTGAGATTTACTCATTCGAACTTGTCGTTGTTTGTTGGTGGCAAGTTGCAAATCCTACGACGAGCCGGGGGAAGGCGGTGCTTTGCGACTACCTCTGATCCAGAGTGCCTCCACTAGCTTACTCGTAGGTGTTTGTATTTATACATATACATTCTTTTTAGGGATCATTTTGGGAGACTTATTACCTGATACATGTATATTTACACTTGTTATACCTTTTGTCGCCTTTATTGATATACATCATTCGTTTTCAGCCAGGCTACTATTATGGAGGCTGAGACCCAGAGGTAGCTGGGAAGTGAGTCCTTTCACACAAGAAACTTCACGGACTTTTGAGGATTCACGATAGCATACGGGCTAGGATTTCCAGATTCATGCTCAGGGGAGATGCTGCAGTATAGTGGACCGCCCACATAGCCGCCCACGGAGAGTCGAGTACTTGGGCAGAGATCAAGAAATTTTTCTATGATCAGTTTATCTCAATTGAGATTTAGCTGAGATTGAGAGAGGAGTTCTTGACTCTGAGGCGGGATAGTCGGACGGTGTTACAATACATGGAGAGATTCAAATACCTGCTTACTTTTGCGATAGACGTAGCTGGGATCGAGCGACTTCAGGTCCACTACTTTACTCAATGACTCCGACCAGAGATTGAGGGCACGATTGTGTCGATAGGAGCCATGACTGTAAAGAAAGTTTACGAGAGGGCGTTAGGCCACGAGTCATTTTTGATGTGGAGCGACGTCGTCCCCGTTCCAGTGCATCACGAAAGCCATAGAGGCCTGGGAAGGTCAGACAGGAAAGGCAAGTGGAATCAAGATCAGAGAGATCAGAGGGGACAGAGGCGCAGACATGATGATGGTCAAACGATAAGTGCACATGCAGTTGTACATGCGTAGCCACAGTAGGTTATGGCAGTCCAGTAGCCGCAGAGACAGACTCATGGTCAGGGCTAGAGAGGCAGAGACATGAGTCAGCAGTGGCAGGGACAGGGCCATAGAGCGAATGGACAACAGCTTCAGGGCTCCGAACATATGCAGAATGTCACATGTTTCAGATGAGGACAGAAGAGGCACTACAAGAGTGAGTGTACCAGGGAGCCAGCACCACCACTAGCAGATCAGCCAGTGCAGGCGAGGGAACAGGTGCACGCAATTATCGCACCAGACCGTGACACGTCTCGGCAGCTCGTCGAGGGTACGTTGATTATTTTCGGTCGCCCTATACATACATTGATAGATTTTGGTAGTACGTTATCATTTATTTCAGGACGGATGGTAGGAGAGTTGGGTTTGACACTTGAGAGCATTAGCACCCACCTTATCCTCAGCACGGCCGCTGGGGATAAGATATATCCTAACCGGATTTGTAGAGATTGTTCAGTCAAGGTTGGTGGTCATCAGTTACCTATAGATCTCCGAGAATTAGAGTGCCTAGAGTTCGATATACTCTAAGGCATGGATTGGTTGGCGACATACCACGCTTAATTGGACTATTTTAGGAAGAGCGTCATTTTTCAAATACCAGGGATTCCCGATTTCACCATTACTGGAGTCGCGACATCACTTCCGATCACGAGAGGTATGTTAGCGACCACCCAGGAGATGGAGATCCTCGCAAGGATAGTAGAGTCCAACGAGAGGCCAGTGGCCAGACTTGAGGATGTCCTAGTAGTACGTGAGTTCCTATAGTTTTTTCCTGAGGATCTACTTGGATTACCCCCACCCAAACAGGTAGAGTTTATGATTGAGTTAGTGTCAGGCACACAGCCTATAACGAGCAGACCTTACCGTATGTCACGACCAGAGCACGGGGAGTTGAGGGATCAGCTAGATGATCTATCGAATAAGGGCTTCATACACCCGAGTATGTCACCCAGGGGAGCAACAGTCTTATTTGTGAGAAAGAAAGGAGGTAGCATGAGGATGTGTATAGACTACCGAAAGTTGAATCAGGTGACAGTCAAGAATAGGTATCCCTTGCCCAGGATCGATGACCTATTCGACCAGTTGACCGGAGCACATCTCTTCTCCAAGATTGATCTGAGATCTGGATATCATCAGGTGCGGATCAGAGAGGAGGATGTACCTAAGACGGTGTTCAACACGCGTTACGGGTTATTTGAGTTCATTGTCATGTCGTTTGGGTTGACAAACGCGCCAGTTGTGTTTTTGGATTTGATGCATCGAGTCTTAAGGCCATTTTTAGATCGATTCGTGATAGTCTTCATCGATGACATCTTGATTTACTCCAGGACTCATGAGGGCCACGAGAGGCATTTGAAAGAGACATTGAAGACTTTGAGAGAGCACAGATTGTACGCCAAGTTCAGTAAGTGCAAGTTTTGGCTTTCTGAGGTGAAATTCTTGAGACACGTGATCAGCGATAGAGGGATTTCAGTGAAACCGAGTAAGATTCAGGCTATCATCGACTGGCCTACACTAGAGTACGTGACAGACATCAGGAGCTTTTTGGGACTGGTAGGATATTATCGACGTTTTGTACAGGATTTCTCCAAAATTGCAGCGGCGATGACTAGATTGACCAAGAAATATATGGTTTCCATTGGTCAAGTGAATCGAGGCAGCCTTGACTTCTGCACCGTTGTTAGTGTTGCCAGAGCCGGGCAAGGAGTTGACTATTCATACGGATGCTTGTTACACCAGATTGGGATGCGTACTGATGCATGGAGACAAAGTGATAGCTTGTTTTTCACGTCAGTTGAGGACCCATGAGAGGAACTATCTAGTGCACAACTTGGAGCTTTCAGCGGTCATATTTGCACTGAAGGTGTTGAGACACTACCTTTATGGTGAGAGGTTCACACTGTATATAGATCATAAGAGTTTGAAATATCTCTTCACCCAAAAGGACCTGAATATGAGACAGCGATGGTGGTTGGAATTGTTGAAGGACTACAACTTCGCCATCGAGTATCAGCTTGGGAAGGCAAATGTCGTTGCAGATGCCCTTAGCAGGAAAGGACCAGACAGTGAGACAATAGTTTGTCAGATGACCCACGAGTTTGGTTTACTCGAGGCGGTAGCAACTATGAGTTTATCGGAGGTTCAAATACTACAGAGGAACATATTTGTGGATAGATGAGAGTACAGACATTATCTATTCCGCGCGTTTTGGAGTGTCAAAGAGCCGATGTGATGTATCAGAGGTTCAGGGACATGACACAGAGTCCAGATTACCCAGATTGGCGCGAGTCTGTTGATGAGTGTTTGAGACACCGAAGTAGATTGTGGATTCCGGTAGTGACAGAGTTACGCGATGATGTTCTTTAGGAGGCTCACAGATCCAGGTACATAGTGCATCTCGGCAGGACCAAAATGTATCATGATATGCGACGGTTATTTTGGTGGACAGGGATGAGGGCAGATGTCAGCTAGTATGTGAGGAATTGTGAGGTGTGTAAGCAGGTTAAGGCTGCACACAGGAGGCTTTGAGGACTATTGCAGCCAATACCTATCCCATAGTGGAAATGGGAACACATCAAGATGGACTTCGTTAGTGGGTTGTTGACGACTTTGCGCAAGCACGATGCCATTTGGGTAGTCGTAGATCGACTAACGAAATCAATGCATTTTATCCCAATTTCCATGAAGTATAGCTTTCCACAGCTGAGCACACTATTCGAGCATAAATTATCAGACTGCACGGAGTGCCAATATCTATAGTGTCAGACAGAGACAGTCGACTTACTTCGCGGCTTTGGCAGGCCATGCAGGAGCAGTATGGTACTAGATTGCAGTTCAGCACGGCTTTTCATCTGCAGACTAACGGGCAGTTTGAGAGACTTATTCAGATTCTTGAGGACATGCTTAGAGCTTGTGTGGTTCAGTTTGGAGGGTCATGGGAGAAGTTTTTGCCACTTTGTGAGTTTGCCTACAACAACAGCTATCAAGCCAATATTGGGATGCCACCATTTGAGTCGCTATACAGGAGACCCTGCAAATCACCAGCTTGCAGGGCAGAACCCGATGACGTAGTTGTCGTTGGGCCTGAGATTGTTATAGATCACACAGAGAAAGTTAAGCTAATTACTCAGAGGTTAAAAGCTGCTTAGGATAGACAGAAGAAGTACGCGAACAAGTACCGCAATGGGCTGAGTTATAAAGTGGATGATTGGGTCTACTTGAAGGTTTCTCCCTTGAAGGGTCACCAGAGATTTGAAATCAAGGGAAAGCTTGCACCGAGATTCATCGGGTCGTTTCAGATAGTCCGACGAGTTTGGGAGGTTGCTTATCAATTGAGATTGCCAATGTGACGGCCCCAGTTCCACAACCTAAACTGGGCCCCGCCCGGCCTAGACTTACGTGGACCCCGAGTCAATCTTCGCGACGTCAACGCAAGCCTAGTCAGCCTTCCTAACCATTTATAATTACATTTTTAGTGAGTTATTCAAATTTCTAAGTTATCAAAGTTTATGCGGAAGTGATTTCAACTTAAACAAATCTAAACAAAAATGTGATAGGGAAAGCCGCTCCAAAGTCCTTACAATAAATCTCCTAGCACTGGCCCCTTTCCCTTACTCGATTTTGGATCTGCACTCAGTTAAACACAAGAATAACGAGCCCAGGTAAGTAACGCCAGTTGGATACTAAACAAAATTTCGAAGTAAATAAATCGATATTCATGCCGATAACAAGAAAGAAATAAGGACGCATGAATAAATAAAAGACTGTAAATAAATTTAAAGCAATCGATACATGAGTGTCCATAGAATGCAAACATAGAGGCGCAAGTAGTCCAGACCAATAGGTCATTGAGTCTTGGCAAAACATCAAGACTCAGGTTCTAGGATTCGGTACACTCACAAGTCCTAAACCCACGAGATAGTGAGACTTCCTAGAACAACCATGCTAAGAACTCACACCCCGTCATAATCAGTATCTAGTGCGATGCATCCTGAGGTCATGACTCTGGTATGTTACCTCAGACAACCACTCCTTCCAAGTACCACCATCGACTCACTTACCCTCGGAAAACTCAATGAGAATGGAATTCCAATGATAGATATCAAAGCAATGAACAACAATATTCAATAGCTTAAAATGAAATAATTGTGCATTTCCTAGTTGGTTTACTTACCTCGATCCACACGCTTATTCCTAACCTATCCGGCCTCCCAACACTCCAAAATGCGTTCTCGAACCTCCGTATCTCTTCCTTAGATTTCCTGATATCATTTAGTATCAATTCAAGTCCAATATCCTTGGTTTAGAACTCTTAAACCATACAAATACTGCGACCAAAGTACACTCGAGAGCTATTTCTCAAAATAATACTTTATAATAATTTCAAAGTATTATCAACTAGCCCACTAGAGTTACGGTTTTAACTCTGAAAACCTCATAATTTGTCATGACAACCAAGAAGGAACTTGTAGTACTCATGACGTACTTTTCATAGACTCGAAGAATACTCAAATCGGATCACAAATGGAGAAGTTACGAATTTTCTAATATAGCATGTCAACTTGACAAACGTTATTCATTTTCAACTAGAAAATGTCTCCAAATCAATTAAATGCCACAAAACCACTCGATACCAACACCAAAGTATTTCCACGGCTCATGGAGTCAAATTGTATCAAAATCAATAATTAATTCATCGAAAAACCCAATATAAATCAATATCAAGGATAAAAACATCTCCAAAACAGTTATCAACTGAGTTGCATTAATTCAAATCATCAAAACCCTAACCCACAGCGGTGAAATTTATCCCAAATTGACGCAAATCAATCCAATACACCAATTAACGACAATTCATACCAATTTCTATCGAAACCCTACAAAAGAAATTGAAAAATCGCAAGAATTCAAATTGAATTGAGGAAAAATGCCCGGCATTGAGAATTTACCAAATTACGGGCTGAATACCTCATTTCTGCCACGAAAACTTAGCTCCAATTGATCGTCTTGCGATCCTCTACGATTTTGCTGAAGAAACCGGGTAAAATTTGAATGTCGAGAGCTCTGCGAGCGAAAACCCAAATCGAGGGTTTTGTAACGAACGACTGATCGTTCGTTCAATTGAAACCAAATGAGTTTTTTTTTTTTTTTTCATTTCACGTTTTATATATATTCATAAATAAACGATTTATTTTTATTCATTACTTCCTGAAATTCCTATTTTGACGTGTTTTGACTTCTGGTGCTCGTTTTCAATCCCGTTTTCCACCAAATTGAACCAAACTCTCGACAAAATAGTCCATCTTCGTAAAATGTCTAAAATATCGGTTTTGGTCACACCAAAACCCTAAAAATCTTAACTTCGTCCATGACATACCCAACTCTCACGAACCAATTCTCTTGTCATATTTAACTAATCTTACACCAAATTAAACTCAATCTCAACCTCGACTACTGCCAACTAACACGAAACTCGAGGTAAGATCTTACATACATATTTTCAAAATTAATTATTTTAAATTTTTCAATCTCTGTGTCGACTCCCAAAATTTGGACATGCGTATTACGACAAGTGGATCCCACATACGACCCTGACATGGCACGTGGCACGAATTAGATTTAGGGTCGTTACATCCGAGTCAGGTTGCAGGGGTTTATGATGTTTTTCACATCTCTATGTTGAGGCTTGCTAGATCAGGACCGAAACCGATGGTTGTTATGACTAGGATCGAGGTCAGACCTGATGTGACATGCGAGGAGCACCCCATATAGATAGTGGATCGCAAGGTACAGACTCTCAAAAGGAAAGAAATTCCACTTGTACTCGTTCAATGGAAGTATCATGAGAACGAGGGCCTCACTTGGGAGAGAGAGTCTACCGTGCGAAAGCGATACCCCACTTGTTCCAAGGTAAATATTTAATTAAACTTGAATTTCGGGATGAAATTTCTTTTAGTTGAGAAGATTGTAACGACCCACTTTAATTAATCCCGATTAACTGACAAATTACATATTAGGGCCCTAAGCTCAGACCCACGTGGACGTCGCGGAAAAGTCTAGAGCACGCCTAACAAGGTAAATTTTTTATTTTTGTGTGACGCGTGTTTATTTATTTTATTATTATTTAATAATTCACGTCGCGCTAGTTAAGAATTACATTTGGTCGCGTTGTGCGCGTGTAGTGACGAGAGTGTACGACATCGCGGTGTGCGCGTAACGCAGGTGTATGGGGTAGGATTGGTTGTCACATTACATACTACATCACATAAATCAAATCACACCCATACCTCACTTTTTCTCTCTATTCTCCAAAATCAAACAAAAAAAAATCCTCTCTCCTCACTCACTCCTTCTCTCTACCCGAGCTCTTCCTCTCCCCCTCTCATTTTCATTTTCTCCTTCTCCTCCAACAAAACCACTCAATCTCCATTAATCTCACCCTCACCAAACTCTCCACCACTCCCTCGAATCGGACTCACATCTCTCGCGGTGTTCGTTCCTCTCGGTGGCGCTCGCGACGATCTCCAAATCGAGGTGAGTTTTGTTGATTTTATAAGCTTTTTGTGGAGAAACTTAAATTTTATTGATGTTGGTGTTGTTGGGTTGTTGGTGGTATTGTTGTTGTTATTGTGATTGTTGTTTTTTTGTTAAAAAAAATATTTTATGTCTCTCTGGAGAGATCGTCTCTCCAGATAGACAATTTGAAACATGGAAGGCGTGGGGGACCAAGTGGGTGCTTGAGATCATCCAGGGGGAGATCAAATCATACGGAGGGATCTGGAGTATCCGGGAGAGGCTTGTAATTCCATAGAGAGCTAATAAACATTTCCTTGCTGCCATTGCCTTGTTGTTATTGCTTGTTGTGTTTATCTTCCGCATTGTGTATTGGTTGTGCTGAACTAGGGCGGTCCCTAGGCACCACAGGGTTGGGTTGAGTGCGAAAAATTCCTTAGGATAAACCCTCACTCGACGGCCCCGTGACAGTTGGTATCAGAGCCTCGTTCGGAGACGATGGCGACAAGAGCAGCAAGCGATCTAAGTGAGAGGGTAGCTCACTTGGAACAGATGATGGCGAGCATGTCGGTCCCGGTGGACACGGCAGGTCTTAAAGGTTGGAGCAACGCCTTGAAGGCTTGGAAATGTTGGTGGCGTCCTTGGTGACTAGAGAAGAGTCACAAGAAGCCACTATTGCTATGTGGGAAACGAGATTTGAGGAGCTTGAAGCGAGATGTGCGTTCTATGGGAGAACACACCACCGAAACCTGTCGAGGAGATGGCGATGGAGGTGAAGCTGCTAAAGCGAGCCGTGGGCGGATCTCGGAGGTTGCCGTTGCGGTGAAATCTCGAACCAACATACCGGAGCCAAAGAAATTCTCGGGTAAGCGGAGCGCTAAGGAGCTTGAGAATTTTCTTTGGGACATGGAGCAATATTTTGCTACTACGGCACGGAGGAGTGCCAAAAGGTCACCTTGACCTCTATGTATCTCGAGGGAGATGCAAAGCTTTGGTGGCGAACCGAGTTGACAACGACGTAGCCGCTGCTGGTCGACCAAAGATTGTGAAGTGGGAGTGCTTTGAAACAGGAATTGAAGGATCAATTCCTACCCCACGAATGCGGCATGGCAAGCGCGGAGGCGTTGCGCGTTGAAGCGAGGAAGGGAACGGTCGGAGAATACGTGAAGGAATTCTCTTCCCTTCGCTTGACATTAAGAACATGTCCGAGGAGGACAAATTGTTCAATTTCACCGCTGCAGTTTGCAAGGATGGGCGCATCGGAGTTGCGAAGGCAAGGCGTGAAGGACTTGCGGAATGCAATCGCAAAGGATGGCGGATAGTCTTGTGGATTACAAGATTAGTGGTGCTTCTTTTGAATCGAAAGAAAAGAAGTACAAGGAGAAGGATCGAGCGGATAGATCCAGGAAGGAGGAGGAGTCTTCTTCAAAAGTTGATGCTAGTGCCAAAGCATCAAAGGGAAACAGGGGGTGTTTCATATGTGACGGTCCTCACTTGGCAAAGGATTGCCCAAAAAGGGAGAAGCTGAATGCGATTGTAGCGGACGGCCGGAGGTTCGAATAAATCCGTTGCGGCTCCTCAACACGGACCAGTGCAAAGGCCGTGGGATCGGCAGGGTCGATGTTCGTGGAGGCTCAAGTCAACAACCTGACGGACGGTGAAGGTGTTGATCGATACGGAGCCACACACTCGATGATATCGTAAACCCGGCTCGAAAGCTTGGTTTGAAGCTTGCGGAGAGTGCAAGCATGGTGAAGCGCAATCAATTCCGAACCAAAGAAGGCAATGGGGTAGCTTTGGACGTCGACATTCGGATTGATAGTTGGGATGGCAAGGTAAACTTGGTTCGTTGCCGTTAGACGATTTTGAGATCATTGCGCAGAAATGATTTCTTGGTGGTGGGAGAGTCGCCGTGATTCCATCACTTCATGGCTTGCGATCATGGATGAGAAGAAGCCGTGCTTTGTTCCAGCGATGCGATGCGGGGCAAAGGCAATGCACCAAGGTGGTGGCATTGCAAGTACGTGATCGAGATGGAGGTGTGTTGCTTCGGTGGGCGGGTGCCTCGGTGGACAGCAGACGCGGAGTGTTCGATGAGGGCATCGAACAATTGGCGGGGGATGTTTGTCACACCCCAATAATGAGACCCGAGAGTAGGTTTGGGTGCAAAGCCGGTAACCTAGCATATGACCGAGTTCGGAGGATTCGGTTGGTTCCATGAAGGTTAGATGCTTTGGACTTCGGAGGGTTGCGGCATGGCCTACGGTGATGCGCGCGTGTAGTTGGGAAATTGCATGCGGCGAGTGATGGGCGAGTGATGGGCGCGTGTGGTGCGCGCCTGGCGCGGCCCAGGCGTGGCGCGCAAAGGCACTTAAACGCGGGGCCTAAGTGTGGAGCACGGTGGCGCAAAGGGGCGCCTAGGCGCGGGGCCTAGGCGCGAGCATAGCGGCGCCTTAGCGGAGTGCGAGGGCGCCTAGGCGCGGGCCCAGGCGCAACGCCACGTAAGAGCACGGCACGTCCAGGCGTGGGCTTAGGCGCGCCGCCGAGCGGTACCGAGACGTGATAGCGTCGTACCTTAGCGCCAGCGCAAGGCGCATTAGCGCGGAGCGCGGCACGAGCGCGAGATGCGGGAATGCGAGCGTGGAGCGCGGGCACGCAGGAGCGTGTGATGCGGCGAGCACTTGGCGTTTGATGCGGTCACGACGGGCGTATGGGCACGCGCGGACGGACGCGCGCGCGCTTGGACGTGCGCGCGTGGACGCATAGACGAGCGCGCATGGACGCGCGTACTTGGATGAGCGCAAGGCATGGTTTTCCTTGGCACGGTGCCTTGGCACGACTTGGCACATCTAGGCACGAGGCTCGGGCGGACTTAGGCGCGAGGCACGGCGGACTTAGGTACATTCCTTGGCACGAACCTTGGCACGGGCACGGGCAAGGCTCGGGCACATTTCCTTGGGCACGGTTGTGCCTTAGGCACGAGCAAGGCTTGGGCAAGGTATGCCTTAGCCGAAGTTGACAAATCTTGACACGGGCGTTGACCCTGGTCAAAGTACGCTTGGTCTCACTTTGGGATGTTTTCTATTGGAACGGAAGGAACGGCTTAACATCTACTATAAGGGGAGGTGGTCTCTCCAGGGGTGGTGTGTGCACGGTAGCGGGATGGACCCTCGAGCATGCCTTGGTCACCATGCCAAGGTAAGTCCCTCGAGCCCATGCTCCGACCACCCCGAGCCGGCGGGACTCGACCGAGCCACCTGCGGTTAGCACCGATACGTGCGGGCGGACCCGGATGGTTAAGCATCCCGTCCCTTCGAGAAACATGGACCACGAGGCGTGGGGAGACCAAGTGGGTAGCGGTACAAAGGAGTAGCGGTTACAAGTGGGGAGCGGTTACGGAACGGCTCATTAAAGCACCTTGATCATGGGCATGATCAAGGCGTCCCTAGGATAAACCCTCACTCGACGGCCCGTGACGCTTGCCTTAGTAGCTCGGGCTCTTCTGGACCCATCTGGGCCTTGCAACCCAGGCTCGGATCGGACCGAGCCGGCCCGAACTCGGGTGGCCCTGGTTGGGTTGAACCGAGCCCGATTCGGGCCCAACCCACCCCTGAATTAATTTTAATTAATTAAAAATTACAAATATTTAAATAAAATACATTTTTAAATCAAATAAATATAAAAAATAGAAAAAATAGCTCGAGAATTATTGAAAAATCCAGAAAAATTAGGAAAAATATAATAAAATGGGAAAAATATAAAAAAAATAATTTTTAAGGCTTTTTGGGGGCGTCGGCACCCCGATATAACTCGAAAAGTGTGTCGAAACTATACTTTTTGAAAATAAAAATTCAAATTTTTGTCCTACATTATAAATCCACTTAACGTGACTCTAAAATAACAAAAGTGGTATAATTTGACACCAGGGACTTAGGAGATTATAGTCGGGTGTCTGACGCGCATCTCGAGGCATGAGCGAGACATTTTAGAGAGATATTTGCGATTGTTTGAGGTAAGTAAACCCACGAGAAAGTCAGCTTAGAATTTACTTATTTTCCTTGTAAATTATTTATTTTACATTACTTTTCGCCAGTTCAGCTTACATGCTTACTATATTCCCGCGTGTGTCTGTGTATGGTCGAAGGGACGGTGTGACCCTTTTCCGGCTCTCTCGTTGATGATGATCTGATTGTTGCTACGGTGTTGGTCATACCTTAGAAAACGCGTGAGATTTCTCTCAGCGAGTCGATGATCTTGAGAGGAGTCGATGTGAGGCTCACCTCCGTCACAGATTTCCTCTCCTTTAAGGCGTTGGCGGAAGTCTACCTTCCGACCAACAGAGTTCCTCATTTCGACCGTGAAGAGGGGGTGTGGATTTCCTCACCTCAAGGGCTTTCTCGATTTAGTGTTTACGTCCTAAGGCTCGACAGATATACACCACACTCGCGTTCAATATTCTTGATTTATCTCACGACTTATATTCATGCTTTATATTCCTGTTCATTTACTTTATATGCAGGAATTGTAGATGTTTTCTTTGATTTCTTGTGAATACTAACTGAATTTCTCTGGGATTTACTCATTGAAACTTGTCATTGTTTGTTGGTGGCAAGTTGTAGATCCTACGATGAGCCGGGGGAAGGCGGTGCTTGGCGACTACCTATGATCTAGAGCGCCTCCACTAGCTTACTCGTAGGTGTTTGTATTTATACATATACATTCTTTTTGGGGATCATTTTGGGAGACTTATTAGCTAATACATGTATATTTACACTTGTTATACCTTTTGTCGCCTTTATTGATATACATGGTATTTGTTTTGCCGGGTTTCCACCTTATAGGTTGTTAATTAATGCAAGACTCGTTTATATTATTGATTTGCATATTATTTAGACTTTCGGTATTTAAAATAACCTAAAAAGATTCAAAATAAACAATTAATTGGTAAAACTCTTTGACTTGGTATATTTCGATATAATAACCTTTTAAACGATGAAATTGACTAAGTCGGATTATAAGATGGTTAGTTCGCGGGCCGTCATGGACATGTGTGCAAGTGACGTGGCATGGCTTGGTGACGTGTTCGGCGACGTGGCGGTGCCCGGTTTGCCTCAGAATTTGGGGCGTCAAATCTTATCCTTGAAGGAGGATCGTCAACATGTAGAATTTAAACATATCTCACGAAATTAATAATTAGCTAAACTGAAATAGGATAAAAAAAGAAGGGATAAACTCTAAACAAGTGAAATTCAAAATGAGAAACGAAAAATGCTCTCACGGAAATAATAAGAAGATAGATTAACCATTAAATTAAGTTGTACTATATGAATGAGTACCTCCAAAAAACAACTGGAAAAAGTAGTGCACCAGTTTATATATGATTTCATAATTCTTTCAAAGCCTTGATTTGATTGCTCAAATTATAGAGTAATTCCACAAAGCATCAAAAAATTGAATTGAGATTTTTCTTTCTCAATATGATTTGAGAGCAAACATATATTACCTATTGATAAGAATGAGATGAGTATGACTTGGCTTCTCTAATTTTATTTTTACTTTTATCTGATAGAATACTTAAACAAGTTTTTAATTGTAATTAATAAAGTTCTTATTTGACCAATTTTAAGGAATTGTAAATTAGAGATCATTACCTACATCTTGTGATATTATAGTGCTAATATTTTAACATGTCCAAGCTATATCCTAGTCCTGCCCGTATAGCCTTATAGCCTTGATTAGTGCCTCCTTCAAACAAACACCTATATCTACAATGAAAGTCTCATTATTAATCCTTCATAATTTGAAAACATTTGCTAGTTTGCATTCATAATTATCCATTATGAATCTTCCAACAAAAAAAGCAGAAAGACCCCCCTAGCTGACCCGTCCCTTTAGTGTAAAGTACTTGTCGTATCAATTTTGGAGTATGACCAGGTAGGAACTCCCTCAACTTTCCTCTCCCACTCTATCTGTCTACTGATCAAATTTCACCAAAAATCAAATTTTGGAGTAAACAAGATGATCTACTTGTTTGAGACGTGAGGGGGAGCGAATCAACTATGCCCTTCAATCTACTCTAATTGTTTGAGACGTGAGAGAGAGCGATTCGAGATCGAAAGAAAAGATAAGGAACACAAACAAATAGATTAGCGCGAAAGAAAAGATAAGGAATCTGATAGAGAATAAGAGAGAGAGAGAGAGGGGAATGGGAAAAGAGATAGGGAGTAGAAACGGGAAAAGGGAGGGTTAAAACGTAAAAGCAAGTAATGAAGGAAAATCTTAGTATTCATGATTTTAATATATATATATATATATATATATATATATATATATATAGCTAGGTCGCGCTAATAGAGGTCACTAAATATATGCATTTGTTACACTTCTTCCGTTCCATATTACCTGTCACATTTGGGCTTATGCACATAAATTAAGGTGATGATTGAAAGTCTTAAAAAGATAAACATTGAGACTAAATTACCCCTCATTAATAACTTATTTTTCATAAATTTAGATTGAAAAATTTAGCATATTAATTATACAATCCTAATTAAATTAGGGGTAAAATTGAAAAAAAAAATACTACAAATACACCCTTGATTTATTAATGTGACACATGTTGTGTAACAAGAGAAAAATTCAATGTGACATATAATATGGAACGGAGGCCGGGAGTATGGAAAACCAAGCATAACAAACGACAAGATTTTTTGGTTCCGCCACTGATGGAGAAGCTTCACTTGCTAAAAGAAAAGATTTTGGGAGGTGGTGAGTTCAACTCGCACACTTTGGAAGTAAATAAAACAAAACAAAACAAAACAAAACAAAATGAATTTGTATGCTTGTGTGTGTGTGTGTAGCAATTAGCGCTTATACAAGAGTAAGAAAAATATAAATTAAGTTGGCTGAACTATTAGGATTGAAGCATACATATTAATATGGATATTTATCGAATACACAGACGCACACATTAATGCTGCATGTTTACATCCTACCTCAGTTGTTTAACTAATTAATTAACGAGGGGCTTCTCTATGTTACACCATAAAAATGCATCTGTTTCATCGATGACTTCACCTTCTTTTTTCTTGGCAAATAACACCAAGTAGAGTCCAGTGAACATGACTAACATTCCAATCAAGCTGCAAGACTACAAACCATATGATAATTAGCATATACAAACTTTATGTATGTGTATATAGATGCATGTGTATAATTAGAGAGAGATAGAGATAGAGAGAGAGAGTAATCCCGACCTTCCTAGAGCAATAATGTCTCCCAAAGTAACTGCGGAAATGGTGACGGAGAACACAGTTCCAATGGGGCTGAAAGTAGAAACAAAAACAGGTCCTTTTGCCTTCATTGCCCATGAGCCAAAACTATTACACCCTCCGCCCACTATGCCTCCCTGTAACAATATATATAGATGCTAATTAAAGAGAAGACAAATTAATTAATGCCGACTTTTGAATTGTTCATTCTGAAGTCGCCTTTAACCTAAGTGGGACGTGAAGTATTGTCCCCAACAACTTTTAGTTGATCATTAATTCCTGTTGCAAATTTGATTAATTAAGCTTATTGTTAAGGAAACTAACAATTAAGGAAACTAAATATTGTATTCAGCAGTTAAGGAAACTAAATATTGTATTTTGCGGTTAAGGAAATTAATATCTCGTGTAATTAGTATGTTCCTTTTGTGGTTGCACTTTCCTTTTGTATTCTAGACCTGTGTGTATATACAGGTACCATGTACACAAGTTCAAAACACAATAAACATTATTCTTTTTATCAATTATCATGGTATCAGAGCCCTAATCGTGGGTTTCTCTCGTTTATTCAATTTGTCTTATGGTTGTACGAGACACAACAATCCATGTTGTGCGAGACACAAAACTTTGCGTGAACGTTGTTTCAACTTACCTGTCTGCGCCTCCATCTATCTTTCACGCATGTTCAACCGCTGCATAGCTTGGTTGTCAACCGCTGCACGGACCACCTCAACTGCCGCGCGCAACCTGTCGATCTTCATCAACACGTCACCGCGTGTCGTTCTCCAGCCGCCTGGTCACGTGTTGCCTCCACGCCAAACTGCTGCCATGTTGCTTTGTGTGCTGCCACAGCACGCCAACCGAGACGTCACGTCACGTCAGTGTCCGCCTTCCCCGCTGCCCTACACGTTGCATCAGCACCTCACGTTTCATGCGTCTGCACGTCACCCGAGATTGCTGACCGCTTACACTAGTCGTTGCCTACTACATATTGTTTCAATGGAAAAGAGTGAAGTCTCGCAACTTATCTCTATGATTCTCGATGGTTCAAACTATACACTTTGGTCTCAACGGATTAAAAGTTTTCTGATTGATCAAAAACTTTAGCGAATCATAACGGGAGACAACCTCGAACCAGAAAAGGATACTACAGAAACACAAGCCAAATTTTTTGACCGACTTGACGACTGGGACAATAAGAATCATCAGATCATCACCTACTTTTGTAACACATCTACTCCTATTCATATTCAGTTTGTTGATTTTGGAACGGCTAAAGAAATTTGGGATTTTTTGTCTGTTAGATACAAAACTTCTAGTTTGGAATAGTATTATCAATTGTTCACCACTCTGAATAGTTTGAAACAAGAAGTTGGTCAGTCCATCAATGATTTCTTAGCACTCATTCAGCCAATCTAGAACCAATTGCAACAAGCTGAGATGAGCAAAGGCCACCTTCATCCTATCCAAGTTCTCATGGCGCTTCGGACTGAATATGAATCAGTCCGAGCGACCCTCCTGCATCGTGATCCTCTGCCTTCTCTTAATCCAGCTGTGAAAGAAACTTTGTTTGAAGAAACTCGGCTTGGCTTGGCCAACTCCACCCCTTCATCAGAAGTGGCCCTTGCAACCACTCAATCATGGTCAAAATCTACGTCACCTTATTGTAAGATGTGTAAAAGAACGGGCCATTCGTTCGTTAATTGTCCAATAGTTGAATGTCGCTATTGTCATGAGCGCGGTCATATTTTGCCGAACTGCCCAACCCGACGACCTCGTTCCAAATGCACATTCAGGACCACGTCTACCTCTAAAGCTAGTCCTCATGTTGTTGTTGCTGCTGCCTCTGATGAGTCACACCCCTCTCCGATGTTTACTATGAGCGATTTGGAAGAATCATCAAATAGGTGATACCTTCCTATGTACTGCCCTATCTGCCACCTCAGGTAACCATTGGTTCTTTGATTCGAGGTGTTGTAATCACATGACACCAGTTTTATCTCTTATGTCTAACAATATCCTTTCACTTCATTCTTCGAGCATTCAAACTGCAAATGGTAGCTCCATGTCCGTTACCCATTCAGGAATTGTATCCAATCCCAGTTTAAATATCCCTGACACCAATTGTGTTCCTGACCTGACTCTAAATTTGATTTATGTTGGCCAATTTGTGACCAATGATTGACTATTTTATTTTCTCCCACTGGTTGTCAGGTACATGACATTCAGACGGGTCAGATTATGGGAACGGGGATAAAAGTGGGACGATTATTTAAGCTCATGTCACTTCATATACCTCCTGTCAAACAGATTTCTGCTGCAGTTTCCACCCCCTTGGTCTATCAGTGGCATCTTCGTCTTGGCCATACATCAGCCAGTAAACTTTGTACTCTTGTTTCCAGTGGGTCATTGGGTATTTCTAAGTTTGAGGCTTTTGATTGTGTGCATTATCAATTAGCAAAACAACATGCTCCTTCTTTCAGTTTTAGCGAGTCCATCAATAATACTCATTTTGGATTAGTTCATTCTGATGTTTGGGGTCCTGCACCTACTTCAACTGTGAATGGTTATCGATATTTTGTAATGTTCATTGTTGATTTTTCCAGATTCACCTGGATATATTTTCTAAAGCATCGATCTGAAATATCTCAAACTTATATTGATTTTTCTAACATGATCAAAACTCAATTTGCATGTACGATCAAAATTCTTCGTACTGACAATGCTTTAGAATACCGTGATTCTGTCTTTCTTTAGTTTCTTAAACTGCAAGGTACCATTGTTCAATGTTCCTGCCCGTATACCTCTCAACCAAATGGTCGAGTTGAAAGGAAACATCGACATATCCTAGATTTTGTACGTGCCCAACTTCTCTTTGCTTCGTGTCCTGAAAAGTTTTGGGGTGAAGCTGCTTTAAATTGTGTTTTTACCATTAATCGACTTCCTACACCAGTGTTAAAGAACATCTCTCCTTTTGAACGATTATATGGTACACCACCAGGCCATTCTAATCTTCGAGCTTTTGGTTGTGCATGTTTCGTTCTTCTTAACCCCCGTTAGCATCCATACTTGAACCGCGTGCTCGATCGTCTGTGTTGCTTTCTCGAGTATGGAATTGAACATAAGGGCTATAGGTGTTGGGATCCTTTTTCTCGGAGATTACGCATCTCCAAACATGTCTCTTTTTAGGAAAATACCATGTTTTCTACCATATCCAAGTTCAACAGTTCCTTATCCTCTGCTCAACCATTTTTCACTAACTCTTCTATCGAGCTTTTCCCATCTTCTGTTGCGAGATACTCCATATGAGCTCAATGATCGTGATCCCATTCCAATACCCGTCGTCGATGAATATGTCCCCTCTGATACTCCTGTACCTGCTATGGTCCCCCCTCGTCGTTCTGAACGGGTAACTGAACATCCCTCTTACTTCAAAGATTATCATTATTTATCTACTATTTCTTCTTTACATGAGCCTTCCTCTTATCGAGAGGTTAGTTCTGAACCCCTTTGACAGCAAGCAATGTCAGATGAACTGTGTGCATTAGAGAAGACTCATACTTAGGACTTAGTAGAACTACCCTTTAGCAAGACTCCAATTGGACGCAAGTGGATTTACAAGATAAAAACTCGCTCTGATGGCTCAATTGAGCGGTATAAGGCTCGTTTGGTCGCTAAAGGCTACACACAGGAATACGCCATTGATTATGAAGAGACGTTTGCTCTTGTAGCTCACCCGACCTCTGTTCGAGGTTTGCTTGTTGTAGCAGCTGTCAGACATTAGTCCTTGTTTCAAATGGATATTAAAAATGCTTTTCTGAATGGTGATCTTGTAGAAGAATTTTATATGTGTCCACCCCCTGGATATTCTCATTCTCCAAAACAAGTTTGCCTCCTCCGTCGCGCATTATATGGGCTTAAACAAGCTCCCCGTGCCTGGTTTGCCAAGTTCAGTTCCACTCTTACACAGTTTGGCTTTCAGTGGAGTCCTCACGATTATGCCTTATTTACTCGACGAACTGACAAGGGTATGGTTCTTCTCTTGCTTTATGTTGATGACATGATCATCACTAGGGACGACTCCACTGGGATTTCTGACTTACAACAATATCTCAAAAGTCACTTTAAGATGAAGGACTTGAGTCACTTGAGCTACTTTCTTGATCTTAAAGTTACTTATATTTCTAATGGATACAATCTTTCACAAGCGAAATATGCCTCTGATTTTATCTCTCGCTCTTTGATTACTGATACTACTGTTGCATCCAATCCATTGGACACGAATGTCAAGCTGACTCCATCAGATGGTACACACTTCTTTCAGATCCTACCCTATATCGCCAGCTTGTAGGCAGTTTGGTTTATCTTATTGTTAGTCGTCCAGACATAGCTTACGCTGTTCATGTCGTCAGTCAATTCATGTCAGCTCCTCGTACTGCTCACTTCGCTGTTGTTCTCCGCATCCTTCGATATGTGAAAGACACTCTGTTTCATGGTCTCCATTTCTCTGACAACTCTCCATTGGTATTATATGGTTACTCAGATGCAGATTGGGCTGGTGATCGTACCGATCGACGTTCTACTACTGGTTATTGTTTCTTCTTGGGCAACTCATTAATCTTCTGACGAAGCAAGAAACAAACAGTCACATCTTTCTCTAACACAGAATCTGAGTATCGGGCTGTTGTTGATGCTACCTCTGAATTACTTTGGCTTCGTTGGTTACTTGAAGATATAGGGGTTACACATGCTTCTGCCACCATTCTGCATTATGGCAATCAAAGTGCAATCCAAATTGCGCACAATGATGTTTTTCATGAGAGAACAAAACATATTGAGAATGATTGTCACTTCGTCCGTCAGCACCTGGTTCGGGGCACTCTTCAACTTTCTTATGTTTCCTCCAATCAGACGGCTGATATCTTCACTAAAGCTCATCTTCCAAGTCGCTTTCATGCCTTAGTTGACAAACTCAAGTTGATTTCTACAAACCCATCTTGAGTTTGAGGGAGAGTGTTAACGAAACTAACAGTTAAGGAAACTAAATATTGTATTCAACAGTTAAGGAAACTAAATATTGTATTTAGCAGTTAAGGAAATTAGTATCTCGTGTAATTAGTAGGTTCCTTTTGTGGTTGCACTTTCCTTTTGTATTCTAGACCTGTGTGTATATATAGGTATCATGTACACAAGTTCAAAACACAATAAATTAAACATTATTCTCTTTATCAATTATCACTTATAATTCGGCAACTTACCAATAGCGCAAAGAGAATGAGCTTCCCTGTACCGATAAATGGTGAAGTAATCTCCAAGTTATGCTCTTGAATGAGTTGCAAAATTGCGATGAGAACCGAACCGATGAAAGCCGTTACAGCACATATAGAAATCGGGGCAGGAAACTCGGCTAGAATCGCAGCCTATACATTAACGCACAACAAAAACAACTGAGATAAGATAAGATATATAAGATAATGAATACGTATATATAATAAGATGTTAACAAATTAATTATCAACACAAACTTTCAATTAATTAAGCTTGATTAATCTGCGTCAATTAATGTTGTGACCTGGAGTACAACGAGTGATGAAAAAATAATGACGGCTGACATGAGGCATAAGGTGCCGATGATCTTGTCATTGTCAATGGCACTGGCTGCGTCTGTTGGAGAGGTGGAGATGGATTTAGAAGCAGAAGCGTGCAAGAAACTCATCAAAATGGCTCCAATTATGCATAGTAAAGTTCCTAAAATCTTGGTTCTGCTGTACCAACACTTGAGGTTTACCTTCTCAAACCTGCCGCAACACCAGTTATATTATGTTAAAGCACTTAATTAATTAATAGAGAAACGGTTAGATATATATCATATATTCTTTATTTCTTCATTTTAACGAGAAGAAGTTTTTTGCTTGCTGTAAAACTCTCTAGTTCAATATGCCACCAATCCTATATTCCTTGATAGGTTTCATCAATCGCTTAACATCCCAGGAAACTGTCGAAAGCTGGTTTCATCAATCGCTTAACATTTACCAGAATACCTCAAAATGATCGATTTCGGCTGGTTCGACCGAAAGCTGTCGAGCCTGTTCGATTTCGGCTTAGGGTTTCTCCTCTCCTTCTCACACAAACCGGCGCCTTGCGGTTCAGCGGCCTTCCTCTTCCTCGCTTCCTCTTCTACGTCAATGGAAAACGGGGAGGGACAACGAAGAAGAAGTCGCGCACCAATGGGCCTGGTTCGATTTCGAGCGGTCTCGCGAAGAAGATGACCAAAACAGGGAGTTCCTCGTCGATTGATTCAAATCGGTGATGTGTGTTGTTTGGTGTTGGTGTTAATGGGAGGGGTAAAGTGGTAATCTCCTCCACCACCCACTATGGATTAGCTATAAGATCTTACCACTTTAGGCGCCGTCAAATGGCGGCCAACAAGTGGGCACCATGCGAAGTGTATCATCATATCCATGTTCATTTGGTGGTGCCCCAACTTGGTTACTTTACCAAGTATAGCCAATATTTGTAAAGTTAACATTATGAAACTATTTTTTTATAATTTAATCTAAAAGGAACTATACGCAAATGTAAAACAATATTATAAATGTCATGCATCGGTTTAACTAAGTTTTGATGAGGAATCACTGGTTTTGCCTTTTGGTCCAAAAAAGAAAAAGAAAAGAACAATCGCTGTTAAGGATAAAGATGCATCAATATTTGTCAAAATTGTTGTGGGCCCACACGCCACTTAATCTTGAAAAATACTAGAATGACAACATGTATGTCACACCTAAAGTCACATCGACTCACATGAGCCGTTCATGCGCCCTGCGTGTTATGCACAAGAATTTGTGTATGTCCACATTATCTCGAGGTGCGTATGGACGGCTCTAAGGGTCGATGTGACATACTCATTGTCATTAATTCTAACACTTCTTTTAAATCTTTTATTGTATTTTCATTTTGATTAAATCTCAATTATTTCACGCAATATCATCTATATCTATACTCTATATAATGTCAATCATCTTTGTCATTCTATTAGTCCCACTACAAAAATGTACCAGAATAGCGACGGGCTTGGCGATGGGATAGCCCATCGCTATTTTTATTAGCAACGGATGTCAGAGATTAGCGATGGGAACCCGTCGCTAAACCCATTGCTACTACCTGTCGTTATTCTGACACGTGGATCTTGTCAACAAATATTTTCTGTCGCGTCACCCATATTAGCGACGGCTTCCCATAGCTAATCCTGTCGCCATTCGTGACACGTGGCCTTGTTCAAAGCCACGTCACACCCGTCTCTATTTGGGTATAATTTTTTTTTAAAAAAATAACCGTTTTGTTTTGAAAATAAATAATTATTAAATTAACTAAATTATTAAATTTAATAATTATATAATAATTATTAAATTAGTAAATGTGTAATAAAAACATTTAAATATTACTTTTAATAAATTAATAAATAATTTAATAAATATTAAATTGGTTTTGTTTATTTGAAAAACATTGTGGAACAATTTTAACTATTTTTTATTTTTAAAATTAATACCAAAATTTTTTTTGTTATAAAATATTATCAAAGATTGTAAAAAAATACAAAAGTATTTTCTTTGGTGAAAAAATAATTTTTTTGAAGGTTCGTCTCATAAATAAATATAAACGAATTAAATAAAACAATTAGAATGAATAAAAAACTAAATGAAATATATATAACAAAAAAGTACAAGTATATGTAAAATGTACAGTGAGATAAAAACACTACAAAATATGAAAAAAACCTATAAAGTCTAAAGTCTAAACAAGTTGAGAATTGTTTCTCAAGATGTTGATTGATTGCACTTTGTGTGATATTGTATGTTTCGAACGCAACTTTGATATGTACATCCTTACAGGAAATGAAAGAAATGAAGAATTACGATTGGATCAAATAAGACTACACAAATGACATAAAAACCATGTACTGTAACGTATTTATGTATAGCTTATGAAAGGAGCAACTTCGGACAATTTAACAACACATAAGCGTGTGCGGCACTACACTCATCATTCGTGAGATAACGCCTCTTTGATCTCCCAATGGCTCGATCTGGGTGGGTGAAGATTGAGAAGGTGTCATTAAAATTATGACTTGGGCCGACTCCACCATCATAATTGTGGGGCGGGTGATTGTGCAATGTGGAGACGTGTTCCTCAAAATAATATGAACAAAACGATGTTGCCTCTTCCACTAAATAAGCATTGCATATTGAGCCCTCAACCCTTGCCTTATTCCTAACATTATTTTTTAAATATTTCAAATACCTACATTTATAAAGTTAAACTAGCTAGACATACATTTCAATTGAATTGAATTGTGTACAATAAAAGTAGCAGGCAATAAGTATAGTTTATTACCTCTAGAACGGATATATCCACCGAAATTGTACTGGACCTGTAAGGATAGCCTCGTGCGTCAGATGGATAGTTAGATGCTCAATTGAATCGAAAAAAGTTGGAGGAAAGATTTTTTCTGACTTAAACAATATTTTAGGAATGTTTTCATGCAAAAGTCGTAGATTTACAACATTTAAATTTCTAGCTGTTAAATCTCTAAAGAAAATGATAAACTCACTGATTGCAATCCAAATGTCCTCCTCTAAGAGATCCTGAAATGCTATCGGCAGCAATCGTTGCATGAATACACGACAATCATGGCTTTTCATTCCAAACATCTTCGACTTCTTAGAGTCTACACAACGTCCGATATTAGATGCGTAACCATTAGGGAAGCGCAATTCCTTAATCCACTTGCACAACACTTGTTTTCTCTATTTGTCTAAGGCGTATCGTGTTTTTGGGTATTTCTTAGAGACTGGATCGTAATGTAGTTCTGGCCTATGAAAAACCTCTTTCAAATGATCCCTAGACTTCGCGTTATCTTTCGTCTTCCCTGGCACACTCATAATTGTGTTGAAAATATTGTCAAAAATATTTTTCTCGATGCGCATAACATCTAGATTGTGTCTTACAAGGTTCATCTTCCAATACGGTTAGTCTCACAATATGCTTCATTTTCTCCACCCATTATTCTTCGAGACTTCGTTATTTATAGCATCGGATCCCAATTCAGTAACCTTCATCAGACCTAATGCCTCAATTTCACGCAAGATATCTTCACCCGATTTATCGGCCACTGGCTTACTTGACACAATTCTATCTTTATGGAAACTAATTTGTCTTTTCTCTCCTTCAAATACCGCGAAAAGAAACGCCGGTGACAGTCAAACCAAGTCGATTTCCCGCCAAACCTCAATTGAAAGGCGTATGTATCATCCATACAATAAGGGCAAGCTGTCCTCCCGTGCGTGCTCCATCCCGAGTACATGCCGTAGGTTGGGAAGTCGCTCACAGTCCACATAAGTACGGCGCGCATTTGAAAGTTCATCTTAGTCGATACATCGTAAGTAGGCACTCCGACATACCACAAATCTTGCAATTCTTTCACCAACAGTTGGAGAAACACGTCGATTTTTTGTGACGCATTGGTCGGTCCAGGTACGATCACTGTTAAGAACATTACTTCTTTCTTCATACACATCAACGGAGGCAAGTTGTGCGGGGTTAAAATCACCGGCCACGAGGAGTACGGTTTGTCGGTCATTCTGAAAGGTTGGAACCCATCAGTGCATAACCCAAGTTGACCGTTACGAACCTCCGAGCTAAAGCTAGGGTTCATTTGATTGAAATGGTTCCATGCAATGGAATCAGAGCAATGATGCATATGGCCCTCATCTCTAATGTGTTCTGCGTGTCATCGCATGTGTTTCGCTGTAGCTTTCGATGCGAACAAACATTGTAAACGAGGGGCCAAGGGAAACTAAAGCATTGTCTTGTGCGGGCGTTTGTTGGAGTTAAGCCTAACTTCCCTGCAAAACTTGCAGGACGTAAGGTCGGAATCGGGTCCCCAATAAAGCATACATAACTGGGGACAATAATCGATTCGCTCATAAGGCAGACCCAACCAGTGCATTAAACCATAACATTTGTAAAAGATGTCTACTAAATAGTTGTCTTTGGGCAACATGTTTTTGCAGACCTGCAAGATTTCATCGAATGCTTGCTCCGAAATGTAGTGATTAGACTTTATCATCAACAAACGTGTCATTGCTAACAGTTTTGTCATCTTCTCGCAACTCGATCAAAGCGATTGATCCCCTGCGTCAATCATTTCGAATAAATTTTTGCTTCAGGGTTCGACTCCTCCTGACAGTTCCAATCGAAACTCAGCCCCGCGTGGTCGTGTATCATTTGATGATATGACGTCGGATATTTGTCCATCAGATCATCATCTTCATCATCCATATCGTTTAATAATTCTTCCTCCCCATGCTTGGTCCAACAATAATAATCGGGAATGAATTCTCAACTCACGAGATGAATCTCTATTGTGTTTACATCGTAGTATTTCTTGTTGCGACATTTTCGGCAAGGACATCGAATTTTCGCTTCATTGAGAAAAGTGGTGCAGTGTTGCATGGCAAATTTAATGAACTCCTTCACGTCAGCCATAAAACCCAATTCAGTGTAACCGCCATCAATGGTTGTACATCCAATCTTGAGACACAGACATCTCGAAATACCTAAACAACCCTACTTAATTCAACAGACCTACACACTAATAATTATATACATTTTAGTCGAATGTTAACCGTGATTAGTCGAGTTGGTTGCATTTGCACATACTTTGTGTCATATATGTTATACTATTTAGTGTATCTCATTATTTTTCAACAGCAACTTATTGTATTTGTTTGATTGTAAGACTTAGTGGAATCTAAGTCAAAGGGAAGACCTAGTTGAGACTAGGCACAAATCCTAGTTGCGGCTAGGTGGGAAGAACACAAATCCTAGTTGCGGCTAGGTGGGAAGAACACAAATCCTAGTTGCGGCTAGGTGGGAAGTCCTAATTGTAATTAGGCACTCTAGGCTTGTATGCTTAGGTTGTAACACTTATTTGTAATATAAGTGGGGGTTAAAAATCCTAACCTAGGGAGGTTAGGTAGTGGACGTAGATCGTTGGATCGAACCACTATAAATCGTGTGTCACTTTCCATCTCTTCCATTCCATTCACTTGCATAGCATATATATATTCATTGATAGTGTATGCATTATAGTTGCAATTTGCGCATAAAGTTTTAAAAGGGCAATAACTACTCTAACCCAATTCACCCCCTCTTGGGTGACCTTGAGAGATGAATCTCTATTGTGTTTACATCGTCGTATTTCTTGTTGCGACATTTTCGGCAAGGACATCGAATACATTTTAGTCGAATGTTAACCGTGATTAGTCGAGTTGGTTGCATTTGCACATACTTTGTGTCATATATGTTATACTATTTAGTTGAATGTTAACCGTAATTAGTCGAATTGGTAACAATATACTACTTGCGTAACATTATTATATATTATAGCTACCATAATTATGAAATTTAAGTGTTTTATTTTGTTTCAATTTATTTTGCCATAATGTTATTTGGCTTAATTATGTTTTTTTCATTATATATACGGTAAATTCTATGTTTTCTATTTATTAAGGTTTTAAAGTACATTAATATAATTGTACACATAGTATAAATTATGATAATTCTATCTCAATATATATAGTGTAATTATTAATTTTAAGTAGTTTTCTTTTACAAATATATAGTATAAGTTCTATATATAGTATAGTACGTATATCCATATAGTGTATATATATATCTAAAAAAATTACTAAATGTTACGTGTTTTATTGTTTCTATTTCTTTTGCTTAATTATGTTTCTTTTCAATATATATCTATATATAGTAAGCACAATTTTTTCATTAATTAAAGTTTTAAACTATATTAATATAATTGTACATATAGTATAAATTAATATATTCTTCTTTCGATATAATAATTATACATATAGTATAAATTATTAATCTTTAAATAGCTTTCTTTTACAAATATATAGTAGAAGTTCTATATATATAGTATAATTTGTACATCCATATTAAGTGCTTCAATTTGTTCTAAAATTTTTGGTTTAATTTAGTTTTTTTTTTCATTACATATAGTATAATTAAGTTATATATATTATATATTTTCTTCTATTAATTATATATTCCATAACTAATTTTAAAGTGCTTTAAACACAAACACACACACATTTAATATAATATATTACATTCGTCATTTATTTTTTGTCCTAATTGAAATGTAATTTGTGTATTTAATTTTTATCATTTAAATAAGATTTTATTAGTAAAATGTACATTACTCTATATGTATTATTTACCTTTTCACAACTAAATTATAACACATATTAAATCATGCCATATATAAATAAAAAAGTGCATATCTCAATACTAACAAATTATATTTTATTTTTCTCAAAAATCACAACAAGAATCATGCCGTATACCAAAATTATCCAAAATCACAAAATTCCAAAATCATAACAAAAATCATGCCATACACACAAATCAAAAATAATCACAACAAAAACTATATTAATTAAAATCATGCCATATATACATTTTATTTGTCACAAAAATTATAAATTCATACATATCAACATAAAAATATTCTAACATTTCAATCAAATTACCAACTTTATTTTTCACCAAAATATTTTATGAATAAATTTTTATTTCAAACAAACAAATTTATTTTTCAACAATTTTTTTATAAACTCAAAATACAAATGATTTTAAAATACATATATTATTTAAATTTATTTCACAAACTAAAATTCACATTAAAATAAAAATAAATAATATGTACCTAAATGCATTGCGGAATGCGGTACCGAAAGGGGCGTTGGTGGGGACGGTCGACGGACGAATGGCGAGGGTCCACGGATGGATGGAGAGGGTCCACGCCAGCGGTGGCGTAGTCACTGGAATCGAGGGCCGAGGGAGCCCGAATGCGGGAGAGATCAGGGATAGAGAGAGAGGGCAAGGAGAGGGATCAGGGAGAGAGAGGGGGCGGGGAGAGGGAGAGATAGAGCTAGCAGGGCACAAAGAGAGGAATGAAGAGCTCGAGAGGATGAAATGGGGGAGAAGAGGGAAAGCCCTCATTTTCCCCCAAATTTGGCGACGAGAATTAGGGCCGGCGAAGGCGACCACGTGGCAGGGCAACCTGTTTGCCCTGCCACGTGGCTGAATTTGGGCATGATTTTTCCAGCCCAATGATTAGTGACGGGGGCCGTCGCTAACCCCGTCGCTAATCCAGTCAACAGGTCAGCGGACTGCCCACTCGCTACTTCGTCGCCTTTTAGCGATGAGATAGCCCGTCGCTATGTCCCGTCGCTATTCTATTCATATTTTTGTAGTGTCCAAAACTTATCATAATTCCAAGAATGCCCTCAAATGCATTTTTTTAATTCACTCAAGACAACTTTAAAAAGTAAATAATAAGGGCATTTTTAGAAAATAATTAAACTTATTTTTAGTTAGTTTTCAAAACAGAAGTCTATCTTACTTTTCCTTATTTCACTCCACTTTTTTCTCAATCCAATCAAAACGTGGTTTCAAATTGTTCCAGTAAAAACTGTCTATTCAAAATATGTCTAATTAAACCGTCAATTCTCATTTCAATGCCGCACATTTAAAGCAGTTTTAATTTTTTTATGCCTCACCTGCACGGTTGACTAGTAAATAAAATGAGAAACAAATTCATATTTCATTATCCATTCTTTAATTCGTAAAGATTTTCTTAGAGACTCAAATGAAATTTGACTATTTATTTTGTATGATATATAATTTGGGGAAGGTTTTTCCTTTTGAAGATAAATATTTATCTTTTATTTCTTAATTTTTTTAGGAAAGTACAAAATATCTTTCATAACTCGGATGGATTGGCCAAATGGTAAGGGCCGGCGAAGGCGGGACTGCAAATTAGGCGCATGATCTCAAGTTCGATTCCCCACGATCACCAAACATCGGGCCACTGGTGGTCTATTTCCGCAATCTTAACTAGTCAGACAAAATGTCTGGATATCCATGGTTAATTAAAAAAAATCGTTCATTAATTTCATTATCAAGGGGATATACAACAATTTCTTCTTAGTTATAGGGTTGAGGAACTCCACTAGCTCTCGTTGAATTAGTAGAATCAAAATAAGAAGTGGTAAAATGGTTGAGACAGATATCAAAAAAATGATCAAACTAATTAAAGATAAACAAAAAAAACAATAAATTGAAGAAAAGGAAATTATAGGAGGAAAACGTATCTTCTTCTTTTTGTTGTTTTCTTTTCTAAATATCGAAACACAAAGCAAAAAAATTAAATATCTGTGCTATATATATATATATATATATGTATGCATGGATAATTAACTATATATATATATATATAATAGATAAATATATACCTAAAAATCCAGGACATAATGAAGATGAGCCCTGGAGAAAGGTTAGGCATAGCAGCAGCAACTGCAGGAGATGTCTTGTTTAGCCCAGTGAGGAGGAGCCATTGGCTCACTGTCACTCTGAACATGCACCAATTATGAACAATAATAAACCTTTAAAAATTTTTGCATTGGACATTAAACATTTAAAGTTCTTATATTTATATATATGTACATTACACGTACTTACCCCCCAAAAGAAATCAACACAAACTGACCCAGCAACTTCATGCCCAATTTGCTTGGCCACTTCTTCCTGCGCCCATGATCGATTTATATCAATACATACAAAAACTTAATTATACATATACACAAGTTATCCAAAAAAATAATAATTAATAATTATACATAATAACATTCAAACTAATTAATGTCTCACAGAACTTGATTAAACTAATTTTGTCATGAATGTATTTATAATCATGCTAGTTAATTCGTATACTGACCTTTCAAAAATAAAAGCGAGAGGAGAATAGAAGAGAAATGTAGCAAAGCTGCCATAGATGATGAGGACGTAGGGGCTGAGACCAAGGGCCATGACACGGCTAGTCAACACTCCATACACTGCAACCACCAATTGGATGCTCACAAGCCCAACCAACACTGCAAGTTCCCTCAGATACTCTGAGTTCATCATCATATATTTATTTCTCTCTTTCTTTTTAAGGTATACAGAGCAGTACGTGGCGCTGTATATATTTTCGGCACTGAAATTCAAGTGAGTACTGTTCCTCTATTTATATGTCATTGGAAGAATATTGCCGTACTACGATGCGATGACACACCTAAGTCACAACCAAAGTGACAACTAACGCTCACAATTAAGCAGCTGACCTCGGACTACTTTCATAGATGTCTCGAGATGCATCATGCGTGTACACGTATGATGGTAGCTACTGAGGCACTTATAAGTTTTGTCGAAGGGTGATTGTCGTCATTGTTGTTGTTATTATTATTAATCAGTCGATTTCCTACACTCTGCCCAAGAGTTATTAAAACTTTATGATAAAGTTAATAAATTAATTTACATAAATATATTATAATATTTTTTATAATTAAAGTTACAATTCAAAATAATCAACCCATATTTCTTAGAAAAAAATATACAATAGAGGGTTAAAAAAATATTTACTTATAAATCATTGAAGTAACCATTTATTAACAAAAAAAGAATTCAAATGAATTTAATTGTTATTTTAGTGCCCTAAACAGTATATATAAATAATGTTGCAGTAACCAAATTGATGGTGTAAGATTCGAAACAAATGCTTAATGCATTGATGAATGAATCATTAATTAGACCGTTGTTTAGTTGTTCAAAGTTGGATTTTTCATTTTTCAAACATATGGGGAGATGAATATATCTTAAAACAATAAATAACACAAATATATAAATATCTATTTTTCGTTTTTCAAAAATATGATGGGATGCATATATCTTAAAATAATAAATAACACAAATATATAAATATCTTAAAATAAAAAATAAAAAAATTGAGAAAATCCTAAAAATGAAATGGTGGAAGGAGAGAGCATCTGAAACTTTCTCTCTCATTCAACTCTTATATATATATATATATATATATAGACTACTCGACATCCCACGCTTCGCACGCGGACAAAGCTAAGTATCAAAATATTATATAAAAAACATTGAAAAAAAAATGTAAAAATAATTAGGGCTAATGATCAAAAATATCATAACCTTTACAAATTGTATCAATTATATCAGAACCTTTGAGATTTATCAAATATATCCTAACTTTTTGATTTACTATCAATTATATCATCAATCAGTCTGTCCATTTTTCTTTCATAATGTATGCCCACACATAGATGACGGAGTGGTAAAATTAGGGGAAGTAGGAGTTCCTAAGGTAAACCACTTTAGATACCTAGGATCAATCATACAAAATGATGATAACATTGAGAATGATGTCACACATAGAATTCAAGTTGGATGGAAGAAATGACGGAGTGCAACAAGGGTGATTTGTGATCGAAATGTTCCTACTAAGTTAAAAGGAAATTTTATAGGATCGCAATTAGGCCAGCTATGCTCTATGGAAGTGAATGTTGGGCGGTAAAGCAACAACAATTACTTAAAATGAACGTAGCAGAAATGAGGATGCTTAGGTGGATGTGTGGTAAAACTCGTAAAATATCAAAATTCATAGACAAGTAGAAGTAGCACCAATTGATACAAAGATTAGGGAAGGGCGGTTGCGGTGGTTTGGTCACCTGCAAAGACAGCCTACAAATGCCCTAACTAGAAAACTTGACTCAATAGAAACTGTAGAAATTCGACGAGGTAGGGGCAAACCAAAGTTAACATGGGATGCATTAATTAGGAGGGGTTTGAATGGTTTGAAAAGCTCACCATCAATTGCACTTAATCGAGCACAATAGAAAAGTTTGATCCATGTAGCCGACCCCAGTTAATTTGGGACTGAGGCTATGTTGTTGTTGTGATGTATGCCCACACATGATTCCCTTCAACTTAATTTACTCCTTTAAAGATTATTAATACATATGCATTAGAGGCTTAGAGCTCAATATTCACGATAAATTCATATTTATGTATATAATACACATATATAGTTGCATATACATGTCAACACCTGCATAATCTAAGGATATATTTCTTTTGTCAAATTAAACAACTATGAGTAACCTTCTAATAAGTTTTAGATGCCATTTTTATTATATATGCATATACGCATGATTTTCAACTTACATATTAGTGATCTATAAACTAATTAAATTTGAATTAGATTATTAATGTATATATCATTGATTTATAAATTATATTTTTTGTGAGTCCTCATACACTTAATTTATACATGATGCTTAAAAGATTTTGATATAAGTTGATCAATGTGGATAATCATGAAAATAAAGTTAGAAGATTATGTTGATTTCAAAGTAAAAATACATAAATTGATTGATGATAGAATTGATAGTAAATCAAAAGGTTATGATATATTTGGTAAATTTCAAAAATTAGGATATAATTGAGACAACTTATAAATGTTAAGATATTTTTGATCATTTGGCCAAATAATTATTATGTAATCTCTGATATGAACTCAAAGTCGTTCCTTTTAAGTCCTTTAATAATTAATAACAAAACAATATTTGCAAACACTAGGAATATTTTTAAATCTAGACAAAAAATAAAATATTTATAATATTACATAGAAATAACTGAGTTTGAACTCATAACCACGTACTCCTAAATTTAATACCATACCATTGGGCCACTCAACTAATTATGATATCATCATGCCACATGTCACGTTGTGAGAGTTTCCCATACGCCACATGTCGTGTTGTGATAGCTTCTTACAGAAACAATTTCGAAAAAAAAAACTAAAAAAATAAAAAAATTTACTTGTATAACAATTAAAAATATAACCTAACAAAATATGTATAGCTTAATTTCTTTTTAAATAATTTAATATATCATGTACGTAGTATGTAGTAGTATCTAGTAAATAGAAAATTTCGAAAATAAAAATTTAAAAACCAAAAAAATTATTTGTATAACAATTAAAAACATAACCTAAAAAATATCAAAAAAAAAGAAAATTAGAAAATTAAAATTTTAAAACCAAAAATCATATTTGTATTGGAATTAAAAACATAACCTAAAAATAGCAAAAAAAAGGAAAATTAGAAAACTAAAATTTTAAAATCAAAAATCCTTTTTGTATAGCAATTAAAAACATAACCTAAAAAATAGCAAAAAAAATATATTCGAAAATTAAAATTTTAAAACCAAAAACCCTATTTGTATAACAATTAAAAACATAACCTAAAAAATAGCAAAACAACAAAAATTAAAAAATTAAAATTTAAAAACCAAAAAACCTATTTGTATAACAATTAAAAACATAACCTAAAAATAGAAAAAAAAACAGAAATTAAAAATTATGAAAAAAAAACTTAAAAACCAAAAAATCATATTTGTATAACAATTTAAAACATAACTTAAAAAATAGCAAAAAAAAGAAAGAAAATGAAAATAGAAATTATTCTTTAATTAATGATGTCACCAAGAAACATTCAAAATCTTGTTTCGCGTTTTACCATCCTACCCCTCATTTAAGTGCGAGAAAGATCAATGGCTTGTGTTTTTTATTTTTTTTGTTATAAATATTAATTATGACATCATCATGTCACGTGTCATGTTAGGAGAGCTTCTTAAAAGCCATGTGTCACGTTGTGAGACCTTCTCACAAAGTTCATTTACATATATAAATTATTATTATTATTATTATTATTATTATTATTATTATTATTATTATTATTATTATGCTTATGCTTTTTTTTTTCCTTAGTTTTCTCTTCTTTTTTTTTTTGAAGTAAAAGTAACTTTCAAAGGGCTTTTGTCCATTTTCTTAAAGGATATATAAACAAAAAATGGTAGGGTTAATGACAATTAATAGCATTTATTGTTTTCGTCTCATGTTTACAAGGTCTGTATATTCCGAGATGCAGGCATATGGTGGGCCATGCATCGAATGGTATAAAATTTTGTTCATAATGGTACTGTACATATCCAAGTGATGCACGATAGGGACAAGGGGCAGACTATGTGCACCCGACGTACCTCTATGGGTAAGCCACATAAAAATCTTCAAACTCTTTCCAAATTTGCCCTCAATTGAAATGAACTGATTACCCTTATAAACTCCCAAAATGACTCTCATGCTATTCATCTCTTTCATGATTGTGCACCCTATAAGAGCGCACGCTCGTCTTCAACGATCCCCTCCGACCACCAGCGAACACCAATGACGTAAAGTATGTGGCTTCTGAAAAATAAAATAAAAATGATGTGTCATATCATATACTGATGATGTCGCGTCGCCATTTAATGTGAAATATTCTCTTTAGATACGTATGGCATTTGCAAACCATTTTGTTTGATGATAGTTCGGGAGTAGTTCTCCGAAGAATATGTGCACTGTATACTCGTTTTGTAACTACTGGGCTAGTTCGCCCTACTTAAAAAAATAAAAATAAAAAAATAAAAAAATAAAAAAATAAAAAATAAAATAAAATAAAATAAAAATCAGTCTCTTCCTTCCCAAATATCTATCACGATTTGACTTCCACAAAGTTAAGATATTAAATAATTGAATAATTGATTTAGGGGCTTGTTATATGCCCACACTTAATGCCCTTACCCACACCAAAATTTTAAAATTTGACATATTTACTCTTACCCCAAATAGAAACACACTTCAAAAAAAAAAAAAAAACACGTCCACATACACACACCACCGCCACTTCTGCCCTCTATTGCCATCGTCGCCTCCACTGCTGCTCCACCACCACCATCGCCTCCACCGTTGCCCTCCACCATCGTCGTCGCCCCCACGCCACCTCTAGCATCCCAAACCACCGCCCTAGCTCAACCTTAAATCCTTCATAACTTCAGTCTCTCCATTCAATAACCTCACCACCTCTGCCTCGCCCCATCTCCAACCGCCACACCTGCCACCCGCCCTATCCATTATTCATCTCTATCATCGTGTTCGACCACTCATGACCAAACAAAATGTCCATGTTCGGTTCGAGAGCCGAACATATACACATATGTTCAGTTTGGGTGGCCGAACAAGGCCGTCGTGTTCAGCCCCAGTGGCCAAACGTAGTGAACCTTCCAAATTTAAACAAGATCTGACCAAAATCTAGATTTGGAGAGAGAATGAAAAAAGATGAGGAGGGGGATCAAGGGGGAGACTGGAGGAAGGAGAGTGGAGGGAGGGTGGCGGCAGATAGCTTGGACAATGTAGGTAGTGGTGGAGGAGGGCGGCGGCGACGTCGGCAGTGGTGAAGGAGGATGGGGATGTGACGACAGAGGGCGACACAACGACACATAGCAAAGGGTAGACAACAGTGGTACTAGTGTGTGTTGGGTTGAAGAAGTGGTGTGTGTTGGGAAGAAGGGTAATTATGTCAAAATCATAAAAATGGTGTGTGTAAGGGCATTATGTGTGTGCGTTTAGCAAGCCCCTTGATTTATTAAAAAAATTCACAATGAGATCGAATTGCCTTCCCTTAAAGACTTTGGTTATTGTGGACAAAAATGATAAAAGCTAGGATTAATTGTTGGTTAGAATTAGAAATGAAGCAATTAATATTTTATTGAGACACATTTATTGGAACAAAAAAGTCACAAAATGTGACAAATACTTAGAAACGTAGGGAGTATTAGTCTTTAATCTATGTCAAATTAATGTAGTCTTACAAATTTATTATCTTCTTAAATTAATTCTAAATAGGTATTTTGTGGACTATGTTATTATGGGCCATGTGTTTGGTTATGAAAAGTGGGAGAGGAGTAGTTGCAACTTCCATTGTTTGGTTAGAAACTTCAGTCAACTTCTCTAAGTGGAGGTGTCAACTCCTTTCTAAAGGAAAATGATTTTTCGACATATTTTATTATTATTATTATTATTATTATTATTATTATTATTATTATTATTATTATTATTATTATTATTATTATTATTAGAGGCAAAATAGGGAAACTCATTTAATTAACGGAAATCAAATCGTACATTGGAAGAGATTATTCAAGGAATAATATCTTTCCATATGCATGATTCAGTTACATTTTCATCTATTGCTAACTGTGCTAGAGTGTGTGTAACACTATTACATTCGATCTAGAGTGTGTGTAACACTATTACATTCGATCCTTAGGTATAAAAGTAAATTGATCTCCCTAAGTGGCACTCTAATATCCAAAATCTCGTTAATCAAAAGCCCAAATGGCCCAACACATTGTTCGTTGAGTGCTTTGAGACAACATTTACATGATTGTGTAGATTTTGTAGTACCACTATCTTGATTAGGGTGATACTCAGCCTGAAACACTAATTAAGCCCCGGTAAATCGGTTGAACTTAACCCATGCCAGAAGCATTCATTCGGTACTTGATAAATACAACATGTATATCTCGAAAACCAAAATAAAACAAAGATAAATGTAACGAAAATCAAATATTTTTCTTTGGGAATACAATATATATAAAACCAGAATAAATTTCGGTTACAAACCTTTCCCATCCCTGTTTATACAAAACAACAATTCAATAACAATATAAATTACAGAAAAAGTCTAACACGTCACAGAGAAAAGAACTAGAGCCTAATCATTCTCACTTCTCACCTTAACACACCGACCAAGGTACATGAAAATGTTAATTGGGCTGAGCACTCCAACTTGCTCAGTAAGTAAGGATTCACAAATAAACCAACAATCTACATAATAATCAAGAACAGAAGCAACAACAACATGATCCAATCATAGCTAAGAAGTGATTCAAGAACAATATAATAAATATATAAGCAAATGCAAGATCATTCAATATTGAGCTAACATACTCTGATTTGTTTTGATCTATAAAACTATGGTCGATTACCCATCAGCTACAGTGACATTATAGTCAGAACAACTTATTAACCAATATAATGTCTAAACAATTTATCACAATCCAAATGGTTCTATCCTAACCCCTCTTAGTGAATAAATGGAACTGTACCAACTATCTAGCTGAGTAGGATATATAAAGAAGCCGGGATTTACACCTTTAACTTATAATACCTAAGTCTCAACTCTAGGAGTATATTCGAAATCCATTCCATACACCGTTTTCGTTTAAAATTATTAAAACATCACTGTGTATAGCTCCCGTCTCAGTGCATAGTTTATGTTACCTAAATATAACTAGAGACATGGCAAGATTGATAAATACATGAGTCCATACTTACCTCGGTCGCGTTTCCTAACTTTTCTTGTCTTTCTGACCTTTTCGATCTCCTACTGATTCACACCAGATAAATCTATAAATTAACCAAGTCACAGTGTTAGCTACAGTCCAAAAGGATTACGTGTGACTCACACAAACCTCCTAAAGATTTTGGTGAAGTCTCGAAAAACCTTACTACTCAATCTCCATTTTTCATTTTCTTTTTAATTTTGAACTCACAGTGCTATGGGTGGCGTCATTGTCTTGGGATGCATGGCGACGAGCCCAATTGTAAGCCCCTAACGACGGTGTCGTGAAGGGCACCGTAGTTGGAAACCACTAAAAGAGGCTTCAACCTTCTGCCTTTCTACAATGATTGCCACCCCTTCGAGGTTTCAAAGACAATTGTGAATGCCATTTTTGGGGTCTTACATCGACTTTCGAGTCATCGATAATAGTATAGACATTCAATTCATGAGTTTATAGCATTTCGTATCTTTCCTTAGCTAAGAATATCAAGGATCAACTCAAAGTTCAGAGAAAAGAAGAATAAACTCACTATTAAAGCTGATTTTAATTTCTCCAAGCTCTAACTAGCTTAGATCTCTCCATTTTCCTAGCTTCAATTTCTGACCTTTCTAAGTTTTTCTTCTCTCACATAATCATTTCTCTCCTTTCTAGGGTAGACCCAAGTTTTTGAGTTGTCTTGGGTTATAGCTATACTACTAATTTTCATTTTTTGTCTAATGAAAATGGTTTTTTAATGCGCTTTGGGCATTAATATAAATGCACTAAGTGGATCTATGCTACACGATCTACCTTGTGTGCACCTTGAGGTGCATCATGGAATGAGGAACCACTCCGTACGCCTATCTCAGTGCCTAAAGTAGGTCCATGTAGCAAACTTGAAATAAAGTCTAATATGGCCAAATCATAACTAATATAATGAGTGAGACCATATTACACCCTTAACTCTTGCACTTGCTATTTATACAGACCTCAAAAACACAATAAAGGAAATAAAATGTCACGACTTGAATTTCTAATATGAGTTTAATTCCTTAATCAGGATCATTGACCCATGACGTGGGACCTGCATTGACTGAGGTGAGAGGGCTGAGGTATATGTTAGATCTGTTGTGATGTATGCCTAGTATATTGTATATATGTAGACTACTTAGTCCCTCTTACCGATGTATAAGTGTCGAGACGTGAGTGGGGACGTGCCTCGAGATGCGTACCAACATGGGACCGAGGTAGAGAATGATGTGGTAAGTTCATTTTAAACTTAGTGTAGCTTATATAGTTGAAATAATCTTGCTATAGCTGACTATATATTAAATGTACATAAGTTAGTAATTTAAAACAATAGCCATATAATGATTCTCGAGATACGTGTTGACATATCTAGAAACTAATTGAGTTTGGCATTGGCGTTAGTTGGATGAAGTTAGTGGAAAGTAAATGGGAAATGTTTTAAGTTATAGATCATTAGATTAGTCTCGAGATACGTATGTACATTAACATAAATGGCTATAATTCAATCCTATCTTAATATATATAAGATTGAATAGATAAATTCATGCAACCAAACCATTTCATTTGCATAATTTAGGAATTAAGAAATCTTCTTGGAGAAGAAGAACAAGAGGAGATCAGCAACCAAGGAAGGATTAGTGTAGGAGTTGATCAAGCTAGATGTTCATCAACTAGGTAATTTTCCTACACTAGTAACTTAGCTTAATTTGGTGAATTCATGAATTATATGATGTGTGGCTATTTTTACGATGTTAATTGGTGTCTTGGGTCTCTGGAGGTGTAAAAGAGAGTTCCCAAGGTGTTGGGGTAGCCTATGTGTAGAGAGAACTCATAATTCTAAGTGTAGAATTCTCGGTTTTCCTGTACATAATGCACTAGGTGTGATCAAGTAGCATGCTAATTTCATATAGCGCGTTAGAGAAACTTGGTAGCGCACTAATCAGATTATTAGCACGCTAGGCAGGCAATCTAGCGTGTTAAGCGCTTTAACAACCCAAAAATCTGAATTTCTTAACTTAAACTTAAACACTATAAACAAGTCTAATACCCTAACTAAAAGTCTAAACACACTCAAAACATGTTAAATGATATCAGGAACCTAGAGAAGAGTCTCAGGGGTTCAGATACGAGTTTTGAGGTGTCGGGAGGGAAGAATAGCTAGGAAATTTATGTAGATTGTAAGTAAACTGATTGAGATATTTATTTATATTTTATTCCTATTTTTTCATTCAATTCTAGTCATTTGGACTGATTTGCCTATTGTACTCTAAATACCATGACTTGTTCTTTCTCTCATTTCATGAGTTTGCTATCATGGTATTGATTATTGATTAAATAGCTTCATTGACTCTAAATCATGTGCTATGTCATTCGTGATTGTTGATACACTTAGTCAAATGAAATAGCATGTTATTAGGTAGTGGTTTACGGTATTGTATATTCCATTTGCTTTATGCATTGAATATGCAATCTTATTGTCAGATTCCAAAACCATGTCATTTCTTGAAATATGAAAAATAGTTGTTGTATCTAGGACCATGATATGATAGAGGTGGCGCGACACATGGGGCCATTTGATTTCCGAGATGATCGGGATCTCTCCACTATCTTGCGCAACACACGGGGTATGAGACCTGGGGTTGTTGGCGAACATTTATTACAGGTGACTGGCACTTGTGAAAAATTATAGAGGCGTGGAGCTCAGCTCCGAACTTTAATAGGGATTTAGAGCTCAGCTCCATCCTTATATAGTGGAAAAGGCATTGGTGATAGGACTCCCACTCGACTGGCCCTATGCCATTACTACTTAGCAGAATGTCAGTTTTATTTTTTTAATTGAAGTATCTCATAGCATGATTCTTTTGCAGCATAGTTGCTATTGTTATGCTTTCAAATACTTGTTGTATATTTGGGAATGTGAACAAATGTATCTCAGTATTACTTTCTACTTTCCTGTACTCACCGTCCTTTTTTTTCTAACAGTGGGTGCAAATCCATCGAGTAACAGACCAGGCAAGGAGAAGATCGACGACTACCTCTGAGCCAGTGGAGTGCTACTACACCGAGTTTTATAGGTTTATGGTTTGTTGTATGACTTATATATATGTCTTCCATATACTTTTGGGGTTGTATATATTATGCGTTGAGAGATAATACCTTGATCAGATACATGATGATATATTATCGCCATTTCATTATATATATGCATGTGATCTTTATTTCCCGATTTTCCACAATTCTAGCTATCATGTTAAAAGCTTCCGCTAATGTATTAAGACTTTCACTGAATGATTTTTAAGTTTATAAAAATTTAATTAACTCTGATTTATTAATTGAAATAAGATAATAAAACTCTAATTTGAATAGTTAAATTGTAAGTAGAATGGTTTGGAAAAAGACTAACTAATTCCTTGTTTAGTCCTATATGGTGAGATTAGGGCTAAATGACGGGATTAGGCTGAGCGGTGCCCTAATTTGAGAAGGGGTCGTCATATAAAACAATAGATATAGAAAACTAAGTACTTTAATCCAAATAATTATTAAGAGAAAATCTCAAATTAAAGAAGAACATATAACAATACTTCTAGAAATGCAAAGAAAAGTTAACTGGCCAATCACTAAATTCAAATATTAAGACTCAGGTGGTTTAAAAAAAGTATACAAAGTAATTTAATTTTAAAAAACTCTAAAATTATATCTCTAATTGACAAAAGAAATGAAAAGGTTAGTAGAGAAAAATAGGCTTACCTACTTTTCACACTTTGTTGTTGTGGTCTTTGGATACACATTGAAACATGGACGTACACATGTGATGTAAAAATCAAAAGGCTATAAAAATCAAATATCAAAAATAAGTCAACAAATCTTTTTCTATTTAGTTGGGTCAGGCTAGTCTAAGATGCTTTGGGCTAACACCTAAGTCTGCCACATGTCGATAAAAAATCAAAAGTTTTTCCCATGTTCTCATGGAATGAGAGACTACCTTTACACGTGATATTCCTAAGATAGCTTGACCTACAACCTAGGTTTAGCTAACCTTTTGGGTCCACCACTGCTCTTTTCCTCCTTGTTATGATCATTCACTTTGCTTTTTGTTAGTGTCATTATCTATTTTGTTGTTATTAGTTGTTTTTAAGTAAATTACTCTGCTATGGTGTATTTCATGTGCTCATGAAACCAACCATAAATCGATCAAATATTTGATATTTGAATACGTTTTGGAACTTATACTCGAATAAGTTTAAGTCAATTTATTATAGATAAGGATAAGGCAGTTGCAATAAGAAGGCGATACACAATTTCAATAGGATCTCAGAATCGATCAGTTACGGATTTGAACTTTTCTATGTCAACAGAAGATGTGCCGATAACGGAGCAGATGATCCAAGACACATTTACTAAGTGAACAGCGTGATGAATCGTAACGACCCAAAAAAATTTAACTCGTGCCACGTGCCATTTTAGGGTCGTATGTGGGACCCACTTGTAGTGATGTAAATTTAATCGACACAAAATAGGGTCAAGTTAAGGTTTAGACGCGGTGTTTCCGTGTTTCGAAGTACAATGGTATTTTCGTCAATTTTTGGTGAAAATGGGGTATTTTTTGGGGTTTAATTCAGACACAAAATCGATGAGATAATTATAAAAATAAATAAATAAATAAAGTGGCAAAAGAGAGTGGAATAGATAAGAGAGAGAGAGGGGAGAGGAGAGGAGAGAGAGAGAAAGAGAAAGAGAGAGGAGAGAGAGAGAGGGACGACAGAGAAAGGGGGAGCCGAGAGAGAGAGAGAGAGAGAGAGAGAGCTTGTGAGGTGAAGGGAGCTCCAACGAGGAGTAGCGGCTCCAGCGAGACTGGAGGCCGCGGACGGCGGCTAGCGGCGACGCGAAGGCGCGAACGACCAGCAGCAGCGCGGACGGCGGCCCGTGAGCGATGTGGAGGCCGCAGACGGCAGTTCCAGCTCATAGGCGACGGCTCCCGGTGCAGCTCCGAGCCAACGAGGATACCGACACGCAGGGGAGCTTGCGCACGAGTGGCAGCGGCTAGGCGTGGTGGCGCGATGACAGCGACGACGGTGAGTGACACCACTGGCAAGGTCGGCGAGCCTCCAACAGCGGGTGGTGGACGACCTGCAGCGGCGGACCAGGTGGTGGCGCGGCTGTGGGGGATGATTACGAGCGGCGGTGCAGCTGTGGGCAACGACGGATGGCTGGATGGCGGCGCGGCTCCAGCAGTGACGCCGGCGAGGAGCATTGACGTCGGCGAGGAGGAAAGACACCGGCGAGGAGGTGCGATAGCGGCAGCGGCAACGGCGCGGTGAACGATTTGGAACAACGGCGCGGTGGCGCGTTGCCGGACTGATCGATCCTCGACGAGCACAACAATTGTGGACAAGGAGGCGTGACTTCGACGAAGTTCGACAGCGCGATGGATTGCTCGCGAAGAAGACGAAAGGCGTAGATTTTGGAGTTGAGACCTCCATTGAAGGCCATGGTAAGGTTCTAAACCACATTGATTTCAACTACAAGGCTAATTGATAAATCTTGTAGTTAGTTCCGATATGGTTTACTTCAAGTGGTTTGGTTTTTATTTGAATGACTTAAGTAACTTAATTGAGAACAAATATGAGCCCTAAATGGTATAAATGGATACCAGGGACTTAGGAGACTATAGTCGAGTATCGAGCGCGTATCTCGAGGCATGAGCGGGACATTTTGGAGAGACATTTGCGATTTTTTGAGGTAAGTAAACCCACGAGAAAGTCAGCTTAGAATTTACTTATTTTCATTGTAAATTATTTATTTCACATTACCGTTCGCCAGTTCAGTTTTCATGTTTACTATATTCCCTCGTGTGTCTGCTTACTATATTCCCGCGTGTGTTTATGTATGGTCCAAGGGACGGTGTGACCCCTTTCCGGCTCTCTAGTTGATGATGATCCGATTGTTGCTACGGTGTTGGTCATACCTTAGACTACGCGTGAGATTTCTCTTAGCGAGTCGATGATCTCGAGAGTGAGTTGACGTGAGGCTCACATCCGCCACATATTTCCTCTCCTTTGAGGCGTTGGGCGGAAGTCTACCTTCCCACCAGGAGAGATCCTCATTTCGACAGTGAAGAGGGGGTGTGGATTTCCTCACCTCCAGGGCCTTCTCGGTTTAGTATTTACACCTCAGGGCTCGACAGTTGTACACCACACTCGCGTTCCATATTCTTGATTATCTCACGACTTATATTCATGCTTTACATTCCTGTTCATTTACTTTATATGCATGAATTGTAGCCGTTTTCTCAGATTTCTTATGAATACTAACTGAATTTCTCTGGCATTTACTCACTGGAACTTGTCATTGTTTATTGGTGGCAAGTTGCAGATCCTGCGACGAGCCGGGGGAAGGTGGTGATTGGCGACTACCTCTGATTTGGAGTGCCTCCACTAGCTTACTCATAGGTGTTTGTATTTACATATACAAACTTTTTGGGATCATTTTGGGAGACGTTTTCACCTGATACATGTATATTGACACCTATTATACATTTTTGTCGCCTTAACTAATATACATGGTATCCATTTGCTGGGTTTCCATCCCATAGGTAGTTAATTAATGCATAACTTATTTACATTAATTATATGCATGTTATTAAGACTTCCGCCATTAAAAATAACCTGAAAAGAATTAAAACAAACAAATTAAGTTGTAAAACTTCTTAACTTAGCATATTTCGATAGAATATTAATCTTTTAAAACAACGAAATTTACTAAGTCAGATTACAAGACGGATAGTTTGCGGGCCGTCATAGACAGGTGTGCAGGTGACATAGCATGGCTTGGTGACGTGTCCGGCGACGTGGCGGTGTCCGGTTTGCCTCAGAATTTGGGGCCGTCACAGTTGGTATCAGAGCCTAGGTTCAGGCGAACCTAGGGGAAAGTTTAATACAACCGAATAAACTTAACAACGAACATTAGATGTGGAAACCCGAAGATCCTAACTTAGAACTTGGTTTTGGAACATGAACTCTGGATGTATCAGAGTGTTGGGTTTTGGCGTTCATACGTAGTGAAAAATTCAAAACAATTATGAAAAACCTCAACATGATCGAAAATAAGTTCTATTAAACTAGATCTATAATACTAAACCTTTCCTTAATCCATGATTTCCTTATTTGATTGTTTGATTTCCAAGATGTTAAAGTGCACATTCTCTATTAGAAATCCATCCATGAACAGTGATCACAATTTGGGGTGCTAGCCCCAATATAGATAGAAGATGTTTTTCTTTTCTCTCCCAAAATCCAGAGAACTCAAAATTTGCAAAAACAAAAATCTTATTTCGTTTTAGGGTTTCACCCTCTATTTATATGTGTAGATAAGTCCTTATTTAAAATTCTATTCGTAAAACAACAATTATATTTAGGCATTTTAAGAAAATTACACATACGCCCCTGCTAATAAGTTATCATATAAAAAATCTTAATGATTTTTATGTCATGAATTTTATCATATAAAATTCATTACTCTGGACCAATTGAAATTGCACAAAGCCATTCTTTGTGTGTAACCCAATAGGTTCATACAACGTTGGCAGTGAATCAAAATCATTTTGGTATACACGTCATAACCGGTATCTAACAAAGCATCATGACTAACCAAGTAGCATGAATATCAAAAATATCATATCCCTTAGTCGTGCGATATCCTTTGATTAAACATAAGGCATGGAAAGTCACCATTAATGTTCAATCGTACAAGTCTCAATCTTTAGCTAAACTGAAAACATCCAAGTGACACTAATCATATCAACTCACATGGACTTAGCCATTATCAATCTATCATATCGAGGGATCCACTGATATCTCTCTCGATACGAGAGTGACAAATTCTATCTTGATTACACACCTTCACATATTATTCACATGGTAACCAATCATAATCTTTATAATCGTCCGGTAAAAAAACCACGTTTGATTGAGTCAAATTACCATGCTCTTAATATTGAAGTTTATGGTAATCTCAAGTCGAATGACTAAATGATATATCTATAATGAGTAACACCTATAACTCAATCCATGTGGTGTTCTCATAGCGGGTCGGTTCAGTACCTTGTTCCCTAATAAGTATTCATGATCTCGATTCGTATCCCTATACGCATGATCACACATGACCATCAATCAAGATTCACACTAGTCTTAATTCATTATAGTTCCCAGTATAATGACCAAATAGGGAAATTTCGGATATTTCAACAAATACCCATGGATCTTACTATAAGGTAAACATGCAATTACTTATAATAAAATAGCAAATGAAAACCTCAATCTTATTAACTAAAATTATAAGATAAACAATGTTTGTAGATTGACCTAGGGCACATGCCTTAACATAGAGTTTTTATCTGACTATGCAAGATTATTTGCATCATGGCCATTTATGTGTCCTTCGAATCCACTCCAATGAAGTCCTCTGCCGACTGCTCTGTGGTCTGGTTTGTATGCACATTATACGCGAAAATTTGCATTTCTTCTAAGTGCCTTTAGTTTTCTGCCTGTGCTCATCTTCTCTCTGTGGTATCTCTTCTTTGTGTGGCGTTTCTCTCTCGTGTTTCTTCTCTGAGTCAACATACCTCGGTTCTTTCTTGATTTTCTCAATAAAATCGTCAATGATGGTCTTGTCTAGGAATACGTTGAACTCTACTCCTCTCATCGGAACTCATTCTTTCTTGCAGAACTCAGTAATCATCAAGGGAAAAGGCGTTACTTCATTTTTTTTTTGGTGGTCAAGACATTCCTAATCGATTCATAGATTATCTTGTCAACATCAATATACCTAATCCCTTGGACTATGTTGTATAGGAGAGCTACCCTATAGTTCACTATGTAGTAGTGTTGTAAACTAGGCTGTAGGCTCGCGTTCAAGAAAAAGCTCCATGCTTTGATTGTTTTCCTAAAATATTTGGTTTGTATGTGTTTTGGTTACCCGTCCAAGTCAAAATGGAAACCATCCCTTGGAATATCTTTCAAACCATTCCTAATGGTCTCGTGGGGAAATCCGTGTCTATACGAGTATTCGGGTTTAAGGTACTCGTTAATTTGCCTCCAATGGTCTCCCTCGGACTATGGCTACTTTATTATTCTCATCTCTGTGCCCATTGGGATAAAATTCCCTTACTAATATGGCACAGCCCATCTCTTTGAGGAGCTCGCATCGTTATAGGCATAGTAATCCCTAGTTAATAACCCCCAGTTCCTCTCTCTTATTATGGTTAGGATGCTAGGCCCATACTTAACTTCGTTTTTGATGTTGAAACCCCTTTCCGATATAATCTTTCTATTCTTGCTAATGTCGCTCTCCATCCTAGCAATGGTTTTAGCATTGATGATGTTATAGGGATGGAAATAAATGGTGGGTGTCTCCTCAATCTTTTCCTCTCTCTCCAAATTAGTCAAAACTTAAGGTGGAGAAGATTCTCTAGATGCTCTAATTAGGGGGCTATTCACTTAAATCCCCATTGGCCTAATTGGTTTGGGTGGAGCTTTGAATTTTTGTTTAGGTTTTTCTATCATTCGTGCCTTTCACTTCTCCTCTTTAGTGCTTATACCTTTCCCTCCTCCAGCCATTGTTTCAACTTTTCAAAAATAACAAGTTCAAAACTAAATAACCCCATAAATAATAGAAACATCATTGTCAGAAATAGTTCGATAAAATTCAAGACTTTATTTGAAAAGGAGAAATCATTTTGGAAAGCTAGTTTGAAACTCACAGTAAATTTAAAATAATGTTGGCATCGAAGTAATAAGTAAAACATACACTTGAAAATCGATTTTCCAAATATTGTGAAGCAATTAGGTGAAAATTGCAGTATTTTCGAAAATATAGCAACTTAAATTGAAATAAAATCATAACAAACCTCCAAACACATTATAGACTTGCCTTTGTAAACCTTTTGCAATAATATGTAAATATAGATATTTTTTTGAAATTGATGAATGTGTAAATCAATTATCATTGTGATCATCATACCTAGTCTATTGGAATCAATAAAACAATTTGTGTAATACAATCAAATAAATTCCAACAAAACACTTTCGAAAAATATTGAAAAATTTGTGAACATTCCCAAGTAAAAAATTGTAAAGTAAAGAGCTAGGGTTGATGTAATTACCTTTTTGTGAGTGAATATCTCAAGATTGAAGCTATTGAATTCCTCTAGACCGTCCTGTCAAGCTCTAGTTAAAAATTCCTAAAACCCTAGTTTGGCTTAACACCTCCAAAATTGTGATTTTTGTTTTGAATGAGACTAGGTTAAGGTGGGAATCACTTAAATACCATGTGATTAAGCTTAGAATCGTTGAATTTAGGCAAGAAATTTGGATTTTTGTGAAGTGGTGCTATGGTTTGTAAGTGTAAAAGGTGTTGTGTGTGTGTGGCAATTTTAGGTTTAGGGTTTCAAAAACAAAAAATCGTGTCCAGTGATTCTTGTTTGAGTGGAAACACTGGGAATTGCTGTGTAAATCGGTGGAATATGTCTAACAATTTTCACCGATTTTGTCAGCGATTCCCCTGTGTGGGTGAATCGCTAGACCCTAATTTTGTACTAATTTTCTTGTGTAATTCTACTGATTTAGCCAGTGATTCATAGTGTTAATATGAATTGCTTGGAATCACTAGTCAATTTTAACTGTTTTCGCAATTTATCTTGTAATTAAATTATTCATCATTCATAAAAAAACTCATATTAAGGTAGAATTGACTAAAAATACAAAATTTTGAGTGAGACATATAACTAACTAAATACTTTTATTAATTAAATAAATAGATAAATAAATAAGCAAGTAAATAATGTGGCTTGAATATTGGACATATAAGCAAAAAAAAACTCGATCACTCCCCCTCAATTGAAATCACATGGGAGCTTAAATTCTAAGAATATTTTCAATACAAGAGTCAAAAAGTAAGAGAATTAAAATATACTAAACTAAACTAAACTAAATTCCTAATAAACATAAATAAACATGAAATAAACATAAAATATGGGCTACCTCCCATAGAACATTTTTGTTTATTGTCGTTGGCTCGAGTTAACATTTTTAGAATTAGTTTGGATTTTTAAACTTGAATATTTTTCCATTCTAGTGCCCTTCTAGAAAGTAAGTGCTCAGCCATTAATTTTTGAAGTAATTGTGTTATTCAGAATATCCATAATAACTTGAGTAGTGGCTAAGAAAGGTCGTCCTAATATTAGAGGATGATCTTCATTGATAAAGTGTGGCATGACTAAAAAGTCTGTGGGTATGGTGTTATTGTCCACATGAACTGGCACATCCATGACCACTCCTATTGGTTGAATTGAAGTTCCATCAATCATTCTGAAGCAAGTGAATTTGACTCCATTGAGTATGTAGAAAGAAGTGTATGGGCATGAGATTTGCATTAGAGTTCATATCACATTGAGCTTTTGTAGTACCAAGCCCATTTGATTTTAATGTTTAGGTGTATACCTCCTATATCATCAAGCTTCACAGGATTCAAGTCCGACTTTTTCTTTTTCTTATTGTACTTGGATCTTAATACTTCCGTCTTGTTAATGATTTTTTCATTCTCCGGTTGCTTAACTCTCCATTCTTGAGTTACTTTCTTTCTTTCGAAGTGTCTTCAACTGTATCGTTCCTTTAAATCCCTTTATAAATTTTCATTGTTACTGCATTAATTGCTTAAATTTCAGTATTGAAATTATCATTATAGTTTAAGTCTAAAAAGTCATTATCATATATTTCATTGTCAAATAATTCATCATATTCATCATAAGTGTCATAGTTATGTTCATTATTAATCTAAAATTTAACAATATTATCTTCAAACTCCATAGACATTGTTCCTTCTTAAATATCTAACTTAGTTCTTGCCATCTTTAAAAAAGGTCAACCTAATAGTATAGGAAAAGGATTGGGTGATGTTGAATCTCCCATTTCCATGACATAAATATCAGCTGGAAATACTAAATCGTGAACTTGTATTAGGATGTCTTCCAATAATCGATACGATTTAATAATGGTATTGTTTGCTAAAGTAAGGTTCATAGGCGTAGGAGTTAATGATCTTATTTTCAATGATTCATAAAGCTCAAGTGACATAACGTTAATTGATACTCCGAGATCACACATAGCAAATTCAGTAGAAGAATTGCCTATTGTGATTAGTATGACAAACATTCCTGGGTCGGAACATTTCTCTGGCATTCTCGTTAAAGATGGAATCTTTTGTTCTAAGTTTTTATTAATTTTTAATCTCTTAAATGGTTCAGATATGTCTTCGTTAAGTTCTTCCTCCCTATCATTTGCTAATCATAATGGAACGATAGAATTAGAATGCATATCTTCATTCAACTCATAAGTATCGTTTGATTTGTCTTGATTAATCAATTCAAAATCTAGTGGAGATTTTTTGTAGGCTTCCACTTTGGCTAAATACCATGAGTATAGTCTTCAGGAAAAATGTATATATTTTAATTGCTCGGCCATCCATTCCAATCTTGTGCTTATTTTTTCAATACAAAAGGAAAAGTTTTAAGTTTGACTTGTTCTAACATGCGGTCTTTAGGTTTCAACCCATTGACTTTGTATTGGTATTCTTTTATAAATTTTTGTGGGTTTTCATTGTCCTTTACATAAGTTAGGTAGAGCACTAATGAATCTAGATCTAAGTTCAAATTTGCGAAATCCCTCAGGATAGAAGCAATGACATTTTGATTAGCTTTCCTAAAAGTAAGTTATCTATTATCATTATTGTTATTAATATTAAAGTTACTATTGGTTTCCATTGTGGTAGGTTGGTGTCCTCTACATTGTTGTTGTTAACTTAAATTATGATTAAATGTTTTATCTACCTCAGGACCAAATGATCTCATGGAATTAGAGCGACGAAGTGGATAAACCATACAACGTCTAAAACTCATAAGAAATTGTATTTAAATCCCGGGCAACAACGCTTAAAATTGACATGCATCGGGTGATGCGCGCCGAATGCGTTAATAAAATAAAGTTCGTAAACAAACTATTTTGTAGAATAGTGGCAAAGGGTCGATCCCACAGAGATTGGTAGTCTTTCTAAGGTTAAAAACAATAAATAGAAATCGGGGGTTTTGAAATAAATTAATTTAACTAACTAAACTAAAATAAACTAAATAAATAAAATAATAAGAATAACTTTCAAAACAATTAATGGATACCTAAGTAACACCTAGGTCTACGGTTCCACAAATTAAGATCAAGATTCAATGGCATATCATGGTCTTCAATCCTTCCCTAAAAGTTATTAATTTAAGTTCTCCTAGATTAGGTATAGAAAATCGACATCCGATCGACATCGGCTAGAAATTCATAATTCCCCTAATCTCGATAGCCAGAACGTCTGCCACTAACTACTTCCCTAATTAATGCATAACCCTAGACATCCGCCAATCGAGTTTAACACATTAACCGCAATAATTTGGTTCCGTGGGAATACTAATCTTAAATAACCGAATCGCGTCCGCTTCTGATTTAACATAGATTCAATTGTTGCACACTCAAGAACCGAAAGGGTTTTACAGCAAATGGGTGAGTGTTCGTCACTTTATTGGTCCAAAAGTACAATTACACAGATACTATCGGTCCAAATAACTATAGATTGTCCACCTAAAAGCATGCACTGGCCACATACATACCCTAGATTTAAACCATATTCCTTAAAATCAACAACAATGAAATAGGAGAAATTAAATCAAATTAAATAATAAAAATCATAGATCTTACAAGTTATGCCATGAATCAAGAATCTCGACTTGTTTCCCCTCCGACATAGGCAAGGATTTAATTAGCCGCAACTACGTCGTCTAATAAATATATAAGTCGATTCTTCAAATAATATCAAAGTCGATATTCAAAAAACATAAAACCTAAGTTCCTAATATAAAAAACCACTAAAAATTGGTCCGTGGAGGTGAGAGAAACAAATTTTAGGGTTGGTCTCGTGACTCGTGCGCCGAGGAGGATCCGAGGACTGCTGGTCGTTCAATTTAGAAGTCAGGACACGTGTCAACAACCCATTGGTGGAGTTTCTTTTAGGTGCTGACGTGGCACGTTCTTGTTGGATGAAGAACTACTACATGACGTGGTGGACAAGGGAGAGCGCAACACGTGGCAACAAGAGATGAAAAGAAGAATCGGACACATCGTGCAAAAATTTGGGAGAGTGCACCAGCTCAGATCTTGAGGATGAGCTGATGGCAGCTGAGGCGAGGAGAGAATTGTTGGTTGTCAGGACTAGCTAGACCAAAAAAGAAGCGACGCGTGGCAGGCTGGACGAATGAAGCCAGGACGCGTTTGTGTGATGAAGAGATGCACGAGCTGTGCGTCAATACGGGAGTCCTCACTGCACACATCTCGAAGCTTGATCAATGGCTGTTGCTTCACAGTGGCTTTAACGCGTCCGGTTTCTGCGCTGTCCATTACCACACTCACTATGGAGCGTGTCTCGAGGCAGATCCTCTGGTAGCTTATCACTACATATAAATATTCCATCTTGAGTATTTTTCCTCTCGGATTCAACCGCGCACTCCGTTTCACCTGAAAACGACCAATAAATATAATTAAATATATATTTTAGTGACTTTCTATATTCAATACATTAAAATAGACTACTAAAAACCTATAAATAACAACTTATCAAATACCCTCAAACTTAAGACTTTGCACGTCCTGAGTAAATGTGTAGATAACAACACAAATTAAATTAGATTCCTAATATAAATATGCAGTGACTCAACTAATCCTATACCCGATTATAAATTCATGAAGTCCCTTTGATTTACATAATCACCAAATTAACAAGCAACTCAAGAAATTTTAGAGTTATGATATGTCAAGACTCGCAACCCAAACACAATTAAGATCATACTTTAAAGACATAGACTCGGTCAAAACAAAGGTCGTCAACTACTCGCGAATTTTCTTGGTCTATACATTCAAGCACGCAAGTTTAAAATCTCACTTCATTTAGTGAAAACACTCGAGCTAAATCTTTTTATTTGAGGAGTTTTCACAACTTCCGCCTTTATTTAACTTTTTTTTTATTCTTTTTTTTAAACAAATACGGTCCCTGCTCCATTTCCTATGGACCGATTTTCTCATTTTTTTCCACCACAAGTTTCCCTGCTCCATTTCCTATGGAAACCTGTGGGACTATCTATATTAACAAAAAACTCTTGTTAGCCCTTCTCACTTTCACTATAATCAAGCGAATTCCCCAATGTGGGTTCAAATATTATCACTTGCACAAGTTTGAGCGTCTACCCATTTTTGTTATCTAGCACAAAGCTTAACCATCAACTAAGTCCCTAATCATGAAATCATAAAAATGCTAGGCTACGGCTTGATTGAGCGTTTCTCCTAGTTTTCCTTAAGTTTCAAGTCAAAAATGCAACTGTAATTTACTCATCCACAACCAAAGGCATGAACAAAGTTTCGGGTGACTCTAAATAACTAAAAATAAATAAAAACTATACTAAATACATGCATGAAAGTGTATCAACTACTAATAAAATGAGAAAGAAATATGAAGGGACAAGAAATGAAAGAAATGGAAGAAATGATATAAACACCACCATTACCATCCGATAACCGCATATAATCGCATATATAAATTATTAAACGATCTCACCTGCGGTCTTTCGTAAAGAATCCATCCAAACTCAATCCACAACCCTAAAATAACCCCAAACTTATTCTGAACCTTGTCCTCAAGGTTCAAAACAAGTCAAAGAATCCATCCATTAAAAAGAAAAAGAATAATGGTGAAGAAGAACATGGATAAATAAATAAGAAGATGATACAAATGCATGCATAAATGAAAGCCTCTAAAAATTAGTGAACGCACGAAATCTCTCATGTCTAGGTGACTAAGGAAATTATGAAAGAACAATCATAACATGAACAAGAACTACTAAACATAGGAAATAACTCAAATAATTCTTATTAAATCTTGCGAGCCGAAATTCTATCAACTAAGGGTGAAATCAATAAGATGATGGAATGAAGTGTAGGGTTTTGGATCTACTCAAAGACCCGCCACTAATGTAGCGACTTAAGTTGGATGTGTCCGAACCAAGTCTCAAAACACCTAAAATCCTATAAACATGTTAATTCCAAAAAGATGCTCAAATTATGCTAAAAAAATGTAATCCAAAGTCAAACCTAGCAAAACCCAGGGGTTCTCCAATTTATTAAAATAAAAAAATAAAAAATAATAATGAAAATAATAAATAAATAAATAAAACACCAAAGAAATAAAACCAATCCTTGGGAACGGCACCAAAAATTGACGCGTGCTGAACGCGTCAATAAAATAAAGTTCCTAAACCAACTATTTTGTAGAATAGTGGCAAATGGTCAATCCCACAGAGATTGGCAGTTTTTCTAAGGTTAAAAACAATAAATATAAATCGGGGGTTTTAAAATAAATTTATTTAACTAACTAAACTAAAATAAACTAAATAAATAAAATAATAAGAATAACTTTCAAAACAATTAATGGATACCTAAGTAACACCTAGGTCTACGGTTCCACAAACCAGGATCAAGATTCAATGACATATCATGGTCTTCAATCCTTCCCTAAATGTTATTAATTTAAGTTCTCCTATATTAGGTATAGAAAATCGACATCCGCAAGAAATTCCTCATTTCTCTAATCTCGATAGCCAGGACGTCCGCCACTAACTACTTCCCAAATAATGCATAACCCTAGACATCCGCCAATATGGTTTAACAAACTAACTGCAATAATTTGGTTCAGTGGAAATACTAATCCTAAATAATCAAATCGCGTCCACTTCCGATTTAACTTAGATTCAATTGTTTCACACTTAAGAACCAAATGGGTTTTATGGCAAACGGAAGAGTTTTCATCACTTTATTGATCCAATAGTACAATTGCACAGATATTATCGGTCCAAATAACTATAGATTGTCCACCTAAAAACATGCACTGGCCACATACATACCCTAGATCTAAACCATATTCCTTAAAATCAACAATAATGAAATAGGAGAAATTAAATCGAATTAAATAATAAAAATCATAGATCTCACAAGTTATGCCATGAATCAAGAATCCCGACTTATTTCTCCTCTGACCTAGGCAAGGATTTCATTAGCCGAAACTATGACATCTAAAAAAATATATAAATCGATTCTTCAAATAATATCAAAGTCAATGTTCAAATAATATAAAACCTAAGTTCTTAATATATAAAACCCATAAAAATCGGTTCCTGGAGGTGGGAGAAACTAATTTTGGAGGTTGGTCTCGTGATTCGTGCACCGAGGAGGATCCGAGGACTGCTGGTCGTTCAATTTAGAAGTTAGGACACGTATCGACTTCCCATTGGTGGAGTTTCATTGAAAGCTGACGTGGCACGTTCTGGTTGGATGAAGAGCTGCTACATGACGTGGTGGACAAGGGAGAGCATGATACGTGGCAGCAAGGGAGGCGGAGAAGAATCGCATACATCATGTGAAAATTTGGGAGAGTGCACCAGCATAGATCCCGAGGACCAGCTGATGGCAGCTGTGGCGAGGAGAGAATTGTTGGTTATGAGGATGAGCTAGACCAATGGAGAAGCGACGCGTAGCAGGCTGGGCGAATGAAGCGAGGACCCGTTGGTGTGATGAGGAGACGCACGAGCTGTGTATCAATATTGGAGTCCTCACTGTATGTATCTCGAAGCTTGATAAATGTCCGTTGTTGCATAGTGGCATAAACTCGTTCGGTTTCTGCGTCACTTAACCTGTTGTCCATTACCACACTCACTATGGAACGTGTGTCTCGAGGCAGATCCTCTGGTAGCTGATCACTACATATAAATACTCCATTTTGAGTATTTTTTTGCCCCAGATTCAATCGCGTACTCCGTTTCACCTGAAAATGACCAATAAATATGATTTAATATATATTTTAGAGACTTTCTATATTAAATACATTAAAATAGACTACTAAAAACCTATAAATACCGACTTATCATCGAGCGTGTACAATAATTTCTCCTTTTATATTATACTTTAAATATTTTGTAGTAATGAAAAGTGGGAATTGTCTCCACAGGCATTAATCAAACTTCTCTAGGATAAAGGACTTTTAAAGGTGTTTATTTTTATTTTTTACTTGTTATTTTAACTTTCTTAATAATAATAATTAAACTAACTAACAATTTACTATAATATAATAATACTTAACTTAACTAATTATATTAACTTAGCTAGCTTATCTTAACTAACACTATCCAAATTCATAATCAATCAAAAAGATTCAATTGAACATCATATTTAAATCTCAAATTCACCTAGGACATCTAACCGGTGTTTGCCTTTCAAACAATCCTAGTTACTACTTCAAATAGATAATGAATCCAAATATCACAATACACATTCAAGACTATGCATCTAATACAAAGATCATGATCAAAATCAATAGATAATAACCTATTAAATCAGTGAATCAAAGAATACGACTTGTTTAAAGCATTAAACACATAATCATCTCATCATAACTATTTGCAAAATGGATCTAGCTCTCGTTTGTACTTTGTTTAGATTGATTAACTACTCACTCATACTCATAAATAACATTACAATAATGTAAATAAAAGACATAGATAAATGCCTTTGAATTAAATGCTTCAAATCTTCTCAAAAAGTAAAGAATATTAAAGTAAATAACTAAAACAATAAAGAATGGCTCCTAGAGCAATGGAATATTGATCTAAGTACCCAAGAACAACTAATTTCAAAACCCTAGGCTTGTATTTATAGTATCATAAGTAGTAAATATCTTAAACCAACTCAAACAACTCATAGTCATCTTAAATTCACAAATCTTTTCCGACCGATTCACAATGATTTGTATAAGATAGGAATCGCTGGAAAAATCCATAAATTGGAGCTAATTGGTTTCACCATTTTGATCAGTGATTCAGGAAGTCATGTGAATCATTGGGAATCGCTAGTTCAATTCTCAAGTTCTTCTTTGCTTCTTTAATGATGTTTTTTGCATACTCTTTCCACTAGATTAATGCCTTCCTAATCTTCCATTTTTGTTCATTTCTTTATATTCTCTATTTATTACCTGAAATATAAAAAATAAGAGAAAACCCCGTGTAATATAGTCGTTACATATAAAATTGTCTTAAAATGAACTATAAAACATCTCTAATTATTGACTTGTCAAACGTTGAAATATGGATTTCGAAAATGAATAAATAAAAAAATAAAGCTGCAGTATATAAAAAATATTTCCAACGATCGTTCATAACTCTCTCAACTCACTCATTTACTCCATGATCTCCATGTGTCTGTTTTCCTTCTGATTTCTCCCTACAAAAAAGTAGAGCTTCGCAAGACGCTCAGTTTAAGCAAAGTTTGCATAGTGGGAAAAATAGATTCGGCTCAAAATTTGCTAAATTCCCAATTCTTGACATTCCTTTAATTGGATCTGATTTCTCGGGATTTTTTTTATTTCTCTTATAGGGGTTTGATGAGAATTGGTAGAAATTATTGTGAATTTATGTATTGGGTTAGTTTGCGTGAATTTGGAATAAATTCCACCGACATTAGTTAAGGTTTTAGTGAATTGAATTGATACAATTTTGTTGAGAATTGTGTTGAAGTTGTTTTTATTGTTGAACTTGATTTAAGATTTTTGATGAATTAATTATTAGTTTTTATCCAAATTGACTCTATGACTTGTGGAAATATTATTAAGTGGTTTTCTAGTATTTGGTGTCAAGATTTGAGGATTCAATTGCAAAAATATTGATTTTAGAGAAGTTTTGTTGGTTAAAAATTAATAAAGTTTGCCTTATCATAATGCTTTATTTGAAAATTCATAACTTCTCTATTTGTGATCCGATTCGAGTGTTCTTGGAGTCTATGAAAAGTAGGAAGTGAGTTCCACAACTTCCTCTGTAGTAAATATTACAAATATTAAGGTCTTCAGGTTAAAAAGTTACCTCAAATTAGCTAGTTGAAAGCTAATTGAAATTGTTATAAATTATTATTTTTAGAAATAGCTCTCGAGTGTACTTTGGTTGCAATTTTTGTAAGGTTTCATGATTTGGTTCCACTTGAACCTTAACCCTTAGTATAATTATATATGTAACGAGGCTATTAGAGCCACTTTCAAGGTGATCTGACACTCTGCGACCCCAAAAACTTAGTTCAAATTTGGTTGACTGTAAGTAAACCTTACAATCACCTCTATTATTTGTTGATTTATCTTTATATTTGCACTTGTAATTTAGTTTGCATTGCATTTTGCATTTTGATTGGTCATGCATTCTTGTCATACCAGACGATGGCTTGTTAGTGCTTCGGTCCACTGGTAGGACTCAGGACTAGGCACCTTAACCAGTTGGACTACAACAGGCGATACCAAAGGCATGCAAGATTTTCGGGGAGCATGCATTCGAACTCATATCACTGTTTTAGGTTCACTTTTGGATTGACCAGCCTATTAGTGAGCTTTATGTTACGGCTCGTTTTATTAACGCCGTTATTCATCTCGTAATTTCAAACATGGACGCCAGCTCAAATCCACGTGGACGCCGCGGGTAGCTAGGACACACGTCGACCTAAGTACACTAGTTAATTGTGTGTTGGATTGCTTATTCACGATGCATTTCATCAATTTATTTGTTAATGCATCGCATGTGTGTATGTTGAATAGCGATATTTTGCGAGGTTTTATGATGGGTAGTTGCCTCGAAGTGCGTGTCAACTAGGGTATTGAGAGGCGAAGTACATGTACACTAGAAAAAAACTCAACAAACTTACATAAATATGACTAAGTTATTTAATTGAAATGGGTAATGTAACCACAGGCTAACTATATTAAAATTTAAATAATAGACTATGGTGCGTCTCGAAATGCGTGTCGAGACGCGAGGCATCGAGTACTAAGTAGCCGAAGGTTAGTGGGACCATAAGTTGGTTAAATTGGTCAATAGAAACACTAATCATATTATTTTGTAAGGCTTAATATAAGATGAATTAATTAAATAAATACTAAGCCTATGGTTGAACTAAATAATGATGACCATAGATGGGCATGTAGATGATCAAAATGGGAGAAACAAGGAAGGGAGTGTGCTATTGGAGTTAACAATGGAGTCATCTTGTGGTATGGGATAGCTTGTCTATGAATCACAAGATATTCTCGAAATACGTACGCACACTTGATCTTAATCAAATATATATATATATATATATATATATATATATATATATATATGACATTAGTGGATTGTTGATTCAAACCACTCACACAATCCATGCAAATCCAGAGAAAACCTAAGGAAGAGAGGGATTACAAGCTGGAAATTCAACAAATTAGGGACCAAATCAAGAGATCAAACCAAGGTAATCATCATCTTCATCTCTTCCACTTTCCAATGAACCCATTTTTTATTGAATTTAGTGAATTCTGGTTTGATGATTAAACCTCTGATTTTTGGCGAAAACTTGATGAATTACATGTTATTAGCTCATTTTCATAGAGAATTTACAAATGGTTTGACTAGAATAAGTGTTTTTGATGAAATTGGAAAGTTGGGTAAATGCATGAATTTGGAGAATTTGGGAAATTTTAAGGTTATGGAATGTTTTAATGGTTGTTTTGAAGCTAGATATATGTGGAAAACATGTTAGATCAGGTAAAGTAGCCAATGGAGAGGAGAAAGACAAAATTCTCAACTGGAGAATTCTGTCCCAGAGGACGGATAGCGCGCTACCTGGAACGGTTAGCGCGCTAATCGTTATGGGTTTGCAACTGTTCTTCGTCCCGAAGAACAGTAGCGCACTACATAAATCCTTAGTGTGCTACCATTAACTAGCGTGCTATGTATACCCTTTAGCACGCTAACGACAGATTAAATATGGATTTAAAAGGCTGTTTTAGTAATTTTCCACTTAATACATGTCTAAACACTAAGTAATAACCTAAACCTATAAAACTTGGACTTCAGGGACTTGGGGGACTGTAGCTCGGTATTGGGAGCTTGTCGGGTTGGATACGGTAGTTCGGGGAGGTCGGAGAGCGGTAAAACCTTACTGAAAAACTCTGAGTATTTGATTATGTTTCTATTTCATTTCCATTATTTTCTTGTTGTTTCTACTACTCTATTACGTTACTTGGACGTAGGTTGAGATTATTCCCCTGAATTTTCCTAGTTGTATGTTCAGATGCACTCGACTGTAACACGTACGACTCGGCCCTCAGTTTATGGTAACCTGAGCTTGCCTTTGGTGCGCGTGTCGGTGACTCGGCAGATTTGGCCAGCGCCGCTAGGGACCAAGTGTCAAGCTAGTTGGGCGCGACCACTGGTGGGAACTTGGTGACCCGAAGTACAGTATAGTCCATCTGGAGCGAGCATACACATTTGTTAGCTTATCTATTATCTATTCTTGCGAGGAGCCATTTGCAGTTGCCTGTTTATATTCTGCATGTTTACTCGACAATATATCTTGCATTTATTTTACTTTATTATACAAAGGCTTATAGGGGTTCCTTGGGATTTTACTTACTGTACTCGTCCTCTGTCTTGTTGTGATGATTGAGTGTAGAACCTAGTACCAGTAGGGGCAAGGGGATCTTAGGCGACTACATCTGATTGCCCGCCGTCGAGGACCTACTAGTACATGTTTTATTTTAATATTTTATATTATTTTAGGTATTTAGGGATTTAAGATGACACAATATATGTATATATACCTTGTTTATGGTACCATCACTTATATAAAGAGTACTTTTTCGGGTTTTTCACAGTAGGATTTGCTCTTATTAATAATGTTTACCATACTAAATTACGTACCAAATGTATCAATTAAGGCTTCCGCTGATATATGTGTTAACTTATAAGATACAACCCACTAGCATGGTTAGGCATTAGAATAAACTTTTAAATACTTAAGGAGAATAAGTTATGCAAATACTGATAATCCACTAACAAATTTGATAAAACACACTTGGACACGAATTCTGAGACAAGAGGTGGACGGGCAGGCGGCGGACACGTGTAGTTGGGCCCACCTAGCATGGAGTACACGGAGACACATCACCCCGGGCACATTGAACTAGAACAGAAGAATTCAGGTTATTATATATATTTGTTGACTTATTTGGAAATGCAATTACTTGTCTCCATATATCAGACTAAGAATTGCATCAGTACATGACAGGTTAATGTAGGAATTTACTTGCCTGACATCCTCGAGTTGTTTTTGATGATATCAGTATACGATGTAGCAATAAGGAAAGAATAAGTGCAGAAATATTTTTAGTGATTTTCTTTGACTTTTTTTCTTATCGTATATTTTTTTATAAAGTATTATGTTTTGGGATTCTTGAGTTGAGAGATTGTGGTTTGGTTGTGAAACTGTTATGAAAAGTTTATGATGCAATTTTGGAGAATTTTGAGACAGTTTATGATTCACTTTGATGTAAATATGGATTGTGGAGCTGTTATGGCTGTAAATATGTTTTGAGGTTGAAACTTATGAACTTGATGCGAGTTTGATCTCTTAATTCATTTTGATATTATATTGTGAATTATTTTGGAGATGCGATTCCTTCTATGCCTTCGTCCAAAGCTACTTTTATTAAGTTTTCAACCTTGACATCTTACTTTTAGGGGAGACTATCAAAATTTGTGTAAAATAGGGAAATCCTAATAGAATAATTTCTTAAAATTGCTTCACAATTTGAGTTTAAGAGCTTGAATATTACTTGAGGATTGTTCCATATCTTGAGGACTTAAGATAATTGAAATTGTTAATAGTTTCGATGAAGCATGAATATGATGACATGACAACAATTTCTTTATTTGGTTGGATAGTCTTCGATGCATGTGTCGACACCAAAATTAGGAAACAAATAATTAATTGGGTGTGAGTTAAGTTTGATCGGTTAATATAGTAATTTCTTTTATATATGTAAACAGTAAATATTTTATTTAGATTTCAATTAGCTAGAATTAGGAAATAACGTTTAACGTTTTTATATTAGTTAGAAATTAGAAATTAGAAAGGTTTTTTTAACTTATTTTACGTGCAATGTGATCTTTTAGAATAAGGTATCTTTATTTTTTTTTTCATTAGGTAAAAGCCTATAAAAAGCTACATTATTTAATAGTTACACGTCTACAATGTGAAGAATTCATGTGTGCATGGAGTTCTTATTTTCCATGAGTCTTTGGAGCATTAGATTTGATCTTTCTTCTTTTAATTTTTTTTAATTTTTAATTTGCATAGAAATCATTCAATTGGTGTGGAGAATTAGATTAGGAAAGAAGTTTTTGTTTCCTTTTACGTGATGTACAACCACTACTAATTAAACCTAATCGAATATATGCGAATAAAATCCCAATTAACGCATCAAAGATCTTTCAAATCGATTAATCGAAATAAGTAAAACCCTAATTTTCTACAAAAAAACACTACTCTTTATTAATCATCAGAATCAATTCCCTAAGTATTAGGTAATGTAGCCTTTTATCGGCTTGTACCTAATGAAAAAATAAAAGATACTTTATTCAAAAAAATCACGTTGCAAATTAAATAAGTAAAAAAAAACCTTTCTAATTTCTAATTCCTAACTAATATAAAAACGTTAAACATTATTCCTAATCCTAGCTAACCGATATCCAAATAAAATATTTATTGTTTACATATATAAACGAAAATGCTATATTAACCGACCAAACTTAACTAACATGCCTAATTAATTATTTGTTTCCAAATTTTAGTGTTGACACATGCATCGAAGACTCTAACACCCCAAATTTCTAAAATTATAATTTAACCTAGTGACGGGGTACTTGGGTAAATGTATACGACATTGGTTTAATGATGTGAATAATGTGTGTACACTGTACTATATACTATTTAGTTGATTTAGGTGTGAAATTAAGCTTAAATTAGGGAAATAGATTTGAGTAAAAGGTAATGGCAATAACACACAAATAAAGGGCATTCTTGTAAAAACATAAAAAGGATGGACTCATTTGGGAACAAGAGATTGTCCTAGAATAAAAAAAGACATGATGAGATAAAGGGCTAGGATTTGGTCACCAAACCTTAAATCTCAAGAGGGCCCTATATATACAAGTTATATGGGTTGTAACCACTTTGTTCCTAACTTAACAAACAAAAGAGGGAACTAAGGTTAGTAGTAGAAGTTAAAGAGATGAAGCTTAGAAGCTAGGAAAAAGAGTACATGAAGCTATACAAGCTTGAGAATCACTCAACCTAGGTAAGAACCCTAACCTAACTTCTTTAACTTGAACAAAATGGTTTAGAAACATTAACAATTTATGGTTCGAGATGGTGTGGGTTTTCTTGGATTGTATTTTCGTTTTAGGATTACACCACTCCACCTTGTCACTGATTTTTGGAAGAAAATCATGTTTTTGAGTCGTCTTTGATGATTTTGTGGCTATTTCAGAATTGGTCTAGTTTTATAACAAAACTTTTGATTCTTGACTTCTTTTTGTACAATCTCTTTTGAAATGGTTATTGATGGTTATTGGTTGATGGACCACTTGATATTGGACCGTTTTTTATGTATTTGAAGTCCCAAATGGTTTGGAATTTGGTCGGAAGCCAGGAAGAGGGAAACAAGAAAATTCAGGACCCCCTGATGTTGACGTCGTCTCGGCACCATGTATACTGATAATTGATTATTTAGACTTGTATATAACATTAGTTTAGTATTATATTTGGTATAAATATCTCGAAATGAGCTAAAATTCATGGTATTTATATATTTCACGTATATAAGGTATAAAGTGAAATCACACCCAAGAGGAGGGTGAATTGGTTATACCGAGAGGTTATCGCCTTTTAAAAACTTTCAATGAACAACAATGCTTAATGCATACACGATTAATACGTATAAGTGCAATGCAATGGTGAAAGAGGTAGAAGAGATGGAAAATAGACACACGATTTATAGTGGTTAGATCAAACCGATCTACATTCATTACCTAACCTCCCCGGTTAAGATTTTCAAACCCCTACTTATATTAATGTTAAGTGTTACAACCTAAGCGTACAAGCCTAGAATGGATAATCACAAACTAGGACTTCCCACCTAACCTTAAATATGTCTTCCTTGACTTAGATCTCACTAAATCTTACAATCAGTCACTTACAAGAAATAAATAAATATAATGAAAATCAACTTTACGAAGTAAAGTGACAATAAGTTCAACTGGTAGCAAGCCACCAAGAGCTTAACAACTCTGATGCATGAAAGTATGAATATGATTAAGATATGGAAATATATCACTGATGTTGCACCAATCTCAACCAAGAAATCGATCAAACCAAATCGATGAGAATAAATATGGTTTCAAATTCGATGAACAAGTAGTTTGATAAAAATCAAGTTTAACCCTTAACTCTTGCTCAAATCAGTCCTAGGGTTTATAAAATCAAGTTTAAGTGCAAAACCCAAGAAAAATGTGGTCAAGAACACAACAAATAATTTCCACACACAAAGCACAACAAAAGATGTAGATTAAACATAATAAAGCTAGGAAATCAAACTTTCTTAAAACCCTAAATGAGTGAGAGTCAAATTAGTTTTGGAAAAGTGGTTGCAAGCCTTAGAACACCTCAATTACACCAGTTTGGAGGCTGAATTGGTAGCCTTTAAAGACTCGAAGTGGGTGAACATAAAAATCAAGAATATTTCATGTGAAAACTTGGACACTTATGAGTTTTTGAGCTTAAGAGGACAAAAGAATGCTTTAAGTAGTTCGTTAATGGCTTCCAAGCCTATTTAATAGTTTATGGTCGTTATCTTCATCCAAGGGCCTAAAATTAATCATTGATTCAAATTAAAGCAAAATTTGTATGCTTTTTATAAAAAGATGTCAAGAGGATGATTAGCACACTAGGTGCATTAGTAGTGTGCTAAGTGCAAGTAGCGCACTAACCATTAGGGACTAGAGACTAATTAACTTCTGGTCTCTAGTTAGCAACTCGTTAACACACCTACGACTCAACTAAACCACTGGGTGCACATTAAACATGTTTAGTATGAGTTATTAGACCTATTTGGACCGCCTGGATGATTTCGCAAATCCTAAAAATCGAAAATTCTGATTTCATGAAACATGTAGGGGCTATTATGCAAATGTTTTACTTACATTTCAAAAACCATTCAAATTAAGTTTGATGCTATCAAAACCAACCACAACAGTTTTTCAAAATCCAAAGCATATGTAAAAAAAACTCGTTTTGACATTATAAAACCATTTCAAGTTATGAAAATTAGATAATACTAAAGCCGAAACTCGAAACTTTGGAAAAACGTGAAAAATACGATATGCATGAATCTAATGCATTTGGCTTGCATGATTGGACTTATATGCCTTACATGATTTCAATTATAGTGTGAGCTTTCTGGTCCTTGTTTCCTTGTGTTAGCAGAATCTTGAATTTCACCTGCTACATTTGGCATGAGTTTGTAAGAACTCATTCTTCCTTTTGAACTTGTGATTCCAAACCAAGTTTGGTATTCTAAAAACACTTAGCAAACTTGTTAGAATCCTTTCACTTTGTTTGTTGCCATCAAAATCTCGGGTGGAATATAAGTGACTAACCACTTAGTCCAACATAAAGGAGACAAAAGAGTGATTTCATGACGAAACAAGGATAAAATGCACAAAAATATGTCTGATGTCATGGCAAAGAGGCTTGAAATTATGGGAAATGACCATACAGTGTGGACAAGGCGTGGAGAAGGTGTGAAGAGAAGAAAAGTGAGGCAGAACACTTAGAGCAGTGGCTTTGTACACACAACACTGGGGATGACTACATAGGGCGCTGAGCCCACTGTAAAGTGAAAAATTACACAAAGAGGTCGAAGCTGTGGCGGTGCCATGGCTTTACACAAACAACACCGAATCACTTAAGATAGCGTCGAGACATAGAAAATAGGAAGTTAAGCATTCTAGTTCATTTGGACTTGTATATTAGGGTTTCTAACTGTATTATAAAGTGTCTTAGGGATATAAATAGGTATTAGAACGTTGTAAACACAACTAAGCATCTCCTATTAACATACAATACCAAAAATTTACCAATTATCATTAAGAGCAACCAATTAACATAGTTTAGTTTAGTTTACTTTGTTTTTGAATATTTAAAAGAGTTTAGAGGAGAAGACATTGAAGACTCACGTGTCGTTATTTGGTATTATTTTATTGATTTAGTTGAAGTTATTTCATTTAATATTTGATTGCAATGAATATAATGATGTGTATGTTTATTTCAATGATGCGTGAGTAGTTCATTAATTTTACGGATCAATGGATCCTATGTTATGAATGCTATGCTAAAGTATTTATGAATGACTTATAAAGTTGAAAAGTGCATTGGTAAGAATTTGTATTGATTCTACATGTAATGATACAAACATCTTGATCACGTGTTTGTCGATTAGAGGTTTTAGAAGTTACCATGGCCATTGGAGTTTTTTAGCCGGATATAGACAATACAACCGTAAAATATATAACATCGATAGATAGTTAATGATTAGGGAGGTACGAATATTAAACCTAATTGGTTATGAATATAAGGATTTGGAACTTAAAGCAATGTGGAACTTACGTTATTCACACCAATAGGTGGAGTTCTAGTTTGCACATTAGAATCTTTTTCATCACGACAATGGGTTGAAGTGGATTTGAAGGAAGTGTGTCTATTCTAGTTAAGCATTGCACACACATAATGAAAATGAAGGAAGTGAGTTGAAAAACATAGTTATTTATTAATTGGGTGAAGTTGTGAACTAAGATCTTCTTAATATAAAAGTACAAGTATTTACATTATTTTGTTAGATTAGAATAATTTAGTTAAAAACCAATTAAAAATGGATTTTCTTAGCAATAGAGTAAATTTGACTAAGTACACTGAGTGCAATATACCTTTCCCTGAAGACGATATCCATATTCAACATTAATTGATCACATTATTACTATAATAGAGCTGTCATAATTGCGGCCACAATCACATACATATGCACGATGCTGTGTGTTTACGGACACGGCGTCAATGACACGACAAAGTGGAGCTCTTGGTGGTGGTGACACCGTCAGCACCACATCGTTAGTCACATTGAGATGACTCAATGCAGTGGTGGTGATGCCGCCACGGTTCCTTATGGGATAACTCTCGCAGCGTTGTCAGTGCGTCAGGTCTACCAATTTTCACCGGTTTGACAGTGTTCATAAAAGTGGCGTAACTTCTTCATTTTAACTCTCTTTTCGACGTTTTTTATACCATTGAGTAGTTAAATGAGATTTTTAGAACATGAGATCAATCGAAATTTGTCTTCAAGTGAATCGCTAATTCGAAATTGAGTTATGTGGTCAAGATACCAAAAATAAGCTTGCCTTTCAATTTCAACCTTTCGAGATTTAATTTGGGTATTCTTGACATCATGATCTTTCAAATGAAACCGAATAACAATGAGATTAATGGGCTTAAAATGATAAGAATAAATCAACCTAATAAAACGAAATCTAATGAGTGATTACAAACCTTAACTATGTAGACTTTCGAGGAGGACACATCGGACTTCTCGGGGATTTAGGAGATTGGATAGGAAAGCAGCGATAGAGGTAAGTAGGGTTTGCTCTATCATCAATCATGCCATGCTAGTAGATATGCTAGGATTTTACTTCAATAATTGTTCATGAATTACTTTGAATCTGCCTAGATATCTTTTCATTGAGATGGTTCTTACAATGTCCCATTTGTTACTCTATCTATTGAATGCCGGTGGAACTAATATAAAATTGAATGATCGAATTCGTACCTCGAAGAGGATGGCCAGTGGCCACTGGTGATCTCCCTCTGCTATTTTGTCATATCTTGAGGTGCGCAATAGTTCATATGTCATAACAGAATTCCATGACATCTTGAAGCGCGTAGCAGCTCAGATATCATAAGTGAATTCCATGATATATTGAGACGCATAGCAGTTCAGATAACTTGAATTTTTGGCTTAGACTTGTGAACACCACGCAATCTAATCCACAGTGTTGGAGGAATTATAAGCTAATACCTATTACTCGAATATGACAATAGGTGATTAGACTTGTGAACCTTGTGTTGTCTAACCTACAACATTGAGGGAAGGATAAGCTAATGCCTTGTAACACCCGAGAATTTCGTAAAATTGATTAGAATGCTAATTAAGTATTTTCAAATTTAATTTGGGATTTAAGTATCCGAGGTGGGACCCATGTATGGACCGAAAATCGTATGTCTAAATATTATTTTCATGTGTCTCATGACTATTTGATGTATTATACACTATTTCATCGCGAAATAGGATCTAGTTGATTATATAAGCGGTGTCCTTCAGTTCCGGAGTGCGTTGGGGAATTTTCTCCAATTTTTGTGAAACTTGACTATTTCTCGAAATTTAATTTGGACTTAAAAATAAGAGATAATCATGAAATTAAATAGAATAATTAATAAATTGGTGGGCGCCTAGTGACATGCGGGGTCGAAGGTGTCACGCGTGAGAGGTACAATAGTGCACACACGAGGATTTTCGTTAGCATGCGTGAAGAATTTACAGCTGCGAAAATATAGTGGTGTATATATAGTTTATATAAATATATATATAATAAATGAATCCTATAGTTTGATTTAAATGGTTTAAAACATTGGATTCATCTCGAAATATGTGTAGCGTGAGCATCGAGAAAGTGCATAGTTAAACGTTGGCTATTGGAAAGGTGTGTCCATTCATTAAGATGCATGCAACCACATCTCTAGGAGAATCAAGTAATGTATGGTAGTTATAAAACCATTTGATCTACCTTGAGATACACGATAAGTATCTCGAGGAGATCAATATAATTGATCTTTGCAAGTCGGTCAGCAATGTGATCTTGTTAATAGCCAACAAGATCAACCTCAAGATACACAACACATATCTCGAGGAAGATCAACATATGATGAGAAGTGATTGTCAACCTTTAGATTTGCCTCGAGATTTGTGTGTACGAATCTTGACACACGAATCTCGAGGAGATTTCATATATATCTAAAAACAAAAAAATATATCGCTTCACTGAATTTCATTTGGAGAAAAAGACTGAAATTGAAAAAGAGGGACCCATAGAGGTTTCGAAACTAGGAGAGATAGAGGATTGAAGCCGAAAGTGAGAGAGAGGAATCAATAACCGAGGCGAAGCGAGGCGATGATGGGTGAGAGATTATAATGTGTTGTTATATTGTTGTTGATGTGTTTTTGCCGCTTTTGTGAGGAAAACGATAACAAGGGAGGGTCTCCCCTGCCCATACCCAACATGGGGTTGGGGTTAGGAGCCCAACCCCATTGAAATTGAAAAAAAAGGATGTTGATTGATTTACATAGAGCACCGAAGGAGAAGATGGGTTTTGATCCCCAGACCGAACTGAATCAGGTCCGGTTCAAGGGTCAAGCCCCAATTAAAAAATGCAAAATATGAAATTTTTATTTCCAAAAAATAGAAAAAATCATATTTGAGCCAAATAAAGGATAATTATGGATTTTTATGAAAAATGAGGATTTTAGAATTTTAGAAAATATTTAAAATTTGGAAAATTGTTTAAAATCTTAGTTAAGGTTAATTTTCGATTCTGAACAACAATTTATAGTCAAAATTGAGATCCAAACATCCGAAGAGTTGATTTGGAGTGATTCCAAGTTTTTAAGACTTGAGAATACCAACACAACTTGGAAATTGGTCGAAAATATAAGAAATTCGAATAGGAAACTTATCCAGATTTCTCAATGGTTTAAGGTAACATCGAGGATTTCGAAATCAATCAGAACAAAACAATAGGGATAGGTTCAAAGTATGTGAAAGCCATAAAAATGTTGTGTGAGGCTTCGTTACCAAGTTTGAGTTGTTTTGGTGGTAAGTAAACCTTATAGTGATCTATACTATTGTTCGAATATCTTTGTACCTGTAATTGTATCATAGTCTACATTGCATTTTATTATTCTTGATCATGCATAGATAGAGAGAGTGAGGGGGATAAGCTTGTTTATGAATCTGGTTTGTTTGAAACTAGGTTTCAATCATACATCAACGACATTTAGAGAGACTAGTATAGTCTAATGCCGACAAGTTATCTTTACATTTCATTATCTCTTAATATTGTCTCTGTACTATTTTTGGAAGTCGACATCTGATTTTAGTTAAGAGACAATAATAGAGTGGATTGCATGTCATCATGTCGACGCATATATCTATTGTATATTTGGAAATGCAATTACATGTCTCCATGTATCAGATTAACAATTGCAGGAGTAAATATCAATGTAGGAACTTACTTACTTGACATCTTTGAGTTATTTTTGATGGTGTCAGATTCTACATGAAGATAAGGGAAGAATGGACAAGACTCGAAGATTGTGGTGATTGTTTTTAGAATTTAAAAATAAACTCTTGTTTTAAATGGTTTATATATATTAATTTTGGGATTTCTTGGGGTGAGTGTAGGACGTGAAGCTTAGTTGAATGATTATGAGGTTTCTTAAGTTAGTTTAAAATACGTTTGGAAGTTTATGTTTCAATTTTGGTCTATTGAGGAATTGTTAAATTGTGATTAAGCCATCGGAGACTCTAAGTTAGTTTATAAACTTGAATTTGATATATATTGTGAATTACGAAGAGTTATGAGTCTTTCTAGGCATATCCCTATTCTGCTATCTATTATGTGAATTTTTCGGCAGGCCATTTTTAGTGGAGGCATTGACGAAATTTTAACAAAATACAAAGAACAATATATATGATTTTCTAATTGGCTCTAATTGAACAAATCATGAATTGAGTTTCATTGAGGATATAAAATCTAATTTTAGAGCTTTATTAATGGATTTAAATGTTAAGTATTTTAAGGTCAAAGTTAAAAAATGGATTAGGCTGACTAGATTATTAAAAGATTAAGATAATCTAGGTTGATCAGTTATCTTAATGACGAGGGGGCTGACATGCCTACTACCCGATTGGACATATCAGTTGGCACACCTCTTGACTTTAAGGCATTCACTATCATCGTTTATCCTTGTTTGAAATATCAAGTTGGGCATTAATATTTCTTTTATCTTGCTATATATTATTATGCTTGGTTATTTATTCTTTAACGCCCGAAAAATGATAATGGGTCTCATGAACTAAAATGTGAAAATCTAGTTCTGAATATAATAGGTATTACTTGGATAATTGATGGTAGAGCAAGCTTTTACTTTATTGAGCCCATTGAAATATTGCTCACCCCACGTACCTTAGCTGCTACTCAGGACAAAGGAAATAGCAAGGTTGTAGCATATGAGATATCTTTCATGTTCATTGGTTTAAGTTAACTTGATATATTTGTTTTTTGAAGATGTTTTACGTAATATACAGGGGATTTCATATGGGTAGATGTTTGAGCCCACATGAATTTTTTTAATTTATGTGTTCTGTTTTTAGAAAGACTTCTAGTGTTAATTCTATAATTGTTAGACTTTTAAAAGGTTTTTATTTCCGCATCTCTTAGCCTTAGTTGTCTTTTTTAGAAAGTCATTATTTGTTTTTTGCAGGTTAAGGCTTACTAGATCATCGCCTGACTCGCTAATTATCTCGAGGGGTTCGACGATGGTTTAGGCCGGGTGACCCGAGTCCACCGGGGTTAAGGTCATTTCAAGGACTATCCAACCAAATTAAGAAATTATTGTCATGTCATCATATTCATGCTTCATCGAGTTATATATGGGAGATTAAGTTAATTAGGTAATGCAGGGACCTAGTGAAATGAGTCAGGACAGAGTTAGTATCAATGCTATGGTTTAGCTCAATCAACGAAATCTAAGAAATGATATTGAGGTTGAGTTTAAAATTGGGTTGATCGGGAAGTTCTAGTTAAAGCTCTGAGGATTATCTTATATTGTAAGAACTTAGGGGATGATCTTGAGGAATAACGTTTGTATTTAAGATTGCGATTAGTTGGGAAGTGATTGTGAGCTGCGAATACTTTAATATTATGTTATAGTTGATATGCATTTTTATATTATCACCAGATATCCGATTGAGAATTTGTTCTCATTATATGTTTTATTCTAAACTCGTGTTGTAAAATGAGTAAGACTAAGAACAAAGAGTTAAAGAAAGAATAGACTTAATATACGATAACTAAGCATAATTGAAAGTGAAGTAGACCTGGAAAGTCTAAATTCATAAAAGATTGTAAACAGTTCAATATTGAAGTAACTGATAGAATAAAATCAGTTTACAAAAAAATAGGTAATTGGTTGAAATGAAATCTTAAAAACTCAAGAATGTAAGTATTGGACTTAGAGTTATTTGAGTTGAGAATATCGAACTATTACAATATAGAAATGATCAGAAAAGTGTTAGATAAACCTAGTGCAAACTCTCGAATAACTGAGAGCCATTTGATAAACATGAAATGAAATCTAAACTTTTGAGAAGCACATGATATAAATATCATGGGTTTGTTTAAAGAGATTAGTACCAGTAATATTAGTAACGCTAGAAGATTTATTCTACAAAGTATTAGTTTGAATTAATAACCAACTAAGAGTTGCGTCTGAAATAGTCTCAATAAGAGTGAAAATGAGACGTGTTATTAAAAAATAAAAATGTGTTAGATAAGCTAAACCTTGACTGGAAAACCATAATGGAATTGTGATAAGACTAGTTAAGTTATCTAAGCCGATTTCGGTGAAAGTATTATACTTTGAAGCAAAGTATTGCCTCATTTTCATAACAAAATACAAAGTGAAATAGAAATAGAACCACAGTTGAAAATCAATCAAATAACTTCAATAAAGGAGTATAATATACATTGATCGTTTCTTACTCAAATTGCTAGTCATAAGTGAAGTTTGAGTACAATGGTTCTATGGGCTAAACAAAGAAACGTAAGGCTTAGTGATATTATCAACATATTAGGAAGTTAAGATATTAGGGAAATGGTCTAATAATAGTTGTGTTTAGCTATTAAATAAAACAAAAGTGATTGTGTTATGAAATTTCGAGTACCTTATAGTTATTTATAACAATATTGAGATTATGATACTTATCACTATGGCTTAAGATAGAACAAATGAAGAGATATATGTACTGATTTGAGTATCAATAAGTAATTAGTACATGAAGTCTGTATGAACTTCTGCATAGCAAGAACTTTCATTAATATAACTTACGAGATTGAAATAGTATCCTTTAAGGGTTTGATGGACTGAAAGTTGATTAGGAGGATGAAATTTCTATTTTTCTCTATCTTTTTGGTTGAATAGTAAAATATAGGTGAATCATTAGAGGTAAAGTTGTGAAAATTAAGTTATATATATTGTCATCTTACATTGTTTCTTATAAAGTACTAAAATTCTTTTTGAGAAAAATGAAAGTCGAGAAATCTGAACTAACTGAAAGTACTTAAGGCAGTCACAAACAGAAACATTCTTTGAGTCGTAAGTTTCTCTATTTAAGAAAAAAGATTAACTAAGAGAAAACTTCAATTGATATAAAGATGATTCGAAGTCGTATTTCTTTTAGCTAGATATTCGAAAAGAAGAAATATTGAAATTCATTTTGTAACTCAAATTGAAAAGGTCGTAACTGGTTTAAATGTTGAGCAAAGTTGTGATGGCCCGTACCTTTTTAAATTGGGCAGCGCTCGAGACTAGAACTTTATTAACCCTCGGTAAACCAGTGTAGAGCAAATAAAGTCCTAGTCAGCCTCACAAATAGGTCTTCGAAAATTGATAGTCTACACAATAATATATATATAAATGCATCAAATGACCTACATATGTCACACATCAATGTTCTAGAGCTTGAATACTAGCCCTGCAATTGTCACCACATAGGAAACAAATCCAGTGAGTAAATCCATAGTAAGTTAAAAAATAACTCAGATTAAACAATAAAAAATTCTATAAATCATGCCATAAAGTAATTAAGCTGAAAAGAATAATAAAATGCATGATAGATAGACTACAATGGTCAACGACAAAGTCCAAGTGATCTAGAAACAAAGAATAGTTGCCTAAGTGGTTTCGACACTCTACACGTGGGCTCAAAGCCACTTGACTATAGGAAGTGTCAAATACTAGTTCAGCGGTACCAAGTCCGCTTTAACCATATCTGAACCCTTGGAACTGTCGGCTCACTTAAGCTCCACCCAAGTAAATTCCAAATGGAGGCATAGTCGAAACTGGATGTTCAGTCTTAGTGGAATCCTTCAAGTTATGTGAGGAGCCACAAAAACTGCGGATGGTCACTCAGAGGCTTCAGTCTCTTTGGGGAATCATAACCGCGACTCGGAAGCTCAACTTATGAGTAAGCAATGACTCAATTCAACAACTTAAACTCTAGGTTACTCGGTAGCGAAGTAGAGTCCAATAATAGGTATTATTTCCATCAAAATATGCAAGGAAAGGAAATGAACTAATATCGAATTTCTTACTCGTTTACTTACAACACAATTGCGTAAAACATTTCCTACATCGAATTCCTTACTTTCAATGACTCCACATTAGCCATTCGACTTCTTTCTAGTTAATGACGTCCTAAATAACTCGTTACATGTTAAATACCACCAATTAGCATAGCCAAGAACCCCCCCACAATCATTTTGGTTTCAAATAACTTCAAATCAAAACCAATGATTCGAATAAAAATAAGGATGCATTGAAACAAAACAAGGAAAAGTGCATAAAACTTGGTTTTGGCACGAGTCGAGCGTGCATAATATTTTCTCGTATTTTCTTATTGTTTGTAGTAGTGGTAAATAGGATATCGTCTCCACAGGGATTATGTAAATCTCTTTAGAACTAAGGCTACCCTAAAGTTTTATTTGATTTAATTTACTTTAATTTAAGTAATCTAATTAAAGTGCGAATTAAACACTATCAATCTAAAAACAAAACAATTAATTTATTAAAATAATTAAACTATAAGCAATTTAAATTCAATAAACTAAGCCAATGCAATTCAAACAAACAATTAAGAAATCAATATAAATTAAATATGTAAACAATACATCCTAGACAATGATTTGTAAACCTTCATATCTAGATATTTTCATTGAAGCATAGTTATAATCAAATCATCATATTTATATAATAATTATAAATCATTAAACTCTAATCATAATAGGTTGATAGCCTTTAGCAAACTATCAACTTTCCTATATTCAATGGAAATAAGCCATATCCTTACCCTTGTAACTCTACTTATTAGATAAAACGCAATAAAGTAGAAATTACAATAGCATTAACACTCAATAAAAGTCATACCTAATCAAAACTAAATAAAACCAGAATTATGCTAGTCATTAAATAACTTAGAACACAATCACCTAGAACATCCACTCAAGTAATTTTGCCTTATAGATTAATCCTAGTTACTACTTCTATAATTGTTGTTAATAATCATAGACAAAGATTTAGATACCCTATAATAAGAAACATATGACCGTTATATACTCAATACAAAGAATCATTAGTTGTAATATGCAAAAACAACTTATCGAAACCGTGATTGACGTGTGTGATTGGTTTAAAGCATTAAACACATAAATTCTGCATTATGACTAAATAAATGAATGGTTTACAATCTTGTCCATAATATTGTTTAGAATGATAAACTACTCACTCATATTAATAATAAATATCGCAAAAAACAAATAATTAAAAGACATTAATGTAAAATACCTTTATTAAATAAGTCTTGAATCTCCAAAGAGTCTGCAAAAGCATTGAACAATGAACTAAACTAAAATCTAATTGAAAAGACTTTAAAACTAATAATGGTTAATAGAGGGCTTGTATTTCGAAGCCCTAAGACCTTATTTATAGTTTTCCTAAGTGTACGAATCATTGATAAACTCGAATTCATCGTAGTAATCCAAAAAACTCGTCACCGACCTCCGTGATTTGTTAGTGAATCTTATATTGTTCACGAATTGCAAAGTTAATAATTGGAAATATCTTTTGTGCTCCACCGATTCATGTAGCGATTCCTTTTAAATCCTATTTCGCTAGAAAATCACTGACTATTCTCTGTTGCTGATTTAATGTACCTTCCCTAATCTCGATTAGGGTGATACTCAGCTTGAAACCCTAATTAAGCCATGTACACCATATCAGGCCTAACTAGAGCCATCAGCCTTGTCCCATTATACATGATAATCACAATATGTATATCGAATATCGAAATAAAAACATAAAATAAATGCAGCAGAAAATTTAAAATTTTTTCAAAATATTAAACCATATACAGAACTGTTAAAAATTGGAATACCAACAGTTAATAAAACATTCCCAACTCGTTGATATTATAAAAACCATTACTCAAACAGTATATATATGACACAAAAGGAGTCATTACATAAAGAGAAGACTATATAGACTCGTGTGTCTTCCCCTTTCCTTTCTCTAAAAAACTAAATAGCTGACCTAAAATATTAAGATGGGTGAGCGCTCCAACATGCTCAGTAAGTGACTCATCTAGACGCATCAATTATCAACTAATATCAATGAACAACTGAATAGCAACATGAATCTAAATCATATCTATTAAGGTAAAATATAATAATAAATAAAGGATACAAATCACAGGTAAATTGCAACCGTACACATGACTGTTAATTTGAGTTTTAAAGACACAGTCGTACACTCACCTCACTCGAGAATACAACCGTAGAATCTACGCACTGCGCTACATGTGATTCTGTTGTTTTAATCAGCTTGATCGATCTACCAAATCTAACTAGACAGTGTCAATTAAGGTATAACTCCGGCATACTGAGGATGAAAAGGCAGAATCCATTTCCTGGCGTACTTTTCCAACCTCAGTCCCGATATAGCTTGTAGCATACTTTTGATCATTTTCACATTTAAAAATTTATCTAGTCACGATGCGTTGCCCCATTCCCAGTCCATTACGCTACGTGAACTAAATATATTGATTACGTTGCATAAGTGATACGAATATGAGTCCCACTAACCTCAACCGATGTTTCCTAGCCTTGCAGGGTCTCTCGAGTTTCCTAGTTAAATCTACATTCAAATATATTCATTTGTTAAGTTTGGGTATTTTTGCAAGTCATACAACGACCCTAAAACCCCTGCGACATATTTTCTAGCTTTTCAATTTATTTTGACCAATTTTGAGTTCAATCTGATTATTTCATGCTTTACGAGGTGAAAATCCCAGTATATAGTCTCGAAAGAATCCCAATATACTTATTTTACATAGAAATACATCAATTTCTATTTAATTGGTCAAAATATTACTTTTCTCAATTTGTTAATTATTTTTTGAAATCTTTCTCTATTTTCTAGCAATTTCCTTTTTTTTTTAAAAATTGGAAAATGAGTTTAGCGTTTGGCCGGAACCGAACTGAACCAGTTCGGTTCAGGGCCCAGCCCATCTTCTTCCACAAAATGAAACAAAGCTCTACTCTATTTCATTTCGTTTATTTTTTTCTTTTTTCAATTGAACTGGGTTAGGGTCAACCCCAGCTCGATTTGGGAGGAAAAACGACTCCCTTGGGTTGTCTCCCTCCTCGTACAAACTATAAAAGCAGTTCGTCTGAGCCTCCACCACCCTCAATCACATACAATACAACAACAAGAACAACAACTACACCTCACCTTCTTTGCCTCCACTCTTGAGCTCCACTTGTTCGATTTCTCTCCCTTTTTTCTTCTCTATTCCTTTATTCTCCTCTCATTAGTTATCGATCAAAATTTCCCTTTTTTTTTTTCTTCTTTCGATCGATGAAGAAGAAAATGAGGCGGTTGTGTTGAGTTTGATGATAAATATAAGTTTTTTCTCGAGATTCGTGAGCACGAATTTCGAGACCGATCTAACAGATCGGAATCAAAGTCATCAATCCTTAATGTGACACCAATATTGACACATGCATATACATGCACATGATTTTCCTTGAGATGCGGTTGTATGAATCTCTAGACAAGGATAATACCAATAACCCACATACACTCTCTTGGTTAAACTATTCATCGCCTTGGATCACGCGTAACATGTATCTTAAGGCGAATCCAATGAATAATTTGATTTTGATTTAAACTTTAAGATTCATTTATATGTATATATACATGTATATACTTATATTTTTGCACCTAGACTTTATCTGGGAGCACCAACGAGCAAACTCAGGTGTGCACAATACCTGGTAATCAATGTGTGTCGCTCACGATCCACACATGCTATTATCCACCTCACTAATTTATCAATTATTCATTTTATTCAACTTTAGGCCACATAGTTCTAATTTATTCAATAAATAATATTACAAAGCAAAAAAAACACAAATCGACATGCCCATACTAATTAAGACACGCCAGGCTTAACCATGAGCTAAACTCGGGTTAGTTAGGATTCGAGTTAATACTAATCACCTACTTAAGCTAATGGGTCATTACAGTCTCCCTAATTTAAGATAATCTCATCCTCAAAATTAAAGGAAACATAAAAATTTTGTGTAGTCTCGAACAAAAAAGGAAACTGCTCCTTCATATAAGATTCACGCTCCCAAGTTAGCTCATCGTCTTTGTGAAATTACCATTTCGCCTTAACCAAAGGAATCTCTTTTGTTCTCAACTTCCGGATCTTGCGATCAAAGATTTGATTAGCTGCTCATCATAAGATAAGTATTTGCAAAGATTAAATTCATTCCAGTCAACTTTTGGGGTGAATTGAGTCTCCGTTTTGCAAAGCATAGATACATGAAAGACATTATGAACTCTAGCAAGTTGAGGAGGCAATTCTAACTTGTAAGAAACTGGACCAACTCTCTCTTTAATCCCAAACAACCTAATATACATTGGAGCTAGCTTACCCCTCAACCAAAACCTATACAAGCCTTTTATAGGTGATACTTAAAAAAAAACACAATCGTTCTTTGAATAATCCATGAACCTATGATGTTTTTCGACGTATCTCTTTTGTTTTAATTATACTGTAGTCAAACCTGACGAATTTGTTGAATAGTCTCTCTGTAATCCCGAATCAACTCAGGCCCCAACAACACTGTATTACCCACCTTCGCCTAACATGTAGGTGAACGGTAGGGTCAACCATACAAAGCCTTAAAAAGTCGCCATCCGATGCTAGCCTTATAAGTATTATCATAGGAGAACTCACACAGAGGAATGTATTTCTCCAAGCTGCCACCAAACTCTAAGACACAAGCTCGAAGCTTTTCCCTTAGAACCAAAATCACTTGCTCAGTCTGCCCGTCAGTCTGAGGATGATTAGCCATATCGTGGGTAAGTGTGGTTCCCAACTGCCTCTGTAACTTGCTCCATAGTCAGGACGTGAATCTCAGATCTCTATTCAAAGTAATTGACAATAGAACACCGTGAAACCTCACACCTTACATACGTAAATCTCACATAAATGCTCTGGAGGTTATCGCATAGAAACTGGTAAGAAATGTGCAGATTTCATTCACCTCTTAAATACAACACAAATAGCATCATGCTTACACTAACTCAAAGGTAGACTTGAAACAAATTCCATCGATATATGCTCCCATTTCCACTAAGGAATCAACAAAGAATGTAACAACCTTCTAGGTTTACTATGCCTGACAAATATCACATCTCCTTATGAACTTAGCAATATCAGTCTTCATCCTAGGCCACCAATAAATACGTCTCATATCACGATAAATCTTAGTGTTACCTAGAAGAATCGAGTAAAGAGATCTATGAGCCTCTTGAAGCCAATCTTGCCTCAGCTGATCGTGAGTTAGAATACATAATCTATCCCTGAAACATAAAGAATCGTCATGAGAAATTGACCAATCAGGACGATCAATGCTAATAGCTAAACTCTGATATGCTAAGTAATCCTGATCAACTTTCTCATTTTCAACCACCCTTTAGATAATCTCTGGCTTAGCTCAAATCAGAGCAAAGAAGAATATATTAGTAGCCTTGTATCTAACTCTCTCAGCTGATGATGTGCCATTAGGACTTTCACGAATCATCATCATTGGCTCTTCCTCAATAAAGCAAAACTAAGAAGCTCTTGCAGTAGCAACATTCTCTTTGACTGTTCTCCTTCTACACAAGGCATCAACAACAATATTCGCTTTTCCTAGGTGGTAATCTAGAGTGAAATCAAAATCCTTGAGATACTTAAGCCATCTACGTTACCTCATGTTTAGTTCACTCTGTGTAAACAAGTATTTCAAATTCTTATGATGTGAAATTTTGTAAAATTCTCGCCATGCAAGTAATGCCTCCAAATATTCAAGGCAAACACAACAGCTACAAGCTCAAGATCATGAACTGGACAATTATTTTCATGAGTCTTGAGTTTCCTTGAAGCATAAGCTACAACCCTGCCCCCTGTATAAACACATAACCCAAGCCTGAATGAGAAGTATCAGTATATACCACTAACTCCTTCCCCAGATTAGGTAATGTATGAATAGGAGTTATAGTCAACCTACTTTACAATTTCTAGAAAACATTCTTGCACTCATCAAACTGCACAAAATCAAGTTATTTTTTTGTTAACTAGGTAAGAGGCAAACCGATTCGAGAAAAACCATTTACAAATCGCCTATAATAATCAGAAGGAAACTACAAACATTAGTCATTGTGATAGGAGTAGGCCAATCCTTTATTGCCTCCACCTTTGCTGGATCAATAGCTTTTCCCTCAGCATTAACTACATGTCTGAGAAATTTGACCTCTGAATACTAGAAGTTACACTTGCTGAACTTATCATATAGCCTATTATCCTTTAGAGTCTACAATGTAACTTTAAGGTGATGCGAGTGCTCTTCTTGAGTCTTCGAATAGATCATAATGTCATCGATAAACATGATGAGAAAATGGTTAATATAGGGTTACAAAACCCTGTGCATCAGATCTATAAACAAAGCAGGAGCATTACTGAGCCCAAACGAAATCAGAGAGAACTCGAAGTACCCAAAGCGAGTACTAAATGTTGTCTTCATGACATCCTTATCCTTGATCCTCAGTTGATGATAACCAAACCTCAAATCAATTATCGAGAAATATATGGCCCTTCAAATGATCAAATAAGTCATCAATCCTAGCAATGGATAATTGTTTTTGATAGTGACTCTATTCGCCTGCCTATAATCAATGCATATACGCAGGGTTCCATCATTTTTTTTAACAAAAAGGACAAGTGTTCCCCATGGTGAAATACTAGGATAAATAAATTTTTTTTCAACCAACTCCTCAAGCTGCACTTATAACTCACGCAATTCTTTTGGTGCCATACGGTACAGAGGAATATATATTAGTTTGGAGACAAGAATAAGGTCAATGATAAAATCAATGACACGTGGTGGTGGAAGTCCAGGTAAGTCAGATGGAAATACTTTTGAAAATTCACGAACCACTCGAATCTCATAAATCTTCAATCTTCACTTCCAGACCCGACTTACCAAGTGTAACAACCCTCGTACTTACCTCTAAATAATGAGGAGTAGGTAAATCTACCGCGTGTAGCAAATTGTGATGGATTATAGCCTTTATAGAGTATAATCTCAGGGAGATTGGGAATCTCAAAAATTACCCGTTCATAGAAGCAATTAATACTAGCATGATATGCCACTAACCAATCCTTCCCTAGTAGTGCATCATACTCTAGGAATTCCATCACCCTAAGAGTGATTGGAAGTTCATTCTCCTCGATTTTGATAAAACAGTTCTCATAAATTAGGTTAGGATAAAACTTCTCACTCATTGTTCTGCTCAAAATCAATAATGTTATAGCTGTAACTGGTTTCAAATTCAATTCATCAACCTTTGCACCAAAAATAAAAGACATTGGAGAACCAGGACCAATTAAATTACATCTCGACCACAAATATTAAGTATACCTTCCACAAGCCTCCGTGTAGCCTTAAAATATGCCTTGGCCACCGCATAAGTTTGCCCCTATATTGACTGTACTACATTGCCCACCGATGCCTCTGGTGGCTTTGGACAATCCCTCTGAATATGCCCGTTCTGCTCACAACGATAACAAATGACATTAGGCCTATGTGAGAATACATTGGCTTGAGAACTATGCATATTAGAGCTCGGTCTAGAACTAGACTGGCCTCTACCTCTACCTCTACCCCTACCTCTTGACTGTGTTGGTGGTAAAGGTGGTTTCGCCACTAAAGGCGAAGAAAATTCTGATGGTGCCGTAGCAGGTGTTCTAACATATAATGTTCCATGTGCAGCTGACGGAACTGGTGCTATAGAAGTAGAATAACCATCTGTCATGCTTCTCCTATTTTGTTGCCTCAGAAAATTAAGATTCCTATTACTTCCTACTGATCATGATTGCTGAATATACACGAATTCCCAAGCCTTCTGACTGCCCAAACAATGTTGAACTGGCGACATACTCGAACCCGATCCTGGCGGTCTAGCCAATATATCTGCCTCCACTTCCACTACACTCTTAAAAATGGATGAAAAACTGGTACAAGGATGTGATGATACAACGGTCTTGATCTCCGTATTTAGCCTAGTGAGAAACATATCTATATTTTTCTCCTCTCTCTCAATCAGTTCAAGAGCAAACTCATTGAACTCATTAAACCTCTGCTAATATTCCATCTCAGTCATGTTTCCTTGTACCAAATGAATAAACTCGACCTTTTTCCTATTTTTGACCGGTTTGGGAAAATATTGTTTGTAGAAAATGGTTCTAAAATCTGGCCATGTACTTACTGTATTTCCCTCTATCTCAAGGGGATTCAATTATTTCCTCACAAAGTCTATCACGAAGATGACAAACTACTTAACATTAAATCGATCCTCTACCTCCACAGCCATAAAACATTGTTCCATTCCTAAGATCCAGGTCTCTGCAACACCTTCCACCATAGTACCATTAAACCTCATGACATCATACATTATAAAGTCTTTCCTGATCCTAAGATAGGCAACCTTCTCAGGATCTACTGACCCTGCATATACTATCTCAGATGCTAATGCCTAAACCTGTGCAACCACTGGCGTACTGGGGCTATAATAGTCTCAACTCGTCCCTCAGCTCTGCTAACCTCAAAGCGGCACATGTGCGTGCCAGTAGCCGTGGTGTAGGTGGTACTACCTATACCATAAGGATACCCATCAATGTAGCTTAAGACTCTAACAAGTATTGCAATTGCTGCTCAATTTAGGCTTTCCATTGGGTTTCAGTCTCAGCACTGCCCTGAGGTCCAAGCCTAGATGGGCCCTCTCCCTGATCAGCCATCAGAATCTGTAACACATAGGGAAGATAAGACCATTAGAATAATGTTTAAAGAAGATAGTGAAATCATATCTATTCCATAGATATCACTAAACACAACAAGTAATGTATAATGAAGATTTCATTTACATTTCCCCCCTAAATCGCGATAAAAGTCGTTTATTAGGTATCAAGTTCTTTCATAATTTGAAATCACTCTCAAAGTTAGTTAACTTAAATTGTATTAGTCAACTGTATCAGAATCATCATTTGACTCCAAGTCAATTAATGAAAAAGGGAACTAGGCTTTATGTTGGCTTTGATACCAAATTATAGAATCCCTATCTCGATTAGAGCGATACTCGGCTTGAAACCTTAATTAAGCCCCGATACACCAGATCAGGCCCAACTAGAGCCAGCAGTCTTGTCCCATTAGACTTGATAATCACAAGTTATATAATGAATATCGAAATAAAAAAGTAAATAAACGCAGCAAAAAAAAATAAAACTTTTTTCAAAATATTACATGATATACGTAACTATTAAATACTGTAATACTATTGGTCAGTAAAATATTTCCAACCCAGTGATATTACAAAAACCATAACTCAAACAGTATATATATTACACAAAAGAGTCATTACATAAAGAGAAGACTACGTAGACTCGAGTGCCTTCCCCATTCATTTCTTTATAACGCTAAATCGCGAACCTTAAATATTAAGAAGGGTGAACGCTCTAACGTGCTCATTAAGTGACTCTTATAGAAGAGTCAATTATCAACTAGTATCAATGAACAACCGATTCGCAATATGAATCTAAACCATATCTATTCAGGCATAAGAAAAATATAACAATAAATAAATGATGCAAATCATAGGTAAACATCAACCGTACATGTGACTCTTATTTTAATTTTAAAAATGGATTCGTACATTCGCCTCGCTCGAGAATACAACCACAGAATCCACACGCTGCGCTACGTGTGATTCTGTCAGTTTATTCAATCTTGATTAAACTGCTAACTCTGACTAAATAGTGTCGAATAAAGTAAAAATCTTGTTTACCGAAGATGAAAGGGTGAAATCCATTTCCAAGCATACAGTTTCCTTTTTTTAAGATAAAATGCGAAATCCATTTCCCGACGTACCTTTCCAACCTCAGTCTCGATCCACCATGTCGCATAGTTTTGATCATTTTTACATTTAAGAAAAACATCCAACCATGGTGCGTTTCCCCATTCCTAGTCCATTACGCTACATGAACTAAATGTACTAATTATGTTGCATAAGTGATACGAATATGAGTCCCACTTACCTCAATCGGTGTTTCCTAGCCTTGCAGGGTCTCTCGAGTCTCCTAGGGAACTCCAAAGTAAATCTACATTCAAATTTATTCGTTTGTTAAGTTTAGGTATCTCTTTGTGAGTCATACGATGACCCTAAAACTCCCGTGACATATATTTTAGTTTTTCCATTTATTTTGACTAATTTTGGGTTCAATCCAATTATTTCACGCTTTAGGAGGTGAAAACCCAAGTATAAAGTCTCAAAAGAATCCCAATATACTCATTTTTCATAGAAATACATTAATTTCTATTTATTTGATCAAAATATTATTTTTTGGATTTTTTCTTATTTTTCTAAAACTTTTCTCTATTTTTCAGCAATTTCCTTCTTTTTTTTTTAATTCGAAAAATAGGTTTAGAGTTTGGGCCTGAATCGGGCTGAACCTGGTTTGGCTCAACCGAGCCGAACCGACCCAGTTCAAGGCCCAGCCCATCTTCTTCCTCCAAACGAAACAGAGCTCTACTTTGTTTCATTTCGTTTTTCTTAATTGAAATAGGGTTTGAGGCCAAAACCTAGCTTGATTTGAGAGGGGAGATAAGTGGGGAGAAGACTTCCCTGGGTCGTCTCCCTCCTCGGACGAACTACTTTTGCAGTTCGTCCGAGCCTCCACCTCTCTCAATTACGCACAACACAATAACAAGAACAACAACTACACCTCACCTTTTTCGCCTCCACTCTCAAGCTCCACTCGTTCGATTTCTTTCCGTCACTTCTTCTCCTTTCACTTTTTCTCCTCTCACTAGTTCTCGATTAAAATTCTCCATTTCTCTTTTTCTCTTTCAATCGATGAAGAAGAAAGTGAGGCGATTGTGTTAAGTTTGAAGATAAATATAAGTTTTTCTCGAGATTCGCGAATGAATCTCGATGCCAATCCAATGGACTGGAATTAAAGTCACAAATCCTTAATGTGACACAAATATTGACACATGCATATACATGCACATAATTTTCCTTGAGATGTGGCTGTACACATCTCAAGGCAGTAACATTACCAATAACCCACCTTACACTCTTTTGATTATACTATTCATCGCTTCGACTTAAGCGTAACACATATCTCGAGGTGAATCTAATGTATAATTTTATTTTGATTTAAACTTTAGGATTCATTTTTATATATTTATATATATACACTTATATTTTTGCGCCTATACTTTATCCGTGAGCGCCAACGATTAAACTCTGGCATGCACATTATTCCGTAACTGATGTATGTTGCTCACGACCCACACATGCTATTACCCACCTCTCTAATTTATCAATTATTCATTTTATTCAACTTTAGGCCATAAAATTTCTAATTAATTTAGTAAATAATATTACAAAGCAAACAAACACAAATCGATAGGCCGATACTAATTGAGACATGCCAGGCTTAACCAATAGCTAAAATCGGGTTAATTAGGATTCGAGTTAACGCTAATCACCTAGTTAAAGTAACGGGTTGTTACATTTAGGCAACAATTCCTGTGTAATTTTAATATCGCTGGCTAATCGCTTGACCTTTTCTCTAGTTGACAGTTTTGGTTTTCATCCTCTTTTTCTTCCATTTTTTCAATTTTTCTAATTAAATCTTGAATACACAAAAACAAGAGAATACATAGTGTAATATCATAATTTACATCAACAACTTCACAAAAAAGAATAGGAAGTAAAGGCATTTGATTTCTACAATCTAAGTTTCCAGTAGGTTGGCAATTTAGATAAGATTTTGTGTAAAGAAAACAATCATGAAATAGAGTGGGCCAAAAGAATCTGGAATCTAAAATTTCATGAGCAGTTCTACATAGACCAAAATGTCATTCGCAGGCATAAGTATGGCAATGAGATATAATTGATTGTAGTTCCAACTTTGGTATACATCTCATAATTATTTGGTCGGTACAAAATTTCCATAAATAGGGATCATCCCATAAATAATGTTTAGAATCATTTTTAATTTTATTCTTTTGAGCTTTTGTAATATAAGGTTATAACCTATTGGTTGTAAGATAATTAACTTTATCAGCATACCATGGGCCATCAATCTTTATACTATATAAATGTTTATTCAAAAATTCATCCCTTAATGGTATAGGTAGTTCTCCATTCTCTAACCTACTTAAATGATCTGCTACTAGATTTTCGGCTCCTCTTTTATCTTTTATAGTAATGTCAAATTCCTGTAGAAGTAATATCCATCTTATTAGTCTTGGTTCAGAATCTTGTTTTGCCATTAAATACTCGCAATGCTGCATGATCTGAATAAACTATCACTTTTGTTCCTAATAAATAAGGTCTAAATTTTTTTAAGGCAAACACTACCGATAAAAGTTTCTTTTCAATAGTAGCATAGTTTTGTTGGGCTGGATCTAGTGTCCTAAAAGCATAATATACAACATGAGAATCTTTTCCTACATTTTGACCTAAAATAGCACCAACTGCATAGTTACTTGCGTCACACATTATTTCAAAAGATAACGACCAATCTGGTGATTTAGTTACAGGTGTGGTTGTTAAATAATCTTTTAATTTATTAAATGATATCTTGCAATCACTGGTAAATCTAAAAGGAACATCTTTCTGTAAAATTTTGCATAAAGGTTGTGTTATTTTAGAAAAATCTTTCACAAATCTTCTATATAATTGTGCATGGCCAAGAAATGAACACATTTCTCTCATCGTAGTGGGGTAAGGTAATGTTTTGATTACTTAAAATTTGCTAGATCTACATCTATTCCTTTATGTGACTCTATATGTCCTAATATAAGTCCTTGTTCTACCATGAAATGAAATTTTTAAAATTTAGTACTAAATTCTTTTATATGCATCTCTTACACACTTTAGTTAAATTAACTAAATATTCATCGAAAGAATTACCATAAACAGTAAAATCATCCATGAAGACTTCAAATTTTTTTCAACATAATCAGAGAAAATACTAACCATACACCTTTGAAAAGTTAGAGGTGCATTACCTAAACTGAAAGGCATATGTCTATAAGCAAATGTACCAAATGGGCAAATAAAAGTTGTTTTTTCCTAATCGTCTAGAGCTACAAGTATTTGATGAAATCCTGAATAACCATCTAGACATCAGTAATGAATTTTTCTAGCTAATCTTTCTAACATCTTATCTATAAATGGGAGTGGATAATAGTTTTTCGTTGTTGAGGCATTCAACTTCCTATAATCTATACATACCCTCCAATTGTTTTGGATTCTAGTTGGTACTAACTCTACATGCTCATTTATTATTATTGTAATTCCTATCTTTTTAGGAACTACTAGGACTGGGCTTACCTTATTGCTATCAACTATTGGAAATATCATTTTTGCATCTAATAATTTTAGTATTTAAACTTTTACGATGTCCATCATAGGCGGGTTTAATCTACGTTAAGCTTGTCTAGAAGCATTTGTGTCAGTTTCTAGATTTATCCTATGCATACACGTAGCTGAACTTATTCCTTTAATATCAGCTATGGTCCATCCTATTGCTCCTTTAAATTCTCTAGGTACATTTATTAATTTATCTTCTTCTAAACTTGTTAATTTATTAGAAATTATCACTAGTAACTTATTATAGTCCCTAGATAAACATATTTCAACTGATCTGGTAAATCTTTTAGATCTAATTCTGGGGCTTTAACTATAGAAGTTAATTTTTTTTAATGAGATATAGATAAATTAAGGTAATAAGTACGTTCTGGAATATCATTATATGATTCCAAAGTACTTATTATCTATTTTGTCTCCTCATCTCTGTCATCATCTTCTTCTAAATCTTCTATTACCAATTCTAATTTATCTTTTTTTCTATCTTTTCTAAAATATTTGTCTGTTAATGGGTCTATCATGTATACTGTGCATAAGGAAGAGACATCCATTAGGTATTTTACTGCATCATATATATTAAAATTCAATGTATCATCATCTACTTCCATTGTTAATGTTCCATTTGAAACATCAATCATTGCTTTTGTTACTTTCAAAAATAGTCTTCCTAAAATTAGAGAAGTTCTATTAGAGAAATTATCTTCTTTCATGTCTAACACATAAACATATTATGAGAAGACTAAATCATTAACCGTGACCAGTACATCTTCAAGTAACCTTATCGGTTTAACAGTGGATCAATCTGCTAATTGTACCACTGTACCAGTTTCTTCTAAATGTTTATCCGTCATTTGCAAATAAATAGATAAAGGCACAACATTTAAGGAGGCTCCCAAACGACACAATGCTTTAGAAATTCCTATATTCTCAATCGTACATAGAACGAAAAATATTCCAGGGTCAAAACATTTAGGAGGTAATTTCTTTTAAATTAGCGTTGATACGTGTTCTTCTAGACTCACCTTTTCATTAGCCTTACTCTTATAAGTGCATAAATCTCTTATAAATTTCTTATACTTAGGTGCATTTTGAATGACTTCAAAAAGAGATATATTAACTACTACTTTCTTTAATGTATCAAAGATTTATTTTTCTTCCTACAATTTCTTAGCATTCCTATTATCTTCCAAATGATGAGGGATGGTAGTTTTATATTAATTGATCTGTTTTTATCAGGCTCATCACCCTTTTTATTGGAAATCCTATTACATGCTACTTCAATTTTTTCTCTAATTCTACTTCTATTTCTTTTCTAGAAACTAATTGGTCTAGCATTTTAGGTTCATCCATCAGCTTACCACTTTTTAATGTTATGGCTAGTGCTTTTTAGTATAAAGTAGGATAAGGTTGAGATGGTAATTTTCCTTGATTTACAAATTCACTCATTTGTTTTGCCATCTTACTCAATTGGTTTTTTTACTCATTCATATAATTTTGTAATTTTTGAATTAATTGATTTGTTTCTCTTCTAAATTATTCAATGTTTTATACTTTTGACACCCTAAATTTTAATACGATTACCTACATTTGGCTATGAGTAATTTGTATAACTATTAAAGTGATAAGTGGGATCAACAAATCATTCATATAGGTTCATTATAGTATTAGCTTCTTCGATTTTGGTTTGCTATCTCAAAGAGCATTCATCATTAGAATAACTTAATTTATTACATAAAACACAAGGTTTTATCTTGCTTGATCTATCATTTAGCAATAATTCAACCATGGTTTTTAGCTCATCTATCTTATCGTTTGATTTCTTACATATCCTTCTATTCATTTCACTTAGATTTTCCTTAATTAATTTACTCTTTTCACGATATTGTTTGGATTGTTTAGCCATTTTATTTGTAGCTTCTCTTGCTAAAGTTGGTGTTGTGTCAAACAAAGACCCTCCACATACTGTGTCTAAGAATCTTTATTCTAAGTGATTTGATCTTCATAAAAATATTACATTAAAGTTTTTTATGTAAATCCATGCATTGGACATAATGAAATCAATTTTTGATAAATATCCCATAATTCATCAAAAGTTTTTCTAATTTTTATCCTACCATTACTAATTTTTTGTTTGTATAAACTAACTTTTCTTGGTGGCACAAATTGATCAAGAAAGACTTGTAGGATCTCTGACCAATTGGTTATGGAATCTTAAGGGAGGTAAAATAACCAAATTGAAGCTTGGCCTTTTAATGCAGAAGGAAAAGCTTTTCATTTAACATAATCTATTTCTATATCACTAGATTTCAATGTGCTTATTTTGTGTGCAAACTATCTAATAAACTTTTCAGCATCTTCATTTTCTTCACCATACAAACACGGTAAAGAATTTATGAATCTGAACTTCAATTCGAATTCTGAAAATTCTATTGTAAAAGTTATGCACATAAGTTCATAAGCCGTGACATTCGTATCAGATTGCCTAAAAGTTAGTTCTTCCTCGTCTTCAACCATATTATATGACATTCAACTAGAAGGTTTCTAAGAGATTATTTTAAAAATCCCCAGCAACGGCGCCAAAAATTGACACATGTCGAGTGTTCAAAATAGTTTCTCGTATTTTCCTATTATTTGTAGTAGTGGTAAACGAGATATCATCTCCAAAGGGATTTTGCGAATCGCTTCAAAACTAAGGCTACCCTAAAGTTTTATTGGATTTAATTTACTTTAGTTTAACTAATCTAATTAAAACGAGAATTAAACACTATCAATCTAAAAATAAAAAATTTATTTAATTAAAATAATTGAACTATATGAAATTTAAACTCAATAAACTAATCTAATGCAATTCAAACAAACAATTAAGATATCAATATAAATTAAATATCTAAATAATACATCTTAGACAATGATATGTAAACCGTCATATCTGGTCATTTCCCTTAAAGCATAGTTATAATCAAATCATCATATTTATATAATGATCCTAAACCATTAAACTCTAATTACAATAGGTTGATAGCCTTTAGCAAACTATCGACTTTCTTATATTCAATGGAAATAAGTCATATCCTTAACCTTATAACTCTACTTATTGGATAAAACGCAATAAACTAGAAATTACGATAGCATTAACACTCAATAAAAGTCATAGATAATCCAAACTAAATAAAAACCAGAATTATGCTAGCCATTAAATAACTTAGAACACAATCACCTAAAACATACACTCAGGTAATTTTGCCCTATTGGTTAATCCTAGGTACTACTTCTATAATTTATGTTAATAATCATATACATAGATTTAGATACCCTATAGTAAGAAACATATTTGCCACTATACACTGAATTCAAAGAATTATTAGTTGTAATGTGCAAAAACAACTTATCAAAAATGTGATTGACGTCTGTGATTGGTTTAAAGCATTAAACATAAATTCTACATTATGACTAAATTGATGAACGATTTGTAATCGTGTTCAGAGTGTTGTTTAGATTAATAAACTACTCACTCATTAATAATAAATATCGCAATAAACAAATAATTGAAAGACATTAATGTAAAATACATTTATTAAATAAGACTTGAATCTCTAAAGAGTCTCCAAAAGCAATGAACAATGAACTAAACTAAAACATAATTGAAAAGAATTTAAAACTAATAATGGCTAATAGAGGGCTTGTATTTCGAAGCCCTAAGGTCTTATTTATAGTTATCAATAAGTGTACAAATCATAGACAAACTCAAATTCCTCTTAGTAATCCAATAAACTCGTCACTAACCTCAGCGATTTGTCAGCAAATCCTATGTTGTTCACTAATCATTAAGTTAATCACTGGAAATATCTCTCTGTGCTCCACCGATTCGTCCAGCGATTCCTTTGTAAATCCCAATTCACTGGGAAATCATTGACTCTTCTTTGCTCTCGATTTAGGCAGCGATTCTTATGTAATTTCATATCACTGGCTAATGGCTGGACCTTTTCTCCAGTTTATTGTTTTGCTCTTCTTCCTTTTTTCTTTTATTTCTTCATTTTTTCTACTTAAATCTTGAAATCACAAAAATAAGAGAATACATAGTGTAATATCATCATTTATAACTAAAATCATCCTAAATTACACTATAAAACATGTCTAATTATTGACTTTTTAGGTTTCCTAACTTAAATTGATTACAATCGACTCATCACAACAAAAGTGGTCAAAATCACCATATAAGAGTCAATCTCAACTTAGAATCCCCAACTCGCCAATTTTTATTAAGAATTTATAACTTCAGCAAGTTAAGTTCATTTTTTAGAAAGATAGATCAAAATCTCATTTACTTGTAGACTTAGCTTAAGATCAATCCAAATTTATTAATTTCATCCATATTCAACAAATAAAGACATCCAATTTCAAAAGAGCCCAACCATATTTAAATAGCCTTTTACATTTTCAAAGGAAATTTGAAGTTCATAGACCAAATATTGTCCATTTGAACCATTGCAATTTACCATAAATAAAATGAACATAAGAGTCACGATGAATTGAAAACCATTTAATTTCACTTTATTTAGTTATTAGAATAAAAGTAGGACCAAATGACTTACACGCACATTTAAAAATATAAGTCATGTTCTTTTTTGGACATTTCGAACAAATATTTGAAATGTATCCCTCTTCGAGATTATTTACAAGGCTTGGAGTTTTTTGAAAATAAACCCAAATAATCAATAAGGGCTAAATTCGTGAGTAGAAATAAAGTCGTAGCGAATAAACCAATGCATTGACCTTGTTCATTCTACACTAAGCTTTACCAATGCAAGGAATTTTCAGAAGTAAATTGGACCAACCATGTGTTTAAAACAAAATTAAAGTTTCATAGAGCTCTATTTGAGTCCCACAACTCCTTTCTTTGCCAAAGTATCCATGCAAATTAATTAGAAATCAAGATTTACCACTAGCAATCACAAGTCCTTGCATTAAAGTTTGAAGGAAATAAGATATTTCATCAAACGTTTTTATCAAATTCAATGCGAATTAGCTAGAACCACTTCAAAACTTTAAAGAAAATTAGAAAACAATTAGACTCTCTTTGACACATTTGTCCAATACATAATAGAAAAGTCAAATGGTTTTATCAAATTAATAAAAATCAACCTCAATTTGGTCAAATCAACTAGAATCATTCACAAGGACAAAAAACCCATAAAAATCAAGTTTGATCACAAGCAAAAACTCAAACCATGCTTGTTTAACACAATTCAACAACAATAGAACCATTTTAAACCAATTTAAACTTAGAACATGATTTGACAAGAGTTGGAGGCTTACCTAGCCTTTAATGGAGTATTCCACTCCAAATATCTTTTAAGAGTCCAAATCTAGCATATATTTTCTTCTCAAACTACGCTATACTTAGATGTTGGGTTCATAACTCACTAAGAGATTTAAATGTAATGGTCCTTATTCCTCCTGGTCACTTTGTGACTCTAAAAGTTACACAATTAATGCACAACAATCTTATTTGAACCTTTTACTTTGCTATTTTTCAATTACTTAATTGCTTAAGGTCTCGCCATTGTTCAAATTCAACTTAATTAAGCCGAAATAATGTAGCGATATTATATACTACACGCAGTAACATGGCAGACAAAATTAAAAATATTTTAATTTTCTTTGATCGATGTTAGAGCATTTTGACTTACTGCGACTCTCGGTGGGTATTAGACTATGAATAATTCAAGATTATCGATTAATCATCAAACTGAAAATACAGGTCGTTACAGAAGTCTTGATAAGTCTATAAAGGGATCAAAAATGAAATAAATGTGAGAATGGCTAAGATTGACAAAATAGAACTGAATAGACTTTGTATATAGAAATGAGACATAAAGATGACTTGTGACTACTGGAAATGGCACGAACCGACTCCTTTAGTCAAGTTAATTGTCAGGACTCATTTCATTAAGTCCCTGATATTACCCAATTAAATTAAGCTCACAAACAAATCCTTTAACGATCTCAGTTATTTAAAGTCCTCGAGATATATAACAACCTCAATTTTATGTCTTAATCTTTAAATGTGGAGCAATTTAGGAAATCATCTTACTAATATTTCCATATTTTATAAAAATTTGGCCATAATCTCCACTATAAATTAGATGTCTTCACTGAAAACTTAATAACAACAACTTCGGAGAGAAATCCTAGAAAGACTCACATCTCCACAACTGTTCGCATTATAATATAAAAATGAATTAAAATATCAAATTGGCATCAACAAGTTTTAACCTTAAAACTCATTTATGGTGATATTAGCTTCACAATCCATATTTATATCATAATGAACCATAAATCATCTTAAGATTCTCTCAATCTATCTTACAGGGTCTTCAGAATAGTTTAATAACCAAACCATGACCTACTTTCAACCCGAGAATCCCCAAGACCGAACATGAAGTGTTATCCATATGCTATTAACGCATGAACAATCAAGGTGCAAAATTGTTAGAATGTTAATAAGTGATTATTTTGACTTGTCTAAAGGGTTATTTTAGTAGTATAATTATTATAAATATCCGTAAATGAGCTCTAAGTAATGGTGTTATTGCATTTTTAGGTAATTAAGGTGTATATGAAGGAACTGAACAAAAACAAGAAGAAACGATGCAAAAACCTTAGAAAGTATGGTCAGTGTTTTGGCTACACATGGTTGTGGAGTACTAAGGCACGACGTGTTAAGGAAGGACACGGCATGGGAGTGTGAAGCAAGTAGAGAAAATGAGACTGTAGGCTTGGCGCAGTGGTGGCACTGTGGACATTAAAGCGATGACGCTGAGATAGGAGGGACAATGCCAAGTGGACATAAAAGAAGAATTCCATACAAGAGTGCTCATTTAGTGGCAGCGTTGTTACTTAACACACATGACATTGGGGCAAAAGTGACATCGCAAGATAGGAAGAAATTAGAAAGTTATAGTTTTATTTCCAATTAAATTGTAAAGTAGGGTTTCTAATTGTCACTAAGAAGTATAAATAGGTATTACGACGTGGTAAACTCACCACATATCAACATTAGCCACCATTAGAGTAAGTTAGCAAAGGTTTACTTTTATTTTGAGTATTGAGGAAGTTTATGTGGAGAAAATATTAGATTCCACTTTTGCAATTCAAGTTTGGATTCATTGGTTTAATTGAAGGTGATATATTTATATTCATCTCTAATTTTCAATGATTTCAATTATGAATTGTAATGTGTATGTTTCAATGAAGTGTGAGTAGTCTATTAATCTTAGGGATAGATGGGTCCTTTTGTATGAATGCTATGAATATGACTAGGAATTGAATATAAAAATTGTAATATTTAGAATTTGTATTGATTCCGAGTGTAATGCTATAGACATATTAGCCACATGTTTATTGATCGTGGGTTTTAGAAGTTATCATGTCCATTGAAAGTTTTAAGCCAGACATGAATGGTACAGTCGTAAAATACACAACAGCGAGCGATAGTAGTTGATTAAGGAGGCATGAATAGTAAACTTATAAATCGAAAGATTTGGAACATTAAAGCAATATGGAGCTTACGTTATTTACACCTATAGGTGGATTTCTAGTTTTCACATTAGAATCGTTTCCGTCACGACTGTGGTTAAAGTGGATTTGAAGGAAATCTCTCTATTCTAATTAGGCATTGCACACAACATATTGAGATGTAGAAGTGGTTGAAAAGCATAGTATTAAATTACCTAGGTGAAGTTATGAAGTAAGATATCCTTAATATAAGAGTTAAAGTAAATTTTATATTGTTTTGTTTGATAGAGTAGTTTAGAATAAAACCATTTAAAAAAATAATATCTTTAGCAATAGTTCAAAGTTAAATAGGCATTCAACTAGTGCAAAAACCTTTCTTTAAGGATGATATCCGTAGTCAACGTTAGTTGATTACACTACAAATACAAGCAAGCTATTATACTTGCAACAAACACGTCAAGTTCTTGGTACCGTTGACGGGGATAGGTAGCCACTTAGTAGTACTTAGTTTGAAAAGTTGCTAGGTTTTATTTTAAATCCATTACTTACAAGTTCATAAAAACAAAATAATAATAATAATGAAGGCTTAAGTTTCAAGTTTGACTTTCTGCACTTGATCTTTTGTGTTTTATTTTTAGGAATAACTAGTGCATGCCTAGCAAATGAGAGAAGGACCTGGTGCCTTACAACCATGAGATTGATACAACCAACGAAGGAAAGAAAAAGAAAGGAATGAGGATGGCGGAATAGTAAGCAAGAAACCAACAACAAGGCTGCGGGAATAACCAACTTGTAGGTAATCTGGTAGAGCATGATAAAGTGCGAGGACAGAGATGCCTTCATGACTATTTCAAGCCAGAAGTTCAGGAGACTTATAACAGAGCGATGAGGCTTCTAGCCAACACCACCAACTTCGAGTTGAGACTGTCTCTGATAAACATGGTGTAAAATAGCTTGTTCAGTAGGCTATCGAATGAAGATACAATTGTACATGTTGAGAATTTATCGGAGAAGTGCGACACCGTGCACATAATCGAAGTTACAAAAGAGGTCATCAGGAATAGACTTTTTCCATTCTCATTGGGTGGAAATGCCAAATCTTGGTTCCAAAGATTGAATGCAGGGAGTATGACCTCATGGGTGGAAATCAATGAAATATTTTTTGACAAGTTCTTTCCCTTAGTAAAAGTCAGCGACATGAAACTTAAGATTAATCAGTTCAACCAAGAAGACACGGAGTCTCTTGGTAAGGCTTAGGAAAGATTCAAAGAGATGTTGAGGAGATGTCCAGGACACGAATACGTGAAATGGGCACAACGCAAAATTTTCTACTATGGCATGAACCAAAGTATGAGAACGCTAGCAGATGCCGCAATAAGTGGCTCTCTACTAACCAAGGAAAAGGATGGATCATTAGATTTCCTTGATCTTATATCTCAAAATTCTACAGCCAATACTATTTCCACAATAAGGACACTAGCAAGGGTGTACGAAATTAACTCGCAAGTTGCAATTATGGCACAACTATCAAATATGAGTGGTCTAATAGCAAAACTTCAAATGGGACACCAAGGTCTACAAGTAGCACAACAACCAAATAATCACCATGCTATGGTGGTTAACCAAATAGACATATAATAAGGAATGGATTATGAAGACATCAACTTCATGAACAACCAAAGCTATAAGAACAACTTCAGGTCGAGAGGAATGGCTTCTTAACAATTTTATCAAGGATATAACAACAACAACCCGAACTTCTTTTATGAAAATCCTGATAATGCATTGAAGTTACCTCAAGGCTTCGATCAAAAAGTCTAATAAGGGAAGCGGGGGCAGTGCATAAAGATGACTTCATTGAAGTCAATAGAGAAGTATTTGAAAGCCATGGACATGAGCAATAGGGAGCGCCATCAGAAGCACGAGAAAGAGATGGAAAGAGTGAAACAAACCATGAAAAGAATGGATAATGAGAGATTACAATTCATCAAGAATCTTGAGAGACAAACTAATAAACTTACCAATGCTTAGCATTCATAAAAGGAAGAACAGTTTATGAGTAACACTATTAGTAATCACATGGCAAATACACATGCAGTCCAATTAAGGAGTGGCAGAACAACCAATTATCCATTACGACCAAGAGATATAAAAAATGACACAAAGAAAAAAATCAATGACCAGCAACCAAGAGATGCATAACACTTGGATAACAGCATTAGTACCTAAAATGAAGTAGCACTAGCAGAAGAATCAGAATCGACTCAAAGGAAAATAAAGGGAGATAGGCAAAAAAAAAGATGTGGTACTAGGGAGAGTCACATTTCAAGACAATCTACCACTAATAAACCACCCTTACCATTGTTACATTTTAGGGTTCATACGCTGCGAAAAATTCACAATAATTTTTGAAAAACTCCTAACAGGATCAAAAATAAGTTTGATAAAACTAGATCTACAAAAGTAAACCATACCTTAATCCGTGATTTTCTTCTGTGATTGTTCGATCTCCAAGACGTTCAAGCGCGCATCCTCTATCAAAAATCCATACACAAATTGTGACTACAATTTGGAGTGCTAACCCCAAGAGAGATTGAAAACATTTTTCTTTCTCTCCCAAAATCTAGAGAACTCAAAATTTGCAAAAACAAAAATCTTATTTTGTTTTAGGGTTGCACCTTTTATTTATATGTGTAGATAAACCCTCACTTAAAATCCTATTCGTAATACAACTATTGTGTTTAGGCAATTTAAGCAAATTACACATATGCTTCTATTAATAAGTTATCATATAACAAATCGTAAGAGCTGTATATCATGAATTTTATCATATAAAATTCATTACTCTGGACCAATTACAATTTTGCAAAAACATTCTTTGGGTGTGACCCAATAGGTTTATGCGATGTTGCCAGTTAACCAAAACCATTTTGGTACACAAGTTATAAGTAGTCTCTAGAAAGGCATTATGACTACCCAAGTAGCATAAATATCAAAATCAATACAACCTAATGAATAACATATATCATATCCTTTTATCGTGTGATATCCTTTGACTAAACATAAGGCATGAAAAGTCACCCTTAATGTTTAATAGTACTAGTCTCGATCTTTAAGTAAACTAAAAACATCAAAGTGACATTGATCATATCAATTCACAGAGACTTGACCAATATCAGTCTATCATATCGAGGGACCCACTGATATACGAGAGTGAAAAATTTTATCTTAATTACACACCTTCACATATTATTCACATGGTAACAAATCACAATTTTTATAATCACCCGGTTGAAGACAATGTTTGATTGTGTCAAATTTCCATGCTTCTAATATTGAAGTCTATGGTAATCTCAAGTCGAAGGAATAAATGATATACCTATCATGAGTAACACCTATAACTTAACCCATGTGGTGTTCTCATAACGGGTCGATCCAGTACCTTGTTCCCTAAAAAGTACTCATGATCTCGATTCGTATCCCTATACGCTTAACTATCACAAGATCATCAATCAAGATTCACACTACTCTTAATTCATTATAGTTCCTAGTATAATGATCGACTAAAGACATTTAGGATATTTCAATAAATACCCATGGATCTTACTATAAGGTAAATATGCAATCACTTATAATAAAACAGCAAATGAAAACCTCAATTTTATTAACTAAAATCATAAGATAAAAAATATTTGTAGATTGACCTAGGGCGCATGCCCCAACAACCATATCCTCAACGGTTTAAGAAACATAAATATCAGGAACAGTTCAAGATATTTATAGAAATGTTCAAGAAGGTGCACATAAACATCGAATTCGCAGATGTGTTGGAACAGATGTTGAATTATACAAAATTCTTGAAGGACATAATGGAAAAAAAGTGCGACTAGAAGATTACGAAATAATGAATTTGATTGAAGAGCCAGTGCAATCTTTCAAAGGAAGTTACCACTGAAGTTGAAGGATCTAGGAAGCTTTTCCATTGCACGCATGATTGGAGTACACTTGTTCGATAAGGTCTTATGTGATTTAGGACCAAGCATAAATTTAATGCCCTTATCAGTATTCAAGAAACTATGATTAGGAGAAGTAAAGTCACCCAATATGACTTTGCAATTAGCATATCGATCAGTGACATATCCTAGAGGAGTGATTGAAGATGTGTTAGTAAAAGTGGATTAGTTCATTTTTTCCCATGGATTTCATAGTATTGGTTTTGAAAGAGGATTCAGAGGTACCATTAATTTTAGGGAGACCCTTCCTAGCAACTGCATGAGCATTGATAGATGTTCAAGAAGGAGAGTTAAGGTTACGTATAAATGATTAGGAAGTCATGTTCGATATCTACAAGACCTTGAGATTTTGGAGAGAGGGAGAGCACTGCAAGAGCATCAAAATTAGAAATGTAATTTCTGATTATGTTACTAAGGTAGCCTTGGGGTATACGCTAGATGATTCGTTAGAGCAATGTCTAGTCAAAAGAATTACAACAAGTTTTGCAGTAAAAGGTGAACTTCAGGAGGCAGTAAATGCTTTAGCAACAATAGGACCCCCTAAGTTTCATAAAAGGTTTTGAGCAATTAGAAATCAAAGTCGAAAGTACAATTATAGAACCAAAAATGGAATTAAAGCCTTTGCCAGAGCATCTGAGATATGTATATTTAGGAGAAAATCCAACATATCATGTGATAGTTTCAGTAGAGCTGACAGAGTTGGAAGAAGAAAAATTACTTCACGTTTTGAGAGAGCATATGTCAGCATTAGGATGGACAATCAAGGACCTAAAAGGGATAAGCCTACTGGTATGCATGCATAAGATCTTGATGGAAGAAAATCATAAACAATCAATTGAAGCTTAGAGGTGATTGAATCCAATAATGAAAGAAGTGGTAAAGAAATATATCTTGAAATGGTTAAATAATGGAACCATCTACGCCATTTCAGACAGTTCATGGGTTTCACTTATACATGTGGTACCAAAGAAATGAGGAATGACCATTATTCAAAATGAAAATAGGTAAACCTTGTCAATGATAATAGTAACTGGCTGGAGAGTTTGCATTGATTACATAGAGTTAAATAAAGCTACAAGAAATGATCATTTCCCTTTACCATTCATTGATCAAATGTTGGACATACTAGCAGGATATGAGTATTATTACTTTATAGATGGGTATTCGGGATACAATCAAATTGTTAAAGCACCATAAGATCAAGATAAAATAAAATTTAATTTCCTATATGGAATATTTGCATTTAGACGGATGCCATTTGGATTATGCAATGCACTAGAAACATTTCAAAGATGTATGATGGCTATTTTCTCTTATATGGTTGAGGTTATTGATAAGTCGGTATTTATAGGTTTTTAGTAGTTTAGTTTAGTATATATTTAAATATAGAAAGTCTCTAAAATATATATTTAATTATATTTATTGATCATTTTCTGGTGAAACAGAGTGCGCGGTTGAGTTCGTGGCGAAAAAAATACTCAAAATGAAATATTTACATGCATTGATCAGAAGAAGGACTATTTGCCTCAAGTTACGTGTTGCACGGTGTGTAGAATAGAGGATCAACAGACCTATTACACGTGGCAGCATATTATTGGTCCAACTCGCCTCAATGTGCCACATGTCAGCAGTCCATTGGTCCAGCTCGCAGAGCATTCCATACGTTTCCAGCAACGTCCCACGTGTCGCTTCTCTATTGGCCCAGCTCGTTTCCACCAACCACGTGGCTCCAATTAGTTTTTGTCATCTCATCACTCAGAGCTACGCGTCACAGTTCAATTGGTCCAGCTCACCAGCAGCCTTCTCACTGGCTTTAGCCTCCATCGGATACGTCTCGAGATGCGCATACGCACAAGCTCCCAGAATTTCACCGATTCTGCGCGACTTTCACCCCGCCTCCAATGCGCCACGTGGCGCGCTCTCACCCAACCCAAAGCGTCATCACATGTCGTTCCAACAATTAGGAAGGCGACACATCAGCTGCGCGGTAGTACTATCAACTAATGCGCTGCGGACACGTAGACAGAAGCCATTTTCAACCCAAAAATAATCCCTAGATGCCCCTCGGCGCACGTGTTACGAGACCAACCCCCAAAATTAGTTTCTCTCACCTCCAGAGAGCAATTTTTAGTGGTTTTTCATATTAGGAACTAGGGTATTCATACGAGGAGAACACATTGGAGCAGCCACACATAACTTTTCATACTTGGAGAGTGTAGAGATGATGTCCGGCTAGACCAATCTTCGCTTGGGTCGAAGGGGAAATAAGTAGGATTCATGATTCATGGCAAATACTATGTGAGATCTATGATTTTTATTTAATTTGATTTAATTTCACCTATTTAATTTGGGACTGAGGCTATGTTGTTGTTGTTGTTGTTGTAATTTCTCCTATTTCATTGTTGTTGATTTTAAAGTATATGGTTTAGATCTAGGGTGTGTATGTGGCCAATGCATACTTTTAGGTGGACAACCTATAGTTATTTGGACCATTAGTATCTGTGTAATTGTGCTTTTGGACCAATAAAGTGACAAACACTCACCCGTTTGCCGTCAAACCTTTCGGTTCTTGAGTGTACAACAGTTGAATCTAAGTAAAATCGGAAACGGATGCGGTCCGATTATTTAGGATTAGTGTTCCCACAGACCCAAATTATTGCGGTTAGTGTGTTAAACTCGATTGGCGGAAGTCTAGAGTTATACATTGATTAGGGAAATAGTTAGTGGCGGACGTCCTAGCTGTCGAGATTAGGGGAACTAGGAATTTCTAGCGGACGCCGATTTTCCTTAGCTAATCTAGGAGAAATTGAATTAATAACTTTTTGGAATGATTGAGGACCATTAAATGCCATTAAATCTTGATTCTTGCTTGTGGAACCGTAGACTTAGGTGATTTCTTCTCATTGATATTATTTTTGCGAATTTTTTATTTGTGCTAGTCTAGGTAATTATTTCATTGAACTTTCTTAAAACCCCCCATTTTTAGTTAACTTGGAGTAAAACTCAAGTCCTGTGGATTCGACCCCGTATTTACCACTACTACACCCTTATGGTTGGTTACTCGATTGCGGGTTATATTTGGCACGCACGACACCTGACCAAGTTTTGGTGCCATTGCCGAGGACTTAGTCCTTACTCTGAGTTTAGGTTTCTTTTCTTTTCTTTTTTTCTTAGTTTTATGCTACCACACCTCACTCGGTCAAAATCAGCTGGTTCATTGTTACCTTTCGATCCTGAACCAGCGAGAACATTTCATAGGTGGATTATAGAAACCCAACTTAGGCAACAAGAAGGCCAAAATCCTCTTAACATGGCTACAAATTGCCAAATCACCATGGATTACGCCAATGAAGAGCTTCAAGCTCTTTTGGCGCAACAACCCCTCTGCATCAACTATCTGGATAATGTCAGAGACTTTGAGTTGAGGTCTGGGTTCATTCATCTCCTACCATCCTTCCATGATGGCGAGAATGAAGATCCTGTCACTTTCCTGAAGGAGTTTCATACTAACTGCAAGTCAATGAAACCCTCCAATGCGCACGAGGAAACGGTTAAGCTCAGATCTTTTCCATTTTGCCTTAAAGACAAAGCCAAGGAATGGTTTTTCTACCTTCCGCATGGCTGCATTAACTCCTGGAATGAAATGGAAACCGCATTTTTGAATGAATACTTCCCTGAGGATAGAGTTGCTAAGCTCATTAAGGATATATGCAGCAACAAAATGAGGTCGGGCGAATCATTTGGCGCATATTGGGATCGCTATAAGTGATTGATTGCTAGTTGCCCGCAGCATGGCCAGTCTGAGAAGGCCATATTTCGATTCTTCTATGTTGGCATGTCACCCATAAAACGACGCATGATTGATAATGCGTGTGGGGGTCACATTCGAGACAAAACTACAGCCCAAATGAAGCAATTGTATGAGGACATAGCACATCAGTTACGCCTTTATGGTGATCTTGATGCTACTGCTTACCGAAGTTTAGCTGTAGGGAGTGTCTTGAGTTCCACTGACCAGAAAATTGACCAACTAACCTCCATGATGGAACGTCTCCTCTCCTATGGCAAAGTGCAAGTCAAAGCTTGTGGCTTCTGTACTTCTACAAATCATGCAACTGATGAATGTCCTACTCTCTTTGAGGACAATCAACAGGCCAATGTCATGGGTAATCAGTTCTAGGGACCATCTAGAGTCCTATTTGGGAATACATATAATCATGCAACGGCGAGGAACAACCCGAACTTCAGTTACGGGCCTCAAAATCAGGACTATCAGACCTTCATCCCTAAAGGTCAACCATTGCCTACACCATCCAATAATTCCTCTTCACTTGAGGATATGTTGAAAGCCTTTATGGGTCAGTAAGCCAATTTATTAGTGAAATGGTCCAATTCAAGGCTACCACTGAGAAATCCATCAGCGAAACCAAATCAGCGGTCCGAACTCTTCAAGTTCAAGTGGACCAAATGACACAGTAGAATGGACGTCTCGAGGATAAGGGAAAGTTGCCTTCGCAACCTTACCCGGATCCTAACGCTAGTGCTAACGCAATTACACTCCAAAGTGGTAAAGAGCGTCATCTGATGCCAAAAACCAGGCAAATAAGGAAGAACGCTAAGTAGTAGTGACTCCGTTTGTCCCTAAACAGATGGTAACAACTCAAAAGGAAGCACCACCCAAATTTAAGGTTAAACCTCATTTTCCACAATGACTCATCCTAGATAAGAAAAATGAGGAAGAAAGAAATTCTCGAGACCTTTCGGTGAGTGGAAATCAATATTCCACTCCTCGACGCTCTAAAGCAAGTCCCTAAGTACGCAAAGTTTCTTAAGGAACTATGCACTAACAAAGGGAAACTGAAAGGCAACGAAAAAGTCCAAAAGGGAGAAACCGTCACGGCTATCCTACTGAAGAAGTTGCCTCCTAAATGCAAGGATCCAGGGATGTTCTCAGTACCTTGCGTTATAGATGATGTAAGCATTCAGAGGGCTATGTGCAACCTTGGCGCTTCCATTAATGTCATGCCATTGTCTATTTACGAGACATTGCATGCAAGCCCATTAAAGGAGACTGGTATTGTCATTCAGCTGGCAGACTAATCAGTTGTAAGACCTGTTGGTATTCTTGAGGACGTTCTAGTCCGAGTGAACGAGTTTGTGTTTCTTGCTAACTTCTACATGGTAGATACGAAGAAGGAGCCATTCCCTAATGCTTCGTCAATACTCATTGGACGTCCGTTTTTGAAAATGTCAAAGACGAAGATAGATGTTGATGATGGATCTCTTACCATAGAGTTCGATGGTGAAGTCATCAAGTTTAACATCTATGACGTGATGTGATACCCCAATGATGTGTCGCCTATGGTGTGTACCATGGACTATGTGGATCCACTCATTGAGCAGACCTTGCTCACGAGTGGCGATAATGAAGTGAAATTAGTGTTAGAGCATCATCTCGACACTACTCGAATACACGAGAGTGTTCTGACCTTCGATACTGATGTCGAGGATGTTGTTTTCGAGTTGGATTCATTCCAACCCCTGCCCCCAAGTGTCTATCATTTGGAGTTGCCTACTTCAGACTTTGAACTTTCTCCCTCCTTGGTTAAAGCTCCCACACTTGAGCTGAAGCCATTACATGAGCACCTAAAGTATATGTTTTTGGGTGAGAATGACACACTCCCTGTGATCATCTCAGCCAAACTTACACATTTGGAGGAAGAGAGGCTCCTTCAAGTACTCTGGGAGTTTAAAAAGGCTATTGGGTGGACCATAGCGGATATCAAAGGTTTGAACCTTTCTACTTGTATGCATCATATATATGGAAGAATAGTCAAAACCTATGAGAGAAGCCCAGAGGAGGCTCAATCCGCTCATAATGGATGTCGTGAAGAAGGAGATACCGAAGCTCCTTGATGCTGGCATGATTTACCCCATCTCTTATAGTAAATGGGTAAGCCCTATCCAGGTGGTCCTTAAGAAAATTGGAGTCACGATAGTCACCAATTCACATGGTGAGTTGGTTCCAACCCGGATTCAAAATGGATGGCAGGTATGCATTGACTACATGAAGTTAAACGCTTCCACTAGGAAGGATCACTTCCCCTACCATTCATTGATCAGATGTTGAAGAGACTAGCCGGTCGTTCTCATTACTGTTGTCTTGACGGTTATTTCGATTTTCATCAGATACCGGTACCCCCTGAAGGCAAAGAAAAGATGACCTTCACTTGTTCGTTTGACACTTTTGCTTATCGGTGCATGCCTTTTGGGTAATGCAATGCACCTGCCACCTTTCAAAGGTGCATGATGAGTATCTTTTCAGATTTTGTTGAACATTTCATTGAGGTCTTCATGGATGACTTTACCGTTTACGGTGATTCATTTTATAGTTGTCTCATCAATCTGACAAAGGTACTGAACAGGTGTATCGAGAAGAACTTGGTTCTGAACTATGAAAAGTGTTATTTTATGGTGGACCATGGTCTTATTTTGGGATACATTGTCTCAGCCAGGGGCGTAGAGGTAGACCAAACTAAAATTGATGTTATCAAGAAACTTCCTTACCCTACGAATGTGCGGGAGATTAGATCTTTCCTTGGACACACCTGTTTTTACCGTCGTTTCATCAAGGACTTTTCAAAAATTGCACAACCCCTATGCCATCTACTTCAAAAGGACGTACCATTTGAGTTTGATAAGGCATGTAAGAGTGCATTTGATGCACCAAAAGACTCACTTACTAGAACACCACTGATTCAGGCCCCTAATTGGGAGCTTCCATTTGAAGTTATGTGTGATGTTAGTAATTATGCAGTGGGTGCAGTCTTAGGACAGAGAGTCGATAGAGCTTCACATGTCATTTACTATGCTTCTCGTACTCTAGACGCGGCTTAGATGAACTACACCACTACTAAGAAGGAGCTCCTTGTCGTTATCTTCGCACTTGAGAAGTTTCGGCCTTATCTCTTGGGAACCAACGTTATCATTTACTCTGATCGTGCTACCTTGAAGTACCAGATGAGTAAAAAGGATGCCAAACCTAGGCTCATTAGATGGATACTTCTACTACAGGAGTTTGACATCACAATCAAAGATAAAAGTGGTGCAGAGAATCTAGTCGTAGACCATCTCTGTAGAATTGAGAATGGCGAGAGTCCTACCCCTCCTATGGATGATTCCCTGACGAGTACATCTATGCCGTTATGGAAGATCTTCCCTGGTACGCCGATTTGGTGAACTATTTTACCTCGGGCGAGCTATCTCCTCACTTTTCGAAGGCTCGAAAGAATAAAGTAAGGAGCGATGTTAAGTACTATATATGGGATGACCCGTACTTATGGACATTCTGCTCCGACCAGGTTACCAGGTGTTGTGTTCCTCAGACTGAGAGTCACTCCATATTGGCTTTTTGTCATGCTTACGCTTGCGGTGGCCACTTCGGTCCCCGTCGGACAACTAGGAAAGTTCTTGAGAGTGGGTTTTACTGGCCTACCATTTTCCATGATTCATACATGTTTACCAAGACTTGTCCTAAATGCCACTTACCACGATTCATATTTGTGAGATATTTGACGTTTGGGGTATAGATTTTATGGGACCATTTCTAGTGTCATTTGGTAATGTTTACATACTCTTGGCAGTGGACTACGTGTCTAAGTGGGTGGAAGCTAAGGCTATACGCGCTAACGACTCTAAAGTGGTATGTGAATTCCTCAAATCGAAAATTTTCACAACATTTGGAACCCCACGTGCCCTAATCAGTGATAGAGGCACTCACTTCTACAATCGTACGATTGAAAGTCTTCTGAGGAGGTACAATGTCGCTCATCGAATGTCTACAGCGTATCATCCCCAAACGAGTGGCCTGGCAGAGGTCTCTAATAGGGAGATCAAATCCATCTTGGAAAAGATGATGAATCCTACTCGTAAAGATTGGAGTTCACGTCTTGATGATGCAGTTTGGGCTTGAACGAGTTCGAGCTCGAGCATAAACGACGTTTAAAATGTCAAGGCAGGGGATGTCCCCATATCGTCTTGTGTTTGGTAAAGCTTGCCACACGTGATACGTACACCGCCGAGGCTCTCGAGCATAAATCCTATTAAGTCGATTTGTAAATAGCTTAATATGAAGCTCGATGAGGCAGGAAAAGAGAGAAAGCTCACTATCCAAGAATTGGAGGAAATCATGAACGACGCGAATGAAAATGCGCGGGATTATAAAGAAAAAACAAAAGTGTTCCATGATAGCAATCTCTAGGAAATCTTTTCGTGTTGGTCAAAAAGTGTTTTTATTTCGCGCTCATGTGCACCCCTTGCATGGGCGTCTTAGGACTTGAACTAATTTTTTTGTGAGGTAAGTCCGAGATCGAGGTAGACATGACCATATGTTGTTAGAGTCCCTTGTGCTATATGATTATTGACGGTATCGCTTGTTTAACTACGGTATTTACTCGCATATGGCGTGTAAACTTGTCTTCGGGGATTCTTGTTTTATGTATGATCACGTGAGGGTGGAGATTCTTTATATATGTGATGTCATTTCCTGGTTTTCCACACTTAGGGAGTTTTGAGACTAGTAATGCGTTTAAGGTGAACGAGAGTTCGGCTTGCATCCGGTGGAGAGATGGAGGAACCGGACTAGAGGAGAGACCGGTTGTGCGAGACTTCCGAGATGATTTCTAGAGGATTTACCGGATTACCGCCACCACGAGAGGTAGACTTCATTATCGATCGCGATACGACGTGCGCATGACTCTAGGGAGTTGGAGGAGTTGATGACTCAGTCGCAGATGCGGCGAGTAGGAGAGGCAGAGTAGAGATGCGATGTGGTCGAGATGTCACATGATGCATGAGTATAGATTACTTGAGGACGACGACGAGCAGATTGAAGATCTTCGATCGGACCAAAGAAGAAGAGGAAGAAAATCGAGAGAGGAAGAAGAAGAAAAGGAGAGGAGGAGGAGGAGAAGTGATGCGCCGGGAAGGAGAGCAAGGTGAGTCGTTCTTGTTGTGGTTGTTTTGGGTAGCAGAAGAATGGTGGTTCGGCCTCCTGGCCGAACCCATGTAGCCGCGGTGGTGATGGCGGGGTGCCTCCCCGCCATCGGCTCCCACCGGGGTTGGGGTGGAGAGCCACCCCAACCCATCACCGAGATTTGAAAACAAACAAAAAAAAAAAAAAAAAAAAGGTTTCTTCCTTCCTCCCGATCAAACCGTCGATCGGGAGGAAGAGAGGCACACGCGCACCGCGCTCGTGTGCACACCTCTTGGCCTGGCCGGGCCCGGGAACGGGCCGAGCTCGGCCCATGGGCCGAGCTGGACCTGTTTCAGCCCCAGTCGGTCCAGTCCGACTCCGTTTGGGTCGACCCGACCCAAACAGAAAAAAAAAAGAAAGAAGAGAAAATGGGAGAAAAATGAAAGAAAATTTGGAAAAATTCTGGAAAAAATTGGGAAAATTATATTTAGATAAAATAAAGTTTATTGAACCAATTTGAATACACAATAAACCCACTATACTTGAACTAATGAGACACCAAACTCATGAACCTAGGAAAAAGGTTACTGAGGGGAGCGAATACAAGATTTGGAGTTACGGGAGGCCGGTAAAGCTAGGACTTTACTTCGTTGTTGTGAGTATACCCATTGACAATTTTACTTGGCATTTCATTCCTATTAATTATTATCCTTGCATAGTCTTTTGACTATTTGCCTTTGTACTTTTGTATCATGTGTCCTTTGTGTCTATGCTCATTTGATGAGTCTAGTTTGCATGATATCCATTCATTTGATTTAATTCATTGATTCCATTCCGTGCTATGTCTATTCTTGTTGTTTTAAATGTGAATTGAATGATAAATAGCATGCTATTAGGCAAGTGAATATCTTATAAATGTTTAAGAGGGCTTGTATTCATTATTTGTTTAGGTGTGTAGATGTGCCTATGCCTTGAAAATCCATACTTGGTATTTCTTGAAAATCTAAAAAAGTAGTTGTTGCATTTAGGTCTCGTACTTGATCGAGGTGTGCGCGAATCACGGGGTTAGAGTCCTGGGGATGTCGGCACGTTACACGACATTGTATGACACTCGGGGTTAGAGTCCCTGAGGTTGTCTACACAGGGGTTAGAGTCCCTGGTAACACTTGGGTTAGAGTCCCTTGTGCTATATGATTATTGGGTCGGGGTGACACGTTTCATTGCCGACCAGGACCTAAATCACTACTACTTAGCCTAGTGTCGGTATCGCTTGTTTAACTCTGGTATTTACTCGCATATGGTTTATTTTACGTTTTTCCCATTTATATGCTTTTAAATACCATTTGAATATTTGGAAATGCAAATTAAACTTGTCTTCGGGGATTCTTGTTTTATTCTTGTACTCACCGTCCTTTTTATGACGGGTGCGAGTAGCCGATCTACAGTAGTAGGGCAAATAAAAGATTGGCGATTATCACCGAGCTCGCGAGCCATGACGCGTCCTTTGCATCAATTGTAGGTTTTCTTTTGATATTTTGATTGTATATGTTATATACGTCTTTCGATACTATTTGGGGTGGTATATTGGGTTGAGCGTTAGTTCCCAGACTCGACTTAGACTATTTTGTTGTTTCACTACATTTTGAGGACTTTATATATGTGATGTCATTTCCTGGTTTTCCACACTTAGGGTTTTATAAATGGCTTCCGCATAAGTTACTAATTGCTTCCGCATAATCAATATTACTTCCGCTAATTAATTAATTTAATAAAAGGTTTTAATTAACTTTAAATTTTTATAAACTGGTAGGACTAGTGTATTACTTATCATGAACACTAGAAAAGTGGTGTCTAGGTTGTAAAGGTGACTAATACGTAGTTAAGTCTTGCATGGATATGATTAGGGCTTAATTACGGGATTAGGCAAGGCGGTGATGAAGAGTGTTCCATGATAGCAATCTCTCTAGGAAATCTTTTCGTGTTGGTCAAAAAGTGTTTTTATTTCAGTCACGTCTTAGGATTTTTGCTGGTAAGCTGAGATCGAGGTAGACATGACCATATGTTGTGACTGCGGTGTATGATCACGGAGCAGTGGAGATTCAGAGTTTTGAGACTGGTAATGCGTTTAAGGTGAACGGCCACAGATTGAAGATCTTCTATGAAGACTTACCGAGCCATGATGTGGAGGTCGTCTCACTTGCAACGCCAGTCTATACTGATTGACAGACTCAGACCAAGTCGAGCCAACGACTTTAACCAAAAGCGCTATTGGGAGCCAACCCAAACTTTGATAAGTATCATTTGGTTTATTTATTTTTGTATTTTTTATCATTTTGCATGAAATTGTATCATTTCCTTCATCTTATATTTATCATGTTCTTTCTCCATCTTGTTTGTTTTCTATGTGTGGACCTCTCGAGTTGCTTTGAACCTTGAGGACAAGATTCTGAATAAGTTTGGGGGTTTTTTAGGGATTGTGGATTGTTTTGGCTGGATTCTTTTCCGAAAGACCACAGGTGAGATCGATTATTTTTTATGCGGTTATATGCAGATATCGGATGGTAATGGTGGTGTTTTATATCCTTTCTTCCATTTCTTTCATTTCTTGTCCATTCATATTCCTTTCTCATTTCATTAGGATTTGATACACCTTCATGCATATATGTATTTAGTATATTTTTTTTTATTAGTTATTTAGAGTCACCCAAAACGTTGTTCATGCATTTGGTTGTGGATGAGTAAATTACAGTTACCTTTTTGACTTGAAACTTAGAGAAAACTAAGCGAAACACTCAATCGAGTCTGTAGCTCAGCATTTTTATGATTTCATGATTAGGGACTTAGTTGATGGTTGTATTTTGTGCTAGATAACAAAAGGGAGTAGACGGTCAGATTTACGCATGTATTGATATTTTGACCCACATTGGGGGATTTACTTGATTATAGTGAAAGTGAGAAGGGCTAACATGAGTTTTACAAAAAATAAAATAAAATAAATAAATAGAGAGTCCCACAGGTTTCCACGGGAAATGGAGCAGGGAATCTTGTGGTGGAAAAAATGAGAAAAGCGGTCCACAGGAAATGTAGCAGGGATCGTACTACTTGAAAGAAAAATTTGAGGAAAAAATAGAGAAAATAAGATGAATAAAGCAGGAAGTTATGAAAACTCCTCAAATAAAAGATTTATCTCGAGTGCTTTCACTTGATTAAGTGAGATTTTAAACTTGCGTGCTTCAAGGTATAGACCAAGACAACTCGTGAGTAGTTGATGGCCTTTGTCTTGACCGGATCTATCTTTAAAGTGTGATCTTAATTGTGTTTGAGTTGCAAGTCTTTACATATCATAACTCTGAAGTTTTCTGAGTTACTTGCTAATTTAGTGACTATGTAAATCAAAGGGGCTCCATGAATTTTGAATCGGGTGTAGGTATAGGTATAGGCAAAGTCTAATTTAGTTTGTGTTGTCATTTACACCTTTGCTCGGGACGTGCAAAGTCTTAAGTTTTGGGGTATTTGATAAGTCCGTATTTATAGGTTTTTAGTAGTTTATTTTAGTATATATTTAAATATAGAAAATCTCTAAAATATATATTTAATTATATTTATTGATCATTTTCAGGTGAAACGCAGTGCGCGGTTGAATTCGTGGTGAAAAAATACTCAAAATGGAGTACTTACATGCATTGATCGGAAGCCGGACTATTTGTCATCGAGTTACGTGTTGCGATGTGGGTAGAATAGAGGATCAGCAGACCTATTATATGTGGCAGCATACTATTGGTCCAACTCGCCTCAACATGCCACATGTCAGCCGTCCATTGCTCCAGCTCGCAGAGCATTCCATGCGTTTCCAGCAACGTGCCACGTGTCGCTTCTCTATTGGCCCAACTCGTTTCCACCAGCCACGTGGCTCCAATTAGTTTCTGCCATCTCATCACTCAGCGCCACGTGTCACAGTTCAATTGGTCCAGCTCACCAGTAGCCTTCTCACTCGTTTCAGCCTCCATTAGATACGTCTCGGGATGCGCGTCCGCACAAACTCCTAGAATTTTGTCTATTCTGCACGACTTTCACCCCGCCTCCCGTACGCCACGTGACGCGTTCTCACCCAACCTACAGCATCATCACATGTCGGTCTAGCCAATAGGAAGGCGACATGTCAGCTGCGCGGCAGCACTCCCAACAATTGCGCTGCAGACACGTGGACATAAGCCACCCAAAAATAGTCCCTAGATGCTCCTCGACGCACGTGTTACGAGACCAACCCCCAAAATTAGTTTCTCTCACCTGTAGAGAGCAATTTTTAGTGGTTTTTCATATTAGGAACTAGGGTATTCATACGAGGAGAACACATTGGAGCCGCCACACACAACATTTCATACTTGGAGATTGTAGAGATGATATCCTGCTAGACCAATCTTCGACTGGGTCAAAAGGGAAACAAGCGGGATTCATGATTCATGGCAAATACTATGTGAGATCTATGATTTTTATTTAATTTGATTTAATTTCTCCTATTTCATTATTGTTGATTTTAAAGTATATGGTTTAGATCTAGGGTGTGTATGTGGCCAGTGCATGCTTTTAGGTGGACAACCTATAGTTATTTGGACCATTAGTATCCGTGTAATTGTGCTTTTGGACCAATAAAGTGACATACACCCACCCGTTTTCCGTCAAACCCTTTCGGTTCTTAAGTGTGCAAAAATTGAATCTAGGTTAAATAGGAAGTGGATGCGATCTGGTTATTTAGGATTAGTGTTCCTACAGATCCAAATTGATGCGGTTAGTGTGTTAAACCCGATTGGCGGATGTCTAGGGTTATACATTGATTAGGGAAATAGTTAGTGGCGGACGTCCTAGCTATCGAGATTAGGGGAACTAGGAATTTCTAGCAGACGTCGATTTTCCATTGCTAATCTAGGAGAAATTGAATTAATAACTTTTTGGAATGATTGAGGACCATTAAATGCCATTGAATCTTGATTCTTGCTTGTGGAACCGTAGACTTAGGTGATTTCTTCTCATTGATATTATTTTTGTGAATTTTTTATTTGTGCTAGTCTAGTTAATTATTTCATTGAACTTTATGAAAACCCCCATTTTTAGTTAACTTGGAGTAAAACTCAAGTCATATGGATTCGACCCCGTATATACCACTACTACACCCTTGTTTTTGGTAACTCGATTGCGGGTTATATTTGGCACGCACGACACTTGACCAGTTATTATAGAGGTTTTTATGGACGACTTTTTCTGTATTCGAGGCTAATTTCGATTTATGCTTGCGAAATTTGGCCTTCGTATTGAAAAGATGTCAAGGCACAAACTTGGTACTTAATTACGAGAAGGAATTTTCTTATGACATACAATGTATGCTCATGGATTGGAGGTTGATAAAGCAAAAATAACGCCATTTGAGAAACTTCCTATACTAAAAAACATTAGAGACTTAAGGAGTTTTTTAGGGCATGTGGGTTTCTACATAATGTTTATTAAGGAATTTTCAAAAATCACTAAACCGTTGTGTTCATTGTTGGAAAAAACATTCCATTTGAAACGAGCCATACATGCATACAAACATTTGAGACCATAAAAGTAGCTTTAATTTCAGCACCAATAGTGGTAATACCAGATTGGGATTCTAAGTTTAAAATAATGTGCGATGTAAATGATTACTCAGTAAGAGTAGTGTTAGGCCAAAGGATAGATGAAATGTTTAGAGCTATACACTACGCAAGTAGAACTTTGGATCAATCACAAAAAATTAATTTAATAGAGAAAATGAGCTATTTGTAGTGGTGTTTGCGTATGAAAAGTTTAAAGCCGACATAATGGCGTTCAAAGTCATTGTGTATACCGACCATGCAGCAATCCGCTACCTTTATGCAAATAAGGATGCCAAACCAAGGTTGATTAGATGCGTGTTATTATTGTAAGAGTTTGACTTGGAAAGTAAAGATAAGAAAGGAAGTAAAAATTTGGATGCAGACCATCTATCTAGGTTACCTCATAAAGAAGATGATACTTGGAAGTCGGTACCCAAAGTATTCATGGATGAGAAATTATTTCAAATCTTTGATCTGCAATAGAGCTTATCGATTTAGACTCGGACTAAACGAGTTAAAAAGGCATCAGGCTAATAACGTTAAATTAAGCGCTACTGGGAGACAACCCAGGGTTTTTAAATTTCAATTGTTTAAATTTTCAGCAACTAGTTAGTTATTTTGTTTAATAATTACAATTAAAACGTTATAGTTCTAACTTTCGAAAATTTTATGTCAAATGTACAGGAAAGACCATTTGTTGGGTGATAATTCATCAGAATGGATAAGCTTCAAGAATTGTGCCAATAGTCACGCAACATTAAGGAGTTACATTTACGATATTTTGCTATATTTATTTGGTTATTTAAATTTGCATGTTTATTTTAAGCTTATATATTATATTATTGTTATATGTTTGTGTGTTTTAATGTTTGCATGTTTCAGGCTTATTTTTAAACCTTGAGGATAAGGTTTGGTTTAAGTTTAGGGGCATCGACAATGCACCACACTATGGGAACTGGTAAGATAGTCTGAAAAATAAAGATAAACACTGCAGGTATAATCGTTTAAATTTTATTTTAAAGCAGTTAATAAGGAAAGCATGGTGGTGTATAAATTTTTCATTTTTCTTACTATTTGAATGTTTAAGAAGTATAGATTAAATTATATATAGTACTATGTAATGAATAAGTATTTCATTTGCATGTTCATGCCTTTAATTGAGGATGGATAGATTACAAGTATCTTGTTGATATGAAACTTAAGAGAGTGTTTTTAATTTTTTGAAGAAAACAAAGAAATGTAGCAACAATGGTATGATTTCATGATTAGCAAGCTAGAGTTAGGGAAGACCTTGAACTTGAAAAAAAAGTAAGAAAGTAGAACACTTCTTATGCAAAAAGTTCGATATCTAAGGATTTTATAATAAGTGTGAATCTTACTTGATAATACAAAGCAAATAAAGACTTAGTGCAAACAGGGGAAGAAATAGGCATTGTAAATGAAAAGTGGGAGTTACCTACCTTGATTAAATGAAGTGAGAAGTGCTAGCAAGAATTTTAAAAATATAAAAAAATGAGAGAATCCCATAAGTTCTACAAGAAATGGAGCATAAAACTTGATGATTGGAAAAAGTGAGGAAAAATGGTGTCTATAGGAAAAGGAACAGGGACCGTTAAATAAAAATTAAAAGGAGAATAAGAAGAATGAGAGAAGAAGAAAAATAAAGAAAAGAAGGCGGATGTAAAATAAAATTGTTCAAATAAAAGATTTAGCTCGAATGCGAGTAGCTAGTTGAGTTAAGTTTTCTTTCCAACTATATGAAGTCCTAAAGACTCTTGAAGTGCTAAAGTCTACCAAAGATGAGTATGATCTATGCTTATTTGTCGATTCTTGAGCTTAATGAGAAATCGTGAGATTGCATACTTGCTACTTGAGTGTTGAGGTGAAACGAACTTGTGAGTAGTGATGGTTTTTGGTTGTGATCTACTTTGGTGTTTTGAAAGTGAAGTTATATGTGTTGTTAAAGTTACATATCTTACAATATAAATTTTTGCAAAGAAAAACTCTTGAGTGGATTATTAACTTGAAAATTAGTTAATTAAATGATACTCCATGAACAATATAAATTGAACGAGAACTAGTAATTATGAGATTTAGTAGAATACACTTTTGCTCGGGACGTGCAAAATTCTAAGTTTGGGGGTGTTTGATATGTGATTATTGTGACTTATATATAGGGTTAGTTTAGTAGTATATTTAGTATAAATATCTCTAAATGAGCTTTGATTAATGGCGTTATTTCATTTTTAGGTAATTAAGGTTTAAAGGAAGAAAATGAGCAAAACCGAGAAGAAATGGAGTGAAAACCCACGAAAGTATGGTCGACACCATGGCTACACATGGTGGCACTGTGGAGTACTAAAGCATAGCATGGGAAGGAAAGGCACAACATTGGAGAGCAAAGTGAGTGGAGAAAATGAGACTGTAGGGACATCACCAAGTGGACAGAAGAGAAGAATTTTACATAAGAGTGGCGGCGCCGTGGCTTAACACACACAGTATCGGGGTATAAATGACAGCGACAGATGGGAAGAAATTAGAAAATTGGAGTTTTATTTAGAGTTAGATTGTAAGTAGGGTTTCTAATTGTCATTCGGAAGTATAAATAGGTAAGGACGTGGTAAACTCACCACATATTAACCATTAGCTAATATTAAAGGTAGTTAGCATAGGTTTACTTTGATTTTGGGTATTGAAGAAGTTGTATGGAGAAAACATTGAAGACTCCACATTTGAAAATCAAGTTTGGATTCATTGGTTTAATTGAAGGTAATATATTTATATTCATATATGATTTTCAATGATTTCAATTATAAATTGTAATGTGTGTGTTTCAATGAAGTGTGGGTAGTCTATTAATCTTAGGGCTTAATGGATCATATGGTATGAATGCTATGCTATGAACATGATTAGAAATTGAATATAAAAAGTGCAATGGTTAGAATTTCTATTGATTCAAATTTTAATGTTATAGACAAATTGGCCACATGTCTATTGATATTAGGTTTTAGAAGTTATCATGGCCATTTAAGCTCTTAAGCCGGACATGAACGGTACAGCCGTAAAATACACACCATCAAGCGATAGTTATTGATTAGGGAGGTATAGATAGTAAAATTAATTAGTTATGAATCTAAAAATTTGGGACATTAAAGCAATATGTAGCTTAATTTATTTACAATAATAGGCGGAGTTCTAGTTTGCACATTAGAATATTTTTCGTCATGACAGTGGTTAAAGTGGACTTGAAGAAAATTCGTCTATTTTAATTAGGCATTGCACACAACATATTGATATGTAAAAGTGATTGAAAAGCATATTATTAAATTACATAGGTAAAGTTGTGAACTAAGATATCCTTAATATAAGAGTTAAAGTAAAGTTTATATTATTTTGTTAGATAGAGTAGATTAGTATAAAACCATTTAAAAAAGGATTTTCCTTAGCAATAGTTCAAGGTTAAATAGGTATTCAACTAGTGCAAAAACCTTTCCTTGAGGACTATATCCGTAGTCAACGTAAGTTGATTACACTATTACTACAAGCGTTGAACACAAACAGTGTGCGCATGTTAACATGTCCATGAAGTTGTAATTGAAGTCATGTTTGTGTCAAAATTTAGAGTTTCAATTGGTTGGAGTTAACAAAGCAACAACGTGGTTGCCTACAAGCGAGAACGTGACACGTGACTGAAATTTGTTTTGATCGTAATCAAACTACAACATAAAGTCTATGTTGGACTCAAATATTGCAAAAATAGGAGATTATATAGATGTAAACTATATATAGGTGTTATGAGTAAAGATTAACATAATGTTGAGGTGCTAATTGAGAGCCGAGAGTTGTGTCATAGCGTACGGGCCTTCAAGCGGGTACAAGACACTGTGAGATTGAATCTTGTTGGGGTTTCTATCTAGGTTTAGATGTAGGATGTTTTTCCTTTGTTTAATAAACTATTATTAGTGGAATAGCTTGTTTCTTGCCTGTGATTTTTTCCTTGATTATGGGGTTTCCACGTAAATTTTTGTGTTCATATTTTTTCTATGGTTTGTTTATCTTTAGAAGTATTTGTGTGCCTGTGATCTTGGGACTTCGGCGATTATTCGTCATAACAAACTGGCACCTTAGCCAAGATTCATGTCTAAGGGGGTTACACCATTAAGGTGAAGTTCTCAGAGATGTCAAAGTATACAAGTGCAATGAAGTTCCATGTGGAGAAGTTCGACAGGAAGATGAACTTTGTCTTGCAGCAAATTCAAATCAAAGATTTGTTTATTCAATATACATTACGTCAAGCATTGAAGGGTTGTGGGAAGGAAAATGATGAGGATCGGGAAGAGTTGGATTTGAGGGCGGGAAGTGTCATAAGACTCAATTTGGCAAATAATGTGCTTTCGAACATAAAGAATATTTTTTCGGCGAAAGGACTTTGAGAAAAATTAGAAAGGGTGTATATGACGAAGAGCATGCCAAATTGAATCTACTTGAAGGAGCGGTACCATCATCTGAATATGGATGAAGTTAAAAGTATTACTGATCATCTTAGTGCTCTAAACGAGATTGTCTCTGAACTTGAGGAATCAGGAGTGCAAATCGAAGTTGTGGATCAGGCACTCAAGCTCATATGGTCACTTCGCCTTCGTTTAAGCACATGAAGCCAACATTGATTTACTATAACGACCCAAATAATCAAATCCTAGTTGTATGACGTGTAGGACCGTGACCTGTTGGCCAATCCTACGTGATGATCTCAGTCAACACTAGGGTGTCAACACCGAGGTAAATTAATAATTTAAATTAATCTTACTTTTGTTTGATGATGTGTATTATTTATAACTGACTATATAAGTGTGCATGTGAGTGTAGGTTCATATCTCGAGTTCGAGCGTGTGGGAGAGCGACTTCATGGTGCGTGCGCGTGAACGACGGGTAGTTGGGTCTTATAGTTAGTTTGTAGCTTATGAGTTATTCTTTCTAATTCAAGATGTAAATCTAAGTCACAATGGAGTAACAATTAGGTGTCTAAGTTACATAGGGAATTAATAGAGACAAGTCTAAGTTTAAATTATTTAATTAGCCTAAGCTATCTAATTGAGAAATTCCAAATTTATCACAAATTCTTAAGTAATGTTAGACTTAGTAGGTTATTAGTAGAAAACCATGGTGGAATCATGAAAAATAAACATCATGGAAGGTCATTGAGATTTGGGTTAAATGAAGAAGATACAAGATTTATCAATGGTTTAGACTTTAGCCCAAGACCTATAAATAGGATTTTTATGTTTATTCATACATGTTGAGAAAAAAGAAAAAAATTCAGTACTATTTTAGGAGAGAAGAATGAGATTCTTTTCTAGAAATTAAGGAAATTGAGGTCTATGTTGAAGGATCAAGCCAACACAAATAAGAGTTCCAAATAGATCGAAAGAAACAAACCCTAGGTATGAACATCTCCATTTTTTGCTCAATTGAATGCATGTTTACGACATTTGGGGCTAAAATCTTGAAATGGAATTGATCACATCAATCATATGATGATTTTGAATCTAACTTTGTGAGTTCAAATACTTTTTAAATAAACTCTATAAAGGTTGCTAAATTTTGATTGAAATGCATAAGTTTGAGTTTAAAAATTGGGGTTTTTGAGTTGATTCTAATTGGGATTAAAATTTTTATTTATATGGTTATTAGATACATGAGTTTTGATGTCTTTAGGTGTATTTTAGTATGGTGTTAGTAGGGCTGGCAATAGTTGCCCGGTCCCATTTGTCCGGTTGTGTCCGGACCCGTTTTAAACGGGATCGGGCAAAATTTTTGTAAAAAACATACGGGAATGGACACTTTTTTTTGTCCGTTTTAAAATACGGGACCGGGTTCGGGCAGAAATTTCAAAAAAACGGGTACCCGTTTGTGATTAATTTGAAGGGCATATAAGTAATTTCACAATGTATTTAAAGTTTTTTTTTTAATTTTTATGTTATGTCATCTACTCATCTCCCTCAAGATTACCCGATCTCGTTCTCCTCTCACTCAACAAACAAAGTAACAAACCCTAACGGCGTGCTCGTCCCCGATCTCCTCACTCAACTATCATCTCCCTCCGTCCGCCTCTCACGCACAGCTCGCCCTCACGACCCTCACGCACAGCTGCTCTGCCTCACGGCCCTCACGCACAGGGTGCACAGCTGCTCTGCCTCACGGCCCTCACGGCTCATGCACAGCTCGCCCAGTGCTTCCGCCTCACGCATACCGCTTTCGCCTCACGGCCCTCAAGGGTCACGCATAGCTCGCCCAGCTCGCCCAGCTGCTCTGCCTCACGGGTCACGACCCTCACACACAGCTGCTCTGCCTTACGGCCCTCACGGCTCACGCACAGCTCGCCCGTTTAAAAAAAAAAACGGGCAAAACGGGTCCCGTATGTTTTACAAACATACGGGATTGGAAAAAAAAGGTGCCGTTTTAAAAATGGGACCGGGACCTAGGACACCAAATTTAAACATTTTCGAAATGGGTGTCCAGTCCCGTTTTCGTCCGTTCCCGTATTTTTGCCAGCCCTAGGTGTTAGTGCTGGACAAAATTGAGTCATGATTTGGTTGATGATGATCAATGTGCTCTTAGTGATGATGGTAATAATGCATGAATGTTGTTTGTTTGAAGAAATGTCATAATGCAAAGTTGCAAGAGTTGTGGTAGATTATGAACTTCCTAAATTATTTGGATTCATTTAGACTACTTGGAACTAAGTTTTGATGACGAAAAAGTCAATTAAGTGTTGTCATAACATATTGGTATGTTTTGTTTCAAAAGAAAGAACTGTGTTGTGCTTTTATAATATAAATTGGTTGAAAATGTTAAGAATTCATGGGTTCTAATTTTTTAGATTATTTTATTAATTTGAAAGGATCATTAGGAACTAAGTGGAATATAAAAATAGATGGATTTGTTGTCACGAATGCTATTAAATTGAAATGACTTGATTGGGTGATTTGTTATCTTCAATTGAGCTAAAATTATAGCTAAAATACTATACTTCATAAATTCCTCATTTCTTCTCAGAATTGGCTGATTTTGTTATGTGATATTCTTGGATGTTTGGACAAGCTTCTCATAAAAAATCACATTTTTTTGGATATGTGGTTTTAGAGTAGAAGAAGATACAAGATATTTCCATCCTTTTGGTCCTTTACATATTTCGAACTTTGCGTATACATATATTGAGTTGCGTCAAATTGGTATTAGAGCCAAGTTTCTATCTCCTCCAACGTTGCGACGCCCGACTGTAAGTAATGCTTCTCTTTGTTTCTACCTCTATATATATTCGATATCATAAAATGATTTTGCCACAAGTTTTACTGTTTTAAGTTTTTATTGAAAGCATATATTTTCTATTTTCTTTTTATTCTCTCTTGTTTACACTTCGCTTGGTTTTCAAAAGTAAACTTTCCTAGTCACATTGTAAGTCTAGCAGGGAAGTAAGTCTAACCGTAAGTCGTTGACCAAGTTCTTTTCGAAAACCACTGCACTTAGACATGGGTGAATTAATCAAGAAAATGAAAAAAGTTCTTTCATCAAAAAACCTTCCTGTAAAATTTGAGTCATCCTCATCTTCTGATAATACAAAACAAAATTTAGCAAAAAGTCCGTCAAAACTCGATCTAAGAAATATAAGTGAAATTTCTTATACTAATATCGAACAATCTCTTCAAAATTAGGATATGCCTACCATAGATCCAAAACAAATATATACTTTAGGTTCGTTTTCAAAAAACCAAGATTTTATTATTAAACTAGAAGAAGATACAAAATCAATCGATGATGATGGTCAAGACATTCTACCTCTTGATGAAATTAGTCGTTATAAAGAAAATTATAAATATTTGCATATTGGCCTTATTCAAGCTGCAATAAAACCCTTGACAACAATAGATATGTTTTGGCTTCTGTACGTGATAAACGTCATCTAGAATTCAATGATTCATTATTAGGAATAATTGAAGGCAGTTTGGCAGAAGGACCAATTTTCTTCAACTGTTTTCCTAATTTCACATTAAGTCTACATGATCAATTTGCTCAAGAAACAACAACATTAAGTCTCTACACTCAAGGTTTCAACTGAAAAGGAATATGTTCCAATATTGCATTAGTATATAGAATCTATTATAAATTAATGCATACAATAGTTCCAGCTGTTGCTTATATTAACCTTCAAAAGGGTACTTCTACTCTATTTCTTACAAATATACAACATAAATTAATAACTACAAAACAATTAAATTGGAAAGATATAGATGTTCCAAAAAGGTGGATAATTCATGATAAAAATAATGAAGAACGTAACAAAAATACTACATCTGATCAAGTTCATAATATTATTACTCATGGTCTAGTTGAAATAAATTTCTTCTCTAGAAAGTCTTGTTCTTCTATCCCGTCTTCTAGTACATCTCAAGTAGAGCTTCAAATAGATCCCCATCGAGCCTCTGTACCTCATGTAGGGCATGCACCTACTCGTGTAGTGTATCCTGTTGAAACATCTGAAGATACCGTTAGTATTAATGATTTTGTTGATTATCAAATTCATATGATTATTGCAATAGAAGACGATGATTTTGAAATTGACTATCCTATGTTAAGAATTCAATTTCTTAAACATCCATTAACTCCAATATTTTGCAAAATATGTCATAAACCTCAACAAGCTCTTTTGAGAGAGCTCTATTTTACATATAGAAAACAACATAAAAACAATATTTCATTTTTTAAATTTCTAGCTTATTCGTGTCCCAGAATAATTACTAAGATTAATACCATATGGGAAGGTTCTAATGGTGAAAAATATGTCCAATCTCATCCACCATTTGCTCCTATTAAGATCAAATAGCATATTAAGGCTACTCATTTCAAAACTAATTTTGATGATGATTTACCTCTAACAAAAAGAGATTTAAACCACCTCATTGAACAAAATAATTTTACGAATACTTATTTATCTACTTTCGATAAATCTTCTTCTAAAAATATAGGATCGACAAGTAATCCATCACATATTATACAGTCTTCTAAGTCTATGCTACATAATCCTCCAAATGAACCGATTTTAAGCAAATATTTTCTTCCTCTCTCTGTCAATACACCTCCTCCATTTAAACCAAAATCTCCGTATTCGTCTGAATTATTATATCATATCTCTGCACAATTAGCGACTATTGAAGCATCCTCTAAACCAAAAAAGGATAAAACTCCTATCATTGCTAAATTAGATACTGAAATACCAATAACTGTATCTCAACATTCTAGTCCAAACACATCCGATGATGAGTCACTTGAACATCTGAATTATGATTCTGATTCCGATACAGATACAACCCTTGATATTCAACGTATAACTAAATCTCGTTATCCAAAGACATCAAGATATCCAAAAAGGAAACAATTTTATACTCGACCCTCTCCTGCTGATCTAATTCTAGAAGAAAACCCTGACAGACGTCATAAATTTGACGGCAATGCAATCTATGAATGGAATATTGATGGTTTATCTGAATATAGACAATTAGAAGTCTTACACCACATGCAAATCTATGCAAAAGCCTGTGCCTTAGCAGATCATGCTGAAGGACATATTGCCAGTGCCATTGCCAGTAGCTTTACTGGACAACTTTATGATTGGTGGCAATATGCTTTACAACCACAACAACGATTAGATATTAACACTTATGTTATAAAGAATGATAATAATCAACCAATTCTTGATGAACAAGGATGACTACAGCATAAGGGTGTCAACTGTTTACTCACAAATCTTATATGGCATTTTCTTGGAACTCTAACAACTATGGATGAAAAAATAAGAGATCAATTACAGAGTCTACGATATAAACCTCCTAATAATTTTCGGTGGTATAAAGATACCTTTTTATCTAAAGTCTATACTCTTACTAATACCGATTTTCCATTTTGGAGAGAAAAGTTTATAGCTAGTTTACATCCTTACTTTGTCGAAAAGGTAAAAAAATTTATTCGAGAAAAAAATTATGGAGCTCTCAATTATCATAAGCATACCTTTGGTGATTTAATCCAAGCTACTCAACAAACTGGGTTAGCATTATGTAATGATATAAAATTAAAACGACAACTCTCTAAAGAAAAGAATGATAAAGCTTTAGGTAATTTTTGTTATGACTTTGGAGACGAAGTAGATATAACAAAACCTTCATCCTCCTCTCGAAGACGGAAATTCAATAAATATTCTCGTAAAAGGTCTTTTTTTGAACCTTTCCAATCCTGATCTAAACCTTTCCCAGCTAGATCTAAGAAACGTACATCCAAATCTTATAGATCAAGAAAACTTAATATTTGTTATAATTGTGGTAAACCTGGTCATTACGCTAATAAATGTCATTTTAAATCAAAAAATAAAAAGGTTCATAATCTCATTAATGAGTCTTCATCATCCTCAGAGCATTGTCATTGTACAGACAATCTTCCAAATACTACCACAGCCTCTTCTGATACTGAAGTCAATATGCTAACTACACATGAAGAGCTTATTCTTGAAATTGTAGAGCATATCACTGATCCTACATTAAAATATAAATACTTTTCTGAAATACTAAACTCACAAAACCATACCAATACTGATGACACAGACCAAGACTATGTTAAAGACAAACATGTCAAGCAACGAGCTAAATTTAAGAAACAAATTGAACTAGATCCGTCACGTTACTCCATGGCTACCTTACTTAGTGAAGTAAATAAACGTAATCCTAATTCTACAATGACTACCATTCATTCTCTTCAGCAAGAAATTAATCAACTAAAGCATGAAATAAGTCATTAAAAGGGCATTTATAAAAAACTTGAAAATGAAAATTCTAAAACTTTTTTTGTTTATGATAACAACATATTCATCGAAACTCTTACTCATTATGTACATCAACGATGGTTTACACCCATCACACTTATTATAAAAGACTTTAAATATAAATGCCTTGCTTTGATCGACTCAGGCGAAGATTTAAATTGTATTCGTGAAGGTTTAATTCCTCTCCGATAATGTGAACCTACCAATAGTCGGATCTCTACTGCTGAAGGAAATAAGTCATCTATCAAATATAAAATTTCACTTGCTCATATTTGTCATCAATCAATATGTATCCTTACGTCATTTATTATTGTCAAAGACCTTCAACATGATATTTTATTAGGTACTCTATTTCTACAACATATTCAACCTTTTACAATATCTACAAAAGGAATAGCAACAACTATCCAAGACAAACAAATTCTTTTTCCGTTTACTCAACTACCTAAATCAAAATATTTAAACCAAACAGTTAATCAAATTGAACATAAACAAACACATATTGATTTCTTACGATTTGAAATAATTTTTTTTTAAATAGATCAGATCATTACCTCCCCATCTTTTCAGCATAAATTAGTTATTTTTCAAGAAAAATTACAGAAACAATGTTGTTCTGATATTCCATCTACCTTTTGGGATAGGAAAAAACATCAGGTTACGTTACCCTATATTAATGACTTTAATGAAAGTCAAATTCCAACAAAAGCAAATCCTTCTCAAATGAGTTCTCGATTACTAACTTTCTGTGATCAAGAAGTCAAAGATCTTCTCTCTAAAAAATTAATCTCCCCTTCTAAATCTCCTTGGAGTTGTACTGCTTTTTATGTAGAAAATACTCCTGAATTAGAACGTGGAGCACCACGATTAGTAATCAATTATAAACCACTAAATAAAGTTTTAAAAACAATTCGTTATCCTTTACCAAATAAATATGATTTAATTAAACGCATAACTACTTCTTTAGTTTTTTCTAAATTTGATCTTAAGTCAGGATTTTGGCAAATACAAATCGCACCTGTAGATCGTTATAAAACTGCTTTTAATACACTGTTTGGTCAATATCAATGGCACGTAATGCCTTTTGGTTTGAAAAATGCTCCATCTGAATTTTAAAAAATAATGAATGATATTTTCAATCCTTATCGTGACTACATTATTGTATACATTGACGATATTCTTAGTTTTTTCAAACTCCCTTGATCAACATTGGAAACATTTATCTACTTTTCAACATATAATAATCTCTAATGGTTTAGTATTATCACAAAAGAAAATCAAACTTTTTCAAACATCAATAACATTCTTAGGTTTTAAGATCTCTAATCAAACGATTACTCCTGTCAATCGAGTTATTGATTTTGCAGATAAATTTCCTGATCAACTTACGGATAAAAATCAATTACAACGATTTCTTGGATGTTTAAATTATCTTACTGATTTTTATAAACAAGCAGCAATTGATCGCAAACCTTTCCAAGAACTTCTCAAAAAGAATATTAAATTTCAATGGACTTTTAGATCATACTAAAGCAGTTCAGACAATAAAAACAAAGGTTAAATCCCTTCCTTGTTTACATTTAGCTAATACAGAATATCTAAAAATTATTCAGACAGATGCCTCTGACTTAGGATATGGTGGCATTTTATTACAACGTCATCCATCTAGGAAAGAACAATTAGTATGTTATACTTCAAAACTATGGAATAAAGCACAACACAATTATGCTACTGTCAAAAAAAGAAGTTTTGGAAATTGTTTTAAGTGTTCCAAAATTTCAATCTGATGTCTTAAATCAAAAGTCTTTGATTCGTGTTGATTGTAAAGCTGCTAAAGAAATACTTTTAAAAGATGTCAAAAATCTTGTTTCAAAACAAATATTTGCTCGTTGGCAAGCCATTTTAAGTGTTTTTGAATTTGATATCGAATATATAAAAGGAGAACATAATTCTCTTCCTGATTTCTTATCCAGAGAATTCTTTGTAACTCCTCAAATTCATTTGCTACAGATCATGGCAGATAAATGTAAATCAGTACTGCCTCACTCATCTTATACCAATAAATTCTCCCCTCTTTTTAATACCTACAATCGCGTTTCTGATGACACTAAATCTGTGTATAAATTTAGTAATAGACATTTAGTTACCCTTCTTGAACATGATGTATTAGATCATTCATTTGATACTCAGGTTAAAATCTTAATGCCACCCTCATATCATTTCATACCCTCTCGTCCTCATGTTTCCTTAAAGTTTTATGAAGCCTTATTAACTCAAACCAAGTCTGTTATTATTGAACACTTCAAAAAACCAAATTCATATGAAGTCGCTTACTATAAATTTAAGATTCAAAAGGTGCTTACTATCACTGAATGGACCAATCAAAATGTCATTCACCAATGCCCTTATGCTTATCAGTCAATGACTTTACTTCCAACACACCAACCAATGATGGTCAGCTATAAAGATTACATTGAAGCATGGTGTGTCATCCTCTTCTACAAGGATCCAGCTTCAGGACACTCCTGGTATATCACTTTTAAAAAATCACTACGCATGAACCTACCAATCTGGTTTATGTCCGAATGGTGGTTAAAATTCGGCCCTCTTACCAGCATCTTTCCACCTACAGTTCAAACTAAATATGAAAAGGAAAAGTTATCCTTATTCCAATTCATTCATAAACATTCTATTCCATGGATTCTTAAATAGAATTATGGAACCCATAAAGTTACTATTGTCAACAATTGTCCTCTTACTTATCTTTCTCAAGAAATTCATATCAAATGGTGGGATAAATTTGATATTGAATCAATTCAAGAAAATTCTATAACTCCCTTGGTGACTCCTATTAAACCTAAACCAATAACACCAACTGACTTATTTTCTTCTTTTTCGGCATTACCCAAAACTTATAAAGAGGCAAGTTTTACTACTCCTGCAACATCACAAATAAAACCTGCCACTACCACTTCTTCCACCTCCATGACTCCTGATCTCGCTACCACTATTCTCCATCATCTTTAAAATATGGAACAAAAAATGGAAGTTCGATTTAAACAAATTGAAGATAAATATTCTGCGACATCCAATACTAATTCCAAAGACGACACTACTTCTGCAGCACCGGACTTCATTGATCTTTAAAAGATGACATCTTTTTATGAAGCACTTATGCATCCAGCCATTCACCATCAAGTCCTTGACAGAATAATCTCTGAAGTATATCTACTCCGCCTTGATCCCGACGCTATATGGTGGAACCATCACATTGTTATCTATGCCTCCCAGGCTCATAATTGGACCAATGTAGAAGGCAATCTTCTCCTTCTTTTATGGTACATGCTTGGTTTCCCCCGAATCCAAGTTTATATTGATTATACAGATCTCCTGTGATTTCCCGCTTATGTCCATTTTGGCTTATGGACATCTCTCCTTACATTACCACTGAAATCTTTATGTGATTTCTTTTGGTATGAATAAAAAAAAAAAACCATATTATAAAGGCCCATGCCGCTTATCATTTCAAGCTCATGCTTCCAAGCGTTGACTGCCTCCAGGCCCATGCCGCTCATCTTATCAAGCTCATGCTTCCAGGCCCATATTGCCTGCCTCTAGGCCCCTGCCGCTCATTTTATCAAGCTTATGCTTCCAGGCCCATATTGCCTGCCTTTATTATTTCTCTCAATAATTATCCTCTGCCAATATTTTGTCTCATCAAGGATAAAGTAAAGGCTAAAGCATAGTCTTTCGAGTTAAAGTATACGATCCATAACGCCCAGGGCTAGCTGGACGATACTTTTTATCCTGTCGACTACTTTGTGTCTCATCAAACATCTGCTTTTTCTAGTGCGTCTACTATGTGTATGTACAATATCGAACCATCTTTACACGATGGTGCGTCTTTTTCTTTCTATTAACCTAAGTCGTTCCTTTTCAAAAAAAGGGAATAGTTTTGGCCACTTGTGTCTTATCTTTTCGCGTCTGTAAATTTGTATAAATGCCACCTTCTGCAGAGAAGATAGGCATTCGAAGTGAGTAAGCAGCTTAAGTCTAAGTTTGAAGTTTTCTAAGTGTAAGCTCTCAGTTTTTTATTGAGTAAGTTAGTTCCGTTCAGTCGGTCGAGTCAATCTGCTCTTTCTGTAAACACCTCTATGTTAAATAATTGAGCCTTTCAGTTATTTCCATCCTTTTGGTCCTTTACATATTTCGAACTTTGTGTATACATATATTGAGTTGTGTCTTCAATTTGCTTCTTAAATTTACCTCGTTGTTTGACATGTTTGTCTTTAATATAGTCTTGATCTGTGTCATCAGTATTGGTATGGTTTTGTGAGTTTAGTATTTCAGAAAAGTATTTGTATTTTAATGTAGGATCAGTAATGTGCTCTCCAATTTCAAGAATAAGCTCTTCATGTGCAGTTAGCACATTGACTTCAGTATCAGAAGATGCTGTGGTAGTATTTGGAAGATTATCTGTACAATGACAATGCTTTGAGGATGATGAAGATTCATCATTGAGATTATGAACCTTTTTTTATTTTTCGATTTAAAATGACATTTATTAGCGTAATGACCAGGTTTACCACAATTATAACAAATATTCAATTTTCTTGATCTATAAGATTTGGATGTACGTTTCATAGATCTAGCCGGGAAAGGTTTAGATTTGGATTGGAAAGGTTCAGAAAAATACCTTTGTGAGAATATTTATTGAATTTTTAATCTTCGAGAGGAGGATGAAGGTTTAGTTATATCTACTTCGTGTCCAAAGTCATAGCAAAAATTACCTAAAGCTTTATATTTCTTTTCTTTAGAGAGTTGTCGTTTTAATTTTATATCATTACATAATGCTAACCTAGTTTGTTGAATAGCTTGGATTAAATCACCAAAGGTATGCCTATGATAATTGAGAGCTCCATTATTTTTTTCTCGAATAAAAATTTTTACCTTTTCGGCAAAGTGAGGAGGTAAACTAGCTATAAACCTTTCTCTCCAAAATGGAGAATCGGTAGTAGTAAGAGTATAGACTTTAGATAAAAAGGTATCTTTATACCACCGAAAATCATTAAAAGGTTTACATCGTAGACTCTGTAATTGATCTCTTATTTTTTCATCCAAAGTTGTTAGAGTTCCAAGAAAATGCCATATAAGATTTGTGAGTAAACAATTGACACCATTATGCTATAGTCGTCCTTGTTCATCAAGAATTGGCTGATCATTATCATCCTTTATAACAAAATTGGTAATATCTAATCGTTGTTGTGGTTGTAAAGCATATTGCCACCAACCATAAAGTTGTCCAGTAAAGCCACTGGCAATGGCACTGGCAATATGTCCTTCAGCATGATCTGCTAAGGCATAGACTTTTGCATAGATTTGCATGTGGTGTAAGACTTCTAATTGTCTATATTCAGATAAACCATCAATATTCTATTCATAGATTGCATTGCCGTCAAATTTATAACGCTTGCCAGGGTTTTCTTCTAGAATTAGATCAGCAGGAGAGGGTCGAGAACAAAATTGTTTCCTTTTTGGATATCTTGATGTCTTTAGATAGCGGGATTTAGTTATACGTTGAATATCAAGGGTTGTATCTATATCGGAATCAGAATCATAATTAAGATGTTCAGGTGACTCATCATCGGATGTGTTTGGAGTAGAATGTTGAGATACATGTGTTGGTATTTCAGTATCTAATGTAGCAATGATAGGGTCTAATAATTCAGACGAATACGAAGATTTTGGTTTTAATGGAGGAGGTGTATTGACAGAGAGAGGAAGAAAAGATTTACTTAAAATCAGTTCATTTGGAGGATTATGTAGCATAGACTTAGAAGACTGTATAATATGTGATGAATTACTTGTCGATACTATATTTTTAGAAGAAAATTTATCGAAAGTAGATAAATAAGTATTCGTAAAATTATTTTGTTCAATGAGGTGGTTTAAATCCTTTTTTGTTAGAGGTAAATCATAATCAAAATTAGTTTTGAAATGAGTAGCCGTAATATTCTCTTTGATCTTAATAGGAGCTAATGGTGGATGAGATTGGACATATTTTTCGCCATTAAAACCTTCCCATATGGTATTAATCTTAGTAATTATTTTGGGACACGAATAAGCTAGAAATTCAAAAAATGGAATATTTTTTTATGCTGTTTTATATATGTAAAATAGCGCTCTCTCAAAAGAGCTTGTTGAGGTTTAGGACATATTTTGCAAAATATTGGAGTTAATGGATGTTTAAGAAATTGAATTTTTAACATGAGATAGTCAATTTCAAAATCATCGTCTTATATAGCATTGATCATATGAATTTGATAATCAGCAAAATCATTAATATTAACGATATCTTCAGATGTTTCAACATGATACACTACACGAGTAGGTTCATGCGCTACATGGGGTACAGAGGCTCGATAGGGATCTATTTGAGGCTCTACTTGAGATGTACTAGAAGAAGGGATAGAAGAACAAGACTTTCTAGAAAAGAAATTTATTTCAACTAGACCATCTTCATGAGTAATAATATTATGAACTTGATCAGATGTAGTATTTTTGCTACGTTCTTCATTATTTTTATCATGAATTATCCACCTTTTTGGAACATCTATATCTTTCCAATTTAATTGTTTTCTAGTTATTAATTTATGTTGTATATTTGTAAGAAATAGAGTAGAAGTACCATTTTGAAGGTTAGTATAAGCAACAGCTGGAACTATTGTATGCATTAATTTATAATAGATTTTATATACTACTGCAATATTGGAACATATTCCTTTTAAGTTGGAACCTTGAGTGTAGACACTTAATGTTGCTGCTTCATGAGCAAATTGGTCATGTAGACTTAATGTGAAATTAGGAAAACAGTTGAAGAAATTTGATCCTACTGCCAAACAGCCTTCAATTATTCCTAATAATGAATCATTGAATTCTACATGACGTTTATCACGTGCAGAAGTCAAAACAAATGTATTAAGTCCTAATGATGTCAAGGGTTTTATTGCAACTTGAATAAGGCCAATATGCAAATATTTATAATTTTCTTTATAACGACTAATTTTATCAGGAGGTATAAGTAGAATGTATTGACCATCATCATCGATTGATTTTGTATCTTCTTCTAGTTTAATAATAAAATCTTGGTTTTTTGAAAACGAACCTTGAGTATATATTTGTTTTGGATCTATGGTAGGCATATCCTAATTTTGAAGAGATTGTTCGATATTAGTATAAGAAATTTCACTTATATTTCTTAGATCGAGTTTTGACGGAGTTTTTGCTAAATTTTGTTTTGTATAATCAGAAGATGAGGATGACTCAAATTTTACAGGAGGGTTTTTTGATGAAAGAACTCTTTTCATTTTCTTGATTAATTCACCCATGTCTAAGTGCAGTGGTTTTTGAAAAGAACTTGGCCAACGACTTACGGCTAGACTTACTTCCCTGCTACACTTACAACGTGACTAGGAAAGGTTACTTTTGAAAACCCAGTGAAGTGTAAACAAGAGAGAATAAAAAGAAAATAGAAAAGATATGCTTTCAATAAATACTTAAAACAGTAAAACTTGTGGCAAAATATTTTTCTGATATCGAATATATATAGAGGTAGAAACAAAGAGAAGCATTACTTACAGTGGGGCGTCGTGACATTGGAGGAGATAGAAACTTGGTTTTGATACCAATTTGATGCAACTCAATATATGTATACACAAAGTTCAAAATATATAAAGGACCAAAATGATGGAAATAACTGAGAGGCTCAATTATTTAACATAGAGGTGTTTACAGAAAGAGCAGACTGACTCGACTGACTGAACAACACAAACTTACTCAAGAACAAACAGAAAGCTTACACTTAGAAAACTTCAAACTTAAACTTAAGCTGCTTACTCACTTCGAATGCCTATTTATACAAATTTACAAACGCGAAAAGACAAGACACAAGTGGCCAAAACTATTCCCTTTGTTGAAAAGGAACGGCTTAGGTTAAAAGAAAGAAAAAGACACACCATCGTGTCAAGATGGTTCGACATTGTACAGACACATAGTAGATGCAATAGAAAAAGTAAATGCTTGATGAGACACAAAGTAGTCGACAGGATAAAAAGTATCGTCCAGCTAGCCCTATGCGTGATGGATCGTATACTTTAACTTGAAAGACTATGCTTTTGCCTTTACTTTATCCTTGATGAGACATCATATTTGCAGAGGAGAATTATTGAGAGAAATAATAGAGGCAGGCAATATGGGCCTGGAAGCATGGGCTTGATAAAATGAGCGGCATGGGCCTTGAGGCAGGCAATATGAGCCTGAAAGCATGAGCTTGATAAGATGAGCGACATGGGCCTGGAGGCAGGCAACGCCTAGAAGCATGAGCTTGAAATGATAAACGGCATGGCCCTGAATAATATGGTTAAATTTTTATTTTATTTTATTTTTTTATTTTTATTTTTTTATTCATACCAAAAGAAATCACAGAAAGATTTCATCGGTAATGTGAGGAGAGATGTCCATAAGCCAAAATGGACATAAACGGGAAATCGCGGGAGATCTGTATAATCAATATAAACTTGGATTCAGGGGAAACCAAGCATGTACCATAAAAGAAGGAGAAGATTGCCTTCTGCATTGGTCCAATTATGAGCCTGGGAGGCATAGATAACAATTTGATGGTTCCACCATATAGCGTCGGGATCAAGGCGGAGTAGATATACTTCAGAGATTATTCTGTCAAGGACTTGATGGTGAATGGCTGGATGCATAAGTGCTTCATAAAAAGATGTCATCTTTTAAAGATCAATGAAGTCCGGTGCTGCAGAAGTAGTGTCGTCTTTGGAATTAGTATTGGATGTCGCAGAATATTTATCTTCAATTTGTTTAAATCGAACTTCCATTTTTTGTTCCATATTTTGAAGATGATGGAGAATAGTGGTAGCGAGATCAGGAGTCATGGAGGTGGAAGAAGTGGTAGTGGCAAGTTTTATTTGTGATGTTGCAGGAGTAGTAAAACTTGCCTCTTTATAAGTTTTGGGTAATGCCGAAAAAGAAGAAAATAAGTCAGTTGGTGTTATTGGTTTAGGTTTAATAGGAGTCACCAAGGATTATAGAACTTTCTTGAATTGATTCAATATCAAATTTATCCCACAATTTGATATTAATTTCTTGAGAAAGATAGGTAAGAGGACAATTGTTGACAATAGTAACGTTATGGGTTCCATAATTCCATTTCAGAATCCATGGAATAGAATGTTTATGAATGAATTGGAATAAGGATAACTTTTCCTTTTCATATTTAGTTTGTACTGTAGGTGGAAAGATGTTGGTAAGAGGGCCGAATCTTATCCACCATTCGGACATAAACCAAATTGGTAGGTTAATGCGTAGTGATTTTTTAAAAGTGATATACCAGGAGTGTCCCTAGGCTGGATCCTTGTAGAAGATGATGACACTCCATGCTTCAATGTAATCTTTATAGTTGACCATCATTGGTTGGTGTGTTGGAAGTAAAGTCATTGACTGATAAGCATAAGGGCATTGGTGAATGACATTTTGATTGGTCCATTCAGTGATAGTAAGCACTTTTTGAATCTTAAATTTAGAGTAAGCGACTTCATCTGAATTTGGTTTTTTCAAGTGTTCAATAATAACATACTGGGTTTGAGTTAATAAGGCTTCATAAAACTTTAAGGAAACATGAGGACGAGAGGGTATGAAATGATATGATGGTGGCATTAAGATTTTAACCTAAGTATCAAAAGAATGATCTAATACATCATGTTCAAGAAGGGTAACTAAATGTCTATTACTAAATTTATACACAGATTTAGTGTCATCAGAAACGCGATTGTATGTATTAAAAAGAGGGGATAATTTATTGGTATAAGATGAGTGAGGCAGTACTGATTTATCTTTATCTGCCATGATCTGTAGCAAATGAATTTGAGGAGTTACAAGGAATTCTCTGGATAAGAAATCAGGAAGAGAAATATGTTGTCCTTTTATATATTCGATATCAAATTCAAAAACACTTAAAATGGCTTGCCAACGAGCAAATATTTGTTTTGAAACGAGATTTTTGACATATTTTAAGAGTATTTCTTTAGTTGCTTTACAATCAACACGAATCAAAAACTTTTGATTTAAGACATCAGATTGAAATTTTTGAACACTTAAAACAATTAACAAAACTTATTTTTTGACAGTAGCATAATTGTGTTGTGCTTTATTCCATAGTTTTGAAGTATAACATACTAATTGTTCTTTCCCAGATGGATGATGTTGTAATAAGAATGCCACCATATCCTAAGTCAGAGGCATCTATCTGAATAATTTTTGGATATTTTGTATTAGCTAAATGTAAACTAGGAAGGGATTTAACCTTTGTTTTTATTGTCTGAACTGCTTTAGTATGATCTAAAGTCCATTAAAATTTAATATCCTTTTTGAGAAGTTCTTGGAGAGGTTTGCGATCAATTACTGCTTGTTTATAAAAATCAGTAAGATAATTTAAATATCCAAGAAATCGTTGTAATTGATTTTTATCCGTAAGTTGATCAGGAAATTTATCTACAAAATCAATAAATCGATTGACAGGAGTAATCGTTTGATTAGAGATCTTAAAACCTAAGAATGTTATTGATGTTTGAAAAAGTTTGATTTTCTTTTGTGATAATACTAAACCATTAGAGATTATCATCCTTTTGATATTCATGGAAGGTCATTGAGATTTGGGTTAAATGAAGAAGATACAAGATTTATCAATGGTTTAGACTTTAGCCCAAGACCTATAAATAGGATTTTTATGTTTATTCATACATGTTGAGAAAAAAGAAAAAATTCAGTACTATTTTAGGAGAGAAGAAGGAGATTCTTTTCTAGAAATTAAGGAAATTGAGGTCTATGTTGAAGGATCAAGCCAACACAAATAAGAGTTCCAAATAGATCGAAAGAAACAAACCCTAGGTATGAACATCTCCATTTTTTGCTCAATTGAATGCATGTTTACGACATTTGGGGCTAAAATCTTGAAATGGAATTGAACACATCAATCATATGATGATTTTGAACCTAACTTTGTGAGTTCAAATACTTTTTAAATAAACTCAATAAAGGTTGCTGAATTTTGATTGAAATTCATAAGTTTGAGTTTAAAAATTTGGGTTCTTGAGTTGATTCTAATTGGGATTAAAATTTTTATTTATATGGTTATTAGATACATGAGTTTTGATGTCTTTAGGTGTATTTTAGTATGGTGTTAGTGTTGGACTGAATTGAGTCATGATTTGGTTGATGATGATCAATGTGCTCTTAGTGATGATAGTAATAATGCATGAATGTTGTTTGTTTGAAGAAATGTCATAATGCAAAGTTGCAAGAGTTGTGGTAGATTATGAACTTCCTAAATTATTTGGATTCATTTAGACTACTTGGAACTAAGTTTTGATGATGAAAAAGTCAATTATGTGTTGTCATAACATATTGGTATGTTTTGTTTCAAAAGAAAGAACTGTGTTGTGGTTTTATAATATAAATTGGTTGAAAATGTTAAGAATTCATGGGTTCTAATTTTTTAGACTATTTTATTAATTTGAAAGGATCATTAGGAACTAAGTGGAATAGAAAAATTGATGGATTTGTTGTCATGAATGCTATTAAATTGAAATGACTTGATTGGGTTATTTGTTATCTTCAATTGAGCTAAAATTATAGCTAAAATACTATACTTCATAAATTCTTCATTTCTTTTCAGAATTGGTTGATTTTGTTATGTGATATTCTTGGATGTTTGGACAAGCTTCTCATAAAAATTCACGTTTTTTTGGATATGTGGTTTCAGAGTTATGAAATTTCTAACTCTACTGGTCTAAAATTCTCATTGAGTTGTTTTGGCACTTTGAGCATGACTTTCTCAATTTTAATTGGATTTGTGTGTGCTTTACCATTTTAGAAAGGTAATACATAGAATGAAAACTTGAAATTAGTATTTTATAAAATTTTAGACATCTTCTTTATTGAAAATGGGCTGAAAATTAGTGCTAATCTGTCGAGATATCCTTTTTGCAAGTGTTTGGATGTCGGAACCTCTTCCAGGGGTCTCTACTAGTTCAAAAATAACCAAAATATCTAGAATAGCTTGAAATACTATAAATTAGGTTCTCCAAGTTTTAAGTTATTTTGAGATGTTTTGAATGATTTTCCAAATGATTTTTGCAATAGGCAAAACTTAGTTACTTAATGAGCTAATTTTTGACTTAAGGTGTTCTGAGCATCAAATGATGTCGGAATCGAACCAAAGTATCTAGAACATGTTATTATATCATAGTAAAGGTGTCTACCAAGTTTCATGATTTTTAGGTGTGTCTAACTCAATTTTCAAGTCATGCTTCGAATAAGAGATCGATAATTACAAATAAAGACAAAGTCTTACTTAGAGTCCCAAATTTGGTTTTTGGTCATATAAGTTATTATCACTCTACAGCTTTGGTTTAAATTTAACATAATTTAATGAACCAACACCGAGAATTTTAGAAATTTCTATGAGTGTTTTAGCCGCATTTCAACTTGCATAAAAACCAAGTTCTTGGAAATTATTTTAAGGTTCCTAAGGGGCTGTTTTGCAAATCGATGCATTAAACCAACTTGAAATTATTGCTAATGGGCTTTGATGATTCAATAACACTTATAAACAATAGGAAAAATGTTTGCAACCTTGTAACACAAAGTTTGGGCAGTTGGTCTAAGTTAAATAGAAAAGACATTGAGACGAATAGTGGGTTGTTTTACAATGGCATTGGGCCCACTGTGTTGACTTCCAACTGTGTTATGGTTTAAAGACCCGCACTATGGACCGAATTACCTATTCCCCTATCTTTTGCTTCCTTGCCACTTGATTTTCTCTACTTACTTTATTAGTCTATTTATGATGCACTTTGCCATTTTTTATAGCTTTCTTTAAATAACCACATGATCTAGAGACTATTGTAATTTATTACTTAGAAATATTGTTGAATCTCTTCTGGCTTTACTCACTAGAATTGTCTCTGTTGTTGGTGACAATTGCAGGTCCCTCGAGTAGTAAGGGGAAATAGCCTATACTTAGTGATTTCCTTTGAGCTACCCTAAGAGTTAGCTCCATTACACTTACTTCGTAGGTTCTTTTGTCATTTTGTTATATATATGACTGTATTCATTATCTTTTGGTGCTTTTGGGCACTTGGGGATGTGAGATACACTTGATGATACATGTATATGCGTATCGTACTCTTTATCACCAGCTATATGCATAATATCACACCTTTTGCAGGATTTCCACGCCTAAGACTTGTCCCAAATTCAGTTAATTTTTTTTGTTGCTTTAAATTACTTTCTGCTACGTAATGAATATTAAGACTTGTTAAACTAATTAACAAACTTAATAAGCAACCAATGGATGAATAATTTGAAATAGAGCCTGATTAGGCATGTGTTGACTCGACGAAAGTTAATTGGGGGTCCATGCAGGTCTAGTGCTGAGTGGGACCCAGTTTATAGCGACTAGGGTCGTAACATTTGGTATTAGAGGGCAAGGTTATTACCTTAACTCTTGATAAGCCATAACTCAACTAAAAAGCGAACTTAGAGTTAGGACAAATGAAACTTAGTGTGGAAATCCTATAAACCTAACTTAGAGTGTTAGTTAGGAAGTAAGGTGAGTTGGGGAAAGTATATATGGTTTATAAATGTTAATTTTGATATGTATTATAATATATCATTAACTATGACTGATCAAAACTCACTAATTGCTATGGCGAACTGTGATGGACGATCAGTCAGATGCTGGTGACCAGGGTGGAGCCGGAGATCCACGTTATGTCACATCATCAAATTTTCAGGCTTGGAATGAGAGGATAGAGTCTCAAGTGAGGCAGATAGACGAGTTACTTGCTTAACTTCATAGTTACTTTGCACCGAAGCCGTCTCCACCTATGCCGACAGTGACGCCTTCTACCGATGCGAGTGGAGCCATGCCTGAGGCCACTCCATCGGCTCCCACCACAAGCATAGTACGCGTACCTTCGATCAGTGTAGTGGTTCCAGTTCAGCCTGCAGTAGTAGCACTGACTTACGATGAAAGTGATGTATGCCTGACTACAAAGGCTAGGTGGAATAGAGAGTAAGAGAAATAAAACCTAAGAAGTTTAGTGGTGGTACAAATTTGGATGAGGCAGAGGCCTACATTCTTAGTCAATAGAAGATTCAGAAGCTGCTATGGATTGAGGACAGTAAAAAGCTCGCCTTGGCTGCATTCTCATTGATTAGAGACATTTATATGTGGTGGACTAATTTAACTGTAATGCACGGAGATCTTAATTTATGGATAGACTTCAAGAGACACTACCACAAGAAGTATTACCCGCCATCAATCATGACAGCCAAGAGAGAGAAGTTCATGCACATCAGGCATGGACTGGGAGAGTCAGTCATGGCTTACATGGGGAAATACCACAATCTGCTACTTTTTGTCGATGGTGTAGCCGATAGATAAAAGGACTAGGTCCACTATTTCACTGAGGGCTTAACGCCAGCTATCGGAGGAACTGTGGTAACCACTTTACCACCTACACTACAGGATACATATGACTGCAGCTTAGCAAGAGAGGTTTATCTTTAGATTCACCCTGATGAGGGTTATGTTCAGTTGGGTGAGGCACAGGCCGATCAGGGCCGATTAGGGCAGAAGAGGAAGATGAATCACCAATAGGGCTAATGATATAGCATATCACAAAGTGTGGCCTCGGTTGTGCTGCCAGCATCGTCAGTACCTACTTTTGTCATTGCACCAACTTTGGCACTGAGCTACACCAGCAGACCTCCACAGGCACCTCAGGCACCATAGGCTAGACATCAGTAGAGGGGTAGTGAAGGCAGAGGCGGTGGTAGAGGCAATGAGCATCAAAGGTAAAGGACAGGTTTGGAACAGGACAGGTATAATCATTCAAGGCAAAAGTCATCGAAGGTGTGTTTTGAGTGGGGACAAGTTGGACATTTCATGAATAAATGTCCACAATGAGTCAAGGCATAACATAGTAGAGCACCACATCAGCAGCATACTATGGAGACAACTCACGTCGTAGCCGAACCCGATTCTTAGGCGATGCGCCATCTGATTAAGGGTATAATTTTAATTTGCAATCATTTGATGCATGTGATGATGACTCTGGTTCGACTGTTTCCTTTATTTTTGGCCCATGGTTGATGAGTAAGGGTTAAGATCAGTTAGACTTAGCACCCACTTGATCATTAGCACCACTGTTGGGGACAAGATCTACCCTGACATGTTACATGAGTGTTGTATAGTTGAGATAGAGGGATACAAGCTACCGATAGACCTTAGGGTATTAGGGTCTGTCGAGTTTAATGAGTTGTTAGGTATGGAGTGGTTGCCCGCTTACCATGCAAAGATTGATTGTTTTAGTAAGATGGTCACTTTTTTGATCCCCAGACAGTTGGAATTTAGCTTTCACAGTGATGCAATGCAGCTTTTGAGCACCAAAGGTTGAGTTGCAAGGAGCTAAGAGATGAAGTTATTTGCTAGCATTCTTGGCATTACGAAGAGATCATTGGAAAGTATTAAGAAGATTCTTATAGCTCGTAAGTTCCCAAATGTGTTCTCTAAGGAATTACTTGGGATATCACCGCTGAGGGAGATTGATTTCATTATAGATTTGGTCATTAGGACTTGATAAATATTGATATTGTCGTACAGGATGGCTCCTAAGGAGTTAGAGGAGTTAAATACCCAACTCGAGGAGTTATTACATTTAGGATTTGTTCACCCCAGTATGTCTCTATACGTTGCACCAGTTCTATTTGTGAAGAAGAACGATGGGAGCTTGAGAATCTGCATCGACTATAGGAAGTTGAACTATGTTACAGTCAAGAAGAAATATTTGTTTCCTCGTATAGATGATTTATTTGATCCATTGAGAGGTGCAATGTGGTTTTCCAATATTGATTTGAGATAAGGACACCACCATCTAAGGATCAGGGATTAGGACAAGGACGAGACTGCTTTCAGTGCACGATATGGTCACTTTGAGTACACCGTGATGCCATTTTGTTTCACCAATGCACCAACAATGTTCATGGACCTAATGGATCGAGTGTTGAGACAATACTTGGATCAGTTTGTAATAGTATTCATAGATAACATCTTAATCTACTCAAAGACTCGTGAGGTTCACGAGGGACTTCTCAAGACAATTTTGCAGGCAATGAGAGAGCACCGACTATATACTAAGTTTAGCAATTTCTTGGACACGTGGTCAGAGCCAGTTGAGTAAGAGTAGACTTTGCAAAAATTGAGGCAGTGATAGGTTGGCCCACATTAGATATGGTGACTGACATTTATAGCTTTTTGGGGTTATAAGGTTATTACCGCAGATTCGTGCAAGATTTGTTGAAAAAATCTCTACACCAATTACAAGATTGACCCTGAAGAATGTCAACTTTGACTTGGATAACAAGTGTGAGCAGGCCTTTGAGACTTTGAAGGAGAATTTGACCTCAACTCGAGTCCTAGTGTTACGAGAGGCAATGAAAGACATGGTGGTGAACACCGCAAGTTGGTTTCGGATGTGTTCTCATGTAGGGAGATGGTGTTATAGCCTATGTGTCCTTGCAACTAAAGACTCATAGGAAGAACTACCTGGTATATGACTTATAGTTAGTAGCAATAGTTTTTGCTTTGAAGATTTGGCGACACTATCTCTATAGAGAGAGAGGTTCACTCTGTTCACTAACCACAAGAGTTTGAAATACTTTTTCACTCAAAAAGACCTGAATATAAGACATAGGGGATGGTTGGTGTTCCTCAAGGACTATGACTTCACAATATAATATCAACCAGGGAAAGCCAATGTAGTGGCGAATTCAAGAAGTTGGAAGAGGTCAGACGTATAGGTAGTAGTTTGTCAAATGACACATGATTATGCACTACTTGAGGCTGCAGACTTGGCTAGTTCAGTGGATGCTTCAAGTACGACAATGGTTTTTATTTGTAGGTTGTTGAGAACACAACTAGTATCTATTCATAGGGTTTTAGAGAGTCAGCAGGAAGATCAACAGTATGAGGAGCTTAGTGAGTTAGCTCAGAGTTTAGATCAACTGAAGTGGAGTTAGTCGACAGACTCGTGTTTGAGCTATAGGGGATGACTGTGGATTCCATTAGTGGTTGAGTTACATACAGAGATACTCCAGGACGCACATCACTCGCGATACGCCATTCATCAGGGCAGGACCAAGATGTATCAAGATATGAAATGTCTCTTTTGGTGGCCAGGGGTGAAGATTGACGTAGGAGAGTACGTCGAGAATAGCATGATATGCTAGCGGGTTAAAATTGAGCATAAAAGGCATGGAGGGTTGCTACAACCACTTCTCATTCCTTAGAGGAAGTGGGAGAGTATATCAGTCATGTGCTTCGGTTAGTGCATATATCTCGATGCGGGTCCTACGTCACAGGTAGGTGATTTTGATTACGGACAAAACTAGCATTAAAAATTTGGGCCGTGAAAAATTTTCCCAACTAATGGGAATTTCGTCCTTGAAATTAAAATTCTGGTTAGGTTTTTACCTGACTCGAAAATGTATAGGAATCTATCTCGCATATAGTCTTTCCGCTCCAAAGCGAGTTACGAGTCATCATGGAACTGTCACTTGACAAGTACTTTCGGGATAAACTTTCTCCTCAATTGTTGTACCTTTTGGTCTAGGATATGTACTAGATGCTCCTCATACGAAATATCCTCGTTTAGGTCAATCTGACTCAAATTAACTATTGGCTATAAACATGCCTTCGACTTAGCTAGTCAAAGCATAAAAATATGAAAACCTGGATGAATCCTTGGCATATATGAGGCAGCTCAAGCTCATATGCAACTTTCTTGACCTATTTCTTAACCTTGAAAGGCTCGATAAACCTCGGTGCTGACTTGTCTTTCAATCAAAATATGGGAAGACCCTTCCAAAGGGAAACCCCTAACTAGACTATGGCTCACTCGGCATACGTGAGATCGATGTAATACTTATATGCATACTTCTTTTGCCTCTCATGTGCACCTCAAAGTTTGTGAAAAACTTGTTTGACCTTCTCAGTGTGGTCAACAACAATCTCATGCCCCAAAATCTCTCGGCCCTCTAGCTCAGCCCAACACGATGGGGAATGACACAGTCTGCCATATAAAGCCTCAAAATGCACCATTTCAATGTTGGCCTGATAACTGTTGTTGTAAGCAAACTCACACAAAGATAGGTACTCGTCCCAAGATCTGCCAAACTCCAATACACAAGCTCAGAGCATATCCTCAAGAACCTGAAATAGTTTGTAAGTTTACCTATCAGTTTAAGAATGAAAAGCCTTTCTAAACTTTAGACGCGCACCATACTGCTCCTGCATACTCCGCCACATCCTAGACATATGCATAACATCTTTGTTTGACATGATAGTCATTAGTACCCCATGCAGCCAGATAAACTCTCTCTTGAATAATATACGCAGTTGGTCGAATGTGTACAATCTTGCGACTAGTATAAAATGAGCAGAGTTCGTCAATCTATCAACAATAACGCAAATCGAGTCGTATCTGCTTGTAGTCATCATTTGTAACAATCCTAATCCTAATCGAGGAATCGTTCTGCTGAAAACTCTAATTAAGCCCCGATACACCAACCAAAATTAACTAGAGCTAGCAACCTCACCATAATTACCTGATTGACAAGTCAATAATTAGACACATTTTATAGTGTAACTTAGGTTGATTTTATATATAAATGATGATATTATACAAGTTATTCTTTTGTTTTTTGTGATTTCAGGTTTTAAATAGGAAAATGAAGAAAAGAGAAAGAAGAATGAAAAAATAGTCAATTGGAAAAGAAGCCTAGTAAATCCTCAGAGAATTGAAGAATGAACTAAAAATCGCCATCTAAATCGGTGGATCACTAAAAGCTAAACTCAGTGATTTACTCAGTGATTTTTGTATAATTTAGGAATCACTGACAAATCACTGTGGTTTGTTATGGATTTCTTAGATTAATATGAAGAATTTGAGTTTATCTAAGATATGTATACATAAAGAGACTATAAAAAAGGCCAGAGAGCTTCAAAATAACTTTCTCCTTTTGCTTTCCTTTTGCTCTACATTATTTCTATTATCGATTTTAGTTGATGTTTAAAGATACATTAGAGCTTTCATTTATATTAAGGTATTTATTTATTCATTATGTCTTTTAATTATATTTTTGCATTGTTTATTTTGAACATGAGAGAGTAGTCCATCGATCTAAACAAACCCTAAACATGTAATATATTTCGGATTGCTATATAGTTATAATTAAGGAATCATGAACTTAATGCATTAAATCTATTCATATACGTTAATCACGCAGTTAATAGGTTGTTTTTGCGTATCACAACTAATGAAGATTAGTATTGCATGCATAGTCGCAAATGTGTATTGTAGTATTTTTATTTTGATTCTATGTCTATAGTTATTGACAACAATTATAGAAGTATTAAATAGGATTGATCTATAAGGCATTTCTCGAGTGGATGTTCTAACTGATTGTGTTCTAAGTTGTTTATTACGCGACTTCGGTAAATATTGGCTTAGATTAGATATGATTTTCACTAAGTGTAATGCTATCATATTTCTACGGTGTTGCATTTTATCTAATGGGTAGTTTTACAAAGATAAGAATGTGGCATTTTCATTAAATTTAGGAAAATCGATGGCTGGCTAATTTGCTATCAACCTGTTTGAAATAGGATTTAATGATTCCAAGACTCCATGCATTTTATGATTATAACTATAGAGTGAAGTGATGTTATGTTCTAGTGTTTGAAAGCAATCTAAGTATATTACATTGTTTAGTGGGGATTTGTTTTGATGTTTGTTTAAGATATTTGAATTATATTGAATTTGAGTATTGTTTAATTTTGTTTGATTTGAATTATTTAAATTAAGTTAGTTAGTTTGATTAATTAACTTAGTATTTATAGTTTTCAGGTATTTAATACTCTAATTCTCATTTAATTAGATTAACTAACTCAATAAAAACAAGAAAAAAAAACTTTTCTTTGAGATTTGAAAAATCCTTGGGGAGACAATATCATATTTACACTACTACAAGTTAATAGTAAAATACGAGAAATTATTGTGCACGCTCGACACGTGTCAATTTTTGGCGTTGTTACCAGGGACTTTTAAATAATTTCTAAGGATTCTAGACTTTGTATGGTCTACACACTTCGTCAGTAAATTCAACAGGATTTTTACGTTTCTTTGATCCTGAAATAAATAAATCTTATAATCGGAGTTTAAGACGACAACAACTGAAGAAAAATCTAGCTAATAGGATAGAAGACAACAAAAATGATATTAATGACAATACCATTAATAATAATAATGATAACAGAGTTATCAATAATAATAAAGAACTTACTTTTAGACAAGCAAATCAAAATGTTACAGCTTATGAGCCTATGTGCATAGCATACCCCGATGGATTTCCTAAATTTGAACTTAGATCTGGATTTATTAATGCCTTATCCAGTTTCTATGGTAAAGAGAATGAAGACCCATAGAAATTCATGAGGGAGTATCAATATAAAATTAATGGGATGAAACTGAAAGAATGTATTTTAGAACAAGTCAAACTTAAGGCTTTTCCTTTTGGAATAAAAGATCAAGTACAAGACTGGTTGTTCTATCTCCCACAAGATTCGATAACTATATGGACTCAAATGTTAGAAGCTTTCCTAGATGAATGTATGCCTGCTAGAAAAATCAGTTCCTATAGAAGGCAAATAACAGTTGTGAAGATGAAAGACAATGAAAACTTTAATGAATTTTGGAAAGATTCTAAAGACTAATTTCTTCTTGTCCACAACATGGACATACTCAAAAAGCTTTATTAGAATATTTTCATGAATGACTTAATCATTTTGAATAAAGACTACTAGACACAGTATGTAGTTGATCTTTATTTGAGACAACACCTACTTTAGCGAAAGAAGCAATTAACAAAATGGCAAAAAAATCTAAGAAATATGGTGAAAATGTTGAATCCTCAAGAAAGAAACTCTATGTAGTTGATAATAAGAAAAATAATGCATCTAATGATAAAATTATAGAATTATCTAAGATGGTTAAGCTATTAGTTAATGATAGATCTAATCAAGTTAAGGCTTGCGAATTATATAATGAAGTTACACATCCTATATATGCATGTCCTACTCTACATGAATAAAATACTGAAGAGGTTAATGCAATGATGAATCAATTTTCTGGTCTCCCTAAGAAATCAATATAATAATAATTATTATTATCATGGAAGATGGAATCCAAATCTTAGTTATAGTCCTCAAAATCAGAATTATAATACTTATAGACCAAAAGCTTAGATACAATTTGCACCTAATCAGCAGCCTCAACAAAATATTCAATCTATGAATCCAAATATAGAGCAAATCTTACATAACTTTATGAGTCAAAGTCATCAAAACTTTACACAAATTTTTTTAAATCAGATTAAGACTGATACTACTATTATTGAATTGAAAAATCAGTTAAGTCAATAAAATTTGCAAATAATTAGGTTAAATACTCAACAAAGTAATCAAGCTAAAGCACCTACTTAAACCCATAATGCATGTACTAATCAAGCACAAGTTAATGCTATATTTGGTGATAAGAAAGGCATAACTATAATTGGTAAGACACTTAAACAGGGTAGTAAAAAGAAGTTTCATAAGACTATTGAAGGAAAAAAAAGAAATGATGGCTAATGTCATTCCTACTAGAGAATGAATGACTGAACAATTGAAATATACACCTTTTCCTAGAAGACATACCCTTGGTATATAGCCAAAGTTGAAGCATATGAAAAATATTTAATAAAGTCTGAATTATTTCGTAAGAATAAAAATGATAAGGTTTTTGATAATTCTATTGAAGATATGTGTTCATCTTTTACCGTTCCACAATGATTAGCTAATGCTAGGGAGGAAGAAATCAATGAAGACATTCTTGAATCATTTAAGAAAATAGAAATCAATAAACCAATGATGAAATCAATTATGCAATTTTCTAATGATGATAGAGTTTTGAAAGAATTCTTTGAATCAAAGGATAAATTTTTAAAAGAATCTAAGCAAAACTTATGACAAAAATTGATTGCTTTAATTAAAAAGAAAATACCTGAAAAATGTTCAGACCCAATAATGTTTGGAATTCCTATCACAATAGGGACTCATCTAATAGATTTTGCTATGTGTGATCTTGGAGCATCAATAAACGTTATGTCACTTAAGTTATATGTATCATTTAAAATAGGTTCGTTGACTAATACACTTATTAATCTTGCTTCAGCTGACAACACCGTTATTAAAACCTATGGCTTACTAGAAGATGTATTAGTCAAAGTAAATGACTTAGTGTTTCCCACTTACTTCTATGTCATGGAAATGGGAGACTCAATACCACCTAAGTCACCAATTATACTTTTAAGAAGACCGTTCCTTAAAATAGCTAAAACAAAGCTAGACATTTTTGAAGGAATAATGTCTATAGAATTTGAAAACAAAATTGTCATTTTTCGTTTCAATGATGAAGATATCTATGGAAATTCAGATAAATTGGTAATGAACAAAGTAAGGATAATAAATCTTTAGAATTTAATCATCATGAAACTGAAGTATATGTTATTAATGCAATAACAATGGAAGATAGAAATGCTAAGACCACGAACAAGCCAGGTGAAGATACTTCTACGCAAAAGACAATAACCCAAGAATTGAGGGTTAAGCAACTGAACAATGTTGAGAATAATAACATGGAGGAATTTAAATCTACAAAAAATAAGAAAAAGAAAAAAAGAATCCAGTAATTATCAAGCTTGAAGATCCAGGAGATATGTATACATAAAGGTTAAATGGGCTTGGTACTTTAAAGCTATTTGTGAAACGGGTTCCAGAGAAAACTACATGCCAATTCATTTTTTTCCTTCACTCTCAATTGGAATTGGATGTACTTGCTTCCTAAAAAGTTACTTTACAAAACGGTTATTTAGTAAAACCAATAGGTGTGGTTACTAATATACCAGTTCAAATTGACAAGTATATTATTTTCAAACTTTTTAGTTATGCCACACTTCATCAATGAAGATCCTCCATTAATCTTAAGACAGAATTTCTTATACACTTCGCAAGCTGTCATGGATACTCTAAACAAGACAAATACTTTTCTAGTGCATGGCTGAGCAATCACTTTCAGGAACGACACAACTGTGTGGTTCAGTTGAGACAACAACAGTAAACAAAAGCGCTTTGTGGGAGGCAGTTCATACTTTATCTTTATTTTCAGTTTCGTATTAGGATTAGTTAGTTATTTTTATATTCTCTCAACTTTTGACACTTATAATGGGGATATTTAAGAATTGAATTCAGGAATAGTTTCATGTAAGGGGGTTTGATCGAGCCAATTTACTTCCTTATTATATTTTTTTATGCATTAGTTTTATGTTAATTAATATTATGGTAATGAAATAGATTATTTAATACATATCATAGTTAAATTCTGAAAATTTTGAATATTTCTACCTTTATTGAATGTATATATAATAATTAAATAAGACAATCGATTTAATTGGAAAATCATCAAAAATAGTCTGGCGATTTCCCAGTGATTCCAGTTTGTACTCAAAATCGCTAAGAAAATCGGTAGCAGTATGCAGAGTTTTCAGTTTAATTTTTGAGTCAGCAATTTCTTACTGATTCAACATTATAACTAAAATTTGTTGAACAAATTGCTGAGCCACTTAGGCTCATTTTCAGCAATTTCGTCAGCGATTCCTTATGGAATCCACTTAAACCCTGATTCACTGAGAATGAATTCAAGTTTTGAAAAATAGAAACCCCAAATTGCCACATTAAAACCATTCACAATCGCAAACCATTGGAACCTTTCGATCAAGAGACAAGTTCTCGACTGGACACAACCTTCCAATCCTCACACATTCAACCTAAACAAGGTGAGTTTTGAGAGTATAGAACCACCTAGGGCTTAAATAAGGGAGTTCGGATTAAAGCTTGGAGGAGTATCAAAGAGAAGAGCTTTGAGTCACATACTTGAAAGAATCACTTTCAAGAAGGTACTTAACAAAAACCATAACCTCTAATAGATTAAAATTTTGTTTTTTCATCAATTTTTGATTTACTATTAGGTTAGGAGCTCAATTTCAAGATTTTTACTATAAAATGGTTTTGATATTGAATGATTTCTATTATAACATGAGTATGGGAATGATATGAAGATTTGTTTATTACTATCAAATTTTTGAACGATTTTTTGTATATGGCAAGTGGATCGAATTTTATACGCAAGCTAATTTGAGACAGTTTCAAATGAGTTTAGGGTTTTTGTGAATATTTATCGATTGATTTGAATTACATACAAAGTTTATTTTTCCCAATGATTTTTTATCAACAACTTTCATATAAATTTCAAACTCTCAATTTCTAAATGACATTTCCAATGATTTCTCATTCTCAATAGATAAGTTGAATTTTACCGAATACATTTCCAAAAAATTTGGTTTTAAATGGTTTTACAGGTTCATTCTTTTACTTACACTATTCCAAATGGCCGGAGGTGGAAAAATAGAGGTTCAAAAGAGGAAAAAATGAAGGGAAAGTTAGTAGAGAAACTACAATGAAAATTAAGAATTTTCCAAATTTAACCCACATTAATCTCTTTCAACACACCTAGAATTAGACCACAAAGAGAACATACTCTACCTTCTACATTTAGTTTCAATCATGAAGATGATTTTGTAGAAAAGAAGGAGGACATATAGGAAGTTGATCAAGAGATACTGATGAAGGAGAAAAACTACGAACTAAGGAAAGAGAATTTTTTCAATGAGAAGGCCTACGAAAAATTTAGGAATGATATAATTAAGGATAGGAATTTGATCCCGTATAGGGGATTTAATGTGTAGAACGAACTGAAGTATAGGCCTAGGATCCTTGATATCATTGATACCGGAACTGGGGTTATTAACTACGGATTATAACCACCTACACTTAGAGGATGTTCCTAGTGAACAGGGTTGTGATGTCTTAGTGAGAGAGTTTTATCCCAATGCATATTGAAGTGAGAGTAGAACCAAGTCCCAAGTTCAAGGGAGGAAAGTGGATTGTTTCGCTGCAAGAATAAACTGGTATTTTAGATTAGTGGATTTTCACCAAAAGCAAAATGACGAGTACCCCAAACCCTAATATGGCATTGAAGACCATTACCCCCTTCAGACAATAAGGGGAGGTTTAAAGGAAATCCATGAAGATAGATTTATTTTTTATACGAAGGGGTACTACAAGCAAATAACCACCAAACTTTTTAGGAAAACCACTAAGCTTGGTGTTATTTCGTCAACGCCAGCTTACAAACGAGCTTGCAGTACTACAAAATAGTGAACTACAAGGCTGCCCTACTTTACCACATTTTCATGGGATTAGGATATTTGGATGTCGGTAAAATTATTTATGAATTGATTAGGAGTGTCATCACCACTAAGAAGAACGATGGACTACCTTTCCCTTTAATGATTACGACCTTTCGTAAGGAGGATCAAGTGACTAGGTAGGATCAAGTAAACATGGCAGGGCTTGACATGAATTTTTTACCAGAAAAGATCATCACTGATGAGGTTATAGAGAGATACGAAAGAGTGAATGGTTATGAAGACACATAAGATGAGAGAGAAAGGGCAGAGATAGCTAGATGAGAAACATAACAGAGAATGAAAGTCAAAAATGACACGAGGAGAATTTTGGAAGAGATATCGAAAACTAGAAATAATCTGAACATGGAGCAGTCTGCTAGGGATTATGATGGATTATACATGGAAGAATCATAGTTGTCTTTCATGAGTGCAATTTTGTGCAATCAGATGACCATTCTCCATAATCAAGAACTGGTGTTTGAGAACCAAAGAGCCTTAGCAAGGAGCATCCACAGAATGGAGCGTATGATGTCCAGGAGAAACATACGTCGAGGAGGTGCAAAGGTTATCTACACATATGAGATTACCACTTAGCAGTAATTTTGATTGTCAAACCCCACCTAATTAGGGCATCTGACCGACCTAGATTACTTTAATCCTTTGATAATCTAGCAGCCTTAACCTATATATCAATAAACAATTAAGATTAAAATCTTATAATCATTAATAATAAAACTTTATTAACCACATAAGATTCTAAAGTGAACCTTAAACCTCAAGATTCGTCAATATAAATTAATTAATCCTTAAAATCTTGTAAAAAAATTTCGACAGCACTTCCTCAGTTTCTAAGCCTACACCAGAATACCTGGCCTTCAAGATTCTTCAACCAAACCTGCTCAGTTTGGTGGAAATTTCTAAGGAGTCACAATCCACCTATAACCATATATATTGCATTAACAAAACTATATATTCATTCTAACATAATCTGAAGTATTTAAAAACTTAAACAAGTATTAAATTAACTCAAAATTATATCAATTCGTCTAAAACTGTTCCAACCATTCCAAATGAGATAATCACACTCGAACCCAAAAGCCCATTTATACAATATAATATATATATATAAACAATGCATACATATAGAGAAAAAAACTAAGTTAGTCACAAACAGTCGGAAAGGTTTCCCTTTCCCTTATCAAATTATCCAATTATAAAAATTTTATAATGTTAGATAATGAATCCCACACTATCTTGTATACTTGTAATAATTAAATGCGGTGTATTCCAAAAATCGAAAAGAACAATAATATCGCAAGGAATCATATATATACAAGTATGCGATCCATCCAGTTTATGTTGACCGACCACAATCAAATGATGTCTTCCAAAAGTGTTCGGTAAACAGTAGTAAGGATTCATGAGTTTGAGAGGAAGTCCCTCGAGAAGCTACGCCCTCGACTCTCCGTTGATTATGATCCTGGCCAGCATCACAAAAACAACTTACCCTAAACAAGTGTCTACAACGATCAGTGACTCCAATTACAGAGCACCATGATGTTCATCCTACCATACATATAGCTAATGAAAATAATTGGACCCCAAAGGCCTCTTTCCTCTCGTGTTCATGAATGCATGATCAATAAATATGAAGCGATAAACCGTGTAAGCAATATATTCGAGAAATACTCATACAATGTAAAAGTTACCATGAGATTTACTTAACCTTACAAACGCGATATCATAACTCCCTTGTGCTCCGAGTCGGTAAACTAGTCCACACGGGCCTCCAATTATAGTCCTATAACTCATTTATAAGCTCAATAAGTCTCCATACTAATTCCATAATTTTTTTTCCATTTAATTGCAGGTCAATTGACCCAATCGCATTCGGAAACCCTAAAATTACTTATAAAATAAATTCTCAGATGCACGAATTTCATTTTTGACTCGAAATTATTGTTCGGCATCGAAAATTACGTTGTCTAGGCTTAAATATAAGTTTTAAAATTTATTATATTTTATTTGGTCCTCCTCAATCCGAAAACCACAGAATCCCTCCAAATCAACTCCTCAGATATTCAGATCACAATTTTGACTCCAAATTATGATTGAAAATCAAAAATTAACCTAGACTAGGCTTTAAAATAATTTTTATAATTTTGGGTATTTTCAATGTCGAAACACGTATTACGAGGAAAACCCCGGTATAAATCCACAAGAAAATCCTGAAATCCTTATTTTTCATAAAACCCCACAATTTCTATTTATTTGGCTTAAATATATTTTTATCTAAATTTTTCTCATTTTTTTGAATTTTTTCCAAAAATTCCAATTAATGTTTTTTCTTTTTTTTTATTTAAGCGTAGTTTGACCCCCTGAACCAGACCAGACCGGTTCAGCTAGACCAGACTCGGTTCGGTCCGATTTGGGGGATCAAACCCCCTATTCTTCCCTCATCTTCTCTGCTATTCGATCAACAACCATGAAATTTTTTTATTTTTTTTAACTTTTCAATTTTTGTTGGGGTTGGGATCCCAACCCCAACCACGGGTTCGATTTAGGCAGGGGGAGACCCTCCCCTACCATTATCTTCCTCAATCAACCAACTTCACATTACATACAACAACACCCAACGACAACAACAACAATACATACACAACAACAACAACTCACCTCTGTCTCTCGATCTCTCGTTGGATTTCTCTCTCTCATCTCGGTCTCCTCTTCCTTTTATCCCTCCCAATCATACAGTCTCAACCGATCTCTCTGTCAATTTTTTTCTTCCTTTAGCTCGAAGTATAGAGGATACGGTGGTGTTAAGTTGAAGATATATATTTGATTTCTTCAAGATTTATGTCACGCGAATCATGAGACAAATATAATGGTTCCATTTTCATAAAACAATTTGATCATCCTCGATATACGTATTACATATTTCGAGGTCAATTTTTGTCTCTAAAATAAAGCTAAATGAGGCAGTGTATTATTTGGATAAATATAAGATTTCCACAAGATCCGTATCGCACAAATCTCGAGCCAAATTTAAAGATTAACAACCATTTGTTATTCTCATTATATATGTTGATCTTCCTCGATATGCGTGTTGTGTATCTCGAGGCGTGGAAAAATCCTCTTTAACATTTAACGTTCCATCATTTCAATCCCTCGATGATCATGATACACATATTTCGAGGCAAATTTAATGTATACTTTCATTTAATACAAACTTAAGGATTTATTTTTATATATATTTATATGTATAAACTATATATATAAACATATATGCACATATGTCTTTTCGCGGCTATAAATTCGTAACGCACGCGAACGACTGCCCTTGGGCATGCATACTATGGTATATCCCACATATGTCACCATCGACCCCGCATGTTACTAGGCACCCACCAACTTATTAATTATTTTTTTTAATTTCGTGGTTATCTTTTCAATTTAAGTCCTAGTTAAATTTCAAAAAATACCCCATAATTACCAAAATTTGGAGAAAATTCGCAAACGCGGTCCAAAACTCACGGACATCACGTATATACTTCAATTTAACTCTATTTCACGTCGAAATAGTGTATAATACATCAAATAAGCACACAGAACATAAAAATAATATTAAATTTATGATCTCCGATCCGTAATGGTGGTTTCCACCTCGGATACCTAAATCTCAAATTAACTCTGAAAATTAGTAAGCTTTATCTCTGTTACGTTAAAAATATTGAATAAAGTCCAGTGTATCTGACTTGATATGTTTGAAGAATTGAATATTCTTCAATTGTAATTGAGTAGAAATGCAAAATAGATATCATATTTACAACTTGTATGAAATATAAGTTAAAATTTATACTATGAGAGTATAATCATCGAATATGTTGATACCACTATTTAGAAACGTATGTCTACTCAAGTTAAGGATAACTATCTCTATTCGAGCAATGGGAGAAGTTGGTGAACAGTAAGTGATTAAGATGTGAGTTTGTGGGAGATCTTAGTAAAGTGAAATGAATGAGGTTCTTGATGAACTCATCTTTAGAGAATGATTTGATGAAGTTAGAAAAGTCGATAATTTTCTAACCAATTAAAAAAAGAAGTTAAGTGAATTGGCTGACGAGTTGGAATCGATAATTTCTTTTTAGTCCACAATTTAAATAATATTGTGAGTAGATATTTACAGAATGAGTGAGAGTTGCATGATGTATCAGGTTTCTATTTTTGATAAGATTGAAATTCGAAATCTCTTGTCATGGGGTGACAGATGTGTTATGAGATCTATAGTCATAAGATGATTTGTGTAATTCCAAGTTTCTGTTCGGGAATGTTGGAATGGTGATAAATGAGATAAATACGCAACTCTACTTAGTATCTAACAACAACAACAACAACATAACCTCAGTCCCAAATTAACTGGGGTCGGCTACATGGATCAAACTTTTTCATTGTGTTCGATTAAGTGCAATTGATGGTGAGCTTTCCAAACCATTTAAATACCTCCTAATTAATGCATCCCATGTTAACTTTGGTCTGCCCCTACCTCGTCGAATCTCTAAAGTTTCTATTGAGTCAAGTTTTCTAGTTGGGGCATTTGTAGGCCGTCTTTGCAGGTGACCAAACCACCGCAACCGCCCTTCCCTAATCTTTGTATCAATTGGTGCTACTCCTACTTGTCTTTGAATTTCTATATTTCTTATTCTATCTTTACGAGTTTTACCACACATTCACCTAAGCATTCTCATTTCTGCTACATTCATTTTATGTAATTGTTGTTGCTTTACCGCCCAACATCTACTTAGTATCTAACGTTGTACTTAAATATTATTTGCATCAACATATAATTTTAGGCTGATGATAGTCTAAAAATTAATCAGCTAAGAATTTATGTAAAAAAATGATGATTAGTGATAAGAATGTAAGCTAAGTTGTGCACTAGATTTTGGGTGAATATGGAAAGAATTATCAACGGTTTGTAGAATAGTATTCAGATTAGAATGAGAATTGTGTTATGAAAAGCAAGATAGGTTAGGCTATGCTATGTATTGATACTTGAATGAGATTCAAGGTATGAGATGAGAAATGAGGTAAGATTATCAGATACTACACAAAGTTGATTGTTTAACTCCTTAGAAATTCACAAACTGCCAGGATTGGCCAAGTAACAAAGATAACTTGTCATTAAAATAAAATGTTGAAAAATGAAAAGTTAAATGGTTATGATCTCTACTACTGAGTTGGGGAATATAACGAAAGTGATTGAGTCTACTTAACGGTTCACCTTAGAAATGGTTTTACAAGTTTGGATTAAAAGAGTTGTATATAAAGGTTCATTTTTTTCATATCTCTTTTAGTTTAGCAACCTGTAAGTTTAAATTTCGAGGACGAAATTTTTAATTAGTTGGGAAGATTGTGACATTTGAAAATTTAATAAACTTGATTAGGCAACTAATTAATGTAAATCATGCATTTCTCTTTATTTCATTTATATCTTCACCAACATACAAGTATCGTACATCATTTCCAATTTATAATAACTAGTGCTTTAAACTTCACAACTGACTAATCAGTTGGTGTAGCACTATAATTGAACCAATGTACAACACTTCACTGCTATAAGTTGTACACTACATTGGTTCAAAACTTTCAACATTTGGAGTTTGACTCCTTGTAAGATCCTTGTGAAGATATATTAAGTTCCATCAAACTTATAGTTTGATATTCTAATTTGATCGGGACTCATTAACTTAAAATTTTCATTTTCATACTAATGTGAGAATATATTGACCATTTAGTTGCTTATACTTCAGCTTCCAATTGACTTCGACGAAACTTCATAGACTCTTTTATAATGATTGTCACCAATTCATTCGATTATTCAAAGATGGGTGGATGCATCACACTGATCTTCAATGTTGTGAATGAATCGTAATAGTGAAACGAAATTACTTAGACTTTCAGTTATGCACAACTACTCTAGTGCCTTACCTGGACTAAAGGAGTTTGTCCGTGTCACTTCCAGCAGTCACAAGTCATCTCAACATATCATTTTATTTTATATATAGAGTTTATTCCATTCAGTTTTTATCAGTTTTAGCTATTCTCACATTGATCTCAATTTTTGTCCCTTTATAAACTTACCACGACTTTCGCTCAACAACCAGGCTACTTCCAGCTCCTTAGTTTTGCCTTAGAAAGGAAATTTATATCTCTTCTCTTTTTGAAAATATAGCTAAGGACAATGCAACTTCTTATTATCATTTAATGAATCAAAGTCTCCCTTAGCTAATCTTAATTCAAAATAACTAAACTTTGCGACTTAAATAGTTAAACTATTTGTTATTGTCTTCAGTTATTTCTAATAGTCTCAAATATCCTGACTTTTCTTTTTCTTAAAGGGAAATTTGGTACTTTTCAAGAGGCTGTAAGATAACTTTGTATCTTATCATTCATCAAATTACTTTTGATGAATTCACCTTTCCATTATTATTCAATTGAAGAGATAAAAGAATTTGAATTTCCAAAATCTGATTAACCTAATGACTAATCAAATTCATAAAGGATGTTATTTCAATCCTTGAAGTCCTACAAATAGGAATTCTCGCAATATAGGAGCTCATACGGACTTCCTATACAACTTACTTACTAATACTCAATCATTACATCTATCTCTTCATTGGTTATATTTTTATGTCGTAGTGAAAATCATCATTACTTTATTTGATTATAAGTGACTATTGGGTACTTTGAATCTCAAAACACAATCATTTGTGTTAATGTTTAATAGCTAATCCAAGTTATTGTTAGACCATTTTCCCCAATATCTTAACTTCTTACACATTAATCTTACACTACAATTTTCATTTTTAAGTTAGAAATTTCGTTGATCTTTGTTTTATAACAACATCGAATTCGGTGTTAACAAAATCTACTTCTAACTCATGTATTTCCATTCATTCTATCATTTCCTTCATTCCTTCTATAGGGCCAATATACTCAACATCGCGTATGAATAAGTAACTTGAGTAATAAACAATCAAAAGTTTCAGTACTTCTTTCAAAAGGCGTTTGATTATTTTAAGCCATGGTTTTATTCCTCTTTTACTTTGATTTTTGTTTTGGAAATGAGACAATACTTTACTTCTAAGTATTTTTTTTTCTTAGAAACCGACTTTGACAACTTGGCTGATCCAATCACAATGTCATTGTGATTTTCAAGTCAAGATTCAGTTTGTCTAAACAATTTCCATTTTATGTTTTCGATAGCCACGTGTCTCCTTTTTCCTTGATGAGATTATTTTCAGAAGCAACCGTCAATTGGTTATGAATTAAACCAATATTTTATAGAACAAATTTTCCTGAGTTTACCATGTAATCGGTATTAACCTTATTCTAAAACCCAAGATATCCATATCTTGTGCTTCCTAAAAGTCTCAATTTCATATTACGTTTTCTAAACGATTCTCAATCACTTGAGACTTAAGTATATTTTAATATTTTCCTGAGCATTTCAAAATTTTAATAATTCTATACTTTCGATTTCCAAGAAATTCATGTTCAGTGTTTACGCATGCAAATCATTTGGACTTCCCTTTTAACTAGTTTCCTATTGGTTCATAATTGATACTTTCATCTATTATATTTTTACTGAACTACTTACAACACCTTTGTGAATTCGAACTTCACAAGTTTATTTCACATACATTTACTCTTAGTTATGTTTCATAAGCCTATTCTCTCTTTTAATAATCGATCCACTTCTAGTCTTGATAGTCATATCTTACGAGTTAAGTATCGAACAGATAAGGAGAATAAACTTCCAATCGCATATGTAGCGATAATACATACATACAACACAATATAGCATAATAATTCAAATACCCTCATCTCATGGTCACTTCCTAACAAATCGTGCTCAATCACCCTTTAGTTCTCAACCAAAGCTTATCCTTAATTGAGCCAAACCTAGTCTCTAATACCAACATTGTCAGACCCCACCTAATTAGGGCATCCGACCGGCCTAGAATACCTTAATCCTTTGATAATCTAATCCGCCATAACCTTTCCATCAATAAACAATTAAGATTAAGATCTTATACTCATTAATAAATAAACTTTATTAACGACATTGGATTCTAAAGTGAACCTTAAATCTCAATATTCATTTAGATGAATTAATTAATCCTCAGGATTCTGTAATAATTTTTCGACAGCTCCTCATATGTTTCTAAGCCTACACCGGAATACCCGGCCTTCAAAATTCTTCAACAAACTTGCACAGTTTGGTGGAAATGCTAAAGGACTCACAATCCACCCATAACCATATATATTGCATTAACAAAACTATATATTCATTCTAACCTAATGTGAAGTATTAAAAAACCTTAAAATGGCATTTCCTTAATTGAAAATTATCTCAATTCGTCCAAAACCATTCTAGCCATTCCAATGGAGATCCTAATCACACTCGAACCCAAGAACTCATTTATACAATAATATATATATATAAAACTATGCATACATAGAGAGAAAAGAACTAAGCCAGTCACAAACAGTCGGAAAGGTTTCCCTATCCCTTGTCACCGCTAGATCCTATCATTATCCAATTAGAAAAACTCGATAATATCTTATAAGCAAATCCCATACTATCCAGTACACCAGTAATAATCAAATGCACTGTATTCATATAATTGAAGCGGACAATAATATCGCAAGGAATCATATATATACAAGTATGCAATCCATCCAATTTATGTTGACCAACCACAATCAGATGACGTCTTCCAAAAGTATTGGGTAAACAATAATAAAGATTCATGAGTTTGAGAGGATGTCCTTTGAGAAGCCACACCTTCGACTATCCGTGGTGTATGATCCTGGGCAACATCACAAAAACACCCGATCCTAAACAAATGCCTACAATGATCAGTGACTACAGTTGTAGAGCACCACAGTGTTCATCCTACCATACATATAGCCAATGAACACAATGGGACTCCAAAGGCCTCCTTCCTCTCGTGTCTATAAATGCATAATCAATAAATATGCAGCGATAAACCATGCATTGAATATATTCGAGAAATACTCATACAATGAAAAGGTTACCATGGGATTTACTTAGCCTTACAAATGCGATATTGTAACTACCTTATGCTCCAAGTCGATAAACTAGTCCACACGGAGCTCCAATTATTGCCCTACAATTCATTTATAACCTTAATAAGTCTCCATAATAATTCCACAATTTTTTCCATTTAGTTGCAGTTCAATTGACCTATTGCGTTTTGAAACACCTAAAATAAATTCAAAATAAATTCCCAGATGCCCAGCTTTCATTTTTTACTCAAAATTATTGCTCGACATCAAAAATTAAGTTTTCTAGGATTAAATATAATTTTTTGATTTATTATATTTTATTTGGTCATCCTTGACCCGAAAACCTTGAAGTCCCACTAAATCAACTCCTCGGATGTCCATATCACAATTTTGTCTCCAAATTGTGATTCAAAATAGAAAATTAACCTAGACTAGGCTTTAAAATAATTTCCATATTTCTTGGTATTTTTGGTGTCATAACACATATTACAAGGAAAACCTTAGTATAAATCCTCGAAAAAATCCTGAAATCCTTGTTATTCATAAAAACCCACAATTTCAATTTATTTGACTCAAATATCATTTTTTTTCTAAATTTTTTTCATTTTTTTGGAATTTTTCCAAAAAATTCCAATTAATTTTTTTTTTTTATTTAAGGGTGGTTTGACCCCTGAACCAGACCCGAACCGGTTCAACTGAACCAAACCCGATTCGGTTCGGTTCAGGGGATCAAACCCCCTCTTCTTCCCATCTCATCTGATGTTCAATCAACAGCCATGAAAAAAAAATTTAAGCTTTTTGACTTTTGTTGGGGTTGGGCTCCCAACCCTAACCTCGGGTTGGGTTTAGGCAGGGGAGACCGTCCCCTGCCATCATCTTCCTCCATCAACAAACTCCACAACACACACAACAAAACCAAACAACAACAATGATACATACACAACAACAAAAACTCACCTCTGAGACAAATCTAATGGTTCCATTTTCATAAAATAATTTGATCTTCCTCGATATATGTATTACACATCTTAAGGTCAATCTTTGTCTCCAAAACAAAGTCGAATGAGGCGGGGTATTGTTTAGATAAATATAAGATTTTCTCTAGATTCGTATCGCATGAATCTCGAGGCGAATCTAAGGATTAACAACCATTTGCTATTCTCATTATGTATGTTGATCTTCCTTGAGATACGTGTTGCATGTCTCAAGTTCAATCTTCGTGGCTATAAACAAGATCATCATCACCTAACCGCCTTAACAAAATCAATTGTATTCATTTCCTCAAGATACATATCACGTATCTTGAGGTACATCAAATGGTTTTATAACCAACCACTAAATCACTTGATTTCCCTTGAGATTGGACAGCACGCATCTCAAAGCCTAGACAAATCCTCATCAACAGTTAACATTCCATCATTTCAACCCCTCGATGATCATGCTACACGTATCTCGAGGCGGATCCAATTTATATTTTTATTTAATTCAAACTATAGGATTTGTTTTTATATATTTATATATATAAGCTATATATATAAATATATATATGCACCTATGTATTTTTGCGGCTATAAATTTGCCACGCACACCATTGACTACCCTCGGGCGTGCACACTATTGTACATCCCACGTGTGTCACCCTCGACTCTACGTGTCACTATGCACCCACAAATTTATTAATTATTTTATTTAATTTCATGGTTATCTCTTCAATTTATGTCTAAATTAAATTCTGAAAATACTCTAAAATTACCAAAAATTGGAGAAAAATCCTTAACGCGCTCCGAAACTCACGGACACCACTTATACACTTCAACTTGACACTATTTTACGTCGAAATAGTGTATAATACATCAAATAAGCATAAGGTACATGAAAATAATATTAAATTTATGATATCTAATTCGTAATGCATGGGTCCCACCTCGAATGCCTAAATCTTAAATTAAATCCGAAAATACTTAATTAGCTGCCTAATCAAGTTTATAAAATTCTCGAATGTTACATTGATATTCCAACATTGCCAGGTCAAGAATACCACCGCTACGACCCCACTGTAAGCTACTAGTCCCAAAGGATTGATCCAGTGGAGGATGATGATGACACGACTTCAAGACGCCGACATTGACTCCTCTATTATATTTTATTTTCTTTCTTAGATTGATACTATGAGAGCTCTGCCATTTAATTTCGGTAGTAGTGATATGCTTTGTGTTTCTTGGTGACACTTTGTTTATGGTGGTATACTATGTGATACATTTTATTCAGTTCTTAGGTATCATATTCAATGATGTTTATTTATTAAATTTTTATGCACTCTATGTTATTATAATTTTAAAATTAACTTTATTAATTTCTTGATTGTCAAATTTATGATTATATCGATTCTTTTATACTTCCCGTGGTATGTTTGTAATGTTGAAAACCAAACTTCATTTTAAAATCTTGAGGTCAATGTTTAGAATGAGTTTGGGGGTATTTTAGGTGAATCATGACATTGATGGTAATGAAAGGAAAGAAAGGTAGAAGAAAGTTCAGAAGTACTTTTAATCTAATATTCAAGTAAGTTGACGAAACTTTTCAAATTTCTTCCAAATTCAAGTAAGTATGATTTTCATTTTACTTTATTTTTAGTAAGGATGATAATGAACGAAGAATAGATTCTCGAATGGAAGTGAAATTTTTATCACCCAAATGAATTTTATGATAGAAAGAATTAATTTTAATATCCTTTTTGATTAACTTTACTAGTTGATATGAACAATAAATTGAATACCTCGTCTTGGTCATGATAATAGGTAGAAGATCAAAATAATAGTGCAAGATGTACAAGACAGATTTCAAAGAATCTTATGATACAAAAGGCTATTGATTAGTATTTTATAGTATATATAGAAAGCTATCATGCCACAATTGAAAGAAGAAATGGGTTAGAAATTGATAAAATTCTATAAGTTAGAAAGAATACTTTCTTCAACTTTAGTGGATAGTGATAAGTGTTAACAAGAATTTACAAATATAAATATATAGAAATTCGTATAGATTCTAAAGGAAATGGAGCAAGGAATCAATAGTGGGAAAAATGTGAGAATGACCATAGGAAATGGAGCAAGGACTCAAAAGCAGAAATAAGAGAAATATGATTAAGAAGAAACAATTAGAATGAAGTAGAATAGAAAATGAGAGATGGAAAAGTTGGATGTTCATAAACTCTTAGAAGAAAATATTATACTCGAGTACTTGAAGCTAGAGTTGAATGAAGTAATCTTAATCTAAAGAGTCTTAAATGATATATTCATTGGTATCTTGGCAAAACTCCTATTGATTTTGACTGTAGTACTATTATAAAGTATTTTCTAACATTGAAATTAATCTAGTGGTTTTTGTGTTTTGAGATTCTATATTAGTTATTGTTAGCTTGATGCTTGTCAGTGGAAATTGAGAAAACATATATTGTGTACCGACCTTGGTAATGAACTTTAAGTTTTAAAGGGTGTTACATTTGGTGGTTGAGTTATCATCAAGGGATGTTTCATTATGTCTAAATCATCTTATTCTATCATAACTTTCGTTTACTTGTGGGTAGTATATTTTCATTTGAATACCACTTCTATTTTAAAAATTTTATTATTTAAAGTTAAGATGAATTAGACTGAAATCAATTTATAAGAATGAAAAAAGAATGTGATTGAGAGTATTCCTTAGGTCAGGATGACAAAGTGCTGTGTTTGGGGGTATTTGACAAGTCAATAATTAGACATATTTTATAGTGTAATTTAGGTTAATTTTATATATAAATGATAATATTACACTAGCTATTCTCTTGTTTTTGTGATTTCAGGTTTTAAATAGGAAAATGAAGAAATGGAAAAAAATCCAAAGATGAGCGAAAAAACAGTCAATTGGAAAAGAATCCCAGCAAATCCACAGTAAATTGAAGAATGAACTAGAAATCATCAGCTAAATCGATGGAGCACTGAGAGCTAAACTCAGTTATTTGTTCAGTGATTTTTGTATAAGTTAGAAATCACTGATAAATCGCTGAGGTTGGGTACGAGTTTTTTAGATTAATATGAAGAATTTGAGTTTATCTAAGATATGTATACGTAAGGAGACTATAAAAAAGTCCAGCGAGTTACGAAATAACATTCTCCTTTTGCTTTCTTTTGGCTCTACATTATTTCTATTTTATATTTTAGTTGATGTTTGAAGATACATTGGAGCTTTGATTGATATTAAGGTATTTATTTATTCATTATTTCTTTTAATTATATTTATGCATTTTTTTTTCCAGCATGAGTGAGTAGTCTATCAATCTAAACAAACCCTGACATATAATATATTTTGGATTGATAGATAGTTATAATTAAGGAATCATGAAATTAATGCTTTAAATCTATTCATACAAGTCAATCACAGATTTAACTAGTTGTTTTTGCATATTACAACTAATGAATATTAGTGTTGCATGTATAGTTGCAAATGTGTATTGTAGTATTTTGATTATGATACTATAGTTATTGACAACAATTATAGAAGTAGTAAGGATTAATCTATAGGGCATTTCCCGTGTGGATGTTTTAAGTGATTGTGTTCTAAGTTGTTTATTATGCGGCTTTGGTTAATATTGGCTTAGTTAGGCATGAATTTCATCGAGTTTAATGGTATCGCATTTCTACGGTGTCGCATTTTATCCAATGGGTAGATATACAATGATCAGAATGTGACATTTTCATTGAATTTAAGAAAATCGGTAGTCAGCTAAAGCCTATCAACCTATTATAAAATAGGATTTAATGATTCCAAGATTCCACGTATGTTATGATTATAAATATAGAGTGAAGTGATGTTATGTTCTAATGTTTGTGTGACGGCCCCTGTTGGTTTTTGGGGTTCATACGCAGCGAAAATTACAAAATAATTTTGACAAAAACCCCAACAGGATCCGAATCTAATTCCATTAAAAACTTTTAAACCATGAAAACTTAGTCATACCTCGGTCGCAATATACCTTTCTGAAAGGTTGATCGATCTCTAAGGCGCTGGCAACGACAAACGCCCTCTACCAGTAGTCCACACACGAACGGCGGCCGAGATTCGAAGTGCTAGCTTCGAGAGAATACCAAACCTTTTGTTTCTCTCCAAAACGATCCAGAGCTTACCAGAAAACCCTAATTCGTTATTAAAACAAAAATTGAGTTTCGGCCCTTAATCTTTCTTATATGTGTTCTAACTTAAAGCGTCTATTTATACAACCCTTGTATATAGACGGTTAAGTAAATTACACATATACCCCTACTTAAAGAAGTATAAGTGTAATACACCACAAGGACGTTCCTGTCACGAATTTTATCATATAAAATTCGTTTTTCTGAACAATCTTAAAATCTCGCAAAATCATTCTTAGTGTGCGACCCAATAGGCTCATACAACGTTGGCAGTGTACCAAAACACATTTTGGTATACAAGTCATAAGCGGCCTCTAGCAAGACATTATGACTACCCAAGTTGTACGAATATCAAATCGATACAACCTAATCAATAATGTATATAACATCCTTTTGTCACACGATATCCTTTTGATCAAACATAAGGCATGGAATTGTCATCCAACATGTTCAATCGTACTAGTCTCGATCTCTAGGTAGAGCCCTTTCGAAAAAGTAAAACATCCAAGTGACATTGATCAATATCAATTCACTTAGACTAGGCCTTTTAACAGATCTAACACATCACATCAGAGGTGGATCCACTTTGATATCTCTTTATATGAGAAGGAAAAATTCTATCTTGATTACACAACTTCATCACATTGCTCACAGTTGCTCAATTCATGTCGTAAATCTTCTTTCCAATCACAACCTTTATAATGGAGAGGTTATCGTCCAGTTAAAGACAACGTTTGATTGTGTCAAATCAGCATCTTTCCATATTTTAGAAGTGTTCCTAATGTTGAAGTCTTTGGTAATCTCAAGTCGAGGAATGAAAAATATACCTATCATGAGAAACAACTATGACTTAATCCATGTGATGTATAGCGATCCTGAATCCAGATTTTAAATCAAATTTGGAAAAGACTACTGCAGAGGTAGTAGCTTTTAGCAGATCAGATTTATTAGGTAGGGGATAGCGAATAGTCTTTAAGACTTTGTTAAGAGGTTTATAGTTTATAACAAGGCGAGGAACTCCTCGTTCAAGTTCGGGAGCATTTTCTACATAAAATGCGATAACCCAAGGAGATTGAGAGGAGTAATTAATTTTTTATTAAGTAATTGTAATTTCTTTTTGACAAATTTCTCAGAGACGAGAAGTCATTTGAGATGGATTTGCCTTTGTAGGAATTTTTGATTCAGTGAAATCAGAAATATAAGGTAGATGAAAAATGTGTTGTTTTCTAGACCAGAAAGCAGAGGGAATATCAGAACAACATTGTTGTTGTAAAGAGGTTTGAAAAGCTTCAAGCTTATTTTTAAAAATGGGCGATTGAAGGATTTGCTCAGTTTTTAAGAGTAGTATTTCGTGTTTGAGAAATTGGATGTGAGTATTTTTATACTCAATTTGATGAACTACAAGATTAACAAAAGAGTCTTGTGGAGGTTGGATAAAGGCAAAATGAAGAGATTTGCCTTCAAGGGTAGTAGAAATACCAGTTTCAGAAACAGAAAATGGTTGTATTTTCTTTAGAAATGGTGTTCTTAATAATATATCTTGTTTTAGTCCTGGAATAATAATAAAGGTTAAGGGGATACAGATTCCTTGATGACAAATATGAGCAAGAGAAACTTCATATTTTATTCGTGTACTTTGGTCATTAGCCACAGATATGCTATGAAGATCTTTGCTAATATTACAGTAATGAAGGGGGAGAAAACCTTCACGTAAGCAATTTAAATCAGCACCAGAATCAATTAATGCATTACATTTTACAGAAAATCCCTTGACTGTAAAAGTAATTGGCGTATGCCATCTATGAAAACTGGAAGATTGAGAAATGCTTTCAACAAAAATATTGTTAGAGTCAAAGCTATAATGAGCTTCTACGTCAGGCTGTTCAAGATTGGTAATACGAGAGGTAAGTTGCTTAATTTCTTGTTTTAATTGATTTACCTCAGCTTGGAGAGATTGAATAGTGACATGTTTAGGTTTTTTGTTGACAATCTCCATGAGACTTGCAAAATTAAGATGAGAGTTATCATTAGAGATATGGTCTTTAAATTGCTTTTGTTTTTTACTGAGAGAAGGTGGAAGGATTTCCTCAGGAGAAGGAGCATTGTTAATTACTTCAGTAAAATATTTAAGTTTTAAAGAAGGATCAGAAATTTGTTCTCCAATAGAGAGAAGGAGTTCTTCATGAGCAGTTAAAACATTGATTTCAACTTCTGACGAAGAGGAAGAAGTATGTGGAAGTGGAAGGAGAAGAAAATGCAACTTGATGGACTTTCTTCGTAGTAGGAATAGATCGGCATTTATTTGCATAATGCCCAGGTTTGCCACATTTATAGCAAACATTTGAAGCAGTGTGAGGATCACCTTTTGGTGATGGTTTAAAGGCATAAGAGGAAGAACGGCGACGGAAAGGAAATCGAGGAGGATGTTTATAATAAGGAGGTTTATAAAAATGAGATGATTTATTTTGTCGTTTAATGCGACGTTGTGGAGTAAGGTATTTAGAAACATCAATATCTTGGCCAAAATCAAAGCAGAAATTGCCTAGATCATGTTTCAAAGTTGATTTTTCCTTTTGGATTTGGCGATTTAAAAGCAGGTCATTACAGATGGAGAGAGCACAAGTTTGTACTGATTGAGTAATGTCGCCATAAGAGAGATCAGCAAGAGTATTATTATAATGCTCTTTGATGAAATCTTTTATTTTTGCAGCGAAATAAGGAGGTAAACCAGCAATAAATCTTTCTTTCCAGAAAGATTCATCATGCTTTTCTGTTAAAGAATACAATTTTGAAAAGAATGTATCTTTATACCATCTATAATCATTTAGGGTCGACATCTGAGATTTTGCAGTTGATCACGGATCTTTTCATTTATAGAGGAGACATGACCAATAAATTGCCAAATAATGGCAGCCATAAGATGATTCACAGAATCATAAACCCAATCTCCATTACTGTTGATAATGGGATTATTTAATGCATCGATTTTAAGATGATTTGTAATAGCTTCACGCTCATCTTCATCCATGACATAATGCCACCAACCATATAATTGGCCAAGGTGAAACCACAAACAATGGCTTTCAGTGCATGTCGAGGTTCGAGATGGTTTTGGAGAATACTAGCTTTAGCATAAATATGCATTTTAAGGACAACCTCAATAATTTGATATTGGAAAGACCATCAATACTCCAATCATAGATGGCATTACCATCATACTTCTGATTTCGTTTTACCTTTTCTTCAAGAATAAGGTCTGATGGAGTTGGTCGAGAATAAAATTGTTTGGTTAAAGGATAACGATTAGTTGATGGAAAACCTTTTGTTTTATTGTGGTGAGAGGTATGTTTATGAGATCGAGATCTCATTAGGCGATGGATTTCAGGGATAACATTATTATTTTCTTCAGAAGAACTGTCGTCATGAGAGGAAGGAACTGGTGTTGTAACACCGGATGGGTCAGGAGGAGTTGCGGGAGCTAAGGTCAGTATAGCAGGGCCTTTATCCTTTGAAGGGCCTTTGGGAGGCACAAAGGGAGTTTGTGACGAAGAAGGGAAGCGGGATTAGGTGAAATTTTTAGTTGACTAAGTTTAGTGGTGAGGATGTCAAAAAACTCAGCAGAAAGAGGAGTTTTATATGACGGCATGGAGGGAGAGGCTGATGGAGGAAAATAAGGCTTAGTAACCTTAGGTATTTTCTTGACAGATGGAGGAACAGGACTAATATCCGTAAAGGAACCAGATGAAGTTTTAATAGTAGAGAGATACATATTAGTATAATTATTTTGTTCAATTATGTGAACTAAATCTCGTTTAGAGATAGGACCTTCAGTGTCAAAGGTGGATTTAAAAGGAGAAGCTTGTATATCTTTTTGTATGGTAATTGGAGCTAATGGAGGATGAACTTGATCAAATTTATTGCCAGTGAGACTTTCCCAAATGGCATTAACTTGAACAGAAGTGGTAGGACTTTAAACAGATAGCCAATCGAAAAAGGAGATATTTTGCTTATGTTCTTTTATATAGGCAAAATACTTTTCTCTAAAGATGGCTTGATGTTTAAATGGGACAAGTCTACAGAAGGATGGTTTTAAAGGATGGGTTAAGAATTGTTGTTTAAGCAATTCATAATCCATAACAAACTCATGTTCCGTTTCTTCTATTGTTACAACATTAATATGATAGTCAGCAAAATCATTAAAGCTAACATTATCAGTATTATCTGTTGTAGAAGGAATAGAATTAACAGGATAAGCAGTACCATCACAAGTATCAAATGGTTGCTTAACAGAGATATTAGAATAGGATACAGCTGATGTTGAGGCTCTAGGAGCAAAGATAATATCAACTTTTCCATTATCATGTTCAATTATTTGGGAAATTTGTTGAGACACTTGTCTCTTCTGTTGTTCTTCTTTGTTCGTATCAGTGATAGTCCACTGATGAGGAAGACAAATATCTTTAATAGATAATTGCGTTCTAGTAATGATAGTGTTTTTAACATTGGTAAGAAAAATGGTGGAAATTGATTGCTGTTGGAGCTTACCATAAGCAATGTCAGGGATAATGGTATGCATTACTTTATAAAAGAGGCGATAAACTACCGCAACATTAGAAAATGTGGCAGACAAGGTAAAACCTTTGGTCGATAAACCAAGGACAAGAGCTCGTGAAACAAGCTCAGAATCATTTTGAAGATCAACTGAAAAGTTTGGGCAACATTCAAAATATAGAGGACCATCAGATAGACTACCTTCAATGATTCCCAAAATCGAATCACTAAAATTTAAATGTCTTTTATCTCGAACAGAGACCATGACATCGGCGTTAATGCCTAGAGCAACTAAAGGCTTAATAGCAACTTGAATAAGACCAAGATGCAAATATTTATGGGTTAAAGCATGGCTTTCAATTTTTTGAGGAGATAAGATAACTAGTTCTTGACCATCTTCAGTTACAGAAATAGTATCTTCAACAAGTTTAATAATATAATTTTGTTTAGGAGAGAAATCTCCTTTGGTATATACCATGGAAGGTAGAACAAGAGGAATAGACCAATTATGTAGAGATTGATCAATATTGGCATAAGTTTTTTCAGAAATATTTTTATTTTTATAAGATTTAGATAGATGCGAAATCGAGTCAGGTAAGGAGGAAGATGACGAAGAAGACGTTTCTTCATTTTCGAATCCATGTGATGTTCTCATAGCGGGTCGGTCCAGTACTTTGTTCCCTAACAAGTACTCGTGATCTTGATTCGTATCCCTATACGTATAATCATCATATGATCATCAATCAAGACTCACACTAGTCTTAATTCATTATAGTTCCCAGTATAATGATCGACTAGAGACATTTAGGATATTTCTATCAATACCCATGGATCTTATTATAATGTAAACATGCAAATTAATTATAATAAATAGCAAATGAAATCCTCTATTTTATTAACTAAAAGTATTCATAAAGACAGTTAATGGATTCACCTAGGGCACATGCCCCAACAGCCCCTTCATTAAAAAAGGCATCGTCTGGCCTAATCCAATCATTAAGCCCTAATCTCAGTCACATGGGACTTAATGACGTATTAGTTAACCTTTTTATCTTATTAGCCTCGTTATTCGTGTTCATGATAAATATTTCTCAATTCATATTATTATTGGTTTCATAGTTAATGAAGATTTTTTATAGTTTATTAAGGTTAGCGAAAGTCTTAACACTTATGCGGATGCAATATAATAAATCCTAAGTGTGAAAACCAGGAAACAACATCACATACATATAAATATTAAAATGGTGATAATAGAGTGAGCTAGTCAAGTGATATGTCGGGGAACTAACCGTTCAACCCAATATACAAAAAATGTATAAAAAAGACATAAAGTGTATAATACATTAAAAGTCTAGACCTACAAGATAGGAAGTAGAAAAAGAACAGTGAGTACAATATGTAATAAATTAAATTCCTGTAGACTCTTATGTACATTTCGAAATATAATCGATCAGTATTTAAAAGCATAAATATAGAAAAGAAATGTCGAAATGGAAATATGCTAGCAAATACCACAGTCAATCAAAATTAAATTGACACGGGCCGAGAAGTAATGATCTAGGTATGGTCGGTCGTGAGCCTTATCACATAGGCCTTTATTCCACTAACTCATGGTGGAGTTGTGCTCTACACCTCAATCGAAGGTCGGAGCTAAGCTCTATGCCTCCATAATCACTCGTTTCTATATTCTTGCCTACTACCCCGAGTGTCATTGACCACTGTGACGTGCAAGTGTAGTGGTGAGTGCCGACAACCACAGTAATCTAGTGACCTCGTGTGTCGCACATCCCATATCGTGCAATGGATCCTAGATTGTACCACTACTTTGTAATTTCAAGAAAGACTCGCATATATGATTTCAAGACATGGCAATATGTTTCAAAGCCAAAAGTCATAGAATACAAGTCCATATACGCTCCAATTTCAATACTCTAATCCTAATAGCATGCTATTCTCGATCATAATTTCATCGAAACCGTAAGAAAGACATAGAACACGAGAATAGAGTCTATGAATCCATAAGCAAATGATATCATGATAAAACATCCATATAATGAGTAGAATATGAAACAAGTTCATGATATCAGATTTCAAGGCATTTCATAGTCAAATAGACTTAAAAACATTGCAAAATTGGAATGAATTGTAAACAAGAACCTTGACAAGATTACTTACAAGTCACACAATGTATTCCCTAGCTTAACCGGCCTCCCGACACCAAAAAAACATGTACCTAGACTCCCAAAACTCTTTCCTAGGCTCCTGGTATAATTTAGTATGTATTTAAGTGTATTTTGGCCCTTAGTTTGGGTTTCGGGTTAGTCTAGATAGGTAAAGTTTGTTATGAGAAAATTTAATGAAAACACATAAAACTTCAAAAATTCATAACTTTTTGGTTTTGAATCCAAATTGGGAACTTCTTAATAGCTAGATTATCAGGTCAAAATGAGGAATTACAACAACAACAAAATAGCCTCAGTCCCAAATTAACTAGGGTCGGCTACATGGATCAAACTTTTCCATTGTGCTCGATTAAGTGCAATTGATGGTGAGCTTTTCAAACCATTCAAATCCCTCCTAATTAATGCATCCCATGTTAACTTTGGTCTGCCCCTACCTCGTCGAATTTCTACAGTTTCTATTGAGTCAAGTTTTCTAAAATCAAATACATCTTTAAACTAGAATTTGACAAATTTAGTTTCATGACAAAAAAAAATCAATTTTTTTTTTTACCAACAACCTTTAATTTTAAAAATTTAAAGTTCAAGGACTCAATTGATGCTTCATGTTAAGACATAAAGTCCCTGGATGGTGTCATTGTGTGTCACACCTTAAGTGACATTTTTCAATGAAATACATTGTATTACTAATGGTCTACTTAGTTAGTCTTTATGTAGCTTTGCCCAGGATATCGCCACATGAGCACGTAGAATATTTTCACAACTCACCAAGATCATTGGAGATCACAGAAAGTATCTTGTGAATATACAAAGAATGGCAAATATCTATGAAACAAGGAAAGTAGACCCATGCTTTGATTATGTATTTCAAATAAGACAAGAGAAAAGGAAACTCGAGATTCAAGCAATCAAATCCTTTCCTTAGTGAATAAAAGGAAAGAAAGACATAAGGCAAATTCATTGAATTAAAGGAATACCAAATCAAATGTATCTCAACCTTCTCTATAAATAACAATGTAATTACAGATGCAAATCATCGATTTTAATACACCAAGTGTACTTTGCATTCTTGTGATAGTGAACACGATTCTCGTTTAGTTTTTACACAAACCAGGCTAAGGCAACTTAGTCGAAACTCCAAGGGGATCTCGAACACCAAGGGAACTTGGGATTTCGTGTAAGTGCAAAGTGTAAGGGGGAGTGAATAGTGTAATAGAACTTGGTGAAGGATCACTAGCTAGGAGTTCTATGTAAATCTGTAATCATATTTCTTAATTAGTGCATTTTACACCTGGGCGTGGCTCTGCAGATATAGGACGAAAGGTCTGAACTGCATAAACAATTTTTGTGTGTTCTCTATTTATTGCAATTTATCTTTATTTTTTGCATTTGCATTTATGCCAAAAGACAAGCAGTTTTGTATCTGTGACCACAGACTATGTACAAATCTGTTGTCTATGGCCACAACAACATTTTGTTTTCAGGTTTGTATATGTGACCACAGACTATATACAAATTTGTTTTTTGTGGCCATATCAACTTTCTGTTAAAGATAGGCATTGTGTTTTTTTCATTTGGTATCAGAACCTAATGCTTATACTTTTTGTTGCGTCAAAGAAGGCAGATCATAAACACGAGCAATGTCTCATCCTCTTCAATCTGATCAACCAGAATGAGTCTCTGCAATAAAGCCACCATTACTCACCGGCACCAACTACACATATTGGGAATCTCAAATAGAAGGGTTCATTTTATCTATCGATGTGAAGGCATGGAGGGCCATTGATAAAGGATATTCTGCTCCTTTGCTTTATGGGAATCCAAAAAGCACAGACATATAGACTGAAGCCGAGGAAAGATTGTTGCTTGCAAATGCTAAAGCATTGAATGCCATATTCAACAGAGTGAATCAAGAACACTTGAAGTTGATATCATCATGCAAAGTCACACAAGATGCCTGGCTAATCTTTCAAAATGTATTTGAAGGAAACGATGATGTGTGAGACTCAAAGAAGGTGTTGTTGTCCTCACAATTTGAAGCATTGTGAATGGGTGACGATGAGACTATCGCTGAATACACGGTAAAACTAAAAGACATCGCAAATCAGGCTAAAAAACTTGGTAAGACTTACAAAAATAGAAAGATGGTTGAGAAAGCCATTCAATCTCTCCCTTCCAAGTTTGATGTGAAAGTCATAGCAATTCAAGAAACGAAGGGGCTGAAGAACATGTAATTCGATGAGCTGATGGGATCCCTCACAACATATGAAATGCATCTCAATCAAGATAAAAAATAGAGGGAAATGGCTTTTAAAACTGTTGTTCAATATTTAAACGATGAAAAAGTTGAAGATATCGATGTTGCTATGCTCATAAAGCGTTACAACAAATTGTGCAAGAAATTTTATAGCAGCAGAGAAGGTAACAAATTTGACACTTCAAAGATGGGAGCAAGAGATGGCAAGCCAATCGAAGGAAAAAGTGACTAATAGCAATGTAGAGAATGTTATGGATTTAGACATTTCCGTGCCGAATGTCCAAACTTCTTGAGAAAGAGAGGGAAATCATCCACCACTATCAAGAGTGACTCAAAATTTGACATTGATGATGAATATGATGGAGAAAAAGTTAAAAATCATGTTGCTTTCACCTCAGTCATCTCGAATAATCCATGTGATCTTATTGCGTTGTGTCCACAACTAGCCAGCCTATGCTTAAAGACAGACAGTCTGCAACTATGCCCACAGACAGACAGTCTGCATTTATGCCTACAGCTCCTGAATTTGTGTCCACAACCTTTGATCCAACACTTCAGGTAATTTCCTAAGACTCTAATTCAGATTTAGATTCTACTAACTCGGTTGATGTAGTAGATCTACAACAAGCATATGCAAAGATTTTTAAAAGATGGTCCAAGGCGGTTGACAAAAACTATCTTTTGTCCAAAGAAGTTAAAAATATCTAGCAACAACTTGAAGCCGCTAAAAAGAGTTGCAAAGTATACAAAAGACACTCAAAATTCAAAAGATACACTAAAGCAACTTAATAAAGGAAAAGTCAAATTAGATGACATACTCAATATGGGGAAAGACTCTTGTGATCACAAAGGGCTCGGATTTAAAAATAAAGCATCTACCTCAATATAATGGCACAAATCCTCTATTGAATTCGTGTTTCAGAACTTAAGGCAACACCATATGCACTATGGAAAGGTTTAACGTTAAAACTTAATTATTTTCTTTACTTTTGAAATTTGTTTTCTTTTGTTTTGTGCTAAGGAACAGGTTGAAAAGGTTGGATAAAAATGAAGATAAACCTCCTTAGAATGTCACAGCCTCTGTATCTATAGACAGTCCGCTCGAATATACATAGACTTCTGTCCACATCTATGCTCATAAAATTTTGTCTACATCTGTCAATTCTAGAGCCACTTTCTATGCCCGCAATTGATTTCCTTGAAGGTAATAATGAACTTAGGGGGAGTTAATGTAAGTATAAGGTTTTATATGCATCCCTTATTTCTTCAAAACTATCATATGCTGCAACTATTTTATAGCATTTATATTTCCGCTGCTCTTACTACTGATATGAAGTTTATAGCTTTTGATATGATAGTTGTCTTTGATCATCTGTTTGCACCAACTGTGTTTTCTTAATTGTTAGATGATATCTCCCTAGTGTACACTTTGTTTTTCTGTGTCCACAAAGGGGGAGAACTAGGCTTAGATATAGGGGAGTAACACTAGCTTAACGTTTTTGGCTCATTAATAGCTTTTAGTTAATTACCAGTATTTCCTGTTTAAACTCCAATATTTTCTATATTTCGAAATTCAGGATTTATGTTAGTATTTACACTAATGCTTATCATTCTTATTATGTCATGACTGTGTTCATCTAACATTACATTTGCATATTCACATGTTGCATATCTAATCTATATACTAAGTTGTGACACACAAATAACGAATGGGAGATTGTTAAGACATAAAGTCCCTAAATGTTGTCATTGTGTGTCGCACCTTTAGTGATGTTTTTCAATGAAATACATTGTATTACTAATGCTCTATTTAGTTATTCTTTATGTAGCTTTGCCTAGGATATAGCCACATAAGCTCGGAGAATATCTGCACAACTCACCAAAATCATTGGAGATCACAAATAGTATCTTGTGAATCTACAAAAATGGCAAATATCTACGAAACAAGAAAAGTACTCCCATGTTTTGATTGTGTATTTCAAACGAGATAAGAGAAAAAGAATCTTGAGATTTAAGCAATCAAATTCTTTCCTAAGTGAACAAAAGGAAAGAAAGACATTGGGCAGATTCATTGAATTGAAGGAATACCAAATCAAATGCATCTCAACCTTCTCTATAAATAACAATGTAATCGCATATGAAAATCATCAATTTTAATACACCAAGTGTACTTTGCATTCTTGTGATAGAGAACACGATTCTCGTTTAGTTTTTACACACACCAGGCTAAGGCAACTTAGCCGAGACTCCGAGGGATCTCGGACACCAAAGGGACTTGGGATTTTGTGTAAGTGCGAAGTGTAAGGGGGAGTGATTAGTGTAATAGAACTTGGTGAGAGATCACTAGCTAGGTGAAGGATCACTAGTTATGAGTTCTACGTAAATTTGTAGTCATCTTTCTTATTTAGTGCATTTTACACCTAAGCATGGCCCCGCAAACGTAGGACGGGAGGTCCGAACTGCGTAAACAATTTTTGTGTGATCACTATTTACTGCAATTTATCTTTATTTGTTGCATTTACATTTACGCCAAAAGACAAGCAGTTTCGTATCTATGACCACAGACTATATACAAATATGTTATCTTTGGCCACAACAACATTCTGTTTTCACGTTTGTATCTGTGACCACAGACTATATACATATTTGTTGTCTGTGGCCACATCAACTTTCTATCAAACATAGGCATTGTGTTTTTTTCACTTCATTTAGCTCATAAAATCAATGAAAAAGGTTTCAAAATTCATTTTGATCACAACCTCTTAATTGAAGACCCTATGCTCATAATATTAAGGCATGCATTTTTTTATTTAACTCAAGAGCACACCTACCACTTTGATTGATCATAACTTTATCAATTTAACTCCTAATTCCAAACTTAGGTATAGCAAGGTTAATGGTTTTTCATAAGGAATCCAAATATGTAAACTAATTTCGAAAACGATTTCATTTACCCTCTGAAATTATACAAAATAAGAACTGAACTAACACCTCTAATTTTACCAAAACTTTGTCTATATTAGCTTACCTAATGGTGTGAGCTCCTTAGCTTGATCATCACCATTTGATTCACCAAGATTCTCCTCAACCAAACCTTGGTCAAAACTCTAAAGCTTTCTCCCTTCCCTTGCTTAAGTTTGAAGTATTTGCATGATCATCTCATCCATTAACATATATATTAGTTAAGATTGATTTATAGCAATTGATCTTAATGTATTCACGCATCTCGAGACTAATTTAATGGATTTCATTTTGATTCACTTTCCAATAACTCTCCACTAACTCATTCTTAATAACACCATTTGTAACTCAATTAGTCTCTTGAGGTGTCTAAACGTATCTCGAGGAATATCAAATGGCTAATGATTTATTTAGCAAACTTAGGTGACATTTAATATAAACCAACTATGTCCACATCAAATTCAACTAATTAAGCCACATTAACTTAATGTCAGCTTACCATATCACTCTCTACCCGGTCCCACGACTGCATGCATCTCGAGGCGTGTCCCCGTTCGCGTATCAACACCTATAAATAACAAGTAGAGGCGACTTAGTAGTCTACACGTATACGATACACTAGAAAATCATCACACAAATATAAAATATACCTCGGCCACATGCCTCAGTCAGTGTGCGTATCACGATGTGGATTCCACATCACAGGTTAGTGATCCTGATTAAGGATTAAAATGCGATTAGAAATTTGGGTCGTGACAGTTTAATAGCAATCCAAGTATATTACATTGTTTAGTTGGGTTTGTTTAGATGTTTATTTAAGATATTTGAATTCTATTGAATTTGAGTATTGATTAATTTTGATTGATTTGAATTGTTTAGATTAAGTTAGTTAGTTTGATTAATTAAGTTAGTATTTATAGTTTTCAGTTATTTAATGTTCTAATTCCTATTTAATTACAATAATTAAATTTATAAAAACAAGAAAAAAATTGCTCTTTTGATATTTGAAAAATCTTTGTGGAGACGATATCTCATTTACCACTACTACAAGTTAATACTAAAATATGAGAAATTGTTGTTCACGTTCGACACGTGTCACTGATAAATACAATTATATATCAAAAATCGACATTAAAACCAATAATAATCGCAGCGATAATTAAAAAAATTTCACGATATTAAACAAGATATACAAAACCAATTCAAAACAGAATAAATCTCGATTATATAAAACCTCCCAACCCTTATGATATTATACAACTATAATTCAATACACATATATAAGGCAAGGGAATAATCATTATGTCAAAAAAAAAAGATCAAGACACTTAAACCTTCTCTGTCCAATAGTCGTAACACTCGTCGGTATTTCTGAGATATTAATTGGGCTGAGCGCTCCAACTTGCTCAGTAAGTATGGATTTACAGAGATTTATTAACAATCCATATAATAATCAAAGAGAAATGCAATAGCAATATGACCCAACAACATATTTAAATAGGGTATTGAAATTCATATAAACAATACATAAGCAACATTCAAATCCAATAGTTTCCATTGCATGTAATATTGTGACGTTTTCATTTTCGTTTATCAAAACGAGGGTCGAATTCACTATTCCCAAAGTATACCAACTAACTGAATCAATACTCTAGCAAAGTATTGTGCATTCAGTTGTATAGTTATTCCAATAGCTCAGTCTAAAACCCTGAATTAAGATATAACCGTGCCACTAATCTATTAAGTTCGAAGTTATAAATAGTCTAGGTCGCTACACCTAACCCTATTCTACCAACATTCTCGATCTCGAGTTTCCACGCATGATATATCGCCATTAGTATAGTCTTAGATATCGCCAAGTATTACACGCCCATTTAACAAGATTTTAAATTAAACACTTTTTGTCATAGTACAAAGCTCTCCATTTTCAGTCCATAAATTATATGAACTAAAACATACTACATAGTCAGGCAAAGTTGATAATCAAACAAATTCATACTTACCTCGGTTAGGTTCAATTCTCAATTGGCTAACTTTTCGGGTCACTCGACTTTTCATGGTATTCGAGAACCTATCACAAACCATTTGAGGTCATTACATGTTCAATACCTCATATTTATAACCTCTAAATTAATCTGAATTGAATTCGGGAGCAATTTAATAATTTTTAGGTTTAATACAACCTTTACACGTTTTTCGATGTAAAAACTTCGGTATAAAATCCCGAAAGAATCCTAAATTTTTCACTTTTATAGAAATCCACAATATCTATCGATTTGGTTCTCAAATATAATTTTTCGTATTTTTTCTATTTTTCAGGAATTTTTTTTAAATTCCAGCATTTTTTTATTTTTTTATTTGAGAACCAGACAAGTCTGGTTCAGTTAAACCAGGCCCGGTTCAGGCCGGTTCGGGGGATGAAACCACCTTCTTCCTCTTCTTTCCCCCGTTCATCGAAACCACTTCTATGTTTTTTATTTGTTTGCTGGTTGGTTGGTTTTCCGTTAGAGTTGGGATTCATCCCAACCCCAAGTGTGTTTAGGCAGGGGAGACGGCTCCCTGTCGTCTCCTTCCTCGGACTGAGCCTCCCAACTCACCCTCCACCATTGACAACCAACACAACCAAAAATAAAAACAACAACCACAACGATATCAACAACAGTTTCACAAACTTACCATCTCATCGATCTCTCCAACGTCTCGAGATGTCCCTTCCTCTTCATTTCTCCATTTCTCCCTGTGTGTTCGATCTCTCCTTCTTTTGCTTTTTGATTCCTCTGTAAATCGAAATAAGTTTGGGAGAAATATTAAAACTTCCTTGAGATTTGCATTGCACAAATCTCGATGCAAATTTGATGGTTTTTTACTTTCCATTTATATTTAGATCCTTCTCGAGATACGTGTTGCATATCTCGAGGTCGATCTTGATGTTTATTAACCAATCACATTTCCTCTTGACCAACTTATATTTGATTTAAATACAAATATTTCTCTAGATTCATTTGCACGCATCTCGAGGTTGATCTAAGGATACAGGACCCAAATGACATTTTCATATCACATACACGCATCTCGATGCATGGATAAACTCTCCAACATACAACGATCAACACCATTCCTCTCCTCGATGCTCACACTACAAGTATCGCGATCCGAATTCAATAATTTAAACAATTTAAATCAAACTATAGGTTAAAGATCATCATCTTGGTGAGTCTCGTTTTTTAGTTTCAAGTTCAATTTTGTAATTGATGATGATTTCTTTGTTAATTTTTGTTGTTTATGATTAGAAATGGTTTGTTACCTCATTAAATGTCCTCCCTAATGGTTTAGGAGAGTTTTTTAGGTTGTGGTAGTGATTTGATAATTAAACAGTGGCGCTCGATGGAGCGACCTCCCTTCATCAATTGGGACGAACCTAGTTGGTGGAACGCGCCCCACCCAGTGAGGGAGCGCGCTCCTACCCCTGAAAATAACAACTGTGCTGAAGTTTAAATAGAATTTCTTGAGGTGTTAGGGATTGACTAAGGGATTCTAAACATAAGGAATCAGACGTATAATAATCACAAATGGTCTGTGATAGGTTATGGAACACCGAGGAAAACATGCGATAACCAAAAAGTTAGGGATTTGGTAACGGAGACTTAAACCGAGGTAAGTACGGATTCGCTTATTTATCAATGTTGCACGGCTATCTTAGTATATATTGTTCATGTAGTTTATGGACTGAAATAGGAGACTATGTACACTGTGATATTTTTAATTAAATGAAAAATGGTGTCTAATGTAATCCACAGGAGTAACTCTTGAAGACCGAGACCAGGTTGTATAGGATGCGGGGGTTGATCTCCCATTCTATACGTAACTCCTACTCAGTTAGATAGGTTGCGTGGGTTACATATTCACTAGAGGGTTTCGATAGAACCATTGGGCATTAATTGATTGTGTAGATAGCACATCGGCCAATGTGTTGATCTAGTAATTGCATTAATGGTGTCAGTTGGTAATTGACTAATTTTATAAATAAAATGGGAATCACAGTGTAATAGTCATTGACAGTTTGATTCGCATCCGTTATTTATTGATTTATATGCTTTCCATATTATTGTTTGTTAACATAGGTGCATATTGTTATTGCATAATGTTCTTGACTATTATATGGAATGTTGATGGCTTTGTGAATCCCAAGTTATTGAGCAAGTTGGAGCGTTCACCGCCTATTAATATTTCAGGAGTATCGATGAGCGCTAAAACTATGGGATAGAAAAGATTTAAGAGTCTTAATCTTCTCTTCGATGTAATGAATATTCCCTTGTCTTATATATTTGTATTAAATTACAGTTTTGTAATACACGAGAGATGAGAGGTTTTGTGTAACCAAGGTTTATTCTTGTTCGATTTAATATTGTATATCATATTTGATTATCGAAAAAGTTTTAAAATTTTTGTTGTGTTTAATATTTATTTTACATCGATATTTGATATACAGTGATGTTTATCAAGTGTTAGCGGTGAGGCTGTTGGCTTTAGTTAAGCCTGGCTAGGTAATCGGGGCTTAATTAAGGTTTCAGGCCGGGTATCGCCCTAATTGGGCTAGGGGATGCTACAGCTTGGTATCAAAGCCTAGGTTTAAGGGCTTTGTTACATTTAATAACTCTAATATAGTTTGGTATTAGAGACTGGTCAGAGTCTACTTCAAAATCTAAGGTTTATCACTTTTGAGATAAGTGGTAACTTTGATACAGTTTTGTAATATGAACAAGGCTTTGACCTCGATTTTACTTTGGAATTGTTTTCGAAGTAAATGATAGTATTCCTTTGTACCGGAACCTAAGTTTATTAACTTTGAGAGTTGTCTCGAGTTATGAATAAGCTTAGGATATAATAAACGGTTTTTATCATGATTTTGAGGGGATAACCAAAATATCAAAGACTGAGATATGTTATTTGTTGTGTTATTGTCAAATCCCGAAAATTTTAAACTGGAAATTACGCTAATCCGGGATTAAGGGAGACTAATTATGGTTTTGACCCCGAGGTGGGAGTTAAAATATCAGTGAATTAGAGGTTTATAATTAATTTTATTATTTTGTGGTATTTGCCTAGTGTTGTGTATTATATATTATGTTATTTTGCGAAATTCAAGTCAGTTGAGTGAATTCGGTGTTTTCGCATGGTTTTAACTCGAAATACGTGTCGAGATGGGTGCCGAGATACTCAAAATGTTGAGTTGAATATTTTGTGTCGAATTTCACGATGAATAGTTGAATTTAAACTTAAAAATTAGAGTTTTGGACATTTTTTGGATTTAATGAGGTGACGTGGGCCCCACATCTCGAAATGCGTGTCAAGACAGGTTGTCCGACAGTTTTGAAGTGATTGGGTAAATTTGCCAATTTTTGGCGAAAGTGTGGTATTTTTTTGGGATTTATTCTGATACAAATTGAAAATATAAACACGAAATAAAATAAATGATTAATAAATTAGTGGGCGTTTAGTTACAGGTGGGGTCGAAGGTGACACGCGTGGGACGTACAATAGTGTGCACGTCCGACGATCGTTGTCGGTGCAAGCGACGAATTTTTGGGTGCGAAAATACATAGGAAAATATAAATTTGTATATATAAGTTATATATAAATATATAAATGGATCATATAGTGTGGAGTAAATAAAAATGTAGATTGGATGCGCCTCGGGATGCGTGTGGCTCGAGTGTCGAGAATATGAAATGAGGTGGTACGGTGGTAGTGGGGTGAATATTTGTGATGCCTTGAGATGCACGATGCGCAATTATCAAGGAATGCATTTGATTTAAATTATATTTTTGATGTGCCTCGAGTTTCGTTCCGCATGGATCTCGAGAAACTTTTATAATTAACCAAATGTAAGGCGGTTAAGTTCATGGGTTAGTGGTGGTTGTTGATTGGTCTCGAGATACATGTATACGTCTCTCGAGGCAAATCAAATTTTTAATAAAACATTAGATCTGCATCCAGATATGTGAGGTACGAATCTCGAGGGAATTATATATATCTTCTTCCCAAAATCAACCTCTCTGTTCGAACAGGAGAATAAAAAAAAAACGCAGAGGGAGAGAGGAGAAAGGAGAGAGAGAAGATCGAAATTGAGAGGGAGAAGGAAACCAAGGTGAGCTTTTGGGTTGTTGTAGGTCGTTGTTTCTTGTTGTTGTTGGTTGTTTTAATGGCGGATCTTGTTTTTGGGCGTTGTTGTTGTTGTTGTTGGTTGTTGTTGTTTTGATTGATTATGGAAGTCAAGAGGAAGAAGAAGCAGGGGAGAGACTCTTGTGATCGACCCCCTGTTGATTATGGGGTCTGGCTTTTGCCAGACCCGATTAAATTTTTTTTTTTTTTTTTTTCTCTCTGTTGTTAACAGAGACGTGAGGGAGGAAGGGGACGACTCCCCTATCCCCTTTACAAAACATAATAATAATAATAATAATAATAATAATAATAATAATAATAATAATAATAATAATAATAATAGTTTAAAAATAGAAAAAAAAACAAGTAAATAAACCCCGGAAAAAAAATTATGAAAAAAATGAGGAATTGATCAAAATAATATAATTTTGATAATAGAAGGGAAATTGGGAGTTTCCGGGGTCGGTACGCCGAGTGGTCTCGTAAAGTGTGCAACAACGCCCGAAAAAGTTAAAAATTGAAAAAATGGGATAAATCCCTGAAAAATTGAGAAAATTGTGAAAAATATATTTTTGGATAAATTAATGAAAGTTGAGGACGTTTGTGGAAAATGAGAATTTTTGGAATTTTCTTGGAGATTTTTATCTGGTATATTTCTCGTAATGCGTGTTACAATACCCGAAAATGTCTAAAATTTGGAAAATTATTTTATGGTCTTGTCTAAGGTGATTTTTTAATTATGAATCACAATTTGGTGTCTGAATTGGAATCCGAACATCTGAGGACATGGTTTTGAGAGATTTCGAGGTTTGCGGGTCGAGATTGGACCGAAAAATACAATAAAATTGAAAATTTGATATTTAAGCTTAGACAACGTAATTTTCGATGTCGGGCAATAATCTTGAGTCAAAAATGGAATTCGACCATCGAGTAATTTATTTTGGAAATATTTATGGGGTTTCGGGACGTGATTCGGACAGTTTAAGTGAAATTAATTGGGAAATAGTTGTGAAATTGTTATAGAAGCTTACAGGACTTATGAATGAATTGTAGGACCGCAGTTCGAATTTCTTATGGACTAGTTGACTGACTGGGAGCGCAAGAAGGCGTTGGTATCGATGTTATAAGGTTAAGTAAATCCCATAGTAACCTTTACATTGTATGAATATAATTTCGTATATATTGCATTGATCCTTGAATTGCATTTTCGTTGTACATGCATACACGGTTTGGGAGGTTAATGCGTTACGAGTCTCCTTATAGTGTTTATATCGAGTTTATAGAACACTATATTATGCTTGAGGGGCTGGAGTCACTGATACTTTGCATCACGTGGTTATCATGAGATCACTTTGAACCAGATCATACTCCCATAGTCTAGAGGAACGAGACTCGTTTGGTTATTCTCCCCACGCACGACTCCTTATTACTGTTTACTTACAACTTTCGGAGACGTCGTCTGATTGTGGTCGGATAACAGAAATAGAATGGATTCACGGTTGTTTTTAAATTCCTTGGATTATATTCTTGTTTAAATTCCTTGGATTATTATGCATTTGGTTACTACAGGTGTATTGGATAGTGTGGGATTTACTTAATCTGACATTATCAAATTTTTTATAATTGGGTAATGATCGATTTTCAATTGCACTTAATCTAGCACAATGGAAAAGTTTGATCCATGTAGCCGACCCTAGTTAATTTGGGACTGAGGCTATGTTGTTGTTGTTGTTGTTGGATAATGATCGATTTTAGCGATGACAAGGGAAAGGAAGTGCTTTCTGATTATTGTGGTTTGTTCAGTTTCTCTCTCTATGTAAATTATTTTTTAATATAAAATATTGTATAAATGGTTTTTGAGTTCACGTGAGATTACGATACTTTTTGAAACTGTTAAAATGATTTTGAGAAGGATTGGAATTGAATTTATGGTCTTAAGACGAATCGGAATGTCGTGGAAATAAGGTAATGATGGTTTAAAGATTTTGAGAACTTGAGATAAGTTAGAATGATTAAATAATTTTATAAATGCAATATATACTGTAATGGGGTGGATTGTGAGTCATTTGACATTTCCACCAAGCTAAGCAGGTTTGTTGAAGATTTATGAAGGCCGGGATTTCCGGTGTAGGCTTAGTAATAAAAGAGATGTTGGCGAAAAAAATTTACGAATTTTTAAGGATTATATAATTAATCTTTACTAACTTTGAGGTACAAGATTCGTTTTAGAATCCCTTTGCTGCTGAGTTAGAATAATATTTGATAAATACTCTGATAAAATTTTAATAATTTATTGATGATGAGGTTAAGGCTGCTAGGTTATCAGTGGATTAAGGTAATCTAGGCCGGTCAGTTGCCTAATTAAGTGGGTTCTGACAGTTATATTATATCTACATAGTAGATATAAGAGTTATGCATTTCCTGAACGATAATAAGATGGTCGAAGCCCGTTGAGTTCTCATGATATGAGAAATCATTGAGGTAAAAGCTCAGGAGAGTCTTAACCTCAAGGAGATTAAAAAGGAAAGACGTAAGAAAAAGTTAAAAAGATAAAATCAAATACTTCTCCTATTAACTACTGTCAAAGATCTTTGTTTTTGGTGATATTATTAGGCAAATAATAGTTAGTAAAGAAGTATCTATTGGATCTAGACCTTGAAACGTGTATTAGGATAATGAAATTTACAAAGCAATGGAATACTGAATGACTTCTGGCAAAACTAAAAGATGGCGGACCACTTTGACAAGTGATTTAATACTAGTATTGAGACTAGTATAGAAGTAATGAAAGTTATTTAGTAAATAAATTAGTGTTTGATGATAAAAGTCTATTTGAGGTTAGGAAGCCACTAATGTAGTTATACTTCATAAGTTGTTATGAAGTAAAAATTCCTGATATGAGGTGAATCCATAATGGAATGACAAGCAACTTGTTGGGTAATGAAAGGTAAAATTGAGAATTTAAAACTAAAATATAGTTTCATACATAATATAGCAGTGAGTTGGTATGATATCCTAGTGTGATGTTTTAGACCGGTATAGTCTAAATTGAGGAGAATGAGTTATCAAGTTGAAATCAGTTGTTCTTAAAGTGAAATCAGTTGTTCTTAAGAGTTAATTGAGATCTGGTTGTCACAGCGGTATGGTCTGAGTTTAAGGTATATTTAAAGATGATTTCAGGCGATTGCTGGATTATTTTAAGTGAATGGTGGAAACCATTAGAACTTACTAGAACTCATGCTATATTCATAAATAAGGGGTGTCAAGTATAGAAATCCTATTGTAATCAAGTTGTTATTGGGTTATCAATAATAACATGGAATCTTTGAAGACTTCGAAGATGCACGAGCAATTACCATACAAAATTATATTTTGTAATGGTAAATTGGTTCAAAATAGATTTGCAAGTGCAAGTAGTAAGTTTCAAAGATAAATTACTTGTATGAATGTTGAATATTAATAGCAAATCACGGGATCTAACTATGATTGAGATATTTTGGGATTGTCATAGATTCAACACAAAGGCAAAAGAGAAAATTAATCTTGAAATAATTGAATAATACAAACGATTGATCCAAAGATCTCTAGTATCGTTGTGTAATTTATTCAGTTAACTCAAGTATGAAATTGGTGTGAATTGAAATCAAATATAAGGATGCCTTAGAAGAAAGTTGAAGTGTAGATTGACTGCAATGTTTGCTTGTTGATACCTAAATTGTGGAAGAAGTTAGAGAATCATCCTAAGACTTCTTATTTAGGTAAGATTGTATGTTACAATAATAAAGCAAAATTGTATAGCTATATATATAGTTCAAGAATTGTGAAAAGAACTATTAGAGATTGATAATCTCGAGATAATTAATTGTTAGTTGTACTAATTATGAAAGGAATCACTTATGAACAAGAGGAAAGGTTGTTGAGAGTCTTTTAATAATTCTTAGAGATTATTGAAAATCTTAGAAGAATCATTAAAAGACAAGCTGGAATTATAAAAATTAGTGGATTGATACAAGGTTAATGTAGTGAATTTCAAACTATGGAAGTTTGAAAAGTGGAATTTTCAGAGCGATAAAAATTGCAGGTAAGATTGATACCTTGAATTTCCTAGATGTTAGGAATTCATTCTAGAACATCACTCATCAAGGTGATTGTATTGACAATGCCTTGAATAGGAAAAGGATAAGGATTGCAGTTATGATAAGAGCTACTCAGTAATATCTCTTGAGTGAGATGTTTACTGGTGACCAATTGAAGTCATGCGCAGGCACATCATCAGCAAAGTTGTATGGATTGGTAACTAAAAGTCTGTTATTTAAAAGCTCAGATTGGAGTTGAGCTAATGACAATTGATTGAGTGATGAATTATTGAAGAAGTTGATTGAGATGATCTAGTAGGTCAAGGTTGACTACTAGTTACTAATATTTAGTATGGATAATCTCATATCAAAATATTGAGCATGTTAAGAAAGTTCTTGGAACTTGAAGCAAAAAGAGAAGCAAGAATGTTATGAGAATCTCATGGGTTTCCTTAAAAGATTCATTCAGACAAAATCCGAAGTCATTGTGATATGAATGAATTGTTGGTGACCTGGAATGAAAATTAACGGTGTCAATTTTATAAAGAAATATGAGATATATCAGCTGGTAGAAGCTAAATGATGTTAACTTGGAGGGTTACATTATTCTTGCCTTGCATGAATGAAATTCCATGCTCATGAATTCATGATGGATTAACCTAAGTTGTAATGAAAACTGAAGGTTCTTGATATTGTAATTGTAGAACTGATAGAGTTTGAAAATTCTTGCCAGTATTGCGGTTTAATTCTCGTTGAAGAGTAAGTGAGATATATGTGTGTAGAAAAAGTTATTTTGGTAAGGAATCGAAAGTATGCTTCCAGTGGGGAAGAGATGAATAATAGTTTGGAGGGACCTTTCTCAATCTTAACACACTATATTTGCAGCTGATCTTAGTTCCAGAGAATATAATTTCTGAGCTTGTGACTTGGAAGATGTTGGTTACTAGAAAAATATTTTACTGTGTAAGTTCTCTGGTATTGATATTATCAAGCTAAATATGACGCTGAGGTGTTTTCTTTAAAATTTGTATGCTTTACTTCATCATCAATCGGTATGGGACGAAAAGTAATGATACAAGTTAATTAGAGCCTGAGTAATTTAGAACTACATATAAAGGTATTAACAGACAATCAGTATTCAATTACAACTCAGATATATGGAGAAAATGTAGGTATTTCCAGAGCTTCTCAGTATAGGCTTCTTGAGGAAGCATATATGACGATAATTTATGTTAGTTTAGCTTAAAAATCATCAACTGAGATAGCTAATTTTTGAGCTACCAATCTGCTCTTTTGTGTTCAGATTCGAACTGAATTGGAGATGATTCAGTGGTAATTGGTTGTTAGAAAGCTAATTAGGATTATATACTACGTTAGAGATTAGCGACTAGTGTAGATAATCTTGATTGGTCAGTTTCTGATGTTAGTGCATTACGATTCAGGGATAGATTGTAGATTCCAGCTCAGGATCAGTTGAGGCAGGAATTGTTAAAAAAATCTCATATACCACTTTATTCTATTCATTCTAGCAATAATACAATGTATCGCGATATTAGGCGTGTTTATTGGTGGCCTGAGATGAAGATTCATATTGCTGAGTTTGTAAAGAGATGTAAGATATGTCAACAATTTAAGGCCAAGCATAGGAAACCTTGAGGGTTATTGTCTTCGCTACCTATTTTTGAGTGGAAATGGGAACATATATCGATGGATTTTGTTTTCGGTCTACCTCTGAGTCAGCATAAGCACGATGTCGTATGGGTTGTAGTTGACAAGTTGAGGAAGTCTGCGCATTTCTTGCCAATTTCCATGCGAGATCCTCTTGACCGATTATGTGAGGTATACGTATGTGAGGTGTTCAGATTTCATGGAGTTCCAGTGTTGATTACTTCGGATAGAGATCTGAGATTCACGTCTAGACTGTGGAGTAAATTACATAGGCAGCTGGGAATTGTTTTTAACCTTAGTACGATATACTACCGATAGACTGATAAGCAGCTCGAGCGGTTGATTTTGGTGCTAGAGGATATACTTTGAGCTTGTGTCTTGGAGTTTAGTGGTAACTGGAAGAAAACCTTTTTCTTTGTGTGAGTTAATTCAGAATTACACAAAGGAAATTAAGCTGATTTGCCAGCGTTTGACTGCAGCATAGCTAAGAAAGAGAGATACACCGATAAATATCATAGGTTGTTGAAGTTTTCAAATGACGATCTCGTTTTGTTGAAATTCTCGCCTATGAAAGGATTATACAGATTTTGATTGCGAGGTAAGCTAGCTCTAAGGTATATTGCGCCATTCAGAGTACAGTAAAGGATTGGTCCTGTTGCTTACAGGTTAAAGTTGCCTCTTCAGTTAGACGGAGTTCATAACGTCTTCCACATGTCCATGCTTCGTAAAACAGAGACTTAATTCACTCAAAGAATTGATTGAAGTGAATTTCATATTCGGGAAGACTTATCTTACGACAAGTAGTATATTCGCATACTTGATCGTAAGATTTAAAAGCTGAGAACCAAATAGATTTTTTGTTTAAGGTGAAATGGAAATTTTACGGGGATAAGGATCTAACCTGGGAGCACGAGTCTCATATGAAAGAACAATTTCCATTTCTCTTCGAAACTACATGTAATTTTACGTTTACTTTGATTTCGAGGACGAAATTTCTTTAAATTATGGAGACTGTAACGACCTGTTACCTTAAGCTGGTGATTAGTGTTAATCCAAATCCTAATTAACCCGAGTTAGGCTCGTGGTTAAGTTTGACGTACCTTGATTAGCGTATGCATTGATTTGTATGATGATTTGTGTTTGTTTGGAATGCTTAATAAAATTTATAGTTTGCGGGATTAATAAGAAATTAATACAAGCCTATAAACAAAAAATAAATAAATAAACAATAGATTGCCGGTACACCAGGTGCGATGAGGTGGTTGTGAAATGAATTTGCACACCCGACAATACTCGTAGGCATGTCCGGTGAATTTATTGGTGAGAAAATACACGAAGTAAATATATATTTATGTATAGTTTATATACAAAGATATATATTAAAAACTATTACGTTTGGTTTGAATTATATGGATCGTTTGATCAGCCTTGACATAAGCATAAATGTTTTATGGTGTCGAAATGTGTATCACTTTAAAAAGTGTCATTTTAACACATTAATCACTAGATTAGTCTTGAGATAGCATGATTCGTATCTCGAGAAAAATATATATATATATATAAATCAAAAACTTTCATTGTTATCTCATTTAATCCTTCGAGAAACTGAGAGAGAGGGACAACCGAGGGTTTGATCACGAGGGACTGATTGGAAGAGTGATTTTCAATCGAAATTAAGGAGCTTAAACAACCGAGGGATCAGAGATCATCATCTTGATGAGTCTCATTTTTGGGTTTCAAGTTTAGTTTGGTAATTGATGATGATTTCTCTGTTAATTGTTGTTGTTTATGATTGGAAATGATTTGTCACCTTAATAGAGGTCCTCCCTGACGGTTTGGGAGAGTTTTTGAGGTTATGGTAGAGATTTGACAAATGAGCGATGGTTGCTGCCCTGTTCGTTGCCGAGACAGTGCAGGGTGGAGTGCACTCCATCGAGCAGAGGAGCGCACTCTCTTCATCAATTGGGACGAACCCAGTTGGTGGAGCGCACCCTACCTAGTGAGGGAGCGCGCTCCCACCCCTGAAAACAACAACTATGTTGTGTTTTTCATAATATTTTCTGAGGTCTTATATATTGACTTAGAGATTCTAAACAAATGGAATTAGACCTATAATAATTACAAATGGTTTGTGATAGGTTGTGGAACATCGGGCAAAACATGTGATAATAGAAAATATTGGGATTTAATAATGGAGACTTAAACCGAGGCAAGTACGGATTCGCTTATTTATCAATGTTATCTGTCTGTCTTAGTATATATTTAGTTAATGCAGTTTATGGACTGAAATGAGGGACTATGTACACTGTGATGTTTTTAATTAAACGAAAAATGGTGTCTAATGTGATCCACGAGAGTAACTCCTGAAGAGTGAGACCAATTTGTATAGGATGCGCGGTTGATCTCACGATCTATATGTAATTCCTACTCAATTAGATAGGTTGCGTGGGTTACATATTCACTAGAGGTTTTCGGATAGAACCATTAGGCATTAATGGATTGTCTAAACAGTACATCGGCCAGTGTGTTGGTCTAGCAACCGCATTAATGGTGTTAGTCGGTAATTGACCCTAGTTTTATAAATAAAATAAGAATCACAGTGTAATAGTCATTGACAGTTTGATTCGCATCCGTTATTTATTGATTTATATGTTTTCCACATTCTTGTTAGTTAACATTGGTGCATATTATTATTGTATAATGTTCTTGACTATTACATGGAATGTTGATGGCTTTGTGAATCCCTACTTACTGAGCAAGTTGGAGCGTTCACCCCAATTAACATTTCAGGAGTATCGACGAGCGCTATAACTATGGGATAAAAAAGATTTATGAGTCTTGATCTTCTCTTCGATGTAATGAATCTTCCCTTGTCTTATATATTTGTATTAAATTACAGTTTTATAATATCGCAAGGGATGAGAGGTTTTGTATAACCGAGGCTTGTTTCGATTTGATTTGATACTATATTTCGTATTTGATTATCGAAAAAAATATTAAATTTCTGCTACATTTAATTTTTTTACATCGATATTCAATATACAGTGGTGTTTATCAAGTGTAAGAAGTGAGGCGGCTGGCTCTAGCTAAGTCTGGCTGGGTAATCGGGGCTTAATTAGGTTCTCAAGCAGGGTATTGCCCTAATCGGGTTAGGGGATGCTACAAGATACGTCCGCCTTCCTCTCATGCCACAAAAAATGCATCTACACGTCACGATACATCTTGGTCATGCCTGGATGAATGATCAACCGGGAACCGTGTGAATCCTAAAGAATCTCGTCTTTCAGCTCTACCACTGACGGTATCCACAATCTACCCCTATATCTCAAGCACTAATCAGAATCCTTTTTCCAGTAAATACAATATGCACTCTGCACCAACTCATTAAATCTAGGGTATAAGCGATCAACCCTCTGACCTTCTGACACTCTTTGTGTAGAAACAGTCTGTAGTATCATCTGTGCGCAAATCATCACTCGAGTATTGATAGGAATATATGACTGACTCGCTGTCGCCGCTGCCCCGAGTAAGCCATACTCATGTGTCATGAAATCTGATAATCTCGACATCTCTAGTCGGTCTCCTACTTAGCGCGTCTGTAGCTACGTTAACTTTTCCTGAGTGGTACTCCAAGGAAAAGACATAATCTTTCAAAAACTCCAACCATATGCGATGTCTCATGTTCAGTTCCTTCTATGTGAAGTGATACTTAGACTCTTGTGATCAGCGAAGAGTGTGGATTTCTCTCCACACACATGATGTCTCCACATCTTCATCACGAACACAATCGCTGTCAATTCCAAGTCTTTGTATGATAATTCTTCTCATTTATCTTCAGCTGTCTGGAAGCATATGCAACCACTCCTCTGCCCTACATCAACACGCAACCTAGACCCATATGAGAAACATCTATATACACTAAAGATTCATGTTCAGCCTCTCGCAAAACTAATAATGGTGTAGTGGTCAACAACCTCTTCAACTCGGCAAATACGTTCTCACACTTTTGAGTCGACTCAAATGCGATGTTCTTCTTTGTCTGTTTGGTCATAGGTGAAGCGATCTTCGAGAAATCCTTCACCAATCGACGGTAATAATCTGCCAAACCTAGAAAATTCATTATCTTTGTAACTGACATTGGTGGCAATCAATCCATGATATCCAGAATCTTGGCCAGATCAACCGCAATCCCTGCTACCCCAATAACGTGACCTAAAAACATGAACTCTAAAAGCCAGAATTTACATTCCTCAACTTAGCGTAAAGTTTGTACTCCCTCAATGTCTGTAAAGTCTCCCTGAGGTGCTACTTGGATGCTCCTGAGTCCTCGAATATATCTGAAAGACCATCACAAAATGGTCAAGATACAGTCTCCATACTCGATGCATTAAATCCACAAACATAACGGAGGTGTTGGTCAGCCCAAACGAAATGATCGTAAACTGATAGTATCCATATCTAGTGTTGAAAGTTGTCTTTGACTAATCCTTATCCTTGATCCTAAGCTGATGATATCCTGATCTCAGGTCTATCTTGGAGAAAAACTACGCTCCTCTCAGCTGATCAAATAAGTCATCAATCTGCAGCAGTGGATATTTTTTCTTACTATGACCTTGTTCAACTGTTTGTAGTCGATACACAATCTTAGACTACCATCATTCTTCTTCACAAAAAGGATAGGTGCTCCCTATGGCGACATGGAATGGGTAAAGAATCCCATATGTCTAAAATCCTAAAGTTGACTCATCAACTCTCTGGGAACCATGCGGTTTCTCAATACTAGATCGATGTTAAAGTCTATTTCTCGCAGTGGCAAAAAACCAGGTAAGTCCTCTGAAAACACATCTGAAAACTCGTAAACTATCAGTATGGCCTCAAGTCTGGGTCCATAACTCTTTGCTACGGTATACAATGCTATTACAGTCTCCATCTCTCCACTTTTCATAAGTCCACCTCTCGTGCCATCGGCTCTTGGTGTACTACCTCTATAAGTAAATATCGGAAGCCATGGGATCTCGAATATTATTGTCTTACTGAAACAATCGATATGTGCATGGTAGTTACTAGCTAATCCATCCCTAACAATGCGTTGAGCTCTAAGAACACTAGAACCCTGTAATCTGAAGGTAACTTCACCCCCGCCTATATATATTAGACATCCCTCAATAAGACTATTAGGGTAAACCATATCCTTAGCTGCGATACTCGATATCAAATGCACGGTAACCTTAACCGGTGTCAATCCTAGGATGCCTATAATGCAATTATCAATGAGTGATACAGTAGAACCCAAATCAAATAGTACATATAAATATCTACCGCGAATGAAAACCTTACTCTCGGTAAGACCTCGTGTAGCATCGGCGTTTGTCTGAGCTACTATGTGAGCTTCTTCTCTTCTGCGTAATGGGCATGCCGCTATTGGATGTGGGCAATCCCTCACCATTGCCCAACTTGTACATACTTAAAGTAAGTGATCGGTCTGCACTGACCTTGTGCCTGAAACTTTGCATGTCCCTGTGGTTGCCTCTATCCCTAGCTGGGACCATCTCAGCCTCTACTGCCCTGCTGCTACTATCATGTTGCTGGTGGTGCCAGAAGGACTGGCATAATGGGAGCAGGTAATGCTAGTCTAACCGGATGTTGCAAGAGAGGTCTGCCTACTGTACTCTATGCTAGAGCAAGGTAAGTTACATATAGTACAATCGGTGTATAAGGTGTGGCTGCCCCCGATCCCTAAGAATCCCTATCCCATCTCCTTTGTCTCTTGCCCCTATCTCCTCCTCTCATACTTCATAGCTTGCTTTGATGATATCGTGGGTCCCAACGCTATCTATTGACAACTCAACTCAGGTAGGTCTCGTGGATAGTGCACGCTCATAGATCTCACTCAAATTCCTGACGCTTGTACTGACCACGTGGTACCCAATGTTTGGCCTCAGTCCATCCCCAAATTGGTATACATCCTCTAAGTCATCCTTCACTAGGTCCCCAGCAAAATGCCTCAAATAGTCGTATTTGTCTCTATAGCTCATCACTGACTCATCTGCTCCCTGTCTCAAATTCATAATTTCCTCCTTCAACCTCTTCATAATTGCTGGCGGGAAGTACTACTGATAGAACTTCTTCTTAAAGGCCTCCCAAGTCTCAAAGTCTCCATCAGTGGTTGTCGTCACATGGGATCATACATCGACGTCTCTCTACAATGTGTATGATGAGATCTTGGCCTCCAAATCTATCCTCAATATCTAGTATCTTATGAAGCTTCTCCTGAGACAACACCCAATTCTATATCTTCTCAAAGTCTTTTATCCATCAAAATAAGATGGCTTAAGTTTGACAAAGTCCTTCACTAGCTAAACCTCGATTGATGTGCTGGAAGATGTAGGCGTAGGGGACGGTACTGTCTCAATTATTTTCGCCACATATATTGTCACTACCGAGAGAATATGTATTATAGGGGCTGCTGGTGTCGTAGTAGGAGTCTCTAGTGCCAGTAGCATAGGCATAGAAGTAGTAGGGATCAGTGTCTGTGTCGGTGGAGAAAATCGGACTGTCATCATGCTAATGAAGTAGGTCAGCTATGGTCTCTGAGCTGAAACCCGGTCAAACAGCCTTTGTAAGTCCTCCGCAAATGTAAGAAGCTGACTGCTACTGGCGCTTGCATTTCCGCTCTCGCGTGAGTTTGCCATCAGTGTCTGCATGTTGACAGCAAACGTGAAATCAGCCACTACGTAGATAACGTATATATATACATACCGATATTAACATGTACATATAAAAACTCCCCATATCTATGTCGCTTACTTCCCAACTAATGGTTTCTAGGCAAGGGTAGTCTAGTTTCCACATCTAAGGTTCATGTTTTATTCAAGTTTAGTTATGTAGTTATCAAAAACATAGTCTTTGATACTAATTATGACGCCTCCTTCCCTAATCTAGGGCACCGCCCGGCCTAATCTCTTCGTTAAGCCCTAATTTTTAACCACATAGTACTTAACAACATATTAGTCTACTTTTTGTCATATTCTCCTTTTTATTCATGTTCAGGATAAGTACTACTCAAATCTCATTATTCGTGAATTTTAAAGTAAACTAAAACTTTTTACAGTTTATAAGTTATTCAGTGGAAGTGTTAACAGTTTAGCGGAAGCAAAGTAAATAAAATCTTATGTGTGGAAACTAGGAAACAACATCACATATATATATATAAATAAGTGACGATGAACAGCGAAATAAACATGTGTCTAGTCGGGGAACTATCGCTCAACCATATATATATACAACCCAAGAGTACCTGAAAGACATAAAGTATGTAAATACACAAAATATCAAAAACCTATAAAAATATGAAATAGCAGCACGCCAAAGGCTCAGAGGTAGTCGCTGATCTTCTCCTTGTCTAGCCTGCTAGTCAACGGATCTGCACCCACCATTATAAAAAGAATGGTGAGTATAGTAAATTAAAGTGAATTATAGAGACATTTTTCCACATTTTCAAGTATGATAGAAAGCATATAAAGGCACAATAATAGGGAAGAAATGTTGAAACAAGATTATGCAAAGAGATGCTACATATAATAAACAAAGTGAGACTGACACTATACTTAGCAGTAATGATCTAGGTTCAGTCAGTCGTGAGTTACATCATATCAGCCTTATTCCACAATCTAAGGGCATGAGCTCTCTCACAAGTGCCAAATCTTTATATCCTTGCCAATTACCTCGGGTCCCATTACCTCGTGTGTCGTGCAAGCTAGTGGAGACTGCCGACATCCCCAGAGTCCAGTGACCATGTGTGCCTCTCATCTCAGTCATGTAAGGGATCCTATATACAAGAACTACTTTATAAATTCAAGAAAGACAGACGAAAATTCCAAGGCACGGTAAAGGGCGACATAACGCAATACCAAAACATGAGTACATTACCATCAAGTCATTCCATAACAAAACTACACTAATAGCATGATATCCCCAACAATCATGTCACATCTTTATACCATAAAAATGACATAGTTCAGGCATAAGAATCAATGAAGTAAGCCAATGATGTAATGTCATAGAACAATTGTCCAATAAAAGCGAGAATAGCAAACAAATCATGGCAATAAGAGTATGAAAGCATCATCAATCTAAAGGACTATAAATTCAACATATAAGAAGGAAATGAAATGGAAAGAAGTGCCCCAATTAATTTACTTACAATTCACGCAAAGTCCTAAGCTAATCCGGCCTACCGACACCCCGCAACTCGCAAATGACTCCCCGATACTCTCATCTACCTTCCTCAAGTTAATTAGGGTTTTTTAGGACTTGTACAAGCTAATAGAGAAAGTTTATATTAAAATATATTTTATTTAAATAGAGAAAGTTTTGGTGCAACAACTTGTGAGTTTATTTAAGTGGTTGTAAATTCTAATTTTCAAAATCAGCCCCATTAATTATTTGTTTATATTAAAATATATTTTATTTAAATAGAGAAAGTTTGGGTGCAACAACTTGTGAGTTGATTTCAATGACCAAAACTTTAAAATTATGTATTGTAGTCCAAAGATAAGTTTTTTGAGCTATGTCTTAGCTTTCCATAACTATAAGGTTTGCGTAACTTCGATAAAAATCGAAGGTGATATGGAAATTCTCACAGTTTTAGATTCAAACCAGCAACTTTGAAAATTTTATCTCCTAAATCATAGCTTCAAAACTCATGATTTTTCTATTGAAGCCTACAAACATATCCTAGAACATCATACTAAAATACGAGCTTAATCTAATAAGAAATTAGGGAGTTATGCTCAAAACAACAAGACATTATCAAAACTATGAACCTAGAAATTTCAGATTCATCACCAAAGTTGCAAAGGATTTTGAGACAAGAAAATATTCAAATTTCAAAATTTTCAGTAGACAAAAGTTGTTCTTCTTTGCGTTAGCATTCAAATGCCACAAGAATGAGTCCATTTCGATTTAAATTGAGGAAGTTATGTCCAAATTACAGAGACTGGTTCATAACAACAACATGCAAAATTCTCAGTTTTGTTTTAAAACTTCTTAAACTTGAAAAAATTCATAACAAATTCATTTATTACCCAAAACTAAAAACCTAAAATAATAGATTGAGTGAAAAACACAAGGAATCCTAATATCCCATTTGTTATTGAAAATCAAATCATTTTATAAATCAAAATTCTCATGAATTGAATGCTTGAAGGTGATAAAAAACCATTACCTAGTGTTCTTGGCTTGTTCACCAAGTTTCTAGACTCTGATTTGTTCATGATCTACCATCTTGAATACCCAATTTTTTCCACCAAACAACCCTTCTAGCTCTGATTTTCTTTGCTTCAAAACCATGCAATTGGGGAAGAACCACCAAGTGTTGTACTTATATGGTTGGATTCATCAAATGTGTGTGCATCCATCTCTATAAGATCCTATGGCTTATTCTCACTCGTAGCCTCCACTAAATTCAGCTTGTTAACACACAAGTTGGCACGAAGCTACATGATCATGGGTGATAGCACACATCCCGAGGTATATCAACGTGTCTATAATTTTTATTTGAATTTAAAGGCATCTTTAGTTGATTCACAAAGAAATAACACCATAGCTTATACATAATTCATTTTATGGGCACATTAGATTAATTATTCAATCCTATTTAAGTAAATTAGGATTTACCATATCACTATCTACTCGATCCCACAACTTGCACGCATCTTGAGGCGCGTCCATGCTATCGCCTGGACGCCTATAACAAGAGATGTGACTTAATTAGTCTACATATATACAATACACTAGGAAAACACCACACAAAGCTAAAATGCACCTCGACTATGTGGTTCGGTCAGTGTGCATATCTCGATGCGGGTCCCACGTCACAGGTCGATGATCCTGATTACAGATGAAACTAGGATTAGAAATTTGCTTTTTGACAAGTTTCTATGAATAAGAAAAGTTTTCTTTCGAGTGATACTGCTATTAAGAATTACTTTCTTTTTGTATTTCGATCTGGATATCTTTCCTTTAATCAAATTTTGATGAAAAAACTTAAATTAATTGGGAAGATTACGAAATCCTTTATTTTAATAAACCTATATTAAAATCTAATTACGAGATTAATGTGTCTTAATCATGACAGGTGTTGTGAATTAGAACTCAATTCGGTAAAAAAGGGAAATCATTAGGTAAATCTTATTTTTCATTGGTTAATGTCTTGAGCGTGTATTATATGGCATTTCGTCACGAAATCATAGTGAATTGAGATTATATAGAGTTATCTAAGGCTATCAGAGTGTGTTGAGGTGTAGCCTCGATTTTTTTGTAATTAGGGTTGCAAGTGTGTATATTAAGGGCACGAGTGAAAATAAAAATTATTAGTTTCTTGAAAACTAGTAAATCAAGTATTAAGTATCATGTGAGGCTTTTGCCTTGGCTTACGTGCAAGTCGGGATATGTGCTAGTGTAAAATTAGAATGAAGTTGGTTAGAGACTTTGCCTTGATTTACGTGTCAATCAGTGTTGGTCGAGATAGATAATGGGCTCAAATTTGCAAAAGTATGGCTAAGTATGGCAAGAGAATTGGTCCATAATGTTATGGACAAACTTAAAATCTTTGAGGTTTTGGTGGCCTAAATCACTATTATGGACGTTCTATGAAGTTGGACTATTATGTCGAGAGTTTGCCTCAATTTAGTGAAAAACAAAATTCAAAACAAGCACCAGAAGTTAAAACGCGTCAAAATAGGGATTTCATGAATTAATAAATAAAAAATTAAGTTGTTAAAGCAGACAACTATATATATTATGTATGTGTGTGTATGCTCTCAGATTTCTTAATCCTTGTTTTAAGACTGACCCGCTGGATTAGTGACCTTAGCTTAATCGAGACAACTCACTGTGATTCAACGCGTAGAAAAGTCATAGTAAGGTAATTTTAAAGTTTTTTCTTGTTGTGTGAATTTTATGTATTATATTTATGTTATGTGTAAATTATGGGATTTAGTATGAAAAAGAGTGATTTTCGTATCAGTGCGTTAATACGGGTTTTACCTTAATTTTAGTGCAAGTTAGTTCCTGCTGAAAGTGAAAAGCGAGAGAAATGATGAGTTGAGATTAAGTTTCAAACTTTAGCCAAATTGGAGCTCATTTCAGTGAAATATGGAAAGTGGTGTCGACCGAGGTTTTCCCTCGAGATACATGCAAGTAAGTATCGGTTCAGTTAGTGGACCAAAGGTATTTTGAGGTTTAGATGTAGTTTTGGTTTGAAATGGTAAAATTTGCAACATTAAATAAAAGGCATTATGGCCTTAAAGTGCTTACATGAGACCCATGCCTCAATTTGTGTGCCATTTGGGGGTTTGGAGTAGTTATACATGTCTAAAATATGGTTGGGAGTATCCACGTCGAATTTCGTGTCAATTAGAAGTATTGTGGTCGAAATCACATATTGTGTTAAAGTATGCAAATGAGGGTGATTTTGTAAACTTTTAATTAAACTTGTGGTTTAATTGATTATTTAAATTAAGACTATGACCGGAGTTCTCTAGGAATATTTAAAACTTTAAAAATAAACAAGTAAGGGGAGATATTTGGATTGTTGGAGAGGTTAAAAACCAAATAGAAAAATTGTAGAAGGGAGGTGTCAGGACCCGTTTTCCTAAATTAATCCCGACTGGCCTAGTTCGATCCATAACTCACTAACCAACTCGGTCACTAAGTAAAGAACCTAACTAGTAAGCCTTCTTTCGAAATCAACTCATTATCTTTCATCAGCAATTGAAATTTAAATTAAATAATCATAAATGCAGCGGACTATTATTAACTAAAATTTATTTCAATGTTTCCATATAAGGCCAATACTGGAAATAAAGAGTTATCAACTAGAATAAATACTCCTATAGTTCGGTTTATTTCACATCCCAAAACACATGATAAATAATATAACTAAAAACAAAACATTATTTCGATCTCGAACCATACTAATCAACTGTCAGAAAAATCCTCTAGACAGCTGAAGCTACTCATTTCCCTTTATCAACTCTCGATGAAGAACCTGTGGGGGAAAATTGTTGGGTGAGCACAAAGGGGCAACGGTGCTCAGTAAGTTTAGGTTAAGTTACTGGCGTTATGAACATTCCATATAATAGATTCAACAATAAATAAAATGCATGACTTGCAAATATTTAATATGACGAAAGGAATAAACAAGAAAGAATATAAACAAAATCATTATCAATGCGTCAAAATGTGCAAATGCTAGACATGTATAAGCTACTGTGATAGACTCCTCAATCACGCTAAAGTTCGTGAAGGTTGACCCTACTATGGCCATAGCGGTATAACACTCCATTCCCTTACACTGTGAAAGATTTACCTATCACCAAGTCTACAAACTAGTCCAACTGGACTTAGCACCTATTACCAAACATTTATTGAGAACATTGGAGTTAATCATATTCTCAATTAATAAATATTAATTTTGGGCAACTGCCCTTTTTGTTATTCTCACTTGTACAGTCCAACTGTCCCGAACTTGTAGTATTTGGTGCAAGGACTCCTAGCGAGCTCCACTAAGTTATCTATATACAATGTCTAACAATGCACCCTAATCTACTCGTATGTCCTACTTACATGATTCCTATCATATAGTCTAGTAGAAAGGTAAATAATCATAAAACAAATAACTTAAATCCCAACTTACATGGTATGCTAATTTCCAAAAATCTCTAATTGGCACTCACGAGTGTACTCCGAAGCTCAGTCAACCTAGATAGGTTAAGTGTTGATTAACTAAACAAGTTAACTTGAAAGAAAATTAATTTCGAAATTCTTTTCAAAAAATACTTTTATATTTTTTCACAACAATTTAAGTATTATCTCTTTATTCCTATTTGAAAACTCAAAATTCATTTCGATAAATTTATTCTAATTATTTTAAATTATGTCATTATATTATTTTTTTTATTTTTTTAAATTTGGGTAGTTGGGCCGAATCGGCTGACCTGGGCACTCCCCTGCCTATTGGTGAACTGCGCTGCAACAGCAGTTCACCCAAGTTGGACCACTGGCCCAACTTGGTAGAATGGGCCTGGGATTAGCCCAGGCCCTGATATACCGGGGGGTGAGAGCTCTCATCACTGCGCTCCCTCCCCCTTTACTCCTTCTACAAAAAGTGCCTTGTGGCATTTCGTGCGGTTGGGCCAAAGACCCAACTTACGCGTATAGGTTGAGGGGGAGCGCTATGTGCGCTCCCCTCCTCTTTCGATTTTCCAATGGCGGACTGCGCATCTATTTTTTTAAAGAAACTCAAATCTTTATCCAAAAAATCTGAAATCAATCGATCCGACAAATTAAAGCATGAAAGAAAGTTTACCTAAGGCGAGGTACTCCAAGAATCGCCTTCCTCATCCCTCTCTCGGCTTGCGTTTTCTCTCTTTCCGGTCACTTGTATCTTTAATTTGCGTGCACTCTTTTTTTTTATCCTTCACTTTGTTAGAGATGATTCATAACCCTTAATTCACTCCTAATATCAAGTATTCTAATATTCTCAATATCCTCTCTTTCCTTATTTGTTGTGAGAATACACATAGGAGTCGGTCAGACTTGTTGTTCTCACTCCCTTAATTTCGGTCTCTCATTAAAGTTGGGTCCTACGTGGGCCCACCCATATAATTTTATTTTAAATTTTAGGGTTTTTACCAAATTTTAACACAAATTTACGCATACTATTAGGGCATACTTATTAAGTAAAAATTTTGGATCGTCACAACCTCCTCAACTTAAGAGATTTCGTCCGCGAAATTTAAAAGTAAATCATACCTTGATTAAGAATAAGTCTGGGAAGTACTCGCGCATATAGCTCTCCCACTCCCACGTCGTCTCCTTGTCATCATGAAATTGCCATTTCAGTTTGACCAGCGGTATCTCTCTCCTTCTGAGCTTCTGGACCTTCCTATCTAGGATCTGGACTGGTTGCTCGCTGTAGGAGGCATATTCTTGTAACTCAAACTGAGTCTAATCGATAACCCGTGGTGCATTTGAGAATGACTTTCTCAACATTGAGACATGGAAGACGTTGTGTATTGTTGCTAACTGTTGAAGGAGCTCAAGCTGATATGCTACTAGACCAATCTTCTCGGTGATCTCGAATGGCCCAATAAATCTCGGCACAAGCTTTCCTTTGATCCCAAATCTTTGGTGTCCCTTTCGTGGCAAGACTCTCAAAAGTACCTATTTACCCTTATCAAAAAACAGTCATGCGTTTATTATCTACATAATACTTTTGTCTATCATGTGTTGCACTCACGCATTGTTGAATCAGCTTGATCTTCTTTGTGTAGTCATGCACTAACTCTAGTCCCAAAAATGTTGTTTCACCAACCTTTGTCCAACAAACTGGCGAATGACAAGGTCAGCCGTAAAGTGCCTCGAAATGAGCCATTCCGAAGCTTGCTTGGTAGCTATTATTATATGCAAACTCGCACAACGACACATATTTCTCCCAACAACCTTTGAAGTCTAACACACAAGCCCTGAGCATGTCTTCCAAAGTCTGTATGATACGCTACGTCTGACCATCTGTCAGAGGATGAAATGTTGTGCTAAGGTGTACTCTGGAACCCAACTGTTTTTGTAAACCTTGCCATATCATCGATGCAAATTTAGGATCCCAATACGAAACAATGGACATTGGCACTCCATGCGACCTCACACCCCAATCCACGTACAGTTTGCTCAGCTTCTCGAGTGTGTCTTGGGTAGCTACGGGTAGAAATTGAGCAGATTTGGTCAAACGATCCACTATGACCCAAATAGCATCATTGCCCTTCTGCGATCTCGGAAAACCAACCACAAAGTCCATCGAGATGTGTTCCCACTTCTATTTTGGAATGCGTAACAGCAGCAACTGACCACATGGTCTCTAATGCTCTGCCTTTACCTGCTGGCATGTATCACATCTCCTAATGAACTCTGCAATGTTGGTCTTCATTTTCGGCCACCAATACGTCAACTTCGTGTTCCGATACATCTTGTTACCTCTCAGATGTATAGTGTACTTGGTTTTGCGCGAATCTCGGAGCAATTCTTCTTTCAACTCTTCTTAAGCTGAAATCCATAATCTATCTCGATACCTTACAGCTCCATCTATCGATTCCCTCCAATCTGGGTACTCTGTGTTGTCGGCCCAAGCCTTGTAATACCCATACTCTGATTCTGTCTTCTGACACTCGATGATCCTGGTGATGGTCTCTAGCTCGGCCCTCAAATGTGCACACACTGAGTTCCTTGGTAAATCACTGTGAATGCTCAACATCGACAAATCCTCAAGTAACAAATATTCACGTGTCATCAATGATGCAACAATCTCTATCACATGTCTCTGTCAACTTAAGGCATCTGCCACCACATTCGTCTTTCCTTGGTGGTACTCTAAGCTGAAATCGTAATCCTTCATAAACTCAAGCCACCTCCTCTGTCTCATATTCGGCTCACTTTGGTGAACAAATACTTTAAACTTTTGTGATCTGAATAGACGATAATTTTTTTACCATAAAGGTAGTGTCTCCAAATCTTCAATGCAAAGACAACTGCTCCCAACTCGAGATCATGAACCGGGTAATTTTTTCATGGATCTTGAGTTTTTAAGATGCGTAGGCTATCACTTTCCCATCCTGCATCATACTCCTCCAAGTCCGGTTCCCGAAGCATCGGTATAATCTGTTAGTGCAACATTGGGTTCTAGTAGTGTCAACACTAGAGCGGTGGTCAATTTATGCTTCAATTTCACAAAAGCATTCTCCCATTTGTCATCCCAATCGAATGGTGCATTCTTCCTTGTCAGTTGTGTCAATGGGGCAGCAATACTTGAGAAACCTTTAACAAATCTTCTGTAATAACCAGCCAATCCCAAAAAAATTCTGATCTTTGTCGCCGAACTCAGTGTCAGCCAATCTATTACTGCCTTAACTTTATCACAATCAACTGTCACTCCTTCTGCACTAATAGTGTGTCCTAAGAACTTCACCTATGTTGCCTAGAACTCACAGTTACCGAACTTAGCGTACAATTTGTGATCCTTTAATGTCTGCAAGGTAACTCTGCGATGTGTATCATGCTCTTCCTGGGACTTTGAGTAAATCATTATGTTATCAATGAAAATGATGACAAACTAATCCAGATAAGGTCGGAACACACGATGCATAAGATCCATGAACATCGGAGGCGCGTTACTCAATCGAAGGGCATAACTGTAAACTCGAAATGACCATATCTCGTACTGAACGCTGTCTTCGGAACATCTTCCTCCCTGATCCTTAGATGATGATAACCTGACCTCATATTACTCTTCGAGAAAAATTTGGCTCCTCTCAGCTGGTCGAATAGATCGTCAATTCTCGGTAATAGGTACTTGTTTCTGACAGTTGCTCGGTTCAGCCGACGATAGTCCACACACATTCTCATACTAACATATTTCTTCTTTACAAATAAGATGGGAGTGCCCTAGGGTGACATACTCAGAGTTATGAAACCTTGTTCTGACAATTCATCTAATTGAATCTTCAACTCCTCTAACTCCTTAGGTGTCATACGATATGGTGGTATGGATATCGATTTGGTTCTGGGCACAAGATTGATGATAAACTCAATCTCTCTATGAGTAGGGATACTTGGCAGATCAGAGGGAAAGACTTTTGGGAACTCTCGCATGATAGGTATCTTCTTAATCTCATCTTCCTGACCTTTCTTTCCCAAAGTGGTGACTCCCATCATTCGTTTAATCTCCTGAATGGTCGACACTTTTCCTCAGGTGATGTGTCGGGGAGGTGTTCCACCTCTGAATAAGAATGGAGGTAGGTTTCGCACTTCAAAAATGACTGTCTTATGGAAGCAATCAATGTGGGTGTGATACGCGCAAAACCAGTCCATTCCCAACAACGCATCATAATCAAGGGACTTTAGGACTCTAAGATCGGTGGGTAGGTCATGCCCATCAATCTTGACTACACAATCTCGATAGATGAGGTTGGGGTATATCTTTTCACTCACTGCGGTACTCAAGACAAGTAATGTACTATCCCTGATAGGTTTCAACCCTAACTCGTCTACCCTACTGCCCGATATGAATGAGATGTTGAAGCCCGAATCTATTAAAGTAAACATATCCCTACCACAAATATTAATAGTACCTGTAACAAGCTGACGGGTGGAGTCTGGATCTGGCTCAGCTGCAGGCATCATCTGTCCTCTAACCAGCTAAGCTATACTGCCAACAGACACTGATGGAGCACTCGAACACTGATTCTAGTAGTGACCTTGCTTCCCACACTTAAAGCAAGTGATGTGTGCCTTGTACCCCGGTTTCCCCTGCTGAGGAAACTGTCATGTACTCTTTGACCTTTGACCCAACTGAGTCTTCCCTTGGCCGCCTAACCACTAAGATGATTTGAAGGAATTAACAGAACTACCTATTAATGTTGTTGGTGCTGTAGAAGTAGTTACCACAATACCCGCCCCTGTCGGGTGATGAAAAGAACCTCCAGATGCTGTGTTACCCTGATAGTTTTATGTCCTACGCCTCTTATCCTGTGGCCTCTTAAAGAATCCACCATTCCCTCTGCTTTGACCCTGATTCTGTGTCTATGGCATTGCAGGAGCAACCTTTATCGTACCGTCTTTAACCATAGCGCCTTCATAATGATATGCACTAGCTATTGCCGCCTCATATGTCTGGTATACAAGCGCTGACAATATACCTCGAATTTCTAGTCTAAGACCTCCCATAAATCGTTTGATTATGTCTCTTTCAGATGCCACCATTTTCGGTGCATACTCTGACAGCTCGTGGAACTTCGACTCATAATCTACCACAGACAAGTCGCCTTGCTCAAGTGCAATGAAATCTAACTTCCTCTGATCTCTCACTTTCTCATGAAAGTACTTCTCATTAAATAGTTCCTTGAATTGCGCCTAAGTAGGGACCTCACCCACAACCCTTAGGATCATGTTCCATCATTTGTAAATTGTTTCCTCAAGGAAAAATGATACAAAGTTAACCTTCATTTCTTCATCTAGATCCATGGCCCTCTGTCTCTTCTCCATAGCCATAATCCAATTTTTAGCCGCTTGGGATCATTTGTTCCATAAAACTTAGGCGTTCCATATTTCATGAATTCACGCCTCAACTTAGCCAGTAAGAGTGATCGGTCTTCAGTATTAGGAACTACTGCTGGGGCTACTGGTGCTGCCATAACTGGGGATGCTGATGCTGGTGCAATAGGTGCCACTGGAGGGTCAACCGGTGCTGTCTCCTGTCGGTTGACTGAGTCAGCTTCCATCTCCACTTGAACTATTGGCGCTGCATTAGCTCTATTCTGATTATATTGAGTTATATGCGTCTGAAAGAGTTCTAGCATTCGATTGAGATTATCCTCTTGACGAGTGTTCTAGTTTCCATCAGTTCTCTTATCTCCCTCTTAAAAGCTAACTGATTTGCCAAGTCATTGGGATTCCCTCCGTCTGCGATTTCCGGCTGGTAGGAATAAGAGAATGTGAGAACTTGAAAACTTATATCTATCCGATATAATTATATACAATCAACAAATAACTAGATAAGATTTTTAATTTCCCCATTCCTAAAACTTTTTGGTTAATTTAAACCGCTCTGATACCACGTTTTCAGGACCCGTTTTCCTAAATGAATCTCGACCGGCCTAGTTCTATCCATAACTCACTAACAACTCGGTTACTGAGTTAAGAACCTAACTAGTAAGCCTTCTTTCAAAATCAATTCATTATTTTTCATCAGCAATTGGAATTTCAATTAAATAATCAAGAGTTATCAACTAGAATAAATACTCCTCTAGTTCGGTTTATTTCAAATCTCAAAACCCATGATAAATAATATAACTAAAAACAAAACATTGGTTCGATCTCGAACCATACCAATCAACAGTTAGAAAATCCTCTAGACAGTTGGAGCTACTATTTTCTCATTATCAACTTTTGATGAAGAACTTGTGGGGGGAAATCGTTGGGTGAGCACAAAGGGGCAACAGTGCTCAGTAAGTTTAGGTTAAGTTACTGGCGTTATGAACATTCCATATAATAGATGCAACAATAAATAAAATGCATAACTTGCAAATATTTAATATGACAAAGGGAATAAGCAAGAACGAATATAAACAAAATCATTATAAATGCATCAAAATGTGCAAATGCTAGACACGTATAAGCTACTGAGATAGACTCCTCAATTACATTGAAGTTCGTGAAGATTGACCCTACTGTGGCCATAGCGGTATCAACACTCCATTCCCTTACACTGTGAAAGATTTACCTATCACCAAGTCCACAAACTAGTCCAACTGGACTTAGCACCTACTACCAAACATTTATTGAGAACATTGGAGTTAATCATATTCTCAATTAATAAATATTAATTATGGGTGACTGCCTTTTTTGTTATTCTCACTTGTAATCCAATTGTCCCGTACTTGTAGTATCTGGTGCAAGGACTCCTAGCGAGCTCCACTAAGTTATCTACATACAATGTCTAACAATACACCCCAATCTACCTGTATGTCCTACTTACATGATTCATATCATATAGTCTAGTAGAAAGGTAAATAATCATAAAACTAATAACTTAAATCCCAACTTACATGGTATGCTCATTTCGAAAAATCTCTAATTGGCACTCGTGAGCGTACTCCGAAGTTTAGTCGACCTAAATAGGTTAAATGTTGATTGACTAAACAAGTTAACTCGAAAGAATATTAATTTCGAAAAATACTTTTATATTTGTTCACAACAATTTAAGTATTATCTCATTATTCCTATTTGAAAACTCAAAATTCATTTCAATAAATTTATTCTAATTATTTTAAACTAGTAGAAGGGCACGTGCTACGCACGTTAATGTTTATAGCAGCTTGACTAATTAAACCAAAAGATTTAATTCAGATAACTACTCATATCCACAAAAAGATTCAATTAAGTCCCCACTTTTATGTTAGTTAAGTTAAATTTACTTAAACATCCCTACTTTTATTTTTTCAAAAAATATTTCATCCAATCAAATGTTAACATTGATGAATACTTTTGTCAATAAAGCTATTTTGTCTTCAAGAAGATCCTAGGGGTATTGTCATTATATATAAGATGACTCAAATTTTTTTTTTTTTTCCGAAATATTCAACCTTAGAAATTCATCGTTTCTAACAGTATATGTGTATCACCATTTTAATTAACATTGGTGAACTCGATATTATTATTATTATTATTATTATTATTATTATTATTATTATTATTATTATTATTATTATTATTATTATTATTATTATTATTATTATTACTATTATTATTTATATAACTCGATCTTATCTTATATATAATGACAATGCCCTTAGGATCTTCTTGAAGCCAAAATAGTCTTATTGACAAAAGTACCCATCAATGTTAATATTTGATTGGATAATTTTTTTTTTTAAAAATAAAAGTAGAGTTGTTTAGCTAAATTCGACTTATCTAACACTAGTCAATGGGCACGCGCTATGCGCGTGAGGAATATACAATAAATGTATCAAGAAACATTTGTGAAAGTTAATATTAAAATATTATGTTAATGATTTGTATCATTTATTGAAATTATATTTAGAGAAAAAAATGTGTGTCAAAATTACATTTCAATAAAAGTGATCTATATTTTTAGTTGGGTCTAAACAATTTAGGTAAAATTAGATATTTGCAGTGCTCATGAATTTAGAGTATATGATGACAAATACATATAAATATTTATTGTGATAATTATTTAGACAATATTATAAATATCATTTTGATTAATTCAATTTTAGGAAATTAATTTAAACATGATCCTGATTCATAACATGTATCAACATAAATCATTTTCAAAAAAAGCGTTTTAAAATAGTTTGATAATGAAAATGAAATTAAAAAATAGATAAACATATTGTATGTATATCATCATCTAAAAAAATATGCAACAATAAATTCTTTTTAGAGAGTAGTAGGTGTGCTCATGGAAGATATTATAATTCAAAGAATGTATGTACATGGAAGAGAGCATGTTATTCCGAGTTTGAGCCACACATGATTATTGTACAAAAGAATTGGTGCATAGAATTGGAAACCTCAAGTTTGTTGGACTTGTTAGTTTTATCAAGTCGACTATCTAGTCTGTTTGTGGAAACCTCAGGACAATCAGAGGTTATTTCCGAATCGCCTGAATTCCCATTCTCGGAAGGCTTGCTTTTAGGATATGGATCAACATTCGCTTTATCAGATTTATTTGTGGGAGCTCTTGACTTGCCAATAGTTGACACAAATTTCTTCATATGTTTAATGTACTCTGGATACAATTCTAGATTGCAATGACCACCTCCATTTATTCACAAAGGTTCATAACTTTCCTTGCAAAGCTCTGACACCTGCTTCCCATGGGAGTAATGAACGACTTCATCTGCAGTTCCCTACAGATAGGAAAATTTTACAAACAATTATTTTTTTTATAAGAAAATTCTACGAACAATGAAAGGAAGCCTTCATCTCTATTTTTTTTCCACCAAAACTTGTAAATCAATCCGTAAGAGCAACTGATTAATGAATTTTTCATTTCTATGTTTAATGTACTCTGGATACAATTCTAGATTGCAATGACCACCTCCATTTATCCACACATGATTATTGTACAAAAGAATTGGTGCATAGAATTGGATCTCCATCAATTATTCACACATCATCAAACGTACAATACAATTGGCAGCAGCCAAAAATAGAGTCAAAGCTCACAACCACCTAACACATCCTACCACAATAACACCGCCAGTGATATAAAACTAAACAGATAAATGGATGAGCTAGGAAAGACATGTGGAGTACAAACTCCTGTCAATGCGTTACCTCAAGTCATTCATCGTATCATCCACGTTGCACCAGATGTGGAGTAGGCAAGACCTTACAAAATATAAAAATGAAGACAATGCCAGCAGCACCAATCACAATCCTCCAAAAATGCACAAAGTTACAAAATCAAGGGAAGTTCAACTCTATCGTATAGGGGCTCTGACCAGCCGAAATTTGTGGCTCCAAATCAAGACGCAATCAACTCCATGTAAGATCCCAACTTTGTAGTGATGTCCAAAATGCATCAATAATAAACCCTTTCAACCACAACGCACGTAATATATTCCCTGCAAAAAGAAGTAACAGTAAAATGACTAAAAATGACGAAACCTTAAAAGACTTACCAAGGCAGTGAGTTCATCTATTTTGATAAACCGTGAACACCAACTATGAAAACTTCTGAAATATCTCACGGACGACGCCTATGTCAAAATGTTTTTGACGCCGCTGCTACCACATCTTCAAAGAAAAACCTCACCACCATGGCTATTAGAGTTCATCAAAACATTATAAGGAATATGAATTAAAAATAAATAAAAAAAAATTATCAAAAACAATTCCATCATGTAATTTTTTTCCAAATAACAAAAAAGCTAACCTTGTCGTATGTTATATAGAGGCATCGTTGCTTGTCACGTAATCCATTGAAGCAGTATCGTATTAGACGCAAAGAATTGTAAACAATTATTATATTAAAAATTATTTTCATGTATTATATGTTATGATTTTACTTAGCTACGTACAATTGTGGAGGACGTCGCGATAAACTACATTTTTTGTGAATGTACCTATATGTCTATCTATTTTTCCATTTTTAACTAAAATTTTGGTTTGACTTAAACACACACCTCGAGATAAAGCTACATATAGTTGGCCATGACTAAAAACATGTTCAGGAAGATAAACTCCTACGTTGGGTATAGTTTGTCCTTGGGATTTATTAATTGTCAAAGCGAATGCTAGTTTTATTGGAAATTGTTTTCGAATAATTTTGAAAGGCATTTTTACTTTATCTTAAGGTTTTAGTGGGATTCGTGGTATAAAAACTCTAGTTCCTTTAAAAGGTCAATTAGCTATTTCGGCATCTATAATATTTCTATGAAAAACTCGACAAATCAAACGGGTTCCATTACATAAGCCTATTTGTGGATCTAGATTTCTAAGTAAAATTACTGGACATCCTATTTTTAGTATTAGTCTATGAGGTGGTAATCCTCCTGGAGAAATAGAATTTAAATATTCTTGTTGAGAAAGATGTAAGGAATCGTCCTCTACACTATCAAATGAATAATAAATATATGTTTTACCTAAGAATTTTTGGACAACTAAATTATTAATTTGTTCAACTGATTCATTTGTTGGGGTTAGTATAGCCCTATTGATTATGTATTCTTTGTTATTAAACTCTCGTGTAATGATGAAAATGTAAAATCTATTAGGTCATGTATTGTTTGATCTCCTCGCCAAGGAATATTTATTTCATCAGGTACTTTAATCATATCTTCTTTAATAGAATTTTCCTCTCCATTTCCTATCCGCAACAAAAAATCAGCAAACAAACAATCATTTATAGCATGCATATTGTTGATTAATTTTATTTTTATTACGTTTTTCCAAAATGGTGCTCTAATGAGAGAGGCGTCTATGGTTTCAGATCTTGTACCATTTGGGACAACCGACAATACTTGTCGGAAGTCGCCTCCTAATACTATGTTTTTTCCACCAAAAAAATCATCTATATCAGTAATATCTCGTAGTGTTCTATCCAAAGCCTCTAAAGCGTGTCTGTGAGCCATAGTTGCTTCATCCCAAATAATGAGAGAAGCATGTCGTAAAAGGTCTGCTAAGTCCGATTGTTTGCTGATGAAACATGTTGAAGTGGAATCTAATAGAATAGGGATCTTAAATCTTGAATGTGCAGTACGACCCCCGGGCAATGACATGGCAGCAATTCGTGATGTAGCTGTAGCCAATGCAATTAATCCTTTACTACGTATGTATGCTAAGATTGATTTGTATAAGAAGGTTTTTCCTGTACCCCCAGGTCCATCTATAAAAAAAATTGTATGTGTATGACTATTGATACTATGGATGACACTATCAAATGCATTTTGTTGTTGACTGTTTAATTTTCTTATTGAATCTAAATCTTCTGTTGATATTTGTATAGATTTTTCTTCAACTATAAATTTGTTAATGTTGGTTATTGATTCAGAAGTTAGTTGGGGTAAATCGTAATCAGTAATATTTTTTTGATGTTGTGAGAGATAATTGGTTAAATCTTTAAGGCAACAATTTATAAAGAAAGATTCATCTAGAGAGTGGTCGTTTTTATTTGCATTTTTGTAATCTTCAATCATATACGTCTTGAATTCATCCCATAAATCACGTACCCTAATTGGTTCGCAAAAAACTAAAATAGTAGCGAATAGTCTTCTTAAAGAACGTGGCATATGTACATTTGCAGCTTCTCGCAAGCATTGAGTTACACTATCATCATCTTCTAGTAAACCTCTTTTTTCAGCAGATTGTTTAAATGTTTCAAATGTAAATCCATCAACTGTACACAAATCTTCAAAAGATATATGTCCCCTAACATGATTGAGTAATAATCTTAAATAGTAGCGTTCTCTATCTAATGGTGAAACAGTGTACATTCTACCAACTACCTTACGAATATTTTGTCATCTAGTCCACTCTTTAAGTATTTGATTCCACCAATATCTTTGTGGAAACTCGTAATATAAGTATTGCCTTGCATCTGAGTCAATAACATTTTTCATAAAAAACTCTGTCAACATAGTTTTTGATCTATCACTATCATTTAATATGTCTTCTATAGACTCATCTATATTAAATTGGACTTGTTGATGATTAGGTAAGTGTATTTGTAGTCCAACTACCGAAGGTGAAATTCCATTCAATTGAAATTTGAATATTCTCCACAAAGCTTCTTGAGCACAGATCCACCTAGCATTTACAAACTGAGCTATCTCGTCATCTCGACTTGTAAGTGTAGATACTCCAAAAGCAACGCGATCTGGACCTTTATAGACATATTTGTACAAATATTTGACGGATTTTATGCTTGAACAAATTTCTACATTTATATGACATTTATATTTTAAAAGTAAGTAAGAGTTATATGGAACCACCCAACGATTGTCTAAAGTTCTATTACCTATTGTGACTTGTTTTCCATCGTCGCGCCGCCTATATATAGGGTATGAATCATTACCTTGTGACGTAGATGCAGCAAAAGCTTTCGGATATGATTTTGTACATTTATTATTTTTCATACATATTGCGTTTGTGTTTAACGGTCCACATGGGTTATGCATCATATGTTTTGTTACTATATAATACAACCTAGACTCGGTTCATGGACATGGAATTTCCGCTCTAACTAAAGAGTCATAATTATCAGGACAATTTAACTTATCACTTTCTTCTAAAATTAGCAACAAATGTGAATGTGGCAATCCCCTCTTTTGTCATTCAATAACATGGACATGAGCTATTACTTTACCTAACACACCTCTAACAAATAAGTCATGTTTCAATTCTTCTAGTTTTGATCGAAAAACTCTAGTTGTTACGTCAGTCTATCTTGAGCCTTTTGTCCAGGTAATAGTTCTTGGGTAATTTCCAACCAATTAGTGTTGCAAGTGATGGTAATAAAAAGGTCGGGTTTTCCATACCTCCCGACGATTGCCATTGCATCTTGGTAGCGGTTATACATATCTCTTGACTGCCCAAGATATATGATGAGGGAAGAATTATTCTTCTACCAATATTACCCGCAAAATAATAAAGTCAAAATATTATAAATTACAAGTAAGATAATAAACTTATTTGTAATGAATACATAATATATAAAAATCACATTCATATAAACTGCTCAGTTGTTTCTCCCGAATTTGTTGCATCTTGTAAACCTTGATATAGTTCAGAACGAATGATATGTTGGTTTGTCTTCAGATATCGTAACCGCATTGTTTCTATTTTCACATACATGTCTACCACATATTGTTGTAAAAGACGTCCACTGTAATGAAGTAGTGACATGCGTAATGGGTGAAACTAATATGAAAAAAGTTAGTTTTTGTTGAAACAAATAAATTTTTTTAGGAATAAAAATAATAAATAAAATTATAAAAAATTAAATTATTACGATATATAGTAAAATGTAATAATAGTACCTGAAGAACATAGGAGTAGTATTGTCTGCAGCTGATTCTTCTGTGATTTGAGTTACACAATTCCAAATGCCAACCGTGTTACCCCAAAGGCAATAAAAGAGGATATTGTAAGGGATCGTAGTATGCGGCCGTGTCAACAATGTTACGAAGGCTACAACTTTTAGTTTCTATAATGATATCTTTTTCTCTTAAATCTTCTAAAGAATCATTTCCAATTAGTATTGCCGCAACTTGTCGTGTTGAAGGTAAAGCATGAATATGTCGATTAACCCTTACTTCTTGTATCAGTAGTCTACAGTTCATCACACCCTCACGTCTACCTAATTGACGGAGTACTTGAACATAAGGATTGTGTGCATCTAATATTAATTTTAATTTATGTAATAGACTTGGTCATGTTATGTTTCGCTCTTGATGTCGGTGTTCAATTTCATTTTGAGTGTCATATATATTCATTTGTAAGTATCTTGGTCTTGATTCATTTATTGGTAATAAAATTCCTATTCTATGGTAAATAGATCCTTGCGCACGATAAGTAAAGACTCCTTGTCTGACACTTGCTAAGTTTTTGTCTATATTAACTCCTATAGAGGTGAAGCAAAAAACATGATTATAAGAACGTATGTTTTCTCTAAAATGTTTACCTTCATCAGTTTGATATAGGAATATGTCTATTAATTCTTGAGGATTTTCGGGTGTTGGTAAATTTATTTTTCCATTGGAGCAACACAAATCTAAGGTCTCATGAACAAATAATCTGGCTCCACAATATGAACAAATTCTGGGTTCTTCAAGTATTATAGTTTGGAAGTTGTAATGTGCAGGAAAATTTCTACCACTATTATGCCTATTAGGAAATGGTCTAGCGTTAGAAGAACTTGAACATGGTACTCGACAATTATTAAGCAACGTTAAATTTTGATTGCTTTGCGTAGTAGTAATGGAACCTACATGAAATTAAAATTTGTATACAATTAATAATATTAATAGAAATAGCATAATTTAAAATATAGTAAATGACAGTAACATCTAATTACCATCTCTTTGGTTGCAAAGTAACCTTGCTTGTTGACGAATACATGATAATCTTAGGGTTCTTGAATGGTTGACAATGTTACTGGTAGAGGTACCTGTAAAGAAAAAAAATTTAAGTTAACTGAGGAAAATAAAATAATTTATTTTATTTGGAAAAAAAAATTTAATTTCATTGGTACCTTCTATTTCAGAAGACCTTGACCTAGCAATTTGACGAATGTGCGTCAACCTTGAAGCGGTTGTATTATATTTTGCAAAATTACTTGTAGATGTACCTATAAAATACATAATAATTAACATGGTGTATTATATTAGTAAGAACATATAAATTAAGTAGAAAAAAAATTAATTATTAATAAATATAATTGTATGTACCTTCTATGGAATTGTAGCGTTGTAAATATCTTTGATGTCGAACATTCCTTTGTTCAATAGTCTCAGGAGTCTCTTGATTTCGTCGAGCTGCGAGTAGGTAATTCCTAGCTGAGTTTGACATATTTTGACGTCGTTGCCTTTGAGATAAACGATGACGATTCCGTTGTTCATTCATGGTAGCAGCTATATTATTGAATTGTTGATCAATATAATGTAATGGTCTACATGGAGGAATTTTTTAGATTGTAAAAGTATGTATATCTAACAAAATACTTCAAAATTTATTACAAATACTTTTAACAAAATACATCTAATTTTTTGTAGATCATATAATTTTTGTAGATCAATGGTTATTGTGTGAACTCTTAATTTAGTGGAGAATTTTTAATGCAACTCTATCTCAACAGTTTACCTATTAATGTACCCTAAGAAAGCCATAGTTTTGATTAAAAAAAAAAAGAAAAAAATGATAGAGTCTAATGTGTTTATCGTATTGTCCATATATAGCAACTATTTCATGATCACATCGATGTATCGAGGAATTACGTACCGGCTAGATAGATTGAAGCCCTTTTGTCACTATGGTTATGGAATTATATCTTTAAATATTCTTGCGATTCGCTAATTGATTTTGTTCAAAAATGCTCGCCTATGGTACTATGATCTCATAATGCTCTATAAATCAAAATTGAAATTATGAGTCCAAACAATAAAAAACATGAAACGGGAAGAATTTTTTAAAGAACAGGATGGGAGTTCAAAAATGCTCGCCTATGGTACTATGATCTCATATTGCTCTATAAATCAAAATTGAAATTATGAGTCCAAACAATAAAAAACATGAAACGGGAAGAAATTTTTTTTTTTTTTATCAGAGATATTTTATAAGTCAAAAGAACAGGATGGGAGTTTTTGTTCAGGAACCCCTATACAAAATATATACATGTAAGCATGGACATATAACATCTCCCTTTCAATTCAAAAAATCAACAAAAGTCACCCTTTCATCAAGATATTTTTTAAGTAAATTGTTCCTCCCCACCATCACCTTAATTGGCATAAACTTGAACCGCACGCCTTCCCATTGGCAATGAAAATTCAATTATTGGGTACATCTAACAACATATATTGAAAAACTTTCACTATAAAGTGATTTGCATGATGATGAAGAATTATTAAAGAAGTAAAGAAGATAATAAACCCAATGGGAAAAAAATAAATTTTACACTTACCTCACCTATTGTAGCGTCGTCAACTCTGCGATTCACCGAACTCTGCGTTCTCACTGTAAGTCCTCTCTCTCTCTCTGTCGCTCAATCTTCGAAAGCTATCTCAACTATTCACGCACAATTTCAACTTCTAGGGTTATCGCGATCAAATCGCTTGACAATTCGATCGGATCCGAGAATCATCCGATTGGAGCCAAAAAAACCGATGAAATCGTTGTTTCTATTGAAATATGTGGTGGAATCGATGCTGATTTGATCTGTTTTTGCGTTTTTGGCGTTGTTGTTTGGTTAGATGGATTGGCGCCAGAAACTGTTTGGCGTTGTTGTTTGGTTAGATGGATTGGGAAGGCCAGAAACTGTCGGAGCATTTGATGCAGATCATGGTAGAGAAAACATGAATAAGTATAAGAGGAGAAGAAGATACAATGTATATACGGGAATAAGTATCCGTTCCTAGAAAAGTGGATCTAAAATGGAGAAACGTGTGGGATGAATGGATTAAAAAAAAAAAACAGTTTTAGAAACTCCCAATAAAAATCGCTAAATATGTGGGGATCCAAACGGTTAGTAATTAATTAATTCGTACTTAAATTAGTGGAACCGCCAATTTAAAAGGATTTTCTGTGAAACCGCCGATTAAATTGGATTTAATGATTCACTTACCAAATTGTCCTTATTTTGAATTGTTGTCATTTAAGGTAATAAGGGCATACTTGGGAGATTTTGGCAAAAAGGCTTCACGGTTAACCGTTTTGGGATTGCTATTATAATAGTATAGATTATGTTATTATGTTATTATTATTTTATATTTTATTTAAAATTTGGGTAGTTCGGCCGATCCACTGGGTCGGATCGGCCTAACCGGCTGACCTTGGCGTTCAACCAAGTAGAGCCATTTGCCCAACTTAGTAAAATGGGTCTGGGATTAGCCCAAGCCCTGATTTACCAGGGGGTGGGAGCGCACATAACTGTGCTCCCTTCCCCTTAACTCCTTCTACACGAACTACCTGGTGGTAGTTCATGTGGTTGGGCCAAAGCAGTTTATGCGGTTGGGCCAAAGGCCAAACCTACCCGTATGGGTTGAGAAGGGAGTGCATTGTGCACTCCCCTCCTCTTTCGATTTTCCAATGGCGGACTGCGCATCTACTTTTTTTTAAAAGAAACTTAAATCTTTATTCGACAAATCTGAAATCAATTGATCCAACAAATTAAAACAAAAAATAAGTTTACCTAACGCGAGGTACTCCAAGAATCGCCTTCCTCATCCCTCTCTCTGCTTGTGTTTTCTCTATTTCTGGTCACTTGTATGTTTAATTTGCTTGCACTTTATTTTTTTATCCTTCACTTTGTTAGAGATGATTCACAACCCTTAATTCACTCATAATATCAAGTATTCCAATATTCTCAATATTCTCAATATCCTCTCTTTCCTTATTTGTTGTGAAACGTTAGAGTCGGTCAAACTTGTCATTCTCGCTCCCTTAATTTCAGTCTCTCATTAAAGTTAGGTCCCACATGGACCCACGCATATAATTTTATTTTGAATTCTAAGGTTTCTACCAAATTTTAACACAAATTTACACACACTATTAGGGCATACTTATTAAGTAAAAATTTAGGATCGTCACAGGAGGTGAGGGTTAGTTTTCTTAACTAACCAAAACACCACCGCCTCATTCACACTACCTCTGTCGATCTTTCCTAGCTCTCTCTCTCTCTATCTATCTCTCTCTCTCCTCATCATCTCCTAACACCTAACCTTCATTCCCAACCATTCCCGACAAGTTTCAGGCACATTTAGCTATGTTGGAAGCGAGAAGTGTGTCAATTGAAAGAAAATTGTTGACAATAAAACAATTGAAATCAGGGTGAGAATTCCTTTTTACAACTCGTTTTTAAGCAATTTGTGCATGGGTTAGTGTCAGGGATAGGCTAGTGTTTTTTTTCGAGGTTATAGTCGGAGATTATCAAGTGGTGGTAGGGTGTGATTAAAAAAAACAAAAAAAATTTAAAAACATGACAGCAGTACAATTAATGTTGTCATTAAAGTCTTTGTTGGCATGGCTAAGGCAAGGCAAGGCCTTGTGTTTAGGCAATGCTTGCTTAAGCTAGCCAATGTCAGGATCTAGGATAGACCAGGGCATGCTAGACCCATGGTCTGCCAAGCCACTTTGGGCGAAATCTATGTGATTCGGCCTAATTTAGCAAATTTTTTGGAAGAATTCGAAATTTTTTTCAAAAAATTTAAAATCATAGAAAATTCAATACAATGGTGTAAATATAATAATAAAATGAAAATTTAGATTTTTTGGGGTTCGTACATTTGGTTTTCGCCTCATAAAGCGTGCCATAAAGCCCGAATAGACTTGAAACTTGAAAATTCAATTTAAAAGGTGTATAATTATGGTTTTTAATACAAATAGTTTTTAAATATTCAATGTCAAGATATGAATACCTCAAAAATTAATTTAAAAAGGATTTATCAAGGTATTTACACCGTCAAGCACGCTAATAAACTCGAAATCGCGTAGAATTCAGGATTTGACCCAAAAAATTATCAAGACACTTGTTCTAAGGAAATTGGATGCTCCAAATCCAAATTTAGAGATAGATTTGTGAAAAAACGATTTTTTGGATGGTTTATAGGGGTTAAAAGTCTTAAACGTTGCCAAAAATGACTTGGGGTTGAGTTGGAATTAGTCATGTTTGTTGTGGTGGATTGATAGGTAATTCTAGCTATCAGATATCACTGAATTAGGCGCATCGAAGGCGTTGAAGTTGCATTTGCCTCGTGTACTATAAGTAAATCCCACAGTGAGTCTTGATATTTGTATTTACTATTCAAACTTTATTATTCTTTTCATTTTGCATTGAGATTTCATTTGAGCATTCATACATGGATTGAAGTATGGCGCGTCAAATTTGCAAAAATGTAGGAACTCTAATGTGATTGGATTGGGCTAAGACCCTCTATGACCAATCCTAGTCATCATTTTGTTAGTGTCCTGATCATCGAGGTTCCTTGGGTGTCGGAGGGTATAAAGGTCCTGGAAATCGAGCTCACTAGGTAATAGTGAATGCATATCTAATATATTACTTCACATAGTTCATGGTCACTTAGTATTGTTTTATTTCATTGGTTTATTGGCCTTTTCCAATGAACAAATAATAGTATGTATGGCTCATGTTGTATATCGTTTCCTTTGAAATTAAAACTATTATTTATTGTAGTTATTCAGTTTAATGGTTAATATAGGTACATGAAACAGTGTTGAATTTACATATATGAAATCATTTTACTTGTGGTAGCTATTTCAGGTTCCAGCTTCGAGAAAGGGAAGGAGAAGTTAAAGGATTATTTGTGATTAGCATATCGACTTCCCTTTTGACTTATATGTACAATTTTCAATATTATATTATGTGATAATGGTAGTGGGGCTAATGTGAGTGTTAGGAACCGTAATGATAAACTTTATAATTGTTTTTAAACATTTTTGACTGGTTTGGAACTAGTTTGGAACTGTTTGGATATTGTAAATGTTATGATAACAATTTTGCAACTTTTGAACTCTTGAAGTTATAGGTGCGGATTTTCAGATGATTTATGTGACTCCTCCACGTAAGTCCTGGATTTGGAGTAGTTTGTGAGTTGGGTATATGGAAATTAGTAATTGATTATGTAGATTGAAATAATGTTATTTTTCTAGAGAATATTGAAAGTTGACTAGGTTATCAGAGGTTTAGTTGTAATCTAGGACGGTCAGTCATCTTAATGACAAGGGCTCTAACAATATGTGTATATATATATATCAAAATTTTGATAAGTCTCCAATTGTGCTATATTTAGTGTGTATTTACTATGATTTCAGAGATTAGATCCCCTATTTATAACACTAATCCTTTTTTTATTTCCGAGGTCGAAATAGGCTATTGAAGTAAAATGAGTGATTTCCTATCAAAATCCAGTCAAAAAGCTAAAGATAGGACCAGAGCTTTAACAACACTTTAGGTTGCATACAAATAGCCAAGGAATTGCTAGACAAATGAGCGTATTGCAAGAAACTCATTGGAAATGTTAAGGTTCAATTCTTGTGAAGATCCTGGAGAAAACTGAGGTTCAAATTCCACGAAAAAGGCCATCGCCTTGACAACTCCTTACAAACGCATCTTTTAAAATCTCTAGCAAGGCGCTAGACCAAAACTCATGATTTTTAAGAAACGACAGTGGATTTGGTGATGATTAAGGGTGTTTAGCATCCTAGAGAAAAATCAAAGTGATCTGAAGTGTGGAAGGTGATCGTGGTCATAAGTATAACGACTCAATTGTAGTAATAGTGTGACCAACTTACGTTAATTATGGATATTGTCTACAAGGAAAGGTGTATGCACTCAATATTACCTAGTCAAAATTACTCTATTGCTAAGGAAATCATTTTTTAATTGGTTTTTGAACAAAACTAATCTAATCTAATCTAAAAAATTAGTGCAAATTACTTTTAAACTCTTATATTAAGAATATCCTAATTTACAACTTCACCTAGATAATGAAATACTATGCTTTTCAACCCAGTTTCTCATATTTATTATTTATGTGCAATGTCTAATTAGAATAAACAGATTTCCATCAAATCCATTTCAACCCTCTGTCGTGATGGAAAAGATTCTAATGTGCAAACTAGAACTCCATTTATTGGTATGAATAACGTAAGCTCCACATTGTCTTAAGTTCCAAATCTTTAGATTCATAACCAATTAAGTTTACTATCCATTGGGTTTTGGGGTTTATACGCAGCAAGAAATTCAAAACATTTTTTGAAAAAACTCAACAAGATCAAAAATAAGTTTCATTAAACTAGATCTACAAAAAGTAAACCATACCTTAATTTATGATTTCCTTCTCTGATTGTTCAATTTTCAAGACATTCAAGTGCGCGTTCTTTATGAGAAAATCATATTTCCTTTTAGGGTTTCAACCTCTATTTATATGTGTAGATAAGCATTTATTTAAAATCATATTCGTAATACAACTATTGTATTTAGGCAGTTTAAGCAAATTACACATACTCTCCTATTAAAAAGTTATCATATAACAAATCATAAGGGCTTTTATGTCATGAATTTTATCATATAAAATTCATTACTCTGGACCAATTGAAATTGCGCAAAGACATTCTTTGTGTGTGGCCCAATAGGTTCATGCGACGTTGGCAGTGAACCAAAAACCATTATGGTACACAAGTCATAAACTGTCTCTAGCAGGGCATTATGACTACCCAAGTAATATGAATATCAAAATCGATACAACTTAATGAATAACATATATCATATCCTTTTGTCGTGCAATATCCTTTGATTAACCATAAGGAATGGAAAGTCACCCTTAATGTTCAATCATACTAGTCTCGATCTTTAAGTAGACTGAAAATATCCAAATGACATTGATCATATCAATTCACTTAGACTTGGCTATTTAATAGTCTAACATATCGAGGGATCAACTGATATCTCTTTCTATACGAGAGGGACAAACTCTATCTTGATTACACACCTTCACATATTATTCACATGGTAACCAATTACAATCTTTATAATTGTCCGGTTAAAGACAACGTTTGATTGTGTCAAATTACCATGCTCCTAATATTGAAGTTTATGGCAATCTCAAGTCGAAGGACTAATGATATATCTATATGAGTAATACCTATGTCTTAATCCATGCGGTGTTCTCGTAGCAAGTCAGTCTCGTACCTTGTTCCCATAATAAGTACTCTTGATCTCGATTTGTATCCCTATACGCATGATCATCACATGACCATCAATCAAGATTCACACACACCTTAATTCATTATAGTTCCCAGTATAGTGATCGATTATGGATATTTAGGATATTTCAACAAATACTCGTGGATTTTACTATAAAGTAAACATGTAATCACTTGAAATAAAATAGTAAATGAAAACCTCAATTTTATTAATTAAAATTATAACATAAAAAATATTTGTAGATTAACCTAAGGCACATGCCCGAACACTATCCGTGCCTTCCTAATCAATCATTATCTCTCGATGTTATATATTTTACGGTTATACCATCCATATCCAGCTTAAAAGCTTCAATGGCCATGATAACTTCTAAATCCTAATATCAATAAACATGTGACCAAGATGTTCGTAGCATTACGCTCAGAATCAATGCAAATTCTAACCATTGCACTTTTCGACTTTATAATCTATTCATAACTACTTTAGCAAAGCATTCATACCATATGATTCATTGATCCCTAAGATTAATGAACTACTCACACTTCATTGAAACAAACATGCACATAGTGATATTCATTGCAATCAAAGATTAAACGAATAACTTCAATTGAATCAATAAAAACAATACTCAAATCACCGTACGTGAGTCTTCAATGTCTTCTCTTCTACAAATCTTCTTAATATTCAAGAATAAAGTAAAATTATGCTACTCTATGATAATGGTTGCTAATGAGTGGTATCATCTTAGTTTACCACATCCTAATACCTATTGATACTCTAAAGACACTTTAGAAAATAATTAAAAATCACTAATAGATAATTTCACTCGAAATAGAACTCTAACTTTCTATTTTCTTCTGTCTCGGCATTGTCACTTATACTTCAGCTCTGTGTGTGTAATGTCATGGCGCCGCGACAGCTTCAGCCACTTTATGTGTTTTTTTCATATTCAGTTGACTCGACGCCCTGCATATCCTATCTCGACGCCGTCCCTTTGTCACCCACGGCGCCGCCATTGCGCCGACCATCCTGACTCTTTTTATTTCTTGCATCGGTTTCCCACGCTGTGCCTTCATCTCTTACAGTGCCAACTCTCTTAGCCACGGCGTCAACCTCACTTTTGTGTATTTTAGCCTTGTTTCTTCATGAATTCCCTCGTTTGTCTCCTTTATGCATTGTATACCTGAAAACACATAAATACCATCAATTAGAGCTCATTTCGGGATCTTTAGGCTAATTATACTGCTAAACTAATACTTTATATAAGTTTAAATAATCAGTTATCAAATACCCCTAAACTTAAGATTTTGCAAGTCCCGAGCAAAAGTGTATTTTACTAAGTGTTCTAACTACTACTACCATTCTAGTTCATATTCATTTTACATCGTTCATGGAGTATCCTTTAGTCTCATTTGCAAAAACTTATATTTTCAAGACATGTAGCATTAATAACACATACATATCAATTTCAAAACTCAAGAGTACATCACAACCAAAACCATCACTACTCGGAAGTTTGTTTAGCCTCGAAACTCAAATAGTAAGTGTACAATCTCATGATTTCTCATTAAGCTCAGAAATCCACAAATAAGCATAGATCAAACTAATTTTGGTAGACTTTAGCAATTCAAGTGTTGGGGCATGTGCCCAAGTTCAATCTACAAACATTGTTTATCTTATAATTTTAGTTAATAAAATTGAGGTTTTCATTTGTTGTTTTATAATAAGTGATTGCATGTTTACCTTATCGTAAGATCCATGGTTATTTGTTGAAATATCATAAATGTCCTTAGTCAGCCATTATACTGGGAACTGTAATGAATTAAGACTAGTGTGAATCTTGATTGATGATCATGTAATGATCATATGTATAGGGATATGATTCCAGATCATGAGTACTTATTAGGGAACAAGGTATTGGACCGACCCGCTATGAGAACACCACATAGATTAAGTCATAGGTGTTACTTATGATATGTATATCATTTAGTCATTCGATTTGAATTACCATAGACTTCAATAACAGGAGCATGGCAATTTGACGCATTCAAACGTTGCCTTTACCCGGACAATTATAAAGATTGTGATTGGTTACCATATGAATAATATATGAAGGTGTGTAATCAAGATAGAATTTGTCACTCTCGTATAAAGAGAGATATCAGCGGATCTCTCGATATGATAGACTGATAATGGCCAAGTCCATGTGAATTGATATGATCGATGCCACTTGGATGTTTTCAATTTACCTAAAAATCAAGACTAGTACAATTGAATATTAAGGGTGACTTTCCATGCCTTATGTTTAATCAAAGGATATTGCACGACAAAAGGATATGATATATGGTATTCATTAGGTTGTATCAATTTCAATATTCATGCTACTTGGCTATTCATAATGCCTTGCTAGAGACCGCTTAAGACTTGTGTACCAAAATGATTTTGGTTTACAGCCAATGTCGCATGAACATATTGGGTCACACAAAGAATGGCTTTAAGCAATTTCAATTGATCCAAAGTAATAAATTTTATATGATAAAGTTCATGATATAAAAGTCCTTACGATTTGTTATATGATAACTTATTAATAGGGGTGTATGTGTAATTTTCTTAAACTGTCTAAATAAAATAGTTAAATTACAAATAATATTTTAAGTGGAGCTTATCTACACATATAAATAGAGGTTGAAACTCTAAAACGAAATAAGATTTTCGTTTTTATTATTTTTGAGTTCTCTTCATTTTGGGAGAGAAAGAAAAAATGTTTTCAATCTCTTTTAGGGCTATCACTCCAAATTATGGTCACTGTTTATGTGTGGATTATCGATAGAGGACACGCGCTTGAACGTCTATAAGATCGATTAATCAGTGAAGGAAATCACGGATTAAGGTATGTTTTACTTTTGTAGATCAAGTTTAATGAAACTTATTTTTTTATCCAAATGGGGTTTTTGAAAAATTGTTTTGAATTTTTCGCTGCATATGAACCCCAAAACCCAACAGTGGTATCAGAGCCTTAAGCTCGGTTCTATTAAACGTTTGAAGTTTTTCTTTTATATATATATGATATATGTGTGAAAACATAATCTTGATTAATATATACATGATGTACATATAGGTTCCGTGATATTGGTTATCAAGAATTGATTTTAAACCATGTTGTTAATTCATGTATATTGATACATACGCATGATTTGATTCAATGATTGTATTCATATTTAGAATATTTCGATTAATATATGTTTTTTAATATTGAACGATGCGAATTTTGTATGTTCATGGTAGAAGTCATGTTTAGGTTAATGTAATTCTAGTGTTGAATATATATTTTGTTTTTGTTCAATAATTATATATGTCTCTATAATAGAAAACACGATTAGATTAATATGATTAATTTAATATGATTCTGGTGTTGAATGCATGATTAATATTTTGTTTCTTAATTCGGTTGCTTGTTTTGTATGAATAAGAATAGAAATTGGTTTTGATCATATATCTCATTGTGGTTATCCGTTAGTATATTCCTATAAGATAGGAGATAAACTTGTAATCGGATAAGAATTACAAATCTTATAAAAAGGTGAGATATATAACAAATTTGTATTGGATAAGGATTCAAAGTATCTTAATTTTTAATTAGATTAGAATAAGATATTAAGTTAGAGGTGGGCCCAAACTAATTGAAAATTTTTAATGAATATTTTTTAGAATTAAAATAAGGGGCGGAGCTCAATAAAATTCATATAATAGTCAATATTAGTAAAATTTTCTAACCTGTTTAGTGATTGTACATGCATTGTAATATATTATATTTATCTCGTTTAAATTATGATCACTAAAAAAAATAAAAATCTATCTTTAAGATTTTAAGTCAAGTGTTATACATTCTTAAACACTTGTCAAGGCTTCGATCACATCAATATAGGTCTACCTCCGCAGAGTATGTTGTGTTATCTTGGTGAGGAAAGTTGAGTAACAGTTACTCTATTGTTTGAAATGGTTAGACTTGATAAAGCAATCAAAACAGTTTTGAGCTTTAGGCACAAGATGAGATAAAACGTGCTATGATGTAAGATGTCATAATCTCATAAAAACAACTAAAAGTTACATATGATTTAATTGGTAAAAATGTACCTACTTAAATAACCTAATTCAAAGTTTCATGTCTTATCTGTCTTGAAATTAGGTGAAACATGGATTTTAGTCTCTTAAATTAACATAGTGTTTTTAGGAGGGTTGTTAATTTAGTCGGATTATATTCCTCTATACTAAAATGAACTTTTGCATAATCTTTGATGTAGATCTATGGCCTCTTAAAATCATACTAATCCCTTGTCACTGTGATCCATCCTTGAGAAGGATAATTTGTCTGGGACAAACTTTCTTGACTAGTTCAGTAACTCAAGAATTTTTCTTAAGCATGAACGCAAGTGGTATGTCCTGGATAATCATATTCCAAATTAACCACCAGCTAATATTTTTAGAGCCGTGAATGATACACATACTTAGCATGTCAATGACTCAAATAATGTTGCATGCATTATGTTGGCAACCATGGTTCCTGAACTTCAAAATGACATGGAACACTTGGAAGCTTATGATATGGCTACGATGTTGAAGGAAATGTTTTAACAACAGGCTAAGCAAGAAAGGTTTGAGACAATCAAAAACCTTCATTCTTGCAAAATGGCTGAAGATGCGTCAGTTAGTGTTCATGTTCTAAAAATGAAGGGCTATATTGACCATCTTGACAGACTTGGATCCCATAAGCCAAGAGTTGGCTGCAAATTTGATCATAAATTCATTGCCTGATAGTTATTCACAATTTATGATGAACTATAACATGAATAACATGGAGAAGTCTATCTCAGAGTTGCATTTGATGCTTAAAACTGCAGAGCGCAATGTCAAGAAACCCATTACTAATGTGTTGATGGTTCAGAAAGAAAAGGCTTTGAAGGAAAAGGGAAAAGTCAAGGCTAAAGTTGCCAAGGCGATTTTGATTGTCACAAAGCCTGTGGAACAAGTCAAGCCTAAGGCTGCTTCTACTTCACAATCCCAAAAGGAAAAAAAAAGAAGAAAATTGACATTTCTGCCATGCACTTAGGCATTGGTTCAGAAATTGCAAACTTTATCTTAAAGATCTAAAGAAAAATAAAAGTAGTGCAATTACTGCTTCAGGTATTTACATTATTGAAGTTAACTTGTCTACTAGCGATTCCTGGGTATTGGACACTGGATGTGGGTCTCACATTTGTATTATTGTGCGGGATCTCACCAAAAGTAGAAAATTAAAGAAATAAGAAGTCATCCTACGAGTTGGAAATGGAGCAACAGTTGTTGCGTTGGCTGTAGGATGCTACGAGTTAAGTTTACCTAGAGGACTTGTTTTAGTTTTAAATAATTGTTATTATGTCCCGGCTTTGAGCAGAAACATCATTTTAGTTTCATGTTTGGATTTAGATGGTCTTAATTTCATTATTGCTAATAATAAATACTTCATTTCTTGTAAAGATGTTTTCTATGCGAATGTTGATTTATGTGATGGTCTTTATATTCTAAACATGAAAAGGTCCACATATACTCCTATTCTTAACATAAATACAAAGAGATTCAAGTCAAAGATTTGATTCAAACCTACCTTTGGCATTGTCATCTTGGCCACATAAATTAGAAACGCATATCTAAACTTCATAAAGATGGATTTTTAGATTCATTTCTTGTTAAGTCATATGAAACATGTATAACTTGTTTACTAGGCAATGTGACAAAGGGTCCCTTTACTTGATACAGTGAAAGGGCAAGTGATTTATTAAGTGTAATACATACTGATATATGCAGTCCTATAAACACAATGGCTAGAGGTGGTTATCAGTGCTTCATTACTTTGACCGATAATTTTAGCAGATACGGTTATGTGTATCTCATGAAACATAAAGGTGAATTTTTTGAGATGTTTCAAACATTTCAGAATGAAGTGTAAAATCAACTTCGTAAAACAATTAAAGCATTTCGATCATATTGAGGTGGTGAAAGCCAAGAGTTTGATTATCATCTTAGAAATTGTAGGATTGTCTCACAGTTAACTCCTCTAGCAACTCCATAATGGAATGGTGTTTCAGATAGGAGAAATCAGAATTTATTAGATATGTTTCGATCTATGATGAGTCATGCACATCTTCCTATTTCCTTTTGGGGTTATGCCTTAGAAACTGTTGCGTTTACACTTAATCATGTTCCTTCTAAAGAGGTTGATACACCATATGAGATGTGGTTTGGGAAAAAACCAAGTTTGTATTTCCTTAAGATTTAGGGTTGTGAGGTTTTCGTACAACAATAAATCACAAAAAATTATCGGCCAAATCTACCATGTGTGTATTTGTTGGTTATTCTAAATAAACTAAAGTATACTACTTTTATAATCCCACTGAGAATAAAGTGTTTGTTGCTCAAATTGTGTCTTTATGGAAAAAGAGTTTATTTCAAAAGACAACAATGTAAATAAAGTAATTCTTGAAGAAGTTCAAGAGCCACAAATAAACATTAAACTGCAAGTGGGATATCAGCAAAGTCTTGAACTAGTTGAACCTCCATAGGTATCACAACGCCCGCGTAGGTCTAATATGGTAAGACATCAACTTGAGAGATTTGGATATCTTATTACTGATAGTAGTGAAGTGTTGCTTATGGATCAAAATGAGCTTACTACTTATCAGGAGGTTGTGTCTAGCCCTGAGGCAGATAAATGACTTAGTGCCATGAATTTTGAGATGCAATGCATGTATGATAACCAAGTTTGGAACCTGGTTGATTTACCTAAAGGTGTTATAACCATTAGATGTAAATGCGTTTTAAGAAGAAAACTGGCATAGATGGCAATGTGCATACTTATAAAGCATGGCTAGTAGCAAAAGGTTTCAGGCAGACTTAAGGTGTTGATTATGATGAGACTTTTTCTCCTGTAGTCATGCTTAAATCCATTAGAAATATAATTGCCATAGCTACATATTATGACTATGAGATATGACAAATGGATGTCAATACAGCTTTTCTAAATAGAAAGTTACTTGAGGATGTGTTTATGATACAGCCTGAAGGGTTCGTTCATCTTGAGAACTCTAAGAAGGTGTGCAAGCTTCAAAGATCCATTTATAGATTAAAGCAAGCTTCTCAGAGTTGGGATCTTTGTTTTGATGAATCAATTAAGTAATTTGGTTTCATTAGAAATGATGATGAGCATTATGTATACAAAAAGGGCAGTGGAAGCGTCATTGTTTTCCTGGTACTGTACGTTGATGATATATTACTCATTGGAAATGACATCCCAACCTTATAGAGTGTCAAGTCTAAGTTAGGGAAGTGTTTCTCAGTGAAGGACTTATGAGACGCAGCCTATATCCTTAGGATTAAGATATATAGGGATAGATCTAAAAGGTTGATCGGTCTAAGTTAGAGTGCTTGTATTATGACAACAATGAGGCGATAGCACAGGCCAAGGAATCGAGATCACACCACCAATCAAAACATATACTTAGACATATTCATCTCATTCGAGAAATCATTGAAGCGGAGACGTGAAGATTTACATATTTCATATAGAAGACAATGTTGCATATCCTTTGATGAAGGCACTTCCACAAGCGAAACATCACTGTCATGTTAGGTCATTAGGTAATAGATACATTAATGATTGGCTCTAGCGCAAAATGGGAGACATTGGGGCATCTGCTATAGGTCAATCTACAAACATTATTTATCTTATAATTTTAGTTAATAAAAATGAGGATTTCATTTGCTTCTTTATTATAAGTAATCGCATGTGTACCTTATAGTAAGATCCATGGGTATTTGTTGAAATATACTAAATGTCATTAGTCAGTCATTATACTGAGAACTATAATGAATTAAGACTAGTGTAAATATTGATTGATGGTCATGTGATAATCATGCGTGTAGGGATACGAATCAAAATCATGAGTACTTATTAGAGAACAAGGTACTAGACCGACCCGCTATGAGAACACCACATGCATTAAGTTATAGGTGTTACTCATGATAGGTATATCATTTAGTCCTTTAACTTGAGATTACCATAGACTTCAATATTAGGAGCATCGTAATTTGATACAATCAAACATCTTTAACTGGACGATTATAAAGATTGTGATTGGTTGTCATGTTAATAATATGTGAAGGTATGTAATCAATATAGAATTTGTCACTGTCGTATAGAGAGATATCAGTGGCTCCCTCGATATGATAAACTGATAATGGCCAAATCCATGTGAATTGAAATGATATATGTCACTTGGATGTTTTTGGTTTACCTAAAGATCGACACTAGTACGATTGAATATTAAGGGTGACTTTTCATGCCTTATGTTTAGTTAGGATATTGCACGACAAAAGGATACGATATATGGCATTCATTAGGTTGTATCGATCTTGATATTTATGCTACTTGGGTAGTCATAATGTCTTGCTAGAGACCACTTATGACTTGTGTAACAAAATGGTTTTGGTTCATTACCAACGTCGCATGAACCTATTGGGTCGCACATAAAGAATGGTTTTGCGCAATTTCAATTGGTCCAGAGTAACGAATTTTATATGATAAAATTCATGACATAAAAGCCCTTAAGATTCGTTATTTGATAACTTATTAATATGGGCGTATGTGTAATTTACTTAAATTGCCTGAATATAATAGTTGTATTATGAAAAGGATTTTAAGTAAGGGCTTACCTACACATATAAATAAATTTTGAAACCCTAGAATGAAATAAGATTTCGTTTTTATTATTTTCGAGTTCTCTAGATTTTGGAAGAGAAAGGAAAAATGTTTTCAATCTCTCTTAGGACTGGCACTCTAAATTGTGATCACTGTTCGTGTGTGGATTTCTGATAGAAGACGCGTGCTTAAACGTCTTGGAGATTGATCAATCAGAGAAGGAAATCAAGGATTAAGGTATGGTTTACTTTTGTAGATCAAGTTTGATGGAACTTATTTTTTGATCCTATTGGGGTTTTTCAAAAATTGTTTTGAATTTTTTGCATTGTATAACATCAAGAGACAATAGGACCTAACGTAATTGGAAAGAAAACTTAACTTAATTAAGCTACTAGTACGCGAGCTAAATCTTTTATTTGAAGAGTTTTATTCTAACTTCCGCCTTTATTTCTTTATTTATATCACATTTCTTATTTTCTTCTTCTCCTAATATTTTCTACTGCATGGTCCCTAGTCCTTTTCTTATGGATTTCGTTTTTCCTCACTTTTTTCATACATCAAGTTCTCTGCTCCATTATCTTGTAAAACGTGTGGGAATCTCTCTCTCTTTTTAAAAGCTCATGTTAGCACTTCTCATTTTCACTCTATCAAGCAAGTTAACTCCTAGTTTTTAACTAAGCATGCCTCTTTCTTTCCCTCTTAGCATTAATTTTTATTCACTTTTTACACTCAAGTAAAATTTACTTATTATAGAATTCCTTAGAGATCTAACTTTTTCTACAAGAAGTGTTCTAGTATTCTCCTTGCTTTTGTTTCAAGTTCATGGTCTTCCCTAACTTTAGGTTTCTAATCATGAAATTATATTGTTGTTGCTACATTTCATATTTTCTTTAAAAATTTAAAAATACTCTCTTGAGTTTCATATCAACAAGACACTTGTATCTTACTCATCCTCAATTAAATACATAAACTTTGCAAATGAATTATTTATTCATTACAAATTACTATGTATAACTTAAACTATACTACCTAAACACATTCAAATAGTAAGTAAATGAAATAGAAATACACTACCATGCTTTTCTCTTTAACTGCATCAAAAATAAAATTTTAACGATCATACATGTAGTGTTTATCCTTATTTCATCTTTTCTTACCACTTTCCATAGTGTAGTGTTGATGCCCCCAAACTTAAACCAAACCTTATCCTCAAGGTTTACAAATAAGCTTGAAACATGAAAACACTAAACACACAATATAATAACACAAGATACTAATAATAAACTAAACATAGAATGTAAACAACTAAATAAGTGACAAAAATATCTCAAATATAAAAATAATTAGTATCAATGTATCTCTTATCTCCCCAAGGTCTAAAGAAATCCTAAGACTCTGACTATAGGACTGCGCATCATCATCAGCATCAGCATCATCAACTTCAGCATAAGATGGTGTCAAAGGACGCTCCACCCTTCTGCTCTGCATTACATATGGATCAAACACGTAATTTGGTGCTAAAACCCAATAGACCTATCAGTAGGTCTCATCCGTTTGCTCTTCTCATATCTAGATACATCCCTCTGATGATCTATAAATAACATGAAGTTTTGATGCCCGTTCAATCGGTCTTGCATTTTTTTTGCCTATCCTGCTCATATCTCAACAAGGCTTCATGATATTGTACCATGTCCTCTTTGTACTGTCTCCTCATTTCAGCAACCCATAGCCTATGCTGTCGTGGAGTTAAGTCCTTTGGTGGTGGTATTGGTGCATGTAGTGGAGGAGGTGGTGGAAAAACCTTAGGATCATCCCAGTCCTGCTCTCCTATAAGTAGGTCTAAAAACTCGTACCCCTTAGCAAATTCTTGCTGGCGATCCTCCTGCTCTCCATATTCTTAGTCTTGCAACTCTAGGGCTAACTCCGCTGCTACGTGATCTTCTTGCTCTTAGTCTAACAACTTGGTCTCAAGTCTTTTTCCTTCGGCTCTCTTCCCTTTATCCTTGGAGTGTTGTTACCCAGTTGGTGATTTCAGCGTGTGCATAAACTTCTCATCCATAGTTGGTTAGGCCTTAATATCAAATTCTTCATCCAAAAGTAGTCACACTCCTACATTCAAGGACATCTAAGTAATCAAAATTAGAAACAACAGTTTTTTGTTTCTCTCCGTCTTAATAGATTCCCTCAGGTTCTTATAGATGATCTCGCTCATGTTGATATCTCTATTCTTTGTTACCGATAAATTGTCCCGATATGACAAATTTGCAAGTAGTTGATGACAACTTGGTACCAACCATCGGGAGAGTCTTTAATGTGCACGTGAAAGTAGGTAGATTCACATTCATTACGATTTTTGAGGTTATGGATCACAATATGGATGATGATGTGTCTATGATACTTGGGCGGCCATTCTTGAACACTGCCAATGCAACATTGTACATAAGGAAGAAAACAATCACAATGAGTATCGAGGATGATGATGATGTTGAGAAGATAGTCTTTCTTGACGGGCAAGAAGTACATCCAAATGGGAACAATATGATTATCTTCGATTTACAAATAGAGTATCTCAGTTTAGACTCGGACTAAACCAGTGAAAAGGCGTCGGGCTAATGACGTTAAACTAAGTGCTACTGAGAGGCAGCTTAGGCTTTTTAAAATTTCAAATTTTTAAATTTCAGTCAAGTAGTTATTTAGTTTAGTTAAGGACAATTCAAATGTTTTGGTTTCTAACTTTTGAAAATTTGTGATAAATGTGCAAGAAACACCATTTGAGGGGTAACGATTCATCGTAATGGAAAAGTCTTGACTAACTCAGTAAATAGCGTAAAATAGCGACTGAGTTAAAATGGCAAAAGTAAGGTACATGGGAAAATCATGGGTAAGTTTTTATGGAATTTTTATATAAACATAAATTTCACGCGGTAATGAAACCTTGTGTTGTAATACACAAAGTCGGGAGAGGGCCAAATAGGGAATTAATGAAAAAATATGCAAAATAACATGGACATACAGGTCGACGCTGCCTATGTAAACACAAAACATCGTAGAGTATAACGCATGGCGCCTGTAAGGCACTGAACTGTGAGCTAAAAACATTGTTGGGTCTCTGGGGTTTATAGGCAGCATAAAATTCAAAACAATTTTTGAAAAACCTCAACATGATCGAAAATAAATCCCATTAAACTTGATCAAAAAAGTAAGTCATACCTTAATCTATGATTTCCTTCTCTGATTGATCGATCTCTAAGACGTTCAATCGCGTGCCCTCTATAAAAAATCCACACACGAATGGTGACCACAATTTGGAGTGCTAGCCCCTAGAGAGATTAAAAATGTTTTTCTTTCTCTCCCAAAATCCAAAGAACTCAAAAATAGTAAAAAAAAAATCTTATATCGATTTAGGGTTTCAATCTCTATTCATATGTGTAGATAAGCCTTCACTTAAAATCCTATTCGTAATACAACTATTGTATTAAGGCAGTTTAAGTAAGTTACACATACGTCCCCATTAATAAGTTATCATATAACAAATCATAAGGGCTTTTATATCATGAATTTTATCATATAAAAATCATTACTCTGGACTAATTGAAATTGCGCAAAGCCATTTTTTATGTGTGGCCTAATAGGTTCATGCGACAGTGAACCAAAACCATTTTGGTACACAAGTCATAAGCAGTCTCTAGCAAGGCATTATGACTACCCAAGTAGCATGAATATCAAAATCGATACAACCTAATGAATAACATTTATCATATCCTTTTGTCGTGCAAGATCCTTGGATTAAACATAAGGCATGGAGAGTCACCCTTTATGTTCAATCGTACTAGTCTTGATCTTTAGGTAAACTGAAAACATCCAAGTGATATTGATTATATCAATTCACATGGACTTGGCCATTATCAGTCTATCATATCGAGGGATCCACTGATATCTTTCTCTATAAAATAGTGACAAATTATATCTTGATTTCACACCTTCACATATTATTTATATGGTAACCAATCACAATCATTATAATTATCCGGTTAAAGATAACGTTTGATTGTGTCAAATTACCATGCTCCTAATATTGAAGTCTATGGTAATCTCAAGTTGAAGGACTTAATTGATATACCTATTATGAGTAACACCTATGACTTAATCCATGTAGTGTTCTCATTGGGGTTCGGTCCAGTATCTTGTTCCCTAACAAGTACTCATGATCTTGATTCTTATTTCTATACATATGATCATCACATTACCATCAATCAAGATTCACACTAGTCTTAATTCATTATAGTTCCCACTATAATGATAGAGTAAAGACGTTTAGGATATTTCAACAAATACCTATGGATCTTATTATAAGGTAACTATACAATCACTTATGATAAAACAACAAACGAAAACCTCCATTTCATTAACTAAAATTATAAGATAAACAATGTTTATAGATTGACGTAGGGCACATGCCCCAAAAAGCATGCCTAACGTCGTCAAAGCGTTGTTACGACGTCGTGCCCTATAAGGGATGTCGCCAGTGTCAAAGAAGGGGTTTTAAACCTCATTCATCGCATCTTTCACACTTGTAACCTATCCCATACACCACCAACCAAACATACATCTCTCTAGAACCCAAGATTGATCATTTCTAAGTGAGAAAAGAGAGTTGCTATTGATTTAGAGTGAAAAGCGAGAGTGCATTGTGGATTTGCACAAAGAGGAGGGCTAGAACATTGATTTGGGGATTTGATTCAAAGGAGCACTAGGGTTTTAGTTTGTGAGAAAAGTGAGAGGGCTTGGATTAATAGAGGCTTGAAGGAGTATTCTACACCAAAAAATAGTCCGACATTGAGGTTAACTTACAATTTCATTAGTTATGCTTTGAAATTTTGAGAAATTTTAATTAAATTGCATGAATTATGAATATGAGATTGTTGGATAAGAATTTCAATTTGTGTGAATGTTAAGCATCAATGTGACTTATGGAGACCTAGTATATGTCTTTTGCATTATTTCTCATTTGAATGATCCATTGTGATGTAAAATTTTGATTGTAAGTGATTTGAAGACCCGAGTTGTTAGTTGTGGTGTTGTGTGAATTTTGAGAAAAATGCCAAGAACATGGAGGCAAGCAAGTCAAGTAAGTGAAATGAGAGCAAGTGATTTTGAGGCATCATCATCAAGAGATCTCAATGAGGAGGAACCTAGGCCATTTAAGTCGAAGTACTATATTAATAGAGAGGCTAAGGATATGTATGATGTCATTGAGCATACAGAGTTCATTGCGAAAGAGGAATTAATTTGCCAGCCAAGTATGACAAAAGAATAAACAACTTCATTAGGCAATAAGGTTGGGATGAATTCACTTAAGACTATAGAGAGAACAAAGTTAAACGAGTGAGTGAAATTATATACGAATCTTATGCCAATGCAAAGTTTACTAAAAAGGGAGACTCACTGAAGGTGAGAGGGGTGTTTGTCTCCTTTAATGTGCATTACATAAATATCATCTACAGGTTAGAACACTTGAGTATGGTTAAAGCCGACCAAAGTTTCCCGGATAATCTATAGGAGAATCCATATAACTTATACCCTTTTAGAGCCATAGAGCGAGCGTTAGTTGTCCGAGGACAACAAGGATGAGTAATAGGAGTTGAGAATGTGTCGAAGCTCATAAAGAAGGGGAGCATGAGGAAAGTCTATAGAATATGGCAACACTTTCTTGTTACTTCATTATACCCGACCTCTCAGCATGGCGAGATCAACAAGCTAAAGGCAGCTTATTATGTCTCCAAGATCTCTCCTCTTGATTGGTTGAATTCTCGGTATGAACTTAAACTTTGGTTCTGGCTTCTTTGAAACCACATTGATACTATTTCCTTTCGATGCTTCTTCAGAAAGTCATTCTCCTTGTTGTTTAGCTCTCCATTGTTTCTTCCCCTTCTTTTGATTTTTCAAGGCATTGATCTATTGTTGCTTGAATCTTTCGAGTTCATCTTGCCTTACTTCCATTCCCTTCTTTAGCTTCATTTCATGCTTTCTCATAGCCAAAGTGTTGACTTTTTTTTGCCTTGTAAATCACTTGATCTTATCTTGGCTCATTCGTTATCATAGTGCTCATCAAGTGAATGGCACTAACATTCTCCTTGGGATTTGTAATAGTGTTACTCAGAAACTGTCATTCATTCATTAAATTCAAAGCAATGGTTAATTGACCAATCTGTCTCTCCAGGTTCTTCATGGATTGTGATCTCTCACCGTCGATCCTCTTCATAGCTTGTTTTACATTTTTCATCTGTTTCTCGTGCTTCTCATGTCGTTCCCTATTGGTCATATCCATGGTGTGCAAGAGTTTCTGAATTGACTTTAATGAAATCATATATTCAGTCTAACCTAGTTTCCCTTGTTGGACTTGTCGATCGAAGCCTGGAGGTAACTTCAATGCGTTATCAAGATTTCCATATAAGAAGTTTAGCTTATTGTTGTTGTATCATTGATAAAACCTTTGAGGAGTCATTCCTTTTAGCCTGAAGTTGTTTTCATAGTCTTGGTTGTTCATGAAGTTGATGTCCTCATACTCCATTCTGGGGTTGCATGTCCATTTGATTAACCACCATGGCTTGGCGATTAACGAGTTGTTGTATCGCCTGCAATTGTGGACCTTGTTGTCCCATTTGAAGCTTCATAATTTGATTGCTCAGGTTAGATAGTAATGTCATGATCGAAGCTTGCGAATCAATCTCATATATGCTCAGTAATTTTCTCACTATGGAACGATTACCTGTTGTAGAGTCCTAATACATAAGATCTAAGAGATCCAATGCTCTATCCTCATTTTTGGTTTGTAGATAACCACCTGGCGCGACATCTACTGGTGTTCTTCTGTTGTGGTTCATCCCATAGTAGAAAATTTGGAAATGTGCCCCATTTCATGTATCCATGTCATAGACATCTCCTCTGCATCTCCTTGAATCTTTCCCAAGCCTCTCCAAGAGACTCAACATCTTCCTGCTTGAATTGATTGATTTCCAGTTTCCTTTCACTAACCTTCATTGTGAGGAAAGAACTTGTCTAGAAATATTTCATTGATTTCCGCCCATGAAGTCATACTCCCTACGTACAGTCCTTAGAAACAAGATTTGGCTTTTCCACCCAATGAAAATGGGAAAAGTCTCATCCTGATCACTTCCTTTGTAACTCTTGTAATGTGCACGGTGTCGCACTTCTCCAAGAAACTCTCTACATGTGCAACTGGATCTTAATTCGCTTGCCCGTTGAACAAGCTATTTTACACCATGTTGATTAGAGACGGTCTTAGTTCGAACTGAGTGGTGTTGGCTAGAAGCCTTATCACTCCATTATAAGTCTCTTGAACTTCTGGCTTGAAGTAGTCACGAAGACATCTTTGTCCCCATACTCTGTCCTTGACAAGTCAATAATTAGACATGTTTTATAGTGTAATTTAGGTTGTTTTAGATATAAATGATGATATTACACTCGGTATTCTCTTGTTTTGTGATTTCAGGATTTAATTAGAATGGAAGAAAAATATGAAGAATAGCAAAACAGTCAACTTTAGAAGAGGTCCAGCGATTAGCCAACGATAAAGGATTACACAAGAAATCGCCACCCTAATCGATAGCAGAGAAGTGCAAGCGAATCACCAATGAATTGGAAAATATACTAGAAATCATCAATTAAATCGGTGGCGTGTAGAGACGAATTTCTAGTGATTAACTCATCGATTTATGTACAACTGCTAACAAATCGCTAAGGTCGGTTACGGGCTTTTTAGATTAATACAAAGGATTTGAATTTATGTATGATATCTATACTTAGGAAACTATAAATATGACCTTAAGGCTTCGAAATTGACGCCCTCTGCCCTCATAAGTTTAGTTTTATTGAGTTTATGTTTGAACCTACATTGGAGCGTTGACTTCTTTAAGAGGTATTTATTTATTTAATAATTTCTTTAAATTGTATTATTATGTTATTTATTTCCAGCATAAGTGAGTAGTTTATTAATCTAAACAAACCCTATATATGTATATACTTTGGATTGCTATATAGTTATAATTATGGAATCATGAACTTAATGCCTTAGATCTATTCATATACAACAATCGCAGTTTTAATAAGCTGTTTTTGCATAATACTACTAATGAAGATTGATATTGCAAGCATAGTTGCAAATATGTATTATAGTATTGTGATTCTGAATCTATGTCCATATTAACAACAATTATAGATGTAGTTACTAGGATTAATTTATAGGGCAATATTTCTCGAGCGGATGTTCTAGGTGATTGTATTCCAAGTTATTTATTAATTAGCATATTTTGATTAATATTTGATTTAGATTAGCCTTGATTTTCATTGAGTGTTAATGCTACCATATTTCTATTATATTGCGTTTTATTCGATAGGTAGATCTACAATGATAAGAATATGGCTTATTTTCCATTGAATGTAAGAAAATCAATGATTTGCTAAAGATTATCAACTTATTATGAATTTGGATTTAATTATTTCAAGGTTCTATGTGACATAATTATAACTAGATTATGAAGTGTTGTTATGTTCTAGTGTTTGAATGCGATCTAGGTATATTACATTGTTTAATGGGGATTTGTTTAGATGTTTGTTTAGATATTTACATAACATTTAATTTGAAATTCGTTCAATTTAGTTTGAATTGAATTGTTTGAATTAGTTTAGTTAGTTTGGTTAATTAAGTTAGTAGTTATAAATTTTAGATGTTTGGTATTTTAATTCTCGTTTGATTAGATTAACTAAATTAAGAAAAATAAGGGAAAAACAATTACTTTCCTTAGAAGTTTGCAAAATCTATTCTCAGACAATATCCCATTTACCGCTAGTACAAATAATAGGAAAAAATGGGAAACTATTGTGCACGCTCAACACGTGTCAATTTTTGGTGACATTGCCAGATATTTTAAAATAACTTCTTAGGATTTTAGACGTTGTATGGTCTACACACTTCATCGTGTTAATTCTACAGGATCTTTACATTACTTTTCTTTTCAACCTATTGTCTTTTAAGTTTAAGTTTTATATGTGAAGCAACATTGGAGCTTTGATTAAAAGGTATTTATTAATTTATTATATCTTTTCATTACATATTTGCATTGTTTATTTCCAGCATGAGTAAGTAGTTTGTTAATCTAAATAAACCTTAGACATGTATATACTTTAGATTGCTATGTAGTTATAATTATGGAATCACGTTTTAATGCTTTGGATCGATTCATACGCGACAATCAAGGATTAAACAAGTTGTTTTTGTGTATTACAACTAGTGATTCTTTGTATTGAATGCATAGTGGATAATATGTTCCTTAATATAGAGTGTCTAAATCTATGTCTATAGTTATTGACATTAGTTATAGAAGTAGTAACTAGAATTAACCTATAAGGATTTTTCCGAGTAGATGTTCTAGGTGATTGTGTTCTAAGTTGTTTATTATGTGGCTTCGGTTAATATTGACTTAGATTAGGTATGATTTTCATTGAGCGTTAATGTTATCGTATTTATATGGTGTTGCGTTTTATCCAATTGGTAGATTTATAATGGTAAAAATGTGGCTTTTCCATTGAATTTAGGAAAATCGGTGGCTAGCTAAAGGCTATCAACCAATTATGAATTAGGATTTAATGATTCCAATATTTAAGTGATATAATTATAACTATGTTGTGAAGTAATGTTATGTTTTAGTGTCTGGAAGCAATCCAAGTATATTACAATGTTTAGTGGGGGTTTGTTTAGATATTTCATTTATATTGATTTATTGATTATTTTGATTGTTAGTTTGAATTAGGTTAGGTTAGTTTGTCAAATTTAAATTGTTTATAGTTTAGTTATTTTAATTAATTATTTATTTTGTTTGCATATTATTAATGTTTAATTCTCATTTAATTAAAACAAGTTTGTAAACCTTTAAGGTGGCCTTAATTCTTAAGAGATTTAAAAAATTCTTATAGAGACGATATCCCATTAACCACTGCTATAAAATAATAGTAAAATATGAAAAATTATTGTTCACGCTCAACACGTGTCAATTTTTTGCTCCATTGCTGGGAATTTTAAAAATAATCTCTTGGAAACCTTTTTGTTGAAAGTCATATAATATGACTGAAGACAAGAAAAGATTAAATTTTAGGCTATCTGATAGGAATGTCACGGCTTTTGAACCTATGTGTATAACTCTTACAATAAAATTTCTGGAATTCGTATTGAAGTTCGGACTCATAAATTCTTTACCATGTTTCTATGGTGATGATAATGAGGATGCTTAAAAGTTTATTATAGAGTTTGTACATAAAGTAAGAACGTTAAAACCTAAGGATATATATATAGATTATGTTAAATTAAAAGTTTTTCCTTCTGTATTGAAAGGCCAAGCTTTAGATTGATTATTTTAGCTCCCTCAAAATTTCATAACCAATTGGTCAGAGATGCTACAAGTCTTTCTTGATCAATATGTCTCAGCAAGACAAATTAGTTTATATAGACAAAAAATTAGTAATACTAGGATGGAAATTGGAGAAACTTTTGATAAATTTTGGGATGGATATCAAAGATTGATTTCATTATGTCCAATGCATGGATTTGAGAAAAAAAAAACTTTAATGCAATATTTTTATGAAGAATTAAATCACCTAGAACGAATATTCCTAGACACAGTATGTAGAGGGTCTTTACTCAATAAAACACCAACTTTAGCAAAAGAAGCTATAAGTAAAATGGCTAAGTAATCCAAGCAATATGGTGAGAAGAGTGAATTGATCAAAGAAAATCGAAGAGAAATGAATAGGACATATAAGACACCACACGATAAGATAGACGGGCTAAAAGCAATAGTTGAATTATTACTAAAAGATAGATCAAGCAAAGTAAAATCTTTTAATGAATTAAGACATTCTAATGACGAATACCCTTTGACACAACAAACCAAGATAAGAGAATTGAATGCTATAATGAACCAATATGATGGGTTTATTGATCCCAATTATAACTTTAATAGTTATGTAAATTACTTACAACCAAAATGCAGGTAATAGTATTAACAATCAGGGTTATTAAAGGTATAAGACATCGAATAATTCAAAAAAAGAAAAAGATCAAATAATTCAAATTACAAAATGATACGACTGAATTCAAAAATCAATTAAGTTAAATGACAATACAAATGAGTGAATTTGTAAATCAAGAGAAATTACCATCTCAACCTTATCCTACTTTCTATGTAAAAGCACCAGTCATAACATTAAGAAGCGGTAAGCAGATGGATGAACCTAAAATGTCAGGCCAATTAGTTTCTAAAAAGGAAATAAAAGCAGAACTAGAGAAAGAAATTGAAGTAACAAGTAACAAGATTTCCAACGAGAAAGGTAATGAACTTCATAAAAACATGCCAATTAATATAAAACCACCATTCCCTCATCGTTTGGAAGATAATAAAAATTCTAAGAAGTTGCCGAAAGAAAAACATATATCTGATACATTAAAGAAAGTAGTAGTTAATATACTTCTGTTTGAAGTTGCTCAAAATGTACCTAAGTATCAGGAATTTATAAAAGATTTATGTACTAATAAGATTAAGGCTAAAGAAAATGTGAGTCTAGTAGAACACGTATCAACACTAATTCAAAAGAAGTTACCTCTTAAATGTTCTGATCCTTGAATATTTTTTGTCCCATGTACGATTGAGAATATAGAATTTTCTAAAGCATTGTATGATTTAGGAGACTCCATAAATGTTATGCCTTTATCTATTTATTTACAAATGACATATGTAAATTTAGAAGAAATTACTATATTCATACAGTTAGCAGACATATCCACTATTAAACCGGTAGGCCTACTAGAAGATGTACTAGTCAGGGTAAATGATTTAGTCTTTCCAGCAGGTTTTTATGTCTTAGATATGAAAGAAGATAATTTTTCTAATAGAACTTCTCTAATCTTAGGAAGTAACAATGGAACATTAACAATGGAAGTAGATGATGATATAATGAATTTTAATATATATGATGCAATGAAGTATCCGATGGATGTTTCTTCTATATGCATAATAGATATGATAGATTCGTTAATAGCCAAATCTTTTAGAAAATATAAAACATATAAATTGGAATTGGTAATAGAAGATTTAGAAGAAGATGGTGATAGAGATGAGGAAGCGAAAGAGATAATACGTACCTTAGAATCATATAATGAACTTCCAAAACTTACTTATTACCTAAAATTATCTAGATCTCATTTAAAACTTTTACCTTATATAGTTAAAGCCCTAAAATTAGATATAACAACTTTACAAGATCATTTTATATATGTTTATTTAGGGGAATATGATAAACTACTAGTAATAATTTATAATAAACTGACAAGTCCATAAGTAAGTAAATTAATAAATGTATTGAAAGAATTTAAAGGAGTAATAGGATGGATCATAGCTAATATTAGTGGAATAAGTCCATCTACCTTCATGCATAGAATAAACCTACAAACTTATACAAAAGCTGCTAGCAACCTCAACGTAGATTAAATCCGCCTATGATAGACGTAGTAAAAGCCGAAATATTAAACTATTAGATGAAAAAATGATATTTTCAATAGTCGATGGCAATTGGGTAAGGCCAGTCCAAGTAGTCCCTAAAAAGACAGGAATTACAGTAATAACAAATGAGCATGGAGAATTAGTACCAACTAGAATCCAAAACGGTGGGAGGGTATGTATAGATTATATAAAGTCAAATGCCTCAGCTAAGAAAGACCACAATCCACTCTCGTTTATAGATCAGATGTTAGAAAAATTAGCTGAAAAAACTCATTACTATTATCTAGATGGTTATTCAGGATCTTATCAAATACTTGAAGCCCTAGAAGATCAAGAAAAAACTACTTTTACTTGCCCCTTTGGTACATTTGTTTATAGTTGTATGTCTTTTGGTTTATGTAATGCACCTGCAACATTTCAAAGGTGTATGGTTAGTATTTTCTTTGATTATCTAGAAGATTTCATTGAAGTTTTCATGGATGATTTCACTGTTTATGGTAATTCTTTCAAAGAATGTTTAGTTAATTTAATCAAAGTACTTAAAAGATGCATAGAAAAGAATTTTGTCTTAAATTATGAAAAATGTCATTTCATGGTAGATCAATGAATTATATTAGGACATATAGTGTCACATAAAGGAATAGATGTAGATCCAACAAAAGTTTAAGTAATCAAAACGTTACCTTACCCCACTACGGTAAGAGAAATACGTTCATTTCTAGGCCATGCAGGATTCTATAGAAGATTTGTAAAATAAAATTCTAAAATTACATTACCTTTATGCAAACTTCTATAAAAAGGCATTCCCTTTGAATTTACCGATGATTGCAAGATAGCGTTCGATAGATTAAAGGATTTTTTAATAACCACACCTGTGATTCAATCACCAAATTGGTCGTTACCCTTTGAAATAATGTGTGATGCAAGTAACTATGCAATTGGAAAAGAATCTCATGTTATATATTATGCTTCTAGGAAACTAGATCCTACCCAACAGAATTATACTACTATTGAAAAGGTACTTTTAGCGGTAGTGTTTGCCTTAGAGAATTTAGACCTTATTTATTAGGAACAAAAGTAATAGTGTATTCAGATCATGCAGCATTGCGATATTTAATGAAAAAATGTAATAGATTAATAAGATGGATACTTCTTCTGCAGGAATTCGACCTTACTATAAAAGATAAGAAATGAGCCAAAAATCTAGTAGTAGATCACTTAAGTAGGTTAGAAAATAGAGAACCACCTATACCATTAAGGCACGAATTTTCGAATGAACAACTAAATAGTATAAAGACCAATAACCTATAGTTTGGCAGCCCCAAGCTCCAAGTCCGTCGTGGGACCCACCACGTTGCATCACACATCAACAAGCCTTGCCACATATTGGCCCTGCTTATCTACGACGCCCCGCGACGTAACTTATTGTTTACACGTTTTACATTAAACTCTAACTTAGCTAATTAATCTTTATATAAATATTAGCGATTTAAATCAGTCTGTTAATCAGTTTATAAAGTATTAATACAATTTTTATAGTGGAAGTCTTTAAGTGTATAAATTATGCAATATTTAACAATCTTAAGTAGTGGAAAACCCAGCAAAAAGATACTATGTGTACATCAAAGGCGAAACAAGTACATCAAAAGATCCATATACATGTATTCAATATTCTACAGTCCCCAAAACCCAACAAAAAATAAATACATACATACTGTAATCAAACACGAGCTGGCATTACTATCTAAGAGGTAGTCACCTAATACCTCCTTGCCCTTGCCCTTGCTCGTCAAAGGATCTACACTTGGTCACCTAACAAATACAGTGACAAGACCAGTGAGTAAAATCCTAAGATAAGTCCACACAATATTCAAGAAATAAAACTGATAAACTACGAGACATGCGAATATAACATCTTACAACAAAATCATATTCACATGAATGTAGGCGGCATTCGACAAGCAAAAAGAGCAGTGAATAAATGTACCAACACATACTAATAAAGCATGCTAAAAAATAAAGCAACAATGGATAAACAAACATGCGAATAATTTGAGAAACCCCGACCTAAACCAGCCGGTAATCGATAAAAAAAGGCAGGAACCACATATATACTCGCAGGCTTACAGTGACTAAACCTCAATTGCAGTTAACAGATGAACCACTCCAGACGTTATTTCAAGTCAAAATAACATCTTACATCCCTCCCCACGGTCATAGATACATTTTACTGTCGTAGACACGAGTGCTAAAAACAAGCAAACCTGTGTAAGTGATTTAGCCACAACCAATATATACGCAATCCAATTAGAGTGAAAACAAATGTAAGCCCTCCCGCAGTCACACATGTAATCCGATATTGATGAAACAAAACCATAAATTCTTAAAGGCATTCCAATGGGTTTACGCACCTCTATACATGCTTCGACTTCCTTTAACTATCAATGTTAGACCCCACCTAATAAGGGCATCTGACTGGCCTAAATTGCCTTAATCCCCTGATAATCTAGCAGCCTTAACCTCTCCATCAATAAATAATTAAGATTACGATCTTGTATTCATTAATTATAAAACTTTATTAACCACGAAGGATTCTAAAGTGAATCTTAAACCTCAAAAATCCGTAAAAAAAAATTGACAGCACTTCCTCTATTTCTACACCGAAAATTTCAACCTTCAAAAATCTTCAACAAAACCTGCTCAGTTTTGGTGGAAATGTCGAAGGACTCACAATCCACTCCATAACAATATATATTGCATCAACTAAATTATATATTCATTCTTACTTGATTTAAGGTATCAAATTCTTAAACTAGCATTACCTTAACTCTAAAATTATCTCAATTCATCCCAAAACCATTCCAGCTATTCCAAAGGATATCCTATTCACACTCAAACCAAAAAGCCCATTTACATAATATATTATATTCAAAAAATACATACAAAGAGAGAAAGAAAGAGAGAAACTATCAAGTCACAGATAATCTGACAGTTTTTCCTTCCTTTGTCGTCGCTCGCACCTGTCATTACCCAATTATAAGAATTCAATAATGTCAGATAAGTAAATTTCACATTATCCAGTACACCTGTAATAATCAAAATCATTGTATTCCAAGAATTTAAACAAACAAGATTATTGCCAGGAATCATAAGTATATAAATATGCAATTCATCATATTTTCGTTAACCTACCACAATCAGAACACGTCTTTCCAAAAGTAGTGGGTAAACGGTAATAAAGATTCATGAGTTTGAGAGGAAGTCCATCGAGAAGCCATGCCCTCGACTCTCCGTGAAGTATGATCCTGGCTAGCATCACAAAAACAACCCATCCTAAACAAGTCTACAACGATCAGTGACTCCAGCCGTAGAGCACCACGGTGTTCATCCTACCACACATATAGCCAACGAACACAATGGGACACCAAAATGCCTCCTTCCTCTTATGTTCATGAATGCATGATCAATAAATATGCAGCAATAAACCGTGCATGCAATTATATTCAAGAAATACTCATACAATGTAAAAGTTACTATGAGATTTACTTAACCTTACTAAAGTGATACCAAAATCCCCTTGCGCTCTGAGGCGGTAAGCTAGTCCACACGAGATTCCAATTGCGGTCCTACGATTAATTTATAAGTCCAGTAAAACTCCACAACAATTTCACAATTTTTCCAATTAATCACAGTTTAAATTGACCCAATCGCATCCCAAAGCCCATAAAATTCTTCCAAAATAAATTCTCTGATACCCGAATTTTATTTTTTTTTACTCAAAATTATTTTTCGGCACCGAATTTATGTTGTCTAGGCTTATATATAATTTTTCCAATTTATTATATATTTATGCGTCTTGCCTCGACCGGAAAACCCCGAAATCATTCCAAATCAACTCCTCAGATGTCCGAATTCCAATTTTGACTCCAAATTGTGGTTCAGAATTGAAAATTAACCTAGACTAGGATTTAAAATAATTTTCACAATTTTGGACATTTTCGGGTATTGTAACTGTGACGGCCCCAATCCCCACAAACTAGGCCCCGCCCGGCCTAAACCTACGTAGACCCTCGGTCAACTCCTGGAGAGTCAAAGCGGGCTTAGTCAGCCTCTTATCTAAGTTATTTAATCATTAGTTGCTTAATAAGTTTATTATTTAGTTTAACAAGTCTTAACATTTACGCAGTGGAATTTAAAAATATTTAAAGCAACTTAAATAATTAAACACTAGTCGGGACATGCCTAGGTGTGGAAATCCTACAAAAGTAGATCGCATATATATATATGATGATGAACATTGTGAAGAAGTGTCATATACATGTATCAAACGTCTCGCAACTCAAAATGAACCCTAAGGTAACCAAAAACATAAGTATATATCATATGTAAAGTCCAAAATATCAAAATAAACCTACTGTGGTAACAGATATGAGCTAACTCTTGGGGAAGCTCAAATGAAGTCATCGATCACAAGCTCCTTCCCTCTACTATTAGAAGGACCAACAATTGTCACCAAAGGCGGAGACAATTCCAGTGATTAAATCCAGAAGAAGTTTAACAGTAATTCAAATTAAAAAATAAAACGAGTCCATAAACCATGCTGGAAGGAAAACAAAGTGCTAAGAAAGAGTCAATAAAATGCATGATAGACAGACTACAGTGATTAACGGTAGGGACCAAGTGACCCGGAAGCAAATGATAAGGAGTAAGTGGTCCTGACACTCTACACGTGGGCTCAAAGTCACTTAAAATGTGTAAGTGTCTAACACTGGTGAAGCGGGTCAAAGCCGCATCAACCGCACCTAATCCGTTCGGCACTGTCGGCTCGCTTGAGTCGCATCTCGAGAAAACATTTCAAAGGGAGCTACAGACTTAACTAGATGTTCAACCACAATGGAACACGAATACCCTGGAGGATCCACGACATATGGCGGGTGCTCACTCAAAGGATTCGGACCCGTCGGGGAGCCACAAGAGTTAATCAGCTGCTCAACCCGCGAGTGGACATGACTAAACTAGACCAGACCACTAAAACCCTAAGTCACTCGGTAGGGAAGTAGAGACCAATAATATAAATGATTCCATCAAATATAACAAAGAAATGAAAAGAATTAATATTGAATTTCTTACTAGTTTACTTACCTCAATACGCAAAATACCAAGTAAAATCGTGGCTCCCACACACCTCGAACTACGTACCCATTACTCGACATTAGTTCCCTAGGTTCTTGGTATCAATTTACAATGTATTATGTGTGTTTGAGCCTATTTGATGTACTTAAAATTTTCAGATCTCAAAATAACTCAAAATAGAGAAGTTATAGCATTGACATGCTTTTCGAGGAGAATTTCGGAGTAAATATCCTCGAAAAAGTCTCCAAAATCATTTTTCTACAAATTTCTCTCATTTCTCTTATTTTTCCAATTTTTTCTTGAATGTTTCTGATTTTTTTTTATTTTCAGTTACTTTTATAAATTAAAATGTAAAAAATATATTTTTAATTAGAAATGGGGTTTGGAGTTACTGGACCGGATCCGGTTCGGCCGGTTGAGTGAACCGACTGGTCTAGATCCTGAGTTAGCCCACCCAATGGGTGGGCCTAGGGTCGCTTAGCCTTGATTGGTGGGCTGTCTTGCCGCGCACGACTCACACTCTCGTGAGCACCCCCACCTCCTAAATTGTGAAACGAACATAGAGCTTTGCTCTCTGTTCGTTTCTTCATTATTATTTTTTTATCCTTTTGTATTTTCTCTTCTTTTCTTCTTCATTTCTTTTCTTTCTTTCTTCAACAAAATGATCAACAATAACTCCATATATATTTTTTTCTTTAAATCAACTCAACCAAAATTAACTCCACTAAAATCAACTTACCAACAATAAAATTAATCAATTATACTATGAATTAAATCCATAACATCAACATTTAAATGAGATTAAATGTTAACTTGCTTGGTTTCATTAGGATCTCAAAAGAGTTGGCCTTCTTCTTCCTCACCACCACCTCTACACCACTTCTAGCTTAGATAAAACCTCCCATTTCATCACTCTCTCTTTTTTATACTCTCATTAAGTGGGTGAACCACCACCACACAAAATTTTCTTTATTTAATATTTATTAAATTGGCCATTATCTCTCCATAAACTATAAGAACTTGACACCTCATAATTCTAGTTTATATTTTAAAAACTATACTTTGTGAAATGTCTAAAATGCCCTTATGACTTATTTCAAGTATTTCAATTAAATAAGTTTTATTAGACCAATTTAAGTCAATATTGTTGGCCTACCTGAATACCCGTGTACGCGCTCATCTCGAGAATTATGCTCACTCGTTAATTCAACAACGACGTCAATACAGTTGCGCGTGTACACATAGATATACATAAAATATTCAGGGCATCACACACAAATAAAATTGTTGAATTATTTATTCGGTGTCGACATCCGAGTTCCGACCGAGTCACCACGTAGGATTAGCCGCCACGTCACGGTCATATTAGGCAATTGACTAGGATTAGATTTATTAAGGTCGTTACAGTCTTCCCAACTTATAAGAATTTCATCCTCGAAATTGAAATATCTAAAACGAAATTACTTACCAAAATCAAAACAGAAATTGGAAACTCTCGCACATATAGGACTCCCGCTCCCACGTCAATTCCTCGTCTCCGTGGTGCTGCCACTTTACAAGAACTAACGGGATGTCCTTATTCCTCAAGCTTTGTACTTTGCAGTCCAAAATCTATACAAGCCGCTCCTCGTAAGTAATGTCCTCCGTTAGGTCAATCTGAGTCGGGTCCACTCTATCGGTTGTCTTCTTCTCTCGACTGTCCAATCTCGGCATGGAAATATGAAACACTGGGTGAACGCATGCCAACTGCGATGATAACTCAACCTTATATGCAACCTTCCCAACTTTCTCTATGATTCTGAAAGGACCTATAAACCTCGGCACGAGCTTTCTTTTGATTCCAAACCGTTTGTGACCCTTCGGCGGTGAAACTTTTAGATAGACAAAGTTTCCCACTTTGTACTCTAACCCATCTTGGTACTTGTTAGCATATTTCTTTTATCTCTCTTGAGCTCCTCGAAGACGCTAACGTATTAGTTGTATCTTCTCTGTGTGATCTACAACAACCTCTGGCCCAACTACTGCTATATCCTCAAGTTCTGCCCAACATGCTGGTGATCTACACGGTCTGTCGTAGAGTGCCTCAAACGGTGTCATCCCGATGCTAGCCTGGTCACTATTATTGTAAGAAAATTCACATAAATTTAGATACTCCTCCCATGACCCACCGTACTCCAACAAAGAAGCTTTGAGCATGTCCTCTAACACCTGAATCAGTCTATCTGACTGTCAATCGGTTTGCGGGTGGAACGTCGTACTATGCCGTAACCTCGTACCAAATTGTGGTTGCATGCTCCTCTATAACATGGATGTGAACTACGATCCTCTGTCTAACGCAATAGATAATGGCACCCCATGAAGTCTGACAATCTCTATCTCATAAAGGACACTCAGCTGTTTGAACTTGTATTTGGTAGAAACTGGCAAGAAGTGTGTAGATTTGGTTAGTCTATCCACAATCATCCACATATTATCATGCTTATGCGGAAATCGAGGTAAACCACTGACTAGATGCATGGTAATATGCTCCCACTTCTACTCAAGAATGGGAAATGGCTGTAACTGTCTTCCAGGCCTCTGATGCTCAGCCTTAACTTGTTGGCAAATCCCGCAACTCCTGATGTAATCCTCCACATCAGCCTTCATCCCAAGCCACCAAAATAGACGTTTCATATCCTGACACATATTGGTCCTACTTGGATGAATGGTAAAATGTGAGCGGTGAGCCTCCTGAAGTATCTATGTACTTAACTCAGCCACTGATGGAATCCATAGTCGTCCTCTATATCTCAAGCACGAGTTCGTCGACTGACTCCACTCTAGATGATTTGAACTCTTTGGTAACTCATGGAATTTCTGGAACTACTCATCGTCCGGCCGACCCTTTAAAACCCTATGAATAGAGACAAGCTAAGTCCTCATCTGTCCACAAATGTGTGCCTCTGTAGTAGTCGAAATGTCAAATGAACTCATCATATATGCCGCCTTGAGGAGTGCAAACTCATGTTTCATCTGACAAATAACAACCTCTGCATCGGATCTCTTACGGCTCTGCTACTACATTTGCCTTCCCCGGATAGTACTCTAAGGAGAAGTCATAATTATTGAGGAACTCTAGCCATCTGCGCTGTCTCATATTCAAGTCATTATGCGTAAAGAGGTACTTTAAACTCTTATGATCAGTGAATAAAGTAAATTTTTTGCCATACAGGTAGTGTCGCCAAATCTTCAGAATAAATACCACTACCGCCAACTCTAATTCTTGCACCGAGTAGTTCTTCTTATGAATCTTCAGCTGTCGAGATGCGTAAGCAATCATACAGTCTCCCTACATCAGAACACACCCTAATCTAATATGTAATGCATCGGTATTCACCACTATGCCCTTTCTTGCCTCTAGCAGTACTAACATTGGATTTGTCGTCAACCTCTCTTTATGTGTCATGAAAGCCTGATCACATTTCTCGTCCCACTCAAATTTGACATCCTTCTGAGTCAACCTTGTCATTGGTGTTGCGATCTTAGAGAAATCGCGCACGAATCTACGATAATACCCTGCTAGACCTAGAAAGCTACAAATATTTGTCACTGATTGTGGTGTACACTAATCCATCATTGCTTGGACCTTCGAAGGATCCACTGATACTCCATTAACTCCAACTACATGTCCCAGAAATCAAACCTCTGACAACAGAACTCACACTTGCTAAACTTAGCATAAAGTCGGTGCTCTCTCAGTGTCTGTAAAACTATCCCGAGATGACTCTTGTGGTTCTCACGAGTCCTGGAATATATTAAAATGTCATCTATGAAGACAATCATGAAACGGTCCAAGTATTGTCTCAACATGCGGCGCATCAAGTCCATGAACATCGCTGGCGCGTTTGTAAGCCCAAACGGAATGACGACAAACTCGTAATGACCATAACGTATCCTAGAGGCAGTCTTCTCTCTATCTTCATCCCTGATCCTGAACTGGTGGTACCCTGACCTCAAGTCAATCTTGGAAAACCAAACTGCGCCTCTCAAGTAGTCGAACGAGTCATTTATTCGAGGAAGTGGATACTTATTTTTTATCGTAACATGATTCAACCGCTTGCCTATAATCAATGCAAAGTCTCAAACTTCCATCTTTCTTCTTCACAAACAATACTGGAGCCCCATGGAGACATGCTAGGATGAATAAATCCTAAATTTTTCAACTCCTCATGTTGGGTCCTCAGCTCTTCTAACTCCTTCTGTGTCATTCTGTATGGAGGTATCGAAATCGGCTTCATCCTAGGGACTAAGTCGATAATAAAGTTGATCTCTCGTGCTGGTGGTAATCTGGGTAAATACTCGGGGAACACATCTGGAAACTCACACACCACGGGCACCACATCAATAGTCACCACCGATTTCTCTGTTGTACTCAAAATACTAGCGAATGCCTCCATCTCCTGGCTCGTAGCCACTCTACCTCTAGTACTCTGAAGCTGCATCGAATTGTCGCAAAAACTAAACTCGACTCCTCAGGGATCCAGATTGTGGATGTCTTTATCGAAGCAATCCAACTGTGCGTGATATGCAACCAGCCAGTCCATCCCTAATAACGCGTCAAACTCTAAAAACTCTAGTACTATGAGGTCTATAGGCATCGCGTGTTCCTCTATCTTGATGGTACAACTTTCACATACCATATTAGGGTAAATCTTGTCCTCGGCAGCCGTGCTGAGGATCAAGTGTGTACTAAGCCTAATTGGTCTCAACCCTAACTCGTCTACCATCCACCAAGAAATAAAAGACACGGTCGAACCAGAATCAATTAAAGTATGCATCATGCGACGACAAATAAAAATCATACCCTCTCGTGAATTTGTCGCGTCGCATGTGGGTCCGCCTAAGCCACTATGTGTGCTCTCTCTCGGGGTCGCTGCTGCTGCGAGCTCTGTTGCACGCCAACGAGTTGCGGGCAATTAATCTGAATATGCCCCTTCTGTTTTCATTGAAAACATAGTCTCGGTCCTTGCTTGCCCAAACTGTCCACTCTGTCACTGGCCTGACCTCTAGCTCTGTTGTCCTGACCTCTCAGCCCGGTGACCCCGACTCGCCTCCGACTCCTACCATCGGTAACCCTGAACTGCTGCCCTGACTGAGAAGCATATGGTGTTTGTGGAGGTCTGCTTGTGTAACTCTGCGTCAAAGGAGGCAGGTACATGAACTGGATGTGGTGCAACTGAACCTACACTCTGCTCTCTCCCGAACCTCTGATAGTTCCTTTTCTTCTTCCTATCTTTACCATGACCCTGCTTAGATCTCCACCCCAAACTCTGAGCAATCGGTGTCTCTATAGGTCGTAGGGCGCCATCATCGGGGTACGTGATAAGATAAGCCTCTCTAGTCAAATTGCGCTCGTAAACCCTATCAAGGTTACTCGGCTCGATCGTAATAAATGTGTCCCCAATGGCAGGAAACAACCCTTCATAGAAGAAATGGACCTGGTCCCTATCATTGTCGGCAACTTCATCGGTAAATGGCAATAATTGCGATATTTCCCCATATATTGAACCACGGACTCTCCCAGTCTCTATCAAATATGCATGAATTTCGACCTCTTGGCGATCCTCACTAAGGGTGGAAAAAACTTCTGGTTGAACAACCTCTTGAAGTCTTTCCATGTCTGCAGCTCTCCCTGGGTGGCTATCAGGTTAGTCCACCAGGTGTTTGCGTCACTTGAGAATGAAAAAGTTGCCAGCCTAGCGTCTTGCTATCCTCTAACCTCGAAAGTCTTTGAATCTTCTCGTGACTCTTGATGAATTTCTCTACCTCTGACACATCAAAATCTCCACTAAACATCCTCGATCTGTACCTCTCGTACTCCCTAGTCAGTTTAGCTATAGGTGTCACATCGAAGTCAGTATGTCTCACAACCAGTGTTATAATTGTTGTCGTTGCTATCTCGAGTAGTACGGGTACTACAGTAGTAACGGGTGTTGCATGCACAGTAAATCGTGACGGAGTCGCTAGAGGTGTAGGCGCACTCGCGTCCGGTATGGAAGCTGTTGTAGGTGTCGATGGTGATGGTAACGGTCCCCTAAGAAGAGTTAAAATCTCCTTTAGACGTCTATCCTGTGAAGCAACCCTCTATGTCAAGGCCTGAACTTCTACTGGATCAATAGGGCTTGGACCTGTAGCTCCACTCTGATCATAGGTGTCCCACTGATCGGTCATCAAGGTCTGCGATGGCGAATAGCAAGCTTCGGTCAATTTTCTAAACTACCGTTAATAGTATATAATGCATATCAATCAATTAACATGTATAAATCTAAACTTAGTTTTCCCCCTACTCACCTCACTTCCTAACTAAAACTCTAAGTTAGGATCACATGATTTCCACTCTAAGTTCAAGTGTGACCTAACTTTAAATTCATATTTTAGTCGAGTTGTAGGTTACATCGAGTTAAGGTATAAACCTACACTCCCTGCCCGGCCTAAGCCTACGTGGACCCCCAGTCGACTCCCGCAGAGTCAACACAGGCTTAGTCATCCTCTTATCCAAATTATTTAGTCATTAGTTGCTTAATAAGTTTATTATTTAGTTTAACAAGTCTTAACATATACGCAGCGGAATCTAAAAATATTTAAAGCAACTTAAATAACTAAACACTAGTCGGGACATGCCTAGGTGTGGAAATCCTGCAAAAGTAGATCTCATGTATATATAAGATGACGAACAATGTGAAGAAGTGTCATATACATGTATCAAACGTCTCGCAACCCAAAATGAACCCTAAGGTAACCAAAAACATAAGTATATATCATATGTAAAGTCCAAAATATCAAAATAAACCTACTGTGGTAACAGAGATGAGTTAACTCTGCAGGAAGCTCAGAGGAAGTCACCGATCATAGGCTCCTTGCATCTGCTACTAGAAGGACCTGCAATTGTCACCAAAAGCAGAGACAATTCCAGTGAGTAAATCAAGAAGAAGTTCAACAGTAATTTAGATTAAACAATAAAACGAGTCCATAAATCATGCTGGAAGGAAAATAAAGTGTTGAGAAAGAGTCAATAAAAGATAGACAGACTACAGTGATCAACGGTAGGGACCAAGTGACCCAGAAGCGAAGGATAAGGAGTAAGTGGTCCTGAAACTCTACACGTGGGCTCAAAGCCACTTAAAAATGTGTAAGTGTCTAACACTGGTGCGGCGGGTCAAAGTCGCATCAACCGCACTTAATCTGTTCGGCACTATCGGCTCACTTTAGCTGCAGCTCGAGAAAACATTCTAAAGGAAGCCACAGACTTAACTGGACGTTCAACCACAATGGAACACGAATACCCTGGAGGAGCCACGGCATATAGCGGATGCTCACTCAGAGGATTCAGACTCGTCGGGGATCCACGAAAGCTAATTGGCTGCTCAACCCGCGAGTGGACATGACTAGACCAGACCACTTAGACCTTAAGTCACTCGGTAGGGAAGTAGAGACCAATAATAGCAATGATTCTATCAAATATAACAAGGAAATGAAAAGAATTAATATTGAATTTCTTACTGGTTTACTTACCACAATACGCAAAATACCAAGTAAAATCGCAGCTTCCACACGCCTCGAACTACATAACCGATACCCGACATTAGTTCCCATTCTCTCTCTTCTAGAGACCAAAAAAAGCCCTCCTATTCTCTCAGAGAGAGTAACCTCTCCATTCCCAATTCCATTTTCTCTTTTTTGCCTCTCCATTCTCTCCATCTTTTCTTCACCCTTTTTCTTTTATTTTTTATTTTTGTTTGTGTTTTTTAATGGAGATTCATATGGTATTAGTAGGCTAAATTATAGTCTGGATCAAGGAAATGTGTAAGTGATTTATGAGATTCAATTCTTAAATTCCATATTTTTCATTAAAGTCTTTTATTTTTTATTGCATTATTGTTATGAGATTCTTTATTACAGATTAGATTCTTAGAATTTCTACTTATCAGATGTGTAAATGCATGTGTACACTAGTTAGGATAAAATTCATCCCTAGTTACCCTATCCTCGCTCGGTAAGGGGGATCATGTTAGGTGGCGAGTCGGGCCTTGTTTGTTGGCAACCGGTATACCCCATTTGCAATTGGGATATGAGATGGGTAGCAATATATTATGATTTTCACATGACAGGTGGACAATTTGAGCTAGTTACCACTCATAATAAGTGTGCTCATAGAGCACTAATGTTGTTAGTCTGTTGAAAACCTACGGCATATTCGGTGGTTTTGCAGGTTTAGTTAGTATGTGGTTGTGAGGCACGTTCCCTCAACTGACATGAGGAGAACGAGTTGGCGTGAGTCACTATAAGCCTATCTATAAGATTTGATGATAAATAACATTTTCGAATCGACGACTAAATCATACTTACAGTGGTCTATGTGTCTCCTTGATCTGGAATTATAATTTAATTTGCTAGTTTGGTAGTATTTATGTTTATTTATTCTCGCATTTGCTTTCCTAGTTATTAATTAGTTATTAGTTTAGATCGATTTCTTTTTAAAACCCCCTTTGATAACCTAGAGTTAACCACAGTCTTTGTTGGTTGGATGTCGTACTTGCCCACTACATATCCAAGTAGTCGGTAAATCGAGACTATTATTGGTGTCATAGGACGCGACATCAATTTTCATTTCAAAAAAATGTTTCTAATGTTCGTTCCTAATCCTCTCGACGACTCGTGCGCTCTTTTGATCCGTGATGCGTGTTGAGCGTGTACAATAAATTTCCCGTATATCCTTATTATTTGTAGTAGTGATAAGTGACATCGTCTCCATAGGGATTTGGCAAACTTCTTTAGGAAAAAGTCTTTCAATAGTTATTTTTTTATTTTTACTTTACTTTAATTAATTTAATTAAAACAAGAATTAAAAATCACTAATTTATACTATAAACTATAATAATCAACTAAACTAATTAAACTGACTTAATTGACACAAAGCAAATTCACTAATTTTCAATTCAATTCAATTCAATATTAAATAAATATCTAAACAAACATCCAGAACAATGAAAGAATAATTCATTTTGCATCCAAATATATTACTTAAATCATAGTCATGAGCATACTTTAATCTCTTAATAAAGTATTCTACATCATTAAACTCTAATCATAAGTAAGTAGATAGCTCTTATCAACCACATCAGTTCTATTTATATCAATGGAAAAGCCACATTCTAATTTTATTGAAGTAATCATTTGAAAACTCAAAGAACATTACTTTAAAATAAAACCGCATTACATTCCTTAAAAACTTCGAACTACTACATCTAATACCTTCGGAAAGCCACTTCAATATTACACGTAGATCTCAATCCACCTAGGAGAAGACCTTTTAAAAGTCCTAGTTACTATTTTAAACTAGATATTAAATCCAAATTTCATAATACACATTCTTGACTATGCATGCAATACAAAGCTTCATGATTATAATCCGCAAATAATAATCCTCAGTTAATTAAAGAATAAGATTAGTTAAAGCATTAAGTACGAAATTATCTCATCATGACTACATCACGAAACAGATCAAGTTCATGTTCGAACTTTGTTTAGATTAATAAACTACTCATTCATCATCATGATAAACATCACAATAAAGTAAATAAAAGACAGATAAATACTTCTGAACAAATACTTTGAATCTTCAAATCATCTCCAAAAGCAATGAACAATAAATCTAAACTAAATAAATATGAATGCAATAAACTAAGGCTTCAAGAGCAATGAAATATTAATCTAAGTACTCAAGAAAAATTCATTTCGTAGCTCTAAGGTCATATATATAGTATAATAGGTAGTACATATCCCAAACTAACTCAAACATCTCGTGGTTATGTAAAATCCTCGAAATCGTGTCTAGTCATTCCTAGTCGATTCCACTTATAACTCAAATCGTTGGTTGAATCCTTGAAAAACTGTCTTTGTGCTCCACCGATTTGTCTGGCGATTTACATGTAAAACCCAAATTACCAACAGTGATTTCAAGTCCTCTTCTGATTCGTTGGTGATTCGCTACGTATTTTTTCCACTCGCTTAAATCCTTCATTTTCTTCCTTTTTTCTTCCATTTCTTCACATATTCCAATTATTACTTGAAATAACAAAAACAAGAGAAAACCCAGCATAATATATCCTTTTACATCTAAAATTACCCTAAAATATACTATAAAACAATGTCTAATTATTGACTTATCAATCAATGATCTCCCTACATCTAATTTCCTTCCAATTTCTCTCTGCAAAATAGTAGAGCACCGCAAGATGGTCAGTTTGAGCTAAGTTTTTATATTAGAAACGATGGATTTGGCTCGAAAATCAATAAATTCTCAATTAGACATTCCTCTCAATTGGATCTGATTTCTCACGATTTTTTGATTTCTTTTGTAGGCTTTGATGAAAATTGGTAGAATTTTGTTGTGAATTGGTGTATTGAGTTTGTTTGTCTCAATCTGGAATAAACCCCATTGAGCATGGGTTAGGGTTTTAGTGAATTGAGTTGATACAATTTAGTTGAGAACTATTTTGAAGTTTTTTTATTATTGAACTTGATTTACATTGGGATTTAAGATTAATTGATTATTTGTTTTTATCCAAGTTGACTCCATGGGTTTGTGCAAATTTTTTGAATTTGGTATTGAGTAATTTCCTAATGTTTATTGTCGAGCTTTGAGAATTTAATTGTGAAAATATTAATTTGGAAAAGTTTTTTAGTTCAAAATTAATAAAGTTTTCCTTATCAACAAATTATTTTATAAAACTAATAACTTCTTTGTTTGTGATCTGATTTGAGTGTTCTTAGGGTCTAAGGAAAGTAGGAAGTGAGTTCCACAACTTCCTATTTAATTACTACAATAAATCTTGAAGTCTTCAAGGTTAAAATGTTACTACAAGTTAGTTAGTTGGAAGCTAATTAATTGAAATTGTTGTAAATTTTTATTTTTTAAAAGAGCTTTCGAGAGTACTTTAGCAACAATTTTTGTGAGGTTTCATGATTTGATTTTATTTGAACCTTGACCCTTAGTATCATTGTGTATGTAGGGAAGGTATTTGAGCCACTTGAGTTCCAAAATCTTAGCTCAAACTTGGTTGGTTGTAAGTAAACCCTACAGTGACCTCTATTATTTATTGATTTATCTTTGTACCCGCACTTGTAATTTAGTCTACATTGCATTTCACATTTTGATTGGTCATGCATTCATGTCAGACCGGACGATGGTTTATTAGTGTTTCAATCCACGGGTGGGACTTTTGACTAGGCACCCTAACCAGTTGGGTTGGAACAAGGGAGATTGGGAGCATGCATTTGAACTCATAGTACAATTTTAGGTTCATTTTTTGGTAGGCCAACCTATTAGTGAGCTTCAAACTAGAACGGAGGGATTCATGTTGTTATATATATTTGTTGATTTATTTGAAAATGCAATTACATGTTTCCATGTATCAGATTAACATTTACTGCAGGACAGGTCAATTTAGGAATTTACTTGCCTAACATCCTTAAGTACTTTTTGATGATGTCAGGTATACAACGTAGAAGTAATTAAGGAAAAAACAAGCGTAAAAGTCTATTATTAACTTTCTTTGACTTATTTTCTTATCGTATATTGTTTTTATTAAGTATTGTGTTTTGGTATTCTAAGGTTGAGAGTATGTCATGGTTTGGTTATGAAATTGTTATGAAAAGTTTATGAGACAGTTTGAGAGAATTTTGAGATAGCTTATGGTTCACTTTGATGTAAATATGGATTGTGGAGCTTATATGACTGTAAATGTGTTATATGGTTGAAGCCTACAGACTTGATGTAAATATGGATTTGTGAACTACTGTTGTGGAGATGTGAGTCCTTTTAGGACTTCTCCTAAAGCTTTTTTTATTAAATTTTCGACACCAACAACATACTTTTAGGAGAAACTCTGCATATTTTTTTTGTAAAATAATTAAGGAAATCTTAATAGAATGATTTCACAAATTGTTCAACAATCGGAATTTAAGAACTTGAATATAATTTGAGGATTGTTATGTATCTTGAGGACTTTAGATAATGGAGACCAGTAATGGTTCTATAAGTTAATAAGATAATGTCAAGGACCTAATAAAATGAGTCCTGACAAAAACATCTTTGCTTTTCTTTATCGGGTGAAAGGGCAAATGTTTACAATCAATTATCCTAAACGTTGGGAGAAGGGGAGAGAAGACGTGGCTTAAGAGTGTGGGTAAATCTGTAATAGAAAAGTTAAGAGTTACACCCTCCTTTTATTCTCTCTATCGAATGACAAATGATGTGTTGCGATTGGTAATTTTGCAAATCTTACAATTACTAATTGTATACAAGCAGCTCACATATGGACATACATGTGTATGATAATTATGTAATATGTTCGTATATAATATTTTTTGAGGGCATGTTCATACTTAATCGACGGCCGGGGATTGGGGCGGGTCAGTTTCCTAGGGAATTTGTATTGAAAATTTTTCGCCCCACCCCATTTACATGTCTAACCATAATAGAGTCATGTCATCACCTGTATGAACGGTACTAGAAATGCTCATTAATTGGTAAATTAATTAAGAATTATATAGTAATTAAAAAGGAAATGTTCTCTCACACCTATTATGAAAGGAATATGGTTGCATATTATGGCGAGCTACGGAGGGAGTCTTCCTCACAAATTAATGAAAATATCTAACTCGCCTGACTAACTCCACCTATGTTGTACACTATGTGCGCTATATAGCCGGTCCCAAGTCCGGATAAAGGAGGAGGACTCTGACGCCCATTTTTTCATACCAAAAAATGGGTAAGGAGGTCCACAAACTCACTTTTCATACCCAAAAAGTGGGGGAGGGAGGCCCCAAGCTCATTTTCCATTTTTGGAAAATGGAGGAGGGTTGCGAGACGTTGACAGTCAGCGTAAAACCTTTGTCACATTTCATGAAATGGATCAAACATATATAAACGTTGGGGCGTTCCCACCTAGCGACGCGCTGCATCGGAGCCCGGGTGTAGTGAGAAATGAGCAAGGGTGTGTTTTACATCACCGCCTGGGTGTGAAGAAAAATGAGCAAGGGTTCCCACACATAGGATGTGTGTGGGTAAAGAAGCTAGTCCCTTCACATCGTCGCCCGGATTTGAAGAAAAAATGAGCAAGGGTTCCCACACAAAGGACGGGTGTGGGTAAAGAAGCTAGTTCAAAACAAACACGAAAACAAACTCATAGATACGAACACTAGATCTTTTAGACAAAATAGAAATAGAAAAGGAAAATAAATACAAAGGGGAGAAAAAATTCGTTTAGGAACATGGAACATAGGAACACTTACGGGAAGTCAATAGAACTAGTAGATACCATGATTAGAAGGAGAGTCAATATTGCTTGCCTCAAGAGACAAAATGGGTAGGAGAAAAGAGTAGAGAAATAGGAAGCACAAGGTTTAAATTGTGGTACACCACTATAGATAGAAAATGCAATGGAGTATGAATTGTGATGGATAATGATTATAAGGATAAGGTCGTAGAGGTTAAAAGAATAGGGGATAAATTGATTCTAGTTAAAATAATTATTGGAGATGAAAAAATTAACATACTTAGCGCCTATGCACCATAAGTAGGATTAAGCGAGAGCATCAAACGCAAGTTTTGGGACGATATGGATGGACTTATGCAAAATATACCATTAGATGAAAAAGGCTTTTATTGGAGGAGATTTAAATAGGCATGTCGTGGCAAGTAACAATGGGTTTGAGAGAGTTCATGGAGGTTTTGGTTACGGTAATAGAAATGAAGAAGGAGAATCAATCTTAGAATTTGTTTCAGCATACGATCTTGTCTTAGCAAATACTAGTTTTAGGAAGAGGGAGTCGCATATAATTACTTTTAGTAGTGGTCATAACAAGAGTCAAATAGATTTTCTTTTAACAAGAAAAATATATAGAAAAATATGTAGAGACTGCAAAGTAATACCTGGTGAAGCACTTACTACCCAACATAAGTTAGTAGTACTTGATATTAAGCTAACACGATGACATAATATAAATAAAAGAGTTAGCGACCCTAGAATAAAGTGTTGGGGCATGTGCCCTAGGTCAATCCATTAACTGTCTTTATGAATACTTTTACTTAATAAAATAGAGGATTTCATTTCTTTGTTTATTATAATTAATTTGCATGTTTACATTATAATAAGATCCATGGGTATTTACGAAATATCCTAAATGTCCCTAGTCGATCATTATCTTGGGAACTATGATGAATTAAGACTAGTGTGAGTCTTGATTGATGATCATATGATGATTATACGTATAGGGATACGAATCAAGATCACAGTACTTGTTAGGGAACAAAATCTTGGACCGACCCGCTATGAGAACATCACATGGATTAAGTCATAGTTGTTTCTCATGATAGGTATACTTTTCAGTCCTCGACTTGAGATTACCGGAGATTTCAACATTAGGAACATAGTGATTTGACACAATCAAACGTTGTCTTTAACCAGGACGATTATAAAGAAATTTGTGATTGGTTACTTTGCGAGCAATGTGATGAAGTTGTGTAATCAAGATAGAATTTGTCCCTCTCATATAAAGAGAGATATCCAGTGGATCCCTCGATGTGTTAGACTGTTAAAAGGCCTAGTCTAAGTGAATTGATATTGATCAATGTCACTTGGATGTTTTCAAGAGATCGTGACTAGTACGATTGAACATGTTAGATGACAATTCTATGCCTTATGTTTGATCAAAGGGATATCGTGTGACAAAAGGATGTTATATATACATTATTGATTAGGTTGTATCGATTTGATATTCGTACAACTTGGGTAGTCATAATGTCTTGCTAGAGGCCGCTTATGACTTGTATACCAAAATGAGTTTTTGTACACTACCAACGTTGTATGAGCCTATTGGGTCGCACACAAAGAATGGTTTTGCGAGATTTTAAGATGGTTCAGAAAAATGAATTTTATATGATAAAATTCGTGACAAAAACGTCCTTGTGGTGTATTACACTTATACTTCTTTAAGTAGGGGTATATGTGTAATTTACTTAACCGTCTATATACAAGGTTGTATAAATAGACGCTTTAAGTGAGAACATAGATAGGAAAGATTAAGGGCCGAAACTCTATTTTCTTTTAAGAAACGAATTAGGGTTTTCCGGTATGCTCTGGATCGTTTTGGAGAGAAACAAAAGGTTTGGTATTCTCTCGAAGCTAGCACTTCGAATCTCGCCGCCATTCGTGTGTGGATTTCTTGGTAGAGGCGTTCGTTGTTGGCGGCGTCTTAGAGATCGATCAACCTTCGAAAGGTATATTGCGACCGAGGTATGATTAAGTTTTCATGTTTTAAACGATTTTAATGGAATTAGATTCGGATCCTGTTGGGGTTTTTGTCAAAATTGTTTTGTAATCTCCGCTGCGTATGAACCCCAAAACCCAACATAAAGTGGTGGAACCTAAAACATCGTAAACAAGTAGAGTTTAGAGAAAAACTACTAAAGGAAAATATTTGGAATCTTGACTTAGATGCTAATACAATGTGGTTAGAAATGAGAAGTTGCATAAGGAGAGTGAGATCAAACGTATTAGGTATATCTAAAGGCTTGGGACCACCAAAGAAGGAAACATGGTGGTGAAACGAGGATGTCCATCGAGCAATTAAGACTAAAAGAGAGATGTATAGGAAAATACCTAAGTGTCAAGATGAAGATGTTTACAATCAATATAGAGAAGCTAGAAAACAAGCTAAAAAAGTAGTTAGTGAAGCTAAAACAAATTTCATGAAAGATCTATATACAAGGTCAAGTAATAGAGATGGAGAAAAAAATATATATAGGCTAGCCAAATTAAGAGATAAAAAGAAACAAGACCTAAGTCATGTAAGATGTATTAAGGACGAAAATCAAAATGTTTTAACGCGCGAGGAGGATATTAAGGAGAGATGGAGAAGTTACTTCGATAGTTTATTTAATGATAGTCAAGTTGATACTATAATAGATGAAAACCCACACCAAGAAAGAAATGTAAACTATACACACAATATTAGAATTGTAGAAGTTAAAGAGGCATTGAAAAGAATGAAAATAGAGAAATCATGTGGCCCAGATGAAATACCCATAAAGGTTTGGAAATGCTTAAGAGAAATCGGATTGACTTGGTTAACAAAACTTTTCAATAAAATTTTAAAATCAAAACGGATGCCAATGGATTGGAGAAGAAGCACGCTTGTGCCAATCGTCAAAAACAAATGAGACATTCAAAGTTGCTCAAACTATCGGGGAATTAAACTTATGAGTCACACTATAAAACTTTGGGAGAGGATAATTGACAATAGGCTAAGGAGAGAAACAACAATATCAAAGAACTAATTTGGTTTCATGCCTGGGAGGTCAACTATGGAGGCAATTTTCCTTGTAAGACGATTGTTAGAAAAATATAAAGAAAAGAAAAAAGATCTTCATATGATATTCGTAGATTTAGAAAAAGCATATGATAGGGTCCCTAGAGATGTTCTTTGGTGGGTTCTAGAAAGAAAAAGAGTGCATGCTAGATACATAGACACTATTAAGGATATGTATGATGGAGTAGTAACGAGTTTAAAGACATTTGGAGGAGCTACAAAAGAATTTCCCATTACGATAGGACTACATCAAGGATCGGCTTTAAGCCCATATCTATTTACTTTAGTTATAGATGAACTAACTAGACATATTCAAGAGGATATACCATGGTGTATGCTATTTGCAGATGATATTGTCTTAGTGGATGAAACTAAAGATGGAGTGAATAGGAAATTAGAACTCCGGAGGAATACATTAGAATCTAAAGGCTTTAAGTTGAGTAGGATGAAAACCGAATACATGCACTTTGAGTTTAGAAACACTAGACATCGAGATGACGGAGTGGTAAAATTAGGGGAAGTAGAAGTTCCTAAGGTAAACCACTTTAGATACCTAGGATCAATCATACAAAATGATGGTAACATTGAGAATGATGTCACACATAGAATTCAAATTTGGATGGAAGAAATGGCGGAGTGCAACGAGGGGTGATTTGTGATCGAAATCTTCCTACTAATTTAAAAGAAAAATTTTATAGGACCGCAATTAGGCCAGCTATGCTCTATGGAAGTGAATGTGGGCGGTAAAGCAACAACAATTACATAAAATGAACATAGCGAGAAATGAGGATGCTTAGGTGGATGTGTGGTAAAACTCGTAAAGATAGAATAAGAAATATAGAAATTCAAAGACAAGTAGGAGTAGCACCAATTGATACAAAGATTAAGGAAGGGCGGTTGCGGTGGTTTGGTCACTGCAAAGACGGCCTACAAATGTCCCAAACTAGAAAACTTGACTCAATAGAAAGCGTAGAAACTCGATGAGGTAAGAAAGGCGGACCAAAGTTAACATGGGATGCATTAATTAGGAGGATTTGAATGGTTTGAAAAGCTCACCATCAATTGCACTTAATCGAGCACAATGGAAAAGTTTGATCCATGTAGCCAGACCCAGTTAATTTGGGGATTTGAAGCTATGTTGTTGTTGATGTATCGACTCGCCGGACTAACTCTAGACCATTGTGCAAAAGGATATCCAGAGTGGGTTTACTCACCCAGATTTGTGTTTAACGTAACTTGTTTTGTTTGGGCTTTTGCCCCGTTTTCTAGAGAAGTTTTAATGAAAAATTTCCGCCCTACCCCATTTAAAATATTTTTAACCAAAATAGAGTTACATCATCACCTGTGTGAACGTTACTATAAACGCTCATTAATTAATTGGTTAATTAATTAAGAATTATATAGTAATTAAAAAAATGTTCTCTCACACCAATCGTGAAGGGAATAGGCCAGGTTGCTGAGAGCATCTCCAATAGGATCATGGATTGGGGTGAAATTACTACAACAATTTTGGCTTTTTATAGCAGTTAATTAATAGAGGTTTTAATGAGCCCCTATGTATTAAGTGATCACAACAACATGACCCTCCCACCCCATCCCTTACAACTCGTGGAACACAACCCATTTTCATTTTTATTAATGAACCTTATGTATTAGGTTCTAATGAACCTTATGTATTAGGTGATTAAAACGCTACTGTTATTTTCATTTTTATTAATGAACCCCTATGTATTAGGTGATTAAACCGCTACGGTTAATCATCGTCGTCTCGACTCGTCAAAACCCAAAGGCCAAAACCCATTTTCTCATCGTCTACTCAGATGCTAACCAACACTTTGGATCTCTGATCTCTCTCATCTAGAACTAGGGTTTCGCTCTCTGATCTCGTCAACAAAATGGCTATCGTCAACTGAAGAACTAGGGTCTCACTGTGGTCTTCATCTGGTATGTTCAATGTGTTCTTCCTCTCGTTGTTGTTGGTTCGTTTAGTCCATCGATTCTCATCTACTCCCTTCAAAATTCGTGTTGTTTCCAGTCTTCAATTGATTTTGTGCCTTTTGAGTTCCTTGGTTCTGGATCAACAATGTGTGCTCTCAATTTGTAATTTCTCATTTGAATATCACGATGTGTGAACCTATTTAGATGTTTTTGGTACAAATTCATGACTCTTTCGTTCTCGCTCTTGTCTTTATTGGTGTGGTTTCTTCATTGTTAAGATTTAACGACCTCCAAAAGGCATTGTGGTGTGTATTTATGAAGAATGAATTGAATGCTTGGTTAGGTTTTTGTCATTTTGAAGTTAGGCATTGTGGTGTGTATTTATGAAAGTTATTTGTGCCTACTGGAGCAACAGCTTGAGAAATTGGGAAGGAATTTGAAGAAATTAAGACATTGATGAGGTGGAAGAGGAGATTGGCTTTCAGGATCTTGAGACTCTCCATGATTAAACCAAATGTAGGGGCTGATTTGCTTCTGCTATTTTTCTCTGTTGTTGATGATGAAAGTTGAGAGATTAAAGATGCATTAAATAGTGAAGTTGAAATAGGAGCAGTTGAAGAGCAAGAATAAAATAACAGTAGAGATAAGGGGTCAAACATGACCCTTCACAGTTAGGGAGAAAGACTTTTGTTCTGGAAAGCATAGCAAATCCACAATGCAGGATTGAATATTTGGTTTGAGAGTTCAGGATCACCTTAATTTTTCTTTCTTTTCCTAAGTTCTAAATATATTTTTGTTGTGTAAGCATGCATTTTTCTGTGTGCTTTGTGAGTGGCAGGGATCATAGTTTAATTGTTCTAAATAGATTTTTGTTGTGAATTACATATCACTTGCATTTTTTTGTGTGTATTTATGCAAGTTATTGCTTCATTCCTTACTAGAAAATGAAATATAAAGGCTACAAGGATAAAGGAAATTATTGGTACTTGGCATTGAAATGTTTCATTAAAAGAAACTTGGAATTTTATGTTTTACTTCTTAATTTGCGCTAATCAGTGGAATGTTATAGCACTTGAGTTGGGAATTCAAAACACAATACTCGAAAGTATCTTTTGATGGCTCAGTTCTTATCACAGAGACCAAAGCATCTTTGTAGTACTCTGGCGTGTCAGCTGTACCCATTAGAGAGGCTTAGGCGCTTCTCTTAATTCGCGTCCCTGGTAATTCAAAAAAGATAGTGAATGAGATCAGTAATGATCGATTTATTACTACATTCTTTTTTGCATTTTGTGACATGATAATGGATGTTCATTTGCTTAAAACTTTTGCAGAGTTAGCATGTATTTTTTTCCCCACTGAAATGTATTCCCTGAACTGAATTGTTATGCAAGTTTGGTTACCTAATCACATACACTGTCATTAGAATTACATTTTTCTGTTTAAATCTCTCTAGATTCTGATATCAATCAAATTAGTTCCAATTTTCTTCAACTTATGTGAATGATGAATCTGCGGCTTTGTTTCTGACTTTAAGCTTCAAACGTATTGGGAAAAATACTTGCATATTAACATAATAAGCTTTTGTGTTCAATAAGAGGATATTGTTGAATGGTAGACGGGTTATGTTTCTTGAGACACTGCTTATTCATTGGTCTTGATTGTGTTATTTACTGTAGTGCCCATTTTTAGTTTTAACATTGCATTGTAATTGAAATTGGGATGCTTGGTTGTTGTGCGCTTTAACTGATGCTTTCCACTAGTTTAGAGATAAGAAAGTAACAGTAAAACACAAGAAAAATTATATCCCAGAAGCTCTTGATATGTTAATGAGTTTCTCAGTATTATGGAATGATATAGGAATCGACAGTCAATGAAAAGTGTACATGTGTTGAAAACAATTGAGTGGAACTCTCAGTTACTGTTAATGATGGGAACTCTAGAGAAAATATTTTTGAACGAGAGAGAAGCCTCTCTTAAGGGGAAGATATGTTCAGATAAAAAAGGGGGAGTAACAAATCCTTCCCCCTCTTTAATACAAACTAATTTTCTTAATCAACTGATCAGACCTAGAATTTTAGGCCAAAATATACATCTTCTCATACCAAACTTTGCAGAACTTTCTAGTGTTATTTGTCTGTAGATCTACTTTTTGTTCTTTATTCATATGTTTTGAAAGTTTTTAGTCTTCTTTAGTGACAAAGAATCAAGCTGCAAGAACTTTAGCAGCAAAAAAGGTAGGAGCTGAACAAGGAGAAGAATCGCAATCAAGCAAAAAGGGTAGAAACTTGGAATTTTATGTTTTACTTCTTAATTCATGAGGTTTTAAAATTGAAAGTTGATGCTATTGTTATTGGTGCAATGTTAGATTTAGAGGCCTTGGATATCAATTCAAGATTTTTTTTTTCAGTTTACCTTTCAAAGACCTAGCATGTAATAGTGATTAAATGCGACATATGACTTCTACTCCTCCCTCTAACCTAGTACTTAGAGTGGAAAGTACTAGCAATGACCATAGGAGATCCCCTTTTTCCTATTTTTTTTGTCTTGACTCCTTATAATTAATTAGATTTAAAATAGACTACAAACACCATAAGGAAATCGAGTGGGTTTGATATGACTGATTTAGTTCTTCACTTCTTGCATAGTAAATACCCCGTTCAACAATTTTGATTTTTTTGCACTTGTCATGTGGTGAAACCATGGCAAGTTGTTTGAAATTCATAACCATTGAATTGTCCAGTTGGCACGGTTTGAGAGCGGATGTTGTTTTTGTTATTCATACTTAAAAGGTTTTTGTACTTGATGGGTTTTTGCTTCACATTTCTTCCTATCCTCTTCAAATATACTACATTCTGTTGACTTGTGTGCACAATACTATTTTGTGATTGTGTATTACAATAAATTTCACACATAGAATTCAAGTGGATGGAAGAAATGGCGGAGTGCAACATGGGTGATTTGTGATCGAAATGTTTCTACTAAGTTAAAAGGAAAATTTTATAGGACCGTAATTATGCCGGCTATGCTCTATGGAAGTGAATGTTGGGCGGTAAAGCAACAACAATTACATAAAATGAACGTAGCGAGAAATGAGGATGCTTAGGTGGATGTGTGGTAAAACTCGTAAAGATAGAATAAGAAATATAGAAATTCAAAGACAAGTAGGAGTAGCACCAATTGATACAAAGATTAGGGAAGGGCAGTTGCGGTGGTTTGGTCACCTGCAAAGACGGCCTACAAATGCCCCAACTAAAAAACTTGACTCCATAGAAACTGTAGAAATTCGACGAGGTAGGGGCAGACCAAAGTTAACATGGGATGCATTAATTAGGAGAGATTTGAATGGTTTGAAAAGCTCACCATCAATTTCACTTAATCGAGCACATTGGAAAAGTTTGATCCATGTAGCCGACCCCAGTTAATTTGGGACTGAGGCTATGTTGTTGTTGTATTACAATAAATTAAAAGTGCATGTATATTTGGAGGGGAGTTGGGAAATGTTGCGAAAATTCAGTCTCGCACAATAACTTGTATGAACAACAAATAACAATAATTCATTCTTGAATAGGTTTAGGGGGCGAGTTTAAACAAAAGAGGAGGTAGTAAATATTAACGTTCTTCGAATATTACATAGCAAAGATTACAATCTCATGATGGATAAAGGTTGGGCCGGACAGTCAAGGTTTATATTATCTTTTTATATTGATAGAAGCATTCACATTTTTTGTATGGTTGAAACTTGCTATTCAAAGTCTTTTTTGTTGTTAGAGTTTCAAAAGAATATTATAAAGGAGCAAAATCATTCGTTCTTCAAGCTCAAGCTAGAGAAGGACATCCATAAGGTATTAGGTGTCCTTGTCAAAGCTATCGCAACTTGTCTTGTAAAGAGTGTGATATTGCTCACACCTATCTAATCATATATGGAATGGATCCCATGTATACGATTTGGTTCCATTATGGAGAGAGCAATCCCATTGTAAGGAATGAAGTCGCAAGGGATGAAGGGTATGGAGTTGATAGGGATGAAGGGGATGAAGTTGCTAAAGATGAAGGGGATGAAGTTGCTAGGGATGAAAGGGATGGAGTAATTTGGGATGAGGGACTTGATATGCATGAAGATCAAGAAGATTTCAATATTCAAGTTGATGACAAAAGGTTATTTGAAAATGACAGAACTCCACCTCTCTATTCAGGTTGCACAAAGCATACTAGTTTTCTGCCACCGTGGTCTTGTATAAGCATAAAACTATGTATGATCTAGTTAATAATCATTTTAATGAACTATTGAAGATTGTGGTAGGCATGTTGCCACAAGAAAATATTCTCCCCAAGTCGTTGCAAGAGATGAAGAAGTTGTTCAAGAAGTATGAGCTTCATTATGAAAAGATTCATGCTTGTGTGAATGATTGTTGATTATTTAGGCTAGAAAATGAAGCTTTAGAAGCATGTCCTAAATGCAAGTGATCTAGATGGAAAGTAAGTAAATTCGGCAAGGAGACCAAAAAAAGAATTTCTGCTATGATCTTGCGATATTTTCCTGTCATGCCGAGATTCAAAAGAATGTATGGGTCAAGGGAAATAGCTAAGAACTTACTGTGGCACTCTTCCCATTTGAGTCAAGATGGTAAAATGCGGCATCCAGTAGATTCAATAGCATGAGATTCAATCAATCGCAAGTGGCCTAAGTTTGCATCAGAGCCTCGAAATCTTAGGCTTGGCCTTTCTGCGGACGAATTCAATCCTTTTCATGATTTTAGCTCTCCGTATAGTTGTTGGCCCGTAATGTTAGTCACATACAATTTTCCTCATTGGCTATGTTTTAAGGAAGATAGTATGATGTTAACATTATTAATTCCAGGCCCAAAACAATCAGGAAATGACATAGATATATATGTACAACCTTTAATTGAAGATTTGATGAAGTTGTGGAATGATGGGGTTGATGTATTTGACCCAGGAACTCAAAGCATTTTTAATTTGAGAGCCATTTTGTTGAGGACGACTATCGATTTCCCAGCTTATGGGAATTTAGATGGATGTTTTACAAAAGAAAATTTTGCTTGCCCAATTTGTGGGATTGATACATGTTCAACATGGTTGACTTCAAGCAAGAAAATTGTATACATGGACCACAGACGATTCCTTGAGCATGATCAAATTTTTCGAAATAAAAGTGCTTGGTTTGATGGAACTTGTGAAGAATGCGGAAGACCTGGAATGATGACTAGATTTGATGTAAAGAATAAAAAAAATGATTGAGGAAAAAGACAAAAAAGAGAAGTGAATCAGGGGAAAAAGGCACGAAAAGAAAGAAAAAAAAAACAAGAAAGAAGAATACATTATTGAAGAAGTCCATATTTTTTAGTTTGCCATATTAAGATGTATGATACTAAGTTGATGTTTAAAAATTTCTTTTATTATTCGAAACTGCATTAAACTATTCATCGTTCTTTTCAACACTTGGTTTTTCATCATAATTTGGACATTATGCACATCGAGAAGAACGTTTGCGAAAGTATTATTGGCACCATTCTTGATATAAAAGCAAAATCAAAAGATGGACTTAATTCGCAAAAGGATTTGAAAAAGATGGGAATTAGACGAAAATTGCATCCTCAAGTTCATGGGAGTCGAATATATCTCCCGACATCATCATTTATGCTGGGTTTTGGGGTTCATACGCAGCGAAAAATTCACAACAATTTTTGAAAAATCCCAACACTATCGAAAATAAGTTCCATTAAACTAGATCTACAAAAGTAAACCATACCTTAATCCTTGATTTCCTTCTTTGATTGTTCGATCTCCAAGACGTTCAAGCACGCGTCCTCTATCAGAAATTCACACACGAACGGTGGCTACAATTTGAAGTGCTAGCCCCCAATAGAGATTGAAAACATTTTTCTTTCACTCCCAAAATCTTGAGAACTAGAAAATAGTGAAAACGAAAACCTTATTTCGTTTTAGGGTTTCAACCTCTATTTATATGTGTAGATAAGCTCTCTTAAAAAACCTATTTGTAATATAACTATTGTATTCAGACAGTTTAACTCTTTATAGTTTTCAATATAATGACTGACTATGGACATTTAGAATATTTCAAAAAATACCCATGGATCTTATTATAAGTTAAACATTCAATAACTTATAATAAAACAGTAAACGAAAACCTCTATTTTACTAACTAAAATTATAAGATAAACAATGTTTATAGATTGACCTAGGGCGCATGCCCCAACAATTTAGACTTTCTAGAGCTGAGAAACATATATTTTGCCAAAGATTGTCAAATATGAAGCTTCCAGATGGTTATGGATCCAACTTTGCAAATCCTGTATCATTTAAGGATTCCACCATTGTAAGTCTCAAGTCCCATGACTATCATGTATTAATGCAACAATTGCTATCTGTTGCTTTGAGGGGACTTCTACCCAAAGGACCTCGAATTGCAATATTTCGATATTGTAATTTTTTAATGAATTATGCCAATGAGTTTTATGTAAAAATAAATTCTTGGATCTTGAGAATGGAATTAGGAAAATTTTATGCATGTTTGAGAAGTATTTCTCTCCTTCATTTTTCGATATCATGGTTCATTTCCCCATCCCCTTGGTGAAAGAAGCTCGCTTAGGTGGACCGGTCCAATACTGGTGGATGTATCCATTTGAAAGATATATAAGAAACCTCAAAAGTTATTGTAAAAATCGAGCAAGGAAAAGGGATGCATGGCAGAATGCTATATTGTTGATGAGCGCGTGCGATTTTGTAGTAGAAAGTTAGAACAATCAACTGATATTAGAGATCAAGAACGACAGGACAACAATATTCATAATGGGACAATGCTGGAAGGATAACCAATCTCAGCAGTACATCCAAATATGTTGTCAGACGATATGTTGAAAAAGGCACATCGATGTATATTGTTCTTGAAGATTATCGAACCTTATTTGGAGTAAATATGATAGTCAATTGAATCCTTTTATTGATTTGAATTCTTGTTTTTGATTTCTTAATTTATATGTTTAGAATGCATACCAATGAGTTGGAGCGTAGAGGCAGATGCCTTGGAAGGAGTGCAAGCCAATTATGGATGAAACATACAAGGACATTTAGTGAATGGTTTGAAGAGAAGGTTGTGAGGTCTTCTACTATATTTTTAGGTTCAAGTCCAATTATTTTAAAAATTCATGCATTTTTTCTTACAACTTACCGTGTATCTCTCTACACGTTAAGTCCTAGAACGTTGATGTGTCAAACATGTTGCATTGGGTTTCTCGTAAATCAAGAAAAAGTGCACTTTTTTGTTCAGATTACGCAATTAATGGACTAAAGTTTCACACAAGAGATGTTGAAAGAGTTACTCAGAATTTTAGCATACTTATTCAAGGTGTCGATAGCCTTTTAGATCAAGTTTCTGGGACAATGCGTAAAGAAGAAGTGAAGTTGATTACTATGAGATTACAAGAAAGATAATTATATTGGATTATTTTGTTTATCGATTTCCCTTATTGTTGTGTGACTGGGTCAATAAGGGAAACAGTGAAAATTGAAGATGGATTTACCCTAGTAAACGTTAACCAATGTCACAATTATAAGGATCCATTTATTTTGGCGACTCAGACCAAACAAGTGTTTTATTCCAGTGAAAGCGATTCATTAAACTGGTGCATTGTTCTAAGGGCACCTTTTGAGGATTGTATGATATTACAATGTATGGCGAGAATGCACAACCATCATTTTCTATTGTTTACATATCGCGTGTAGATTTGGATACTTGTGATGAAGATGAAAGTTATGTTAGAATGAATTGTCAGGGTCCGTTTGTGTAATGGAGTTGAGTTGTAGCCTTTTAAAACTTACTTATATTTGTTGTGATAGGTTATGAACATTTTCTTCCTTTTTTTTGTTTTGTGATTGTTAGACCATGCAATTTTCATTTTCTCAACTCTTTTTTAAGGGAATCAACGTTTATTCAATGACATCATTTGCCTTTTGAAACTTGTTTGTTTTAGATCTAAGATGTATTGAAGATTTATTTGATAAAGAAAAAAAATGGAGATAATTTTGTCTACATACAACTAAAACTGTGTATTATTAGCAGTATTGTTGTCATCTTTTTTGGTTGCCATTTTTTGGCTATTAATTGTGTTTTGATGAGAAAAAGTTGGGGTCCACAATTTTCACAGTTTTTTTTCTCTATACGTGACGCTTTGGTTTGGACAGACAAAATCATCATATTCTGTTGTTGACATATCGCGTGTAGATTTGAGGAAAACAAATGTATAAGGAAGAGGTAAAAAGTGATTTAGTTAATCAATTTAAGTTTAATGAATTTATTTGTGCTTGTTTACTAATTATGATATTTTCTTTGCTGAATGAGAAAAGTTTAAAAGCTGCAAAAAATAGAGCAAGAAAAGAATGGCAAGCTATGAAGCAATGATGAGTGATGATAGGGTGTTCACAAAGGTCTACATGTGAAGCACCAGCTTCATCATATCTCATTCTCAATCAACTACTAGGAGCTTCAATCAACAACAACGAGAACAAGAAGAAGAAGAAGAAGAACAAGAACAAGAACACGAACATGAACAAGAAGAAGAAGAAGTAGAAGAAGAACAAGAGCAACAACATGAACTACAACAAAGGAAGAAAAGGGGTCTAACCAAGCTTCCTTCACTTGCTAGGAAGGAAAAAGTACTCGTTACTTTCAATGACAGAAATCAGACTGTTGGTAAAAATGCAAATGTCTTTTCTTTTTTCCTGGGAATCTTGTCACATGAAATTGTGTCAATTACTTTGTCAGATTGGTGCCAACTCAAGGAAGATAATAAGAAAAGAATATGAAAGTTTATTGAGCTTAAAATTCTATTTTTTATTATATAAAAATACATAAAGTACTCTATTTGATTGTGTTTCATTCTCATTGCAAGAAAGATTTATAATTCTGGATAAAGTATCTCATGAAAAACATATATTTCAAAGAATTGGGTGATTGTTTGGAGCATGGAAATCAAGGCTTACTAAGGAGTTAGAAAATGGGAACGAAGAAAAACCTGCCACTGATGATGAAAAGATATGGAAAGAGTTCAAAAAACAAAGGAGATCTAGCAACTTTCATGCACAAAGCAATAAAGCCAAGGAAAGTAAAGCAAAGCAAACGATTCAAAGTTTTATTCATTTATTCTATTAATTATACCTATACTTTCATCTTGTATTATTTATTGTTTTTATTTTTATAGAGTGGAGAAAGAAACGGTGCTAGTGTTTCCAGAGCTAAGTTGTGGATTAGAGGGCATTTAGATAAAAAGGGGAAATCACACAATGCCGAAATTGCCGATATTGTGGTGAATTAACTAATAGATCTTTCATATTTTATATTATTAAGTTTTTCTTCCATTTGATGCAAACAATTTTTGTATGTTTTGAAAGATAAAATTAATGAATGTCATCAAAGTCAATGCTTGGAATCTACCGCTAAATCAATTAACAATGACCTCACAAGTTTTTGGTACTGAACACCAAGGTCAAGTGAGAGGTATTGGTTTTGGAGTAACTCCTTCTGGTGTGGGTGCAACAACTCAGAATAATGCTATCATCAAAGAACTTATGGGTTTGAGGTTTGAGAAAGAAGTATGAAGACCTATCTTCCTATGTTTACAATCAACATAAATAGGTACAAATTTATATATTTTCACTATACACGTATGTATATCGTGAACAATATGCATTCTTAAATTGTATTGGTTATTTTTTATGATAGGGTCAACAAGGGGGGATGGGCACACTTGTACATGTCAGGTAAAAAAATATTAATCTATTGAACGTAAGTGTTAATAATAATAAAAATTCATAATTTTTTATTGAAGCCACAAAACGGAAACCTTTCGATTAAGTGTGGAATGAAGTGCAAGTTGATCAATTGAGTTGTTGGTACCCATATAGTGGCAGAAGGAGAGATTGCAATAGCCATTGACCGCAATGCTTTGATGTGGAGGACTCAAGCTAATATGAGGACAATAGAGCAAGCTTTAGGGGAATCAACTCCATGGCCCAAACAACATGTCTTCATACCTAACGCTTGAGGAAAGTACATTTCAACCATTTGGTTCTTACTAAAATGAACTAGTAGTGTCAATGAATTACTATTTTGTTTTTGACTCATCTTGTGTCTCGAACTTAGTATTTTTGTGCTTGCAGACGGTGGGAAGAGCTTATACATGGTGCCAAAAACTTGATGACTTTCAATGTTTCATATTTGTTTCAATATCTTCTTTTGTGTTATTTTTGTTCATATATAGAAAAGGAGTTGTGTTTTGTCTAGTTTTAAGTGCTTTGTAAGAGACTAAACTTTGTTACGTTTGTGTTTGTTTGAGTCTATAGATGCCAAGTTGTTACTTTTTGTTCGTTTAAGTCCAAAAAATCATGTTTTTTTATGCAATGTTGTGACCAAATTTCATTTCACTTTAAGCCTATATAATTTTTTTTGTAGTTTTTTTTATGTTCTTTGGAATTTTTTAGGGTTTTTGTTGAGAGAGTTACGGTGTTGGAATCTACTCCATCAAAGAGAAATAGAGAACATGAAGATGAAGTCTATCATGACAATCTCCACTGCCACAAACACTACCTTAGTGAGGTGGTTTCACTTTTTATACTGATTTTTTCATGTTGATTTGTTCTTCTTTGGTTCTTTGCTTACAATTCTAAGTTTTTCTCATACAGCAAAAACGAGGTATGTGTTGTTGTGCCTAACAAAGTGTTTCCTCATTCAACCTTAATTTGTATCTACTTTTGCAAATTCAGTGGCTAGAGAAGAATGTTTGGTCATTTGATTGTTATCATTTTCATTATGAAGGATATTTCCATGGGATTTCTATTATGCAGGAAGCTTTGTTGTGGTAGATGATAGTGGGAAGGTTAAGGCTCGAGTCCGGTAACAAGATCGCATGCATTGTCTCCCAAGTTCTATATTATCAACAATTTTGAGTGCTCCAAAGATCTTCAGACTGGTTTGTTCCCTATCATTCCACTTGTTCAGTCAATTTTAAATGCGACAATTGATCTATTGTTGTTGTTCCCTATCTTTCTACTTGTTCGATGATTTCCTATCATTTAGCGGACCTCAACTAATTTAGGATTGAGGTTTTGTTCTTATTGTACTTGGTTGGCATGGATTGGAGAAGTGTCTATTAAAATAGAAGCAAACGAAGGGTATTATGGATGTGCTATTGTTAGTGCTTTATCAGCATTATCAGCATATTTTTTCATGCTAATTTGTTCTTCTTTATATTGGTTTTAGACGTAATAGTAACAAAGTCTTAGTCCCAAACTAGCTCTTCTTGGACCTCTGAACTTAATAAAAACAAAGGTTCAATTCTGAATTACATTGGTTTTGGACTCACCTCATATTACATTATGCTTCTATTGCACATATTGAACCTTGTGATTATTACAATGATTATGTTGAGTTGCTTGAGTTCCTATTCAATGAAAAGCTGAAGAGATAATGATGTCCATTGTGATTATTACAGTGATGATGATGCACATTTTGATTAATCTCGTGTGTGTTGACTCTCTTTTTGATTGGGGATTGTGGATACAAATTGTGTTCTTTGTGACTAGTCTTTGGAAAGTATTCAACTTTTTTTTTTCTAATTGCATACTAGTGAATTGCTCCTTGGATGGAAATATTTTAAAGGGCCCGGCTATGTGCACCCCACAAAACTCTATGGGCAAGCCACTTAAGAATTTTCATACTCTTTCCAGATTTGCCCCCAAATGAAATGACATATTTACCCCTCTCAACTCCTAAATTGACTCACATGCCCTTCATCTCTTTCATGTTTGTGCACCCCACAAGAAGCAATGCTCGTCTCCGATGATCCCCTCCAACCACCGCCGCGCACCGGCGACACGAAGTAGCATTTCGGAGGCCAATATCATCGTAAGAGTTGATATCTTCATGCTTTTTTATGGAAATCGATGGTTTGAAAGTATTGCTGGTTTGTTTTAATGGGTTTGTACAAATTTTTGTGTGTTGTAGTGTATTGTTTGTTGTCGTTGTTTGGTGTCTCTTGACCTTACAAAATGGCGGATGAACATCAAGGGGGTGTGAGTGTGCAAGATGGAGATGTATCTTTTGAGTTTTCCTTTGATTTAGTCCATTTTTGTATTTTTTTTTTGCCTGTTATCTGCCATCTGGTTACAGGGCCGATCAAATATGAATTGTTCGGTCGCATCCATCGGTCACATGTGACTGAACAGATGGGCATTGCTCGGTCACATGTGACCGAACAAAATCAATTTACTCGGTTAGATGTGACAAAACCATACAATCTCAATTTTTTGGTCACCTTCAACCGAACAAATGGATTTTGTTCATCTGTGTGACCAAATCATAGGCGAGCCCTAAATCTAGACAAAACGGCCTTCAACTTCGACCACAAACAACAACAACAACAAACAACAAATGCATACAGAACACACAATTGATGAATAACACTACAATACACAAAAAATCTCCTAACAAAGTCGATTTTGATGAAGCCCTAAATCCAAACCCCCACCACCGCACAAAGAAGCCATGAGGGTGTGACGCGAAGATCTACCGGAATCAACACGTATGGCTCGTGCTCTCGTTCGTATGGATGACTTCGAAAATAAGTTTTTTTCGAATCGAGAGTTGTGGGGTGCCCTTAACAAATGTTGCAAGGACATTTTAGGAAAAATAAAAAAATTTGGGGGTGCCCTTAACAAACGTTGGCTTGCACTCATCCTGTGGCTTGCCCATAAATTTTTGTGGGGTGCACATAGCGGTGCCCTATTTTAAATGAAAGTAATTGTGTACTTAACAGTTAAGGGAAAATCAGGAAAATTCCAGAGGGGCCTCTGCTTTTTGTTGTGGGGAAATAATTCTCCTATTTTCTGTAGGACACCACAGGGAGAAAGCCTAATTTCTTTGTTCCCATGATTTTATTTTACTTTTTCGTTGAATTTCTTTTGTTCCGTCGAATAGTGAATTCTATGTGCCCTTCTTTGGCATTCAGGGAGTTGTTGTGGTTGCTCTCTTAAGGCATTTTGGATGCATCTGTTGGTAAGCTCATTATTAACATAGATCTCCTCCCTTCATTACGAGATTTTTTTTGAAACATTTTATGGCCAGAATTTGGTTGGCCTTTGTTGGGAACTGAAAAATTTATACACTAAACAGTGGATCAATGACCAAAATGATCAGTTGATCAATGTAACAGTACACATTGAAACAATGAATCAATGAAGAACTTCTTAATCTCTTATTTTATATCTCGAAAATACATTGTACATTGTTTATATACTAATCAAGAAGGTGTACATTACACACCCCTGTTATAACTACCTAAAGTAAGCTAACATAAACCTGTGATACACTATACCAGATTACATGATTCAATACACACATACCAGATTACATAAACAGCTAACACTATACCAGATTACATGATTCAATACACACATACCAGATTACATAAACAGCTTCATTACATAACTCTACATCCCCCCCTTAAGATGGAAGTCTATGCCAGTCACATAGACCCATTTTGGACAATAAATCAGAGAACAAAGGAGCTGGTAATGACTTGGTAAACAAATCAGCCAACTATAACCGAGTAGAAATATAATGTGGAAGAACAAAACCACACTTGAACTGATGTCTAACCAGGTGACAATCAATTTCCAAATGCTTGGTACGTTCATGAAAAATAGGGTTGGCAGAGAGATGTATTGCAGCTTGATTATCACACCAAAGAGGTATTGGAAGCTGAGTAGGAACACCTAAGTCCTTAAGGATATAAGAAATCCATAACAATTCACAAACTGTGGAAGATAAACTTCGATATTCAAAACAATGGAGGACTTGGATACAGTAGCTTGTTTCTTAGTTTTCCAAGAGATCAAAGAGGATCCCATGAACACACAATAACCAGTAAGAGACTTCCGAGAAAAAGGGCAAGCAACCCAATCAGAATCACAGTAAGCAACAACAGAGAGATCCATTTGAACAGGGAAAAACAAACCCTGTGAAGGAGTACTCTTAAGGTACCGTAAAACATGAAGTGCAGCAGACCAATGTTGCTCTGTAGGAGCCTGAACAAATTGACTTAAATGTTGTGTGGCGTAAGTGATGTCAGGACGAGTGAAACCCAGGTAAAGAAGACGACCAATAAGTCGTCTATATCTATCAGCTTCAATGAACAAAGGGGAATCAGCATCATTAAACTTGCAGTCACGAGGAAGTGGAGTAGCAGCTGGTTTGGCCATGGTAAGACCAGCATCAGTAAGCAAATCAAGAACATACTTGCGTTGATGAACATAAAGGCCTGATGAAGATCGAACCAATTCCAGACCCAAGAAGTAACGTGCTTGACCAAGATCCTTGATGGTGAACAAGGTGTGTAAGAATGTCTTGACTTGAGTAATTAACTCAGAGAAGTACCAGTAAGAAGGACATCATCAACATATACCAGCAACACCAAAAATTGATCATCATTTTTGTAAGTAAACAAGCAGGGATCATGAGCAGACTGAATGAAACCAAAAGATTGAAGTTTAGAAGTAAGCTCATGATTCCATTGTCGGGAAGCTTGCTTTAAACCATACAATGATCTTTGAAGTTTGCAGACTTGATTAGGAGAAGCCAAACTGTAACCATCAGGAGGCTTCATGTAAACAGCTTCATCAATATAGCCATGTAAGAAGGCATTGTTAACATCCAATCGATGTAAAGGCCAATCTCGGCAGTGCTTAAGGATAAACAATCCTAACAAAGTGACATTCTTGGCAACGGGAGAGAAAGAATCAAGTATAATCAACACCTTCAATTTGGTTAAATCCCTTTGCAACCAAACGAGCCTTACACCTATCCAAGGAACCATCAGGATGAAGTTTAACCTTGTAAACCCACTTAGAACCAATGGCCTTTTTACCAGGTGGTAGGGTAGTAAGACTCCAAGTACCATTGGCTTCCAAAGCTTGTAATTCCTTATTCATTGCTTCGACCCAAACAGGATCATGTTGAGCTTGAGTATAACAAGTAGGCTCCTTGATGTTTGAAATAGCAGCCAAGAAGCACTTGTAATCAGCAGTAATGTGAGAAGAATGAATAAAAGGAAATGAAGGAGGGGTACCAGCAGACAGAGGAATCTCTGCAGGAGTGAAAGCAGATGTATGAATATTGTTCAAAACAAAATCATTCATCCAAAGAGGCTTATGAACAGCACGATGACTTTTTCGAGTAACAACTGCAGTAGGAGGCATGACAACTTCAGGTAAGCCATCATTAGTATGAGGTACTAATGTATCATTAATAGGTATAGATGAGACAGCTTCAGGAACATCAAGATATGCTTCAGTAGGATGGAAAACTTCAACAGGTAATTCCTTAGAGTGAGGCACAGTAGCAGATGTAGGAACAATATTTGGAGAAGGTACAGTAACAGGAGCTGGAATATCTCTCAAGTAATCAGAGTTATCATCACAAGAGATAGGCACAGGACACTTTGAACTTGAAGTATCTTTGTGAAATGGAAGCGATTTTCAAAGAAAATCACATCTCTTGAAACAAAACGGTATGTGTGGCCATATTGTACAATCGATAGGCCTTTTGACCAGGAGAATAACCAAGAAAAATACACCTTGAATTGCTCGTGAATCTAACTTGGTTTTGCTTGGTGAAACATTGGTAGCAAAACACAAACAACCAAATGTCTTCAAGGATGAATAATTTGGTAACCTTCCAAATAAAAGATAGTAAGGAGACTTCCATTTCAAAGAATCGAGAAGGTAATTTGTTAATGATGTAAGTGAAAAGTAAGAACAAAGACATCACCCCTGAATTTTGTGGACAAACTAGACTAAAAAATCAAGGCTCTTGTAAGTTGCAACAAATGACGATGCTTTATTTCAACCACACCATTTCTTGAGGTGTATATGGTGTTGATCTTTGATGAACAATTCCCAAACCAGAGAATAAAGCATGACAATCTTTATTACAAAACTCGTACCATTATCGATCTTAATGGTTTGAACCGAGGCTTTGAAATGATTTTGGATAAATGCTATAAACTGTTTGATGAGGTTGCCTGTCAAGGACTTATGTTTCATCAAAAATGTCCATGTGAATCGACTAAAATCATCCACAATTGTCAAGAAATAATGAGCTCCTTGAATAGAAGACTGCTTATATGGTCCCCAAACATCCATATGCAACAACTGAAAAGGATAAGAAGTTTGAATAGAGCTCAATGGAAAAACCATTCTGCATTGTTTGGACATTTGACAAACATCACAAGGTACATTGTATCTTCCATTTGAAGGATTGTTAAGTAACAAATCAAGTTGTTTTGTTACATTAACAAGGGTGCCCCAAACGACAGTGCCATGAAAAATTACCAAGTAGCATTATTACAAAGAGGCTAGTGACAATTTACGTAGGAGACACAAATGAAGCAATGACATCTTTATTAAAAGAAGCGGAATCCAAAGTATGTAGAGACCTCCAACCATCCTTCCCATGAGCCTAGAACTTGAGAATTCTCAATGTTACTCGTATAGCACAAAACGATGGATAAAACTCAATTGTCGGTTTAGTAGAGGAGAGTAATTTACTAAGCGACAAAAGATTATACTTGAATGAGTTTATATGTAAACAAGAAGAAAGAACTAAGTCGAGCTCAATTTGCACATCTCCAATGTAATTAACTTCTTTAGTATGTCCATCGTGCAAACAAACCATAACAGTTTAGCTAAGACAGTGATATTAGCAAGCAAATCATAATTAATACACATATGATTTGTTGCTCCACTATCCACAATCCAAGCATCGAATTAAAGAAGGAATGAGAACTAGAAAGCCTTTTATATATGAGCTACTGTAAAATCGATATATTTGAATTCACATGTAAGAGAAACTCCTTCAAATTTGGAACAAACTTTCCTTTCATGAAATTCTCAATGCCTTGTTGTATCATTCTTTGCAATATTAGTTTGGAAATCTTCAAACCGAAGAGGTCTGCATCTTGTATATCCATAGGTGATTCCATCAAATTGACAAAAGACTTTGAACCGTTTGTCATCTCGCTTCATGTCGAGTTCTTTCTTATACCAATCGGAATCCCATGAAGTTTGAAACAAGTCTCTTTTGTGTGCCTTTTTGCCTTACAATGATCACAAAACAGATCATCTTTATTGACAAATTTTTTGTGATTTCCTTTACCAGCAAACCTATGAACATTGGTTGAACCAGATGAACCTGAATTCACCTTGTTAGTTTTCATCATCATGGCTGTATCTATCACAGGGGAATAGCTAACATGTACCTCTTTTTGCTTTTCAACTCTAAGAATCATAGAGTAAGCTTTGTTTATATTTGGCAATGGATCCATCACCAATATTTGGTTACGAATATGATCATACATATCACTTAATCCCATCAAAAATTGCATCAGCCTATCATTAGACTCCAGAACAGCCAATGCTGTTGAAGCTCCACATTCACACACAGGTAAAGGAACTAAACAGCTCAGTTCATCCCAAAGCTTCTTAAGTTTTGTATAATACTGTGAAATTGACATATCTCCTTGACTTATAGAAGCAATATCTCGTTTTAATTGATACAAGAGAGGACCATTACATTCTCCAAACCTTTCTTTCAATTCATTCCAAAGATCAAATGAGGAAGTTGTATAAAGGAATGCTTCAACAATATCCTTTGAAATAGAATTCAAGATCCAAGAAGTTACCATATAATCCACTTTAATCCATCGATCCAAATTAGGATCAGTGGAATCTGGCTTTATACATCTTCCATCAATGAAACCAATCTTCGATTTTGCACCTAAAGCAATCATCATAGCTCGACTCAAGACAAGTAATTTGAACCAAGTAAGAGTATTGGAGACAAATACCATACCAGGATGATCAGATCCTTGAAGGAAATAAGGACTTTCACCTCCAAGATCGCGCTGCATCAGAGAGCTCTTCTGCTCCATTTCGAATTGAAGAACTTGAAGAACCATGAATGGATGCCATGATGAGACACTCAATTCAACTCAAACTCAACACAGATCAAAACGATAGAACTCGCTTTGATACCATGAACAATTTATACACTAAAGCAGTGGATCAATGACCAAAATGATCAGTTGATCAATGTAACAGTACACATTGAAACAATGAATCAATGAAGAACTTCTTAATCTCTTATTTTATATCTTGAAAATACATTGTACATTGTTTATATACTAATCAAGAAGGTGTACATTACACACCCCTGTTATAACTACCTAAAGTAAGCTAACATAAACCTGTGATACACTATACCAGATTACATGATTCAATACACACGTAGCAGATTACGTAAACAGCTAACACTATACCAGATTACATGATTCAATACACACATACGAGATTACATAAACATCTTCATTACATAACTCTACAGGAACTTTTCATTCAACACACGAAAGCCTTCTTCCCCACATCTTGTTTCGGATGTTTGTTGTAAACTTTTAATTGTGACCAAAATCTCAAATATTATGTTTTCTCCCATAAACCAAAGTGCCCCGTGATATGCCACCAAAGCATGTTTTCATTATTTTCTTTTGTTGGTTCCTTGTATCCTTTTTTTCTTGTTTCTCTATAAATTGAACCTACTCTTAATGTAATATTTTGAAGCTGGGAACTGGCATCAACACTTGAATAGGTGAAACCGAAGTTGGATGCTTCAGGTGTCAAATTAATCGCAGTTGGTGTTGGTCCTCCAGAGAAAGCTCGTATACTTTCCGAACGGGTACTTATCCTTCCTCTTTACTTGATAGCTAGATCTCAGTTTCACGGACTTCAAAAGGAATGGATTTGATTGTTGAAATAACCTTATTATAAGAAAGTTTTTGTTATTTGGAGCTATTTTAACAAGTTTTTTTTTTGTCTTTTTTCGAGAGTACTTTCGGACGCACTACAAACAGTCCTTTCATTATAAATACTCCAGTCATCATCTTCTTAAGAAAAGACTTCAGATATGACTTATACTGTATGGTACATAAGCTACTGATTCAAGAAACAAAGATATGAGAAACATTTATGTTCGTTAAAGTTCATAATCAAATTAGCTGCATGCACGTTATCTAGTGTTTGTGAATTGTTGGCTTAGCATTTCCGAACAGACAATTATTTTGTTTGACAGATAAAGCTTAAGATCGAAGCGATTGTGTAGAGTTATGTAATGTATAGGCACTGTAATGTATTGTATCATAGGCTGGTGTGTATTGTATCATAGGCACATGTTAGTTTACTTCAGTTGGTTATGACAAGGGTGTGTAGTGTACACCTTCTTTGTATGTATATAAGTCATGTACTCGTATTTTTGTTAATAATGAATAACAGATTGTATGTTGTTTCATGTATTCTTCTTCGTTTGATTTGTCTTTGGATTGTTTCATTGTTGATCAACTGATCATTTGATCTTTTGATCTACTAGTCTGGTTTATTAATTGTTCATGGTATCGAAGCAGGTCTTCTTTGTTCTTTGATCTGTATTGAGTTTAATTGTGTTCTTTGATCATGGCGTCCATTCATGGTTCATCGAGTTCTTCGATTGAAATGGAGCAGGAAGAGCTATTGATTCAGGAGATCTTGGTGTAGAGAGTCCTTATTTCCTTCAAGGATCTGATCATCTGGTATGGTATTGGTTTCTAACTCTCTTTACTGGTTCCAATTATCTTTCTTGGAGTAGAGCTATGTTGATTGCTTTGGGTGCGAAAAAAAGATTGGTTTCATTGATGGAAGATGTATGAAGCCAGATTCAATCGATTCCAATTTGGATCGGTGGATCAAAGTGGATTATATGGTAACTTCTTGGATCTTGAATTCTATTTCAAAAGATATTGTTGAAGCCTTTCTTTATACTACTTCATCTTTTGATCTATGGAATGAATTGAAAGAAAGGTTTGGAGAATGTAATGGACCTCTCTTGTATCAACTAAAGCGTGATATTTCTTCTATAAGTCAAGGAGATCTCTCTGTCTCACAATATTACCCAAAACTTAAGAAATTATGGGATGAACTGAGTTGTTTGGTCCTTTTACCTGCTTGTGAGTGTGGAGCTTCAAAGAACAATGGTGTTTTGGAATCTAATGACAGATTGATGCAATTTCTGATGGGTTTAGGTGATATGTATGATCACATTCGTAATCAAATCTTGGTGATGGATCCCTTACCAAATATAAACAAGGCTTACTCTATGATTCTTAGAGTTGAAAAGCAAAAGGAAGTTCATGTTAGTTATTCACCTGTAATGGATACAACCATGATGATGAAAACTAACAAGATGTATTCTGGTCCATCTGGTTCAGCTAGTGGTCCTAAATTTACTGGTAAAGGAAGTCACAAGAAATTTGTTAATAAAGATGAACTGTTCTGTGATCATTGTAAGGCAAAAAGGCACACCAAAGAGACTTGTTTCAAGCTTCATGGAGTTCCAGATTGGTATAAGAAAGAGCTTTACAAGAAACAGTTGAATAATGGTTCTAAATCTTTTGTTTACTTACGACATCGATGGTCAGTTTTTGGTGTTACTAGTATATGTTGATGATGTTCTTCATGGTGCTTCTCTTGAGTTGCTTAACAAAGTCAAGGCATTCCTGCACAAGTTGTTCACCATCAAAGATCTCGGCCAAGCACGCTATTTTTGGGTTTAGAGTTGGTTCGATCTTCCTCGGGACTTTATGTTCATCAACGTAAGTATGTTCTTGATTTACTTATCGATCTTTGGTCTTACCATGGCTAAACCAGCAGCTACTCCTCTTCCTCGTGACTGTAAATTTGATGATGTTGATTCACCTTTGTTACTTGAAGTTGATCGATATAGAAGACTAATTGGTCGTCTTCTTTACTTGGATTTCACTCGTCCTGACATTACTTATGCCACACAGCAGTTGAGTCAGTTTGTTCAAGCTCCTACTGAACAACATTGGTCTGGTGCTCTTCATGTTTTACGGTATCTTAAGGGTACTCCTTCTCAGGGATTGTTTTTCCCTGTTCAGTTGGTTTTTCCTATTGTTGCTTACTATGATTCTGATTGGGCTGCTTGTCCTCTTTCACGAAAGTCTCTTACTGGTTATTGTGTATTCTTGGGCTCCTCTTTGATCTCATGGAAAACTAAGAAACAAGCTATTGTTTCCAAATCCTCTGCTGAAGCTGAGTATAGGAGTATGTCTTCCACAGTTTGTGAATTGTTATGGATTTCTTATATCCTTAAGGACTTAGGTGTTCCTACTCCTCTTCCTATACCTCTTTGGTGTGATAATCAAGTTGCAATTCACCTTTCTACCAACCCTGTTTTCCATGAACGTACCAAGCATTTGGAGATTGATTGTCATATGGTTCGTCATCAGTTCAAATGTGGTTTTGTTCTTCCACAGTATGTTCCTACTCGATTACAGTTAGCTGATTTGTTTACCAAATCTTTACCAGCTCCTTTGTTCTCTGATTTATTGTCCAAGATGGGTCTATGTGACTGGCATAGACTTCCATCTTGAGGGGGGGATGTAAAGTTATGTAATGTATAGGCACTGTAATGTATTGTATCATAGGCTGGTGTGTATTGTATCATAGGCACATGTTAGTTTACTTCAGTTGGTTATGACAAGGGTGTGTAGTGTACACCTTCTTTGTATGTATATAAGTCATGTACTCTGTATTTTTGTTAATAATGAATAACAGATTGTATGTTGTTCATGTATTCTTCTTCGTTTGATTTGCTGGACTGTTTCATTGTTGATCAACTGATCATTTGATCTTTTGATCTACTAGTCTGGTTTATTAATTGTTCAGATTGTTACATTTTTTTTCAACTTAGTAAAAATATAGTAGACTACTCGAGATGGCTTGCTTCCTTGCATTCACGGTTTAACATGGCCTATTTCTTCTAAAGTTTAAATCTTTTAATATGAGCACATTCAATTGTTATTTCCTATTCAAGCTACATGAGAAAATTATGTGCCCCCTTTTTTTGCTGTCTGCTGAATTGGCATATGAAATGTAAAATCACAAATTCCGCAGATGCCTTGGCATCGAACACTCTGGGATCACCATATGTTTTTGAAGCATTTTTGGTTAATATGAAAGGGTTGAACATACAAAGGGATCGGCATTGGTGATTGGAAATGTCCTCTCACATTTCTCGCGTAAGAAAAAAAGCAGAGAAAACAAGGTGCATCTGTTAAAGTTTTTCTTGAAAAGGGGATGGCTTTTACATCCCTTCTCTTCAAATGTTTATTTAAGTCTTGTTCTTTGCTTTTGAACTTGATGTTCTTGGTGTTTGTGATTATTTAGTGATATTATATCATCTTTGGTATGATGCCTATATAAACAAAGTTTTTGGCAGACAAGTTTAATTTCTGCAACAACAACAACAGAGAAACCTATGCAGATTCAGCAAAGGAGACATCAAAGGTCACTGAAGTTCAAAAACCAGACTACATCCACGTTCAGGCATATAGAGTCTTGCAAGAATTAGGAATAGGAGCTTTCATGTTCATGCGACAGATTTTTGTTTAATGTGTATATATATATTTGCATATGTTGCATGTATAGTGTAAAATTTCTAGATCTTCACCAATGGATGCTATTTTTCGGAATCACTAATGCACGTTATCATCTATAACAATATTGCGAGCGGATGTAAATGTCATGGCCCAAATTTTTAAATCCTAGTTCAATTCCTTAATCAGGATTAGTGACCTGTAACGTGGGACCCACAGCGAGATACGTGCATTGACCAAGGCAAGGTGGTCGAGGTATATGTTAGATTTGTTGTGGTGTATGCCTAGTGTATTGTATATGTGTAGACTATTAATTCACTCCTACTTGTGTTTAGGTGACGATACGTTAGTGGTGATGTGCCTTGAGATGCGTGTTGATGTGTGACTGAGGTAATGAGTAATGTGGTAAGTTGATATAAGCTTAGTGTAGTTTAAATAATAGTATTAATGTAGCTATGGTTGATTTTATATTAAATGTAACTTAAATTAGCAAGTTAAAACAATGGTCATTTAATGATTTTCGAGATACGTGTTGACACATCAAGAGACCAATTGAGTTTTAGTTCGTGTTAGGTAGGTGGAGATAGTGGAGAGTTAGTGGAAAATGTGTCAAGATGTAGGCTATTAGATTAGTCTCGAGATGTGTGTGTATATTAAGATCAATGGCTAATAATCAATTTTATCTTAATATATAAGATAGAATGGATCAACTTATGCAAACTAATTCATTTCATTTCATTAGCTTAAGAGTTTAGAAAAGTTGTTGGAGAAGAAGAATTAAAGAAGATCAACAAGATTAAAGTGAAATTTGGTGATTTAGATGTGTAGATCAAGTTTTGGTGTTCATCAATTAAGTAATTCTACTTACACTACTAGTTTAGTTTAATTTGATGAATGTATGAAATGTTTGAGATGTGGCTGATCTTATGGTGTTAATGTGTGTTTTTGGTTCTTTAGTAGGTGAGGAAAGAGATCCTAAGGTGTTGGAGTGGTCTACGTGTGGAGAGAACTCAGAATTTTAAATGCAGAATTCTGAGTTTTTCTGCACATAGCGCGCTAAATGAGTTAGCTAGCGCGCTACCTGTGTGTGTAGCATGCTAATAAATCCGACTAGCGTGCTAATGAGGCCACTAGTGCTCTAGACAAAACACCCAGCGCGTTAGGTGCTCTGACAGCACAAAATCTACAAATTCCTAATTATAACTTAAATACTTAAAACAAGCACAATACTTTAATTAAAGGTCTAAACACACTAAAAAACATGTTAAATAATATTAGGCACTTATAAGAAAGTCTCAGGGGTTCAGATACGAGTTTTGAGGTGTCGGGAGACCGGATTAGCTAGGAAATTTACGTGGATTGTAAGTAAATTCATTAAGATATTTATTTACATTTCATTCCTATTTATTATTCATTTCCAGTCAGTTGGACTGATTTGCTTATTGTACTCTAGATGACATCACTTGTTTCATCTCTCATTTCATGAGTTTGTTATCATGATATTGATTGTTGATTTGATAGTTTCATTTACTCTAAATCATGTGCTATGTCATTCTTGATAGCTGAGATATTTAGTAAAGTGAAATAACATGCTATTAGGTAGGTATTTGATGGTATTGTATATCTAATTTCCTTTGTGCATTAATTATGCAATTATATTATTGGATTCCTAAAGCTGTGTTATTTCTTGAAATATGAAAGTAGTTCTTGTATCTAGGATCATGAGATGATAGAGATAGCACAGCGCGCGGGGTCACTAGACTTTCGAGGTTGTCGGGATCTCATTACTATCTTGCGCAGCATATGGGGTATGGGACCCGGGGTTGTTGGCTATACATCATTTGTGAAGGGCACTCGTGAGTATTTATATATAAGATTGGAGTTTGTGAAGATGTGAAGGCATTCATGAGATTGTTTAAGCCCAAATAGTGGAATAAGGCTGACTTGATGTAACTCATGGCCGACCGGCCCTAGATCATTACTACTTAGCCAAGTGTCAGTTTCATTTTGTTTAACTTGAGTATCTTATAGCATGATTTTTTTTCAACATAGTTGCTATTTTTATGCTTTCAGATACTTGTTGTATATTTGGAAAAGTGAACAAATGTCTCTCAGTGTTACTTTCTACTTTCATGTACTTACCGTACTTTTATGACAGCAGGTGCTGATCAATCAAGTAGCAGACTAGGCAAAGAGAAGATCGACAACTACCTCTGAACCAGTATAGTGCTGCTACATCGGATTTTGTAGGTTTTTGGCTTTGATGTATGACTTTTATATGTGTTTCATGACATTTGATAGGGATTTGAAACCACTATGTAAGCCTCTGAAGCTATTGTAATGGTTCTAAACTCCTATCAAATCTCTAGAATTCATAAGGGTTTTAAACCCTTATCTAAGCATGTGAAGATATTGTAGCGGTTCCAAACTTCTATTAAATCGCTAGAATTCATAGGGGTTTAAAACCCCTATGTAAGTCTTAAAGATATTATAGAGGTTTCAAACCCATATCAAATCTCAAGAAATTCATAGGGGTTTAGAACCGTCATCTTACCACTTCTAGATAAGATAACAGCTTAAAATATGATGCTTTTTGTAGAGGTCAAAAACACGAAAGGTCTTTAATAGAGGTTTAAAACCTCTATTAAAAGCCGAATATGTTCTAGTGAATAGATCCACCTAGGATACAATCCATATCCAACCTAAAAAATGCTTTCTAATGGGATCACGAATTGATAATGTCCATTTTATGTGGCATAAAATCAAAGTGGAGGGTGTCTAGCCACGTCAGACAAATGGACTCTTTTAAAGTTTTTTTTATTTTTTAAGCCTTTATTAATATTATGAAAATTAAAAATAAAAAGTGTTAACTCATCAATCCATGATATAAATTCATTGTCCATTGTAGACCATTTTAAGAGGTGAATGTCTATTTAGTACCATATAGGATAGATATCATCTCCACATCCATGATGTGACACCAATCTATGGTCTAAATCCACATTACCATGAGAGATGCTCTAATTTTTTGGCAACCTAGCAGTCTTCCTCAGGGATTAATAGAAAAGCCTGACCAGGCAGATGAATTCAAGACCATTATACAACAAGATATCTGAGGGGTTTGTTTCATGTAACTTGTTTTGTTTGAGATTTTGCCCCGTTTTCTAGCTAAAAAAAGGAAACGTTCAATTGTTTTTAAAGAAATTATCCTTTTTTAAGGAAAAAAAAGGATTATCCTTATGGGCTGGCTATGTGCACCCCACATACCTCTATGGGCAAGCTATAGGATAAGTGCACCCCATTGATTGTTAAACGTACCAAGCAAATTTCTTTTTCTTGAAATACCCTTGTGTGTTTGGGAGGGCACCCCACAACACATAATTCGAAAAAATCAAATTTTGAACAGAAGGAGAAGGAGCAAAAGCGCTAGGTTCTTAAATCCATTTGATCTGTGGACGGGAATAAGGCGGCTCAACACGAGAGCACGAGCACGAACCCTGCAAGTCAGTTTCGTGGATGAGAGGATGAGCACGTAGGTTGTTTGTGCGGTTATGGTGGTTTCGATTTGGGTGTTCATCAAATTTGTGTTTATACAGTGAGATTTTTAGTGTTTTTTAATGTTATTCATGAAGTTGGTGGTTTGTATGTCTCTGTTTTTGAGTTGGGTGGATGTGTAAGGGCATTTCGTTCCATTATAGGGCTCGTCTCTGGTTCAATCACACAGGATCGAAAAATGACTTTAGCTCGGTCGTAGGTGACCGAACAAAGATAAACTATTTGGCTTTAGGTTACCACCTTGTTATGCATCACTCAATTAATTTTGGTTGTTGTGTATGTCTTTGTTGTTGTTTGTGGTCAAATTTGAGTGTCCAGTTGTGTTGCAATGACATTGTAACATGTAGCAATCACGAGACGCAAATCGGGCATACACATCCACTTTTCAAATGGAACATCATTTGTATCATCGTAATGTTGGACGGAGAGTAGAATGGTCTCATAGTGATCCCCACCGAGGATTGGGCACCAAAGATTTTAGTGGCCTTGAAGCTCTCAATACATATCATTTTGGATTTGTTTCCATGCATCGTCTTCGTGATGTCCAAAATCGGCTGCAATGACACGGTATCCACAATTACCATATCCTTTGACATCATCAACCCTCTCAATGTGATGAAGCCATTCTTCAGGTGCGACACTGTAATAACCATCCATATACACACCATGCATTAATGTACACGTTCTATGAACCTTGTGTGCCACTAGATGACTAATCCTCTTTGGTATCATCTCTGGTTGAAATACATGCTCAAAGTGAGATTGATTTCTCTTCGTGTATGTGTCATCCTTTTCGGCATGAAGCTCGGCCTTACTTGCCTTCCTTTTTTTTCCTTTGCCCGGTTGTGATGGCTTTTTCATTGTCTTCACTTTCTCCCTCTGGACAATCAAGGACACGGATGAGGGACAACTAATCTCTCGAAGTTGTTACACAATCCTCATGCGCATATCCTCAGTTTTGACACTTTGAAACCTCTCAATCACCCTTTGGATTTCCGCTTTAAAATTGTACTCTGTCATATTCACTGCTTGCGAGATTGATGCTCAACTTTTTCCATTGAATATGGATGTCATCAAGTGGGATTGGTGAACCTACCAATTGGTGACTTTGCAAGTTCGTGGGCACATAGAAGTTCAAATGTCTGGTGCAAAACACAATGACATCTAGTTGGATCGGTCCCAACATTTTCAGTGATTTCCAACTCTTTTCGGATTCTATCCAACGCCGCTTGTGAAACAAAACCTCGCAATATACAGTACAAGGTATCACCAAATCCGTGTTGAACTATATTCAAACTCGTCTCAAAAGACTCCTTGATTTTTGTATATTGGCCAACAAACATACTATGAATTTCCAGCCTCAAATACACAAACGTTCCTTGCGGAAGTCCAAGATGTTTTTTCAGGGTACTATGTGCACTTTCTACTTTGTTTGTCGTAGTCTGTCCAAAATGCAATGATTGGTCAGTCCATGCTCTGACAAACCATTCTTTGTAATCCCTAACCCATGTATCCATCAAATAATTAAGCAATCCATATAAACAAGTATAATCGGTGGCCATACTCGACATCCTTGTGTTGAACACAGCTTCAGAAGTAGCGCTTATCAAAGCATTCTACCTACTTTGGAAAAGGTTGAAGTCTTCGTTCCGCGCAAAAAACTTCTTCGTGTTCGCAGCCACACCTCAATTAATGTGCCAAGTGCAAAGAAGCTGAGTGGACGTGGGAAAATCGACTTAATTGCTTTCATCAGTCTCAACTCCCTATCAGTTACAATCACATTTGGTTTAACATACCCATCCATGAGGTTTTTAAGATTCTCCAACACCCAAATGTAGTTGTCTTTCATCTCTTTTGACATAAACAATGGTATATGATACCTATTGGTCTTATATGTACAATCTATAATCAAAACCAAAGGAAAACATTGTAGTAAATTTATGGAGTTAGGACGATACCAAAACAAGTCCATCACAATGTCGGTTTCCGCGTCTATCCTTTGCCACGAAAAATAACCATGTGTATCCAACAAATGAATGAGTTGTTGCATTTGTGATCTTCTTCCAGCCTCAGCTACCCTTTGTTTTTGCCTTGAGTTGTATAACGTGTGCAAGGTTGATGCATTATCTTCATCCATTTTCTTTAAGGTGTCAAATATCTCTCGAGGCTTAATGTTTCCTTGCATCATCTGTATGACCACAACACGCTCTTCTGGAACTAACCGACCGGCGTATGAGTGACCCTCCTTATAACGACCAACTTCGTGGTTATGCTGCCCACACACCACTGTCACATGTCATACACGGTCTTCATGTTCCCTTATGTTTATAGCAAATGGACATCCACATTTTTTGACGCCATATTTTCTCCTTGATGTCCCCTTCAAAACCTACCATTTGTCATATATCACAATGTTTTGCTTAACAATAAGTTCCTCTTTACTGGCTTTCATTTTCTCAACTTTTCGGGTGTCACCCTATAAATACCAAACCTCTCGCACACCATGTTAACCTTATCACCCCCTGCATCAGAATTCTTCGTGACAATGACGAAATTTTTACTTAATCCCCAACTTTGAACCCATTTTATCGACTCATCCCTACTTAGAAATGAGGCGTTGGGGATGAAGTCATTAGTGTAGTCCACAAAGTCAGAAGAAGACAACATTCCCTGCAAAATGGTAAATAACATCATCAAGAAAGACTTTCAATCAATACTCACAAAAAATAACAAAATTTTATAATTCGGTCAGATCCAACCGAACATACTACTATTGTTCGGTCAGATGTCACCGAGTTACACACATTTGTTCTGTAGGTCAACACCGAATAATTCGAGTTTATTCGGTCTTCTGTGACCGAACCAAATGGCGGGCAACAACACAACAAATAAATACAAAAAATTTGTTAAAGCAAGAAAAAAAGAAGACTTCGTCTTGCACATTTGCACCCCTTTGGCGTTCATCCTCCATTTTGCTCAAGAAACACCAAACAATAACAATGAACAATGCGCTACAACACAAAAAATTTGTACAAACCCCATTAAAACAAACCAACACTTTCAAGCCATCAACTTCCATCAAAATGCGTGAAGAGATCGACTCTTACGATGGTATTGGCCTCCAAAATGCATATCAAATTGAACTAATGGATTTATGCCCTTATTATTGGTGGGGTCCTTCTATGTGCACCCCATAATTTTATAAGGGCAAGCCACAAGTTTTTTGGCACTCTAATTCCATTTTTGCCCTCAAATAGAATGACCTAGTTACCCTTCACAACCCCCACAATCCTTCACATGCCACTCTTTCTCTTGTTGTACACCCCACACAAATCAATAACCCTTCAACTCCGACGATCCCTTCCAACCACCGGCGACGCAACCTTGCAATTTTGGAGCCTGCTACCATTGTAAGAGTCGATTTCTTCATGATTTATGATGAAAATTGTTGTATTTTTACTATTTTTGTATGCATTTATGGGATTTGAACAAAAAAATTTCTTTGTTAGAGCATTGTTCGTTTGGGTTGTTTGGTGACTATTTTTCTTACAAAATTGAGGATGAATGTGTAGAGGATGCAGATGTGCAAGATGGAAAGGTATTTCTTGAGTTCTCCTTTGATTTGTTCTTTTTTTTTTCGTGTTCAAAACATGGATTCTGCCTATGGTTCGGCCACACAGGGCCGAACCACATGTTGTAGGTCGATTATATATGGTCGAACAATCTTATATTGTTCGGTCGTGCTCGGTCATGTTGATCGACCCAATACTTGGACATGTGATCCATTTGGGTCAGTCATACATGGCCGAACAGTCATGTTTGGTTTGATCATGCAAGACCAATCTATATGTGCTCATTCAACCCAGTTTGACCGGTCCAATAAAAAGAAATGAGATCTATTTTGGTCAGTCATGATGGTCGACCAATCATGTATGGTTTGGTCATGCAGGATCAAAGAACTAGGGCCCGGTTCATGGAATGGGATGAGGGTGTCAACGAAGAATCAAAGATCTAGTGAATGGAGTGACCTTCTCAACCAAGAAAGGTGATTTACGGCTCCAACATTTACGTTGATGTGCCCTTATCAAAACAATGGGTGCCCAAATCCAGTGGCTTGCTCTTACAAAATTGTGGGATGCACATAAAACGACCCTTGTTGGTGATAGTGAAACTTTCAATTTTGTTGGAAGATAGTGGTTGTTGTAGGAAATGCAAAAGTAACCCCTTTAGGCACGACTTTAAGCACCGACCCAGTTAAATGTCGTACATTTTGCCTCGAGATGTGCACAAGCGCAACTCGAAGTATATTGCACGACATCCGACTTGGTAGGTGCCTAAAACGGGTTACCCTAGCTGTTCACGTTGTTGAATTGACGTCCTGATCAGTTGCGTTAAAGGGTGTAGTTACTTCTTGTGTGCGTTACTCTAGCGGTTCACGTTGTTGTATTGACGTCCTCATCACTTGTATTAAAGGGTAGAGTTACTTCCTATGTAGCATCAAAGCACTACTATTTCCAAGAGGAGATGACACGGGTTGTGTTAGTTTTAACTAGTGATTTTTAGTTCGACTTTTATATATAAAGTCCCTTTAAAACCCTAGAGAAGGCATCATGGGCTTAAATGCGATTTAGTAATTGGAAAATTGATATAAAAACTTTCATTCCCTTACACATTTCATTGCATCGGCCCTAAACTTAATTAATTTTTTTTACAAGAACCCTAAACTTAAGTAATAATATTGCAGAGATGAGAATATTTCGGGAGAGTTCGATTTAACTCTCGAAAAGGAGTTAGTGTTGGAAGTTGTTTTGGAGCAATTAAGTTAGATTCGAGGAATAGTTATGACAGGGTTGAATGGAGTTTTGTGATGAAAAATTGAAAATAGGCCATTTTGGTACATAATGAAAATTGTTGTGGAATATGGATGACCATGCATGTACACCAACATATTGTGTAGTCATGTAACTTGTATTTCTCACTTAATAGTACCTCCACTTGTCTATGTATTGTCATGTAACTTGTAATCATCTCCAATGTACACCAACTCTTCCATGTATTGTCTATGTTGCTTGTGATGTGTTGTATGACTTGTGGTGTATGTATAACTTGTACACATTGTATAAGTACAATTATCATCATCACCAAATGGCCTATATAAAGGGTGCCAACCCCATTGTAATTCACACACCAAGTTGAATGAAAACTTCTCATTCCAACTATCTTATTTCTTCTCTTCTCCTTTGTAGTAGTAGTTTGTAGTAGTAGAAGTTCTTAGTCTTCTATTTTCCTTCTCTAGTTCTTAGCAAGTTCCAACTCAATTTACAACACGTTATCAGCACGAGTTTGCTCTAGCGTTAAGGAGATCTTGAAGTTCAAGAATGCTTGTTAAGGAGACAAAGCTAGGAAGGTATAACTTTTGTTATTTAAATAAGTTCAATTTATTTCTATATTATCATGGTTGCTTCCTTTATTACATGCATCACTTCTATATGCATACTTTATTCATATACTATGCATTATAACGTCACCGATTGCGAAAGTATGCTCTGTAGTCGCGTCTTGTACGATCTTCTACATCAGAAATCAAAAGTCAATGTGTGACATATAATTTTTCTCTTAAAACTACAAACGATTAGTTATTGTTCTATTCTTGATTTCATAATACAAATAATGCTATAAGTTTGAGTTGATAGTGAGTAAGCCTTGTCCCCGGTAAAGCTAAACATTGAAAGGGAGACGGGTTATCCCGTTCGAGGAGGCATGGTATTAAGTAGACTATGTCTCGCCACCCAACACTGGAGGTTGTCCCACCAACTCATACGAATAGTACATTTTGTTTATTAATGAATCAAGTTGTGAACATATATTTAATCATATGTTATGTTTTTACATAAAAAGGGAAAAACTATTTTATATTAAATTTATTTTCAAAATATTATTCAACCATAAGTTGAACTTGTTGCCTTATTATATTATCGACAAGAATTACTTGTCATGACAATTAGATACTACAATTTGTGAATGAAGCATATATGCAAAACTGTGTGTTATATATACACAATCATTCGCCAATTTCTCTTTAGAGATTTGAAAAGTGAATATTTCACTTTATATATCTTTTCACCTTATGGAGTTATATATATACATACCAAAAAGGTAATGCTCCAAAAGCTCGAAATGAGCGGTTGAGTCTCAAGCTACAAAATTTAATCAGTCAAATATTAATTATAATTCCACAATTTTAATTACCTCTACGTTGAGGCTATGTGGAAATATGACTGATGAGACAATAAAAATAAGGTCACGTGGCCCGCCTCGACTTATTGCTGCAACAAATATCGAGTGCGCGTGTCAATCCAATAAATATTAATGATTGATTTCTTGTCTCATGGTAGCTGAGTAAAATAATGAGATATTATAAATATAATATCGCTCCCGTCCAATTAGTTCAGCTTCAAATTAAGAAGCATATGTTGCATATAATGATCATGATCGCAATAATAAATTTATGGACGTGGAAAAGGTGAAAATATCAGGTAAAGGTCGTATTGACAATTCCACCAAAAATTGGAATAAAAGTGGTGCACCACTACAAAGGGCAAATAATTATTGACAATGAGCGCTCATAATTGTGACATTTTTTTGGTCATATATGAAAGGCTATTTTGCCTAAATATTGTCATATATATACCCGAATATTTTTGTGATCTTTACCATGCCTTCAAAATCAAAGGCAAAATATTATGAATTTTATCATTGAAAATGGCTCGATAAAACAGGCACATTGACATGTGTTTAAATCGTGACCTAAATATGGGCGATGAGTTTATGTCTTGTGTATCGTGCTACATGCATGTACATTATAATATAAAAATGAGTATTTCTCGAATTCGAACTTAGCGGAGGCTAATGTTCAAGGCAATATATGGTACAACAATTTTATTGTTAATGTCTTGTTCGAAGAAGTCTACTCAAGAATAATAGAAAATTTATCTATATGAATATGATTTAATCGAGTATAATATTATCGGCTTTAACTTCTGGAATATATAAGACACATTAAAACGAATGTCGTCATAAATCAAATGACATTCATTTTGTGGAAAGATCTATTTGATTATCCATAATCATCGATAATACGAAAATATCGTAAATTCGCACGGACATCCTTTATCGAACTGATTTGTTTTATCAGCTGGATATTATCTCAAGGCAAATCAATAGGAGACGTATATTGATTTAACTCTCCATTAATTATATTATAAGATGCCTTGGATCCCTAATAGGGAAATTATTTATAGCAAGTTTTGCTAATTGTCACTTTGATGAAGCAATTTTCCCACCATTAGGGGGAGATATAAGCCAATTCAAAAGGAATGGCGTGAAATTGCTTGAAACACATCAAATTGCATTAAATTTGTTGTATTATGATCCATGTATAAATTAATATGAACTCAAAGTTCAAAGGATCATTCAGTAGCAACAAGTTATGAATCAATTACTTGATTCAAGTACTATACATAAAAGAGTGACAATCATATACTTCAGCATTAAATGGTTCATATAGAAAACGATGTCCATGTGCAACAAAATGCACAAGATGTCTCACCCATGTGAATATGAGGGGGAGAATCAAAATGAGTTATTGGTTAGTGTATTGCACTCTTTTTCCCTTTGCTATGGTTTTATCCCTTTGGGTTTTCTTTGCAAAGGTTTTTAATGAGCAATTCTAACAATATTAAAACTCTTTATCTAGATTGATTAGTGTATTGCACTCTTTTCCTTTCGCTATGGTTTTATCCCACTGGGTTTTCATAGCAAGGTTTTTAATGAGGCAATCCTAACATTATTATGCTCCGTATAAAAAAATTTATGAGAGCAATGTACTTTTTTCCTATACTAGGTTTTTTCCCTACAGGGTTTTTCTAGTAAAGGTTTTAACGAGGCGTATATATATTCTCTCAAAGTGTATCAATGTGTTGCACTCTTTTCCTTAGCTATGGTTTTATCCCACTGGGTTTTCCTAGCAAGGTTTTTAATGAGGCAATCAACAATATTATCAAGATTGACGAGAACATTGTATTCTTTTTCCTATACTAGATTTTTTTCCCACGGGGTTTTTCTAGTACGAGGTTTTAACGAGGCACAATATCTAAGCAAGTGTCATCCAAGGGGAGTGTTGTGGAATATGGATGACCATGCATGTACACCAACATATTGTGTAGTCATGTAACTTGTATTTCTCACTTAATAGTACCTCCACTTGTCTATGTATTGTCATGTAACTTGTAATCATCTCCAATGTACACCAACTCTTCCATGTATTGTCTATGTTGCTTGTGATGTGTTGTATGACTTGTGGTGTATGTATAACTTGTACACATTGTATAAGTACAATTATCATCATCACCAAATGGTCTATATAAAGGGTGCCAACCCCATTGTAATTCACACACCAAGTTGAATGAAAACTTCTCATTCCAACTATCTTATTTCTTCTCTTCTCCTTTGTAGTAGTAGTTTGTAGTAGTAGAAGTTCTTAGTCTTCTATTTTCCTTCTCTAGTTCTTAGCAAGTTCCAACTCAATTTACAACAAAAATAGCTTTGTTGAACTATGAGTTTTATCGACAATGAGATGCCCTATTCAATGCCTTCCTCTTACCTTTTGTATCCTAATAAAATGTAAGAGATGTTAAGTGATACCAGATAAATATGGTCTGTCAGGGAACATCGTTTCTCATCGTATCTTTTGCTTCGGTGCTAAGAATGACACAGAAGGATAATTGCAAGTCTTTGGTCGGAACCTTCATTATCGACACATCGACGGTGTTCTCCCATGCCACAAGACCTGTTCACCACAGAGTATACTTTTGTAACATACAAACAGTAGTGGATGCCAAACCCGACCAATTCTTGGAATTCCTGATTCTATGTAGCTTTGATGTTTTGTCATGAACAAGTTCAGGTTTATTTCAACTGTAGTGTACACTAAAACACTTTCAATACCTCAAGAAGCAAAAACCTTATGGACTTGGGCTCAGTACAAAGTTGCAGCAACAATTAATTCATGAATTTGGCTCCAAATCTAATTTCCATTAAATCAAAATGTGCTTGGAAACAATATTCGAAGTAATAACTGAAAAGTTGATCATGAGTCCATCATAATTAAAATACTGATATACAACCTGAATACATATAAAATGAAACTACTAAACATAAATCCATCTCACCTATCAAATCAATTCTGCAAGGCTGGCAAGTGTGCAGAAACAAAATGTTTTGCAAATTAATTTTTAAAATGGCAAGGAAAATTAATAGAGTAACACTGTATTTCTTAAAAACCAGAAAAATATGAAAATTTTTCACAACTGTAACAAAAAAATATTAATTTTTATTCATCTTCTGCTGCGTTTTATTACATTTTACATAAATGAGGAAAGAAAGCTAATAATCAGAAGATAAGCTATCACATAAATAAATAATAAATAATGGAACAGTCTACAGAACATTGTCCTCACTGCTTCATAACCACACTGAAGTTGAAAAGGTGTCAAAACTCTGCAGAACCTGGGGATCGAGGGAAAGGTATCGCATCCCGAATGTTTTCTAATCCAGTTGCGAACTGAACAAGCCTTTCAAAGCCCAAGCCAAAGCCTGCATGTGGAACTGAAGACCCAAGAACTTTTAAAAAAATAATATATAAGAAAGTAGATAGATCAAGTCTCAAACTGGTCGGAGCACCATGAACCCCATTTCATTATTTCAGATACAATTAGAAATGATTACAAGGGATAAACAATTAAAATGAAAATTATCAAAAAAACAATAATTAAAATAAACACGTGCAAAAAAATAGAGTAAGATAACTTTACCTTGTAAAAAATAGAAACCTAGCAAATAGTGATTATTGACATTGTTTTATTTTAAAAACCATTAATTGACTATTTTGTTAAGAATAATCCATCATCAGGTATTCAAGTAAATAAAGAATGGGTTGTAACTTATAACACCATTATTACGGGCTCCTGCAGGAGTTTGCGGGAGGGCCCAACGACAAAAAACAACATTTTTAGATTTTTATACAATGGAATGCCAAATCCAAGCTCATATAGGAGGGAGCGTGTATGAGTGAGGGCTTAAGGTTTGGAGATATTGTGTCTACAATCCTAACTTGTAACCCATTCTTTATTAACTTGAATACCTGATGTGGGACTACACTAGCCAACTCAAATCCAACGGGGCATTGGCCAACTTGGGACTTTTTACTTCATTGGATCACTAAGACCAAGGGCATTAGCCAACTTGGTAGATGACTTAGACCCATCGCAACCATTTGACTTTAGATACCATATTAGATTTTTATATCATGTAATATGAAGTCCAAGTTTATATAGGAAGGAGAGTGTATGAGTGAGGGCTTAAGGCTTGAAGAGGAGACTGCACCACAATGCCACGGCCAGATGGCGTCTACAATCTAAACTTATCTTAATACCCAATGTGGGACTATTATTAACATAATGTGTCGTTCACTCATTTTTTCTTCTTTTTTCCGTCTCCTGCCCAATTACACCATAAGAAAATCGTGCAATTCATTCAAAGTCAATAGGACTAATTTCATATTTCAATATGGAACAAGAGTGATGCAGGATATGCGAAGCCTTTCCTATTGTGTAGAGTTTGAATAAGATAAGGATTTTATTTTCTTAGTCTTTATGTAAATAGGATTTGTATTTACTTTACTATTTTCATCACTTTATTTAATTAGTATTTAGAATCGTATTAGGACTTCAAAATCCTAATTCTAATAGAAGTTTTGTGTTAATGTTTATAAATACATATGTTTAGGTTGTATTTTATGGCTTGATGGATTGAAAATAAAGAGTTATTTGTCTCAAATTATGCTCTTCTTCTACATTGATCTCTTCTCTCCTCTTATCCTCAATTGAAGTCCTTTCCTTAGAATCAATCTTAGATCCATAATTGATTATCAATCTTGGCTTCATAACCTAATGTTATTTTAATTTGTTTGAGATAAAACAACAACAACAACAACAACATAGCCTCAGTCCCAAATTAATTGGGGTCGGCTACATGGATCAAACTTTTCCATTGTGTTCGATTAAGTGCAATTGATGGTGAGCTTTCCAAACCATTCAAATCCCTCCTAATTAATGCATCCCATGTTAACTTTGGTCTACCCCTACCTCGTCGAATTTCTACAGTTTTTATTGAGTCAAGTTTTCTAGTGGAGGCATTTGTAGGTCGTCTTTGCGAGTGACCAAACCACCACAACCGTCATTCCCTAATCTTTGTATCAATTGGTGCTACTCCTACTTGTCTTTGAATTTCTATATTTCTTATTCTATCTTTACGAGTTTTACCACACATCCACCTAAGCATCCTCATTTCTGCTACGTTCATTTTATGTAATTGTTGTTGCTTTACCGCCCAACATTCACTACCATAGAGCATAGCTGGCCTAATTGCGGTCCTGTAAAATTTTCCTTTTAACTAGTAGGAACATTTCGATCACAAATCACCCCTGTTGCACTCCGCCATTTCTTCCATCCAGCTTGAATTCTATGTGTGACATCATTCTCAATATTACCATCATTTTGTATGATTGATTCTAGGTATCTAAAGTGTAGGAACTTCTACTTCCCCTAATTTTACCACTCCATCATCTCGATGTCTAGTGTTTCTAAACTCATAGTGCATGTATTCAGTTTTCGTCCTACTCAAACTTAAAGCTTTTAGATTCTAATGTATTCCTCCAGAGTTATAGTTTCCTATTCACTCCATCTTTTGTTTCATCCACTAAGACAATATCATCTCCAATGAGATAAAATATTGAGGGTCGCTATTTCATCCCATTTAACCTATCTCCCGACCCAATATGAAAAAATATATAATTATTGACTAAAACGCCAATTAAGTCAATGAGAAAATTGCACTTGTGCATAATCGAGCTTTCCATTTTCCTCTCTAAGTGAGTCGGTGCGAACAATTGCAATCTCAAATGCATCCTTTACAAGCAAATCTCAAAGTTGATGATCTTTTGGGTTTATTTTTTCATTCGTTAATCTCATCGACCTATTTGACTATGTTTGTTTTTTTTTTTAGATAAGGTTTTGCTCTGTTTTAATTTCATTGGGTTCATGTTAGATTTCTCCCTTTTTGTGATTAGGGTTGGTATTTTGATGAGAAGTGTTTTCTAGATTTGAGTAGATTTGTTATTCAACATATACCCTTTAGAGAGGCAGTGATGAAGGTATGATAATTGTTAATGAAAAAGACGAATTAGTTTTGCAAAGTTTATCATTGCAATTAGGGGCAATGTGCAAACTAAAACAAAGAGAAGAAATTGGCAGCAAGTACAAGTTAGCAACAGTGACTAGTAAACTAAAAAAAATGGGAAGAATTATGATCTGCTGCACATAGTCACTCCAAAGGCAAGATCACACTTGGTTTTCCCTCTCTTGGAGTTCCTCCAACAGCAATTAAAAAGATGAATATCTTTCATCTGCAAAAGCAAGGGGGGTGAGTGAGCGCTTATCTCCCGATCTACACCCTATTAGCACAAGGGGTGTGGGTGAGTGCGGTGGCATGGCGATGGAGAATGAGCCCAACGACGCAGCAAGGGAGAGCGTTAGCAGTGATATGCGGTGAGTTGTAAAAAAGGGGGTGGAGGTACATTAGGGCTTATAATCAGTGATTGCAAGGCATCGCCTAAGCGGTGCCTTAGGCGGGCAATGTCCTTCTAAGTAAGTTTGAAAAATTTGAAGGGGCTTTTTACAATTAAGTTTGATAATAAAATACCTACCTAATAACAAAATCTTGACACAATTAATGTTACATATTATTAGTATTTTTGAAGTATATATTGAATAATAATCAAATTGATTAATAGATAATTAGTGTTATTTATGGATCTATAAATAAATAAATATTTATCCGAGGACCTTTAAATAAATCTTATTTTGTTCGCCTAGGCATCACCTAGGCACCGTCTAGGCACCGCCTCGCCTAAGTTAGGGAAATCGCCTCGGGATTGCCATAACGCATTGCAATCCTTGATTATAATATTATTATTGGGTGGGTATATAGGGTTTTAAAAATTAATTGAGTGGTCAATTAAAATTGGGTAACACTCAAAATATTTTTAAAAAAATAGAAGGGTAAAAAAATATTTAAAAAAAAAAAGAACTGCCATCAACAGATCGCCTAGAGAATATACACTCAATTGGATCAATGTCTAGGCCACTCTGATAAGCAGTACCATCAAGATCGTGAAATCATGCAGAAAAATTAATCGAAAGAAGCAAAGATAGCAAGCTTGAGAGAGTGCACAATCGCATGTGTTACAAAGACAAAGTGATCAAGATCCGGGAAACACAAAAGCATCGTGCACAAATGTAAATCATGTGAGCATTTTCTAACAACGGTATCATATCGTCAGCAACAAATCTCTAGAAAATCCTAAAGCAACTACAAGGAAAATACCAAATATACTTAATCAAATCGATGCAATTAAACAACAAAACTACTTCTACCAAAGTACTGCAACAGTATACAAGTAATAAAATCAACAAAAAGAAAAATTCCTCACCTGAACCATAACGACGTAGATCAAGGTACCACCAATAAATTTCTTTATTGAGCTTCAATTCATCCAATCGAAGCTCAAGATTATCAAGACGCTCTTCACGTTGGCTACCACCAATTAGTTCCCCAACCTAATAAACCAAATTCTTTAGTAAACGCCAATAGAGACATGCATCTATACCACAATCATATAATAAATTAATAATGATAAAAGAGTGTCATAAAAGCAGCAAAAGAGTAGTTTAAATAAAAACGATTAAAGAACGATTATTGAAGTGGTTAGTTCCAAAATTCAAAATTCTCTATGAGAGAATTAGGGATGTGATTCTCCTAAATGGTGGATATTCAATCCTCCTAAATGATTCGCGAACTAACAAAGAAAAATTGTGAATAAATTATAACACCCTTTAAAACTACGCTACTAGATCTGATTACCCAAAAGACAACAGACAATCAACCCAATGTACAAATGTATGATCATTCCCCACTGACTTACATTTATTTTAATTGGACGTCCCGGAAAAGAGTGAATTACACCAAAGACTCAAGACTCTTAAGAACAAAGGTAAGGCCTATAGATCTCATTCACTTGTTTCTTTCCGAATGTGACTCGGAAGTTCAACCATGGCAGAGATCAAGTAACATATCAATCAAATTATATTGATGTCGAAGTTAGAATACATCCTTTTCTTTTTTTAATTTAACCAGAGAAGTTACAAAAATGTTGTTGTGCGTATATCCTTTTAGGCTTTTAGATTCAAGCACACAAATCAATTATATTTTCCACAGCAGTGACTATCAACAATGCAAAACTTTAAAAAACAAATAGAATAAATAAATAAAAATGTTAACTCTCAAATGTTTTTGAGACTGGCACTTCCACAAGATATGAACATTAAAGTCCTAATTTTCTTAAACAAGTGGCAAGATAAAATAGAGAGAATACATGCTAGATTTACCAGGACCCTTCACTCTAAAGCTAACCATGTCAGACACTGGATACATGTCCAACACTTTAAAAAATCTGGACACTCCATTTTAAGAGCTTTTCGTATAAACAAGATTTCAAAATGTAAAAAGCAAGGGAAGAAAATAACAACACCTACTGTAAAATAAAAAAAGGAAGATAAGAAGAATTTTAAGAAGACAGATGATGGCATGATGACATATGCAAATTGCCATTCATGTTATCTCAAAGATATTCCTTCTCTTCATGTGCTTTTGGACGGTATCCGATTTTAAACAAAGTTTACAGGAACACAAAGATATTCCCAAAAAAATTACCAAACTTTTAGAACGCTGCTTCAATTTAAAGTGGCAATCGAATTCTTTCAAATATTGACACGCATGCCAAGAAATGATAGAGCAAATTTGATCTCTGAAAATGAAAATAATAGAAATATGCACCTACTCATTACTTGTAAGATGGCAATAAATCAATAAAAACTAATTGGGCAGTACTATCGAGTATCAATCAACATGTTACCCGAGGAACCAACAAATCCATGGCTGCAACTGTTTTCCCGTCATCATTTTGGCGCATATAGAATGCCTTTATTTCCTATAAATTAGAGATAGGAATAACATCACATATACTGTGCATTTAAGAGCAACAATTTTATATTCAACATAAAATGAGTTGAGAAACTTGACATGTTTTTGACAAACCTTTGGATAGTCTCTGATGATTACAGGTCTCCCAGAAAAGGCCACTTCAGTAATGTACCTTTCATGCTCACTTTGCAAATCACATCCCCATTTTACCTAAGAAGCATGAAGCATGATACAGAAAATTAAATAAAATGAACATTGACCAATTTAATGAAGGTGGCTATGTACATGAAAAGTTCACTTCAACCAATGAATAAGACAATATTTCAACATAATATAAATAAAAGTTAACTCTCGCCAAAAGTAAAAAAAAATAAATATAAAAATAAATAATCAACTAAGAAGATATTTTTGATGAGAAATCAATTTTTAATGGCAACATACTACGTTAGGACATGCAGCACTCATAAGCTATATATACTATGCTGTCCAACTTCTGCCCATGATGGAGAACATAATCTCTTTCACTGCCTTCTCCATTGAGATCCAAGTAGATGCTTCATCTTAACTCTCCTTCCATACGAACTCCCCCATTAAGTTCCTCATCATAGTGGTGTTTGTGTATTGTCATGTGTTCCAGATGCTGAGCAGTCATTGATTGTCAAATTGTTTCAATTTCACAATCACATTTACAACCAAATTAATGGCAGTTCTTTTGAACAAATAGGATTAGCCAATCAATGTACTTTTTTATTCTATGTCTGGTCCTTAATCGAGTCATTAATGAAATTTCTATTTTTCTTCAAAAAATTTAAAAATAGGCACGAAAAGGTCAATCATTTGTCTATTGGCATTACCCACGATCGAATTTACTAGGTCTAATGTTAATGCGCCCAATGATTGAGTTTATTTTTTTAAAGAGGAGATCTCCATAACCACTTTGAAGCAAAATTGAAATACATAAAAAAAAAAAAAGTTTCAAAAAATTAAGAAGAAAAGTGGAGTTACAGGGAATTCAAATTGCTTCTTTGCCCTCAAAAGCAATTCCACAGCATCAGTGTATGTCAACTGCACGAAGTCTTTCTCAGCAACATCCTGTAATATATGATAGTGAGAGGAGAAAAGAGGATAAGTTGAAGCACGAAAACACACTGTGCCATCATAATGTCACATAGACAGTAATAAGACCAAGGTTAGTTTAAATTTTAAAGTTTTAAAGAATGGCAAGAGTGGTAACAATACTAATAGGAAAAAAATTGTCAAAAGGCTCAAAAACAATATTCTATAAGATGATTAATTATGTTAGATTCGACAATAAGAAATTAGAGAGAGCACATACACTCAATCTGTCAATAATTCCTTTCTCAATCCAGGTATTTAGGAAATCCATGTCTTCTTTGCAATTCTCAAGAACATACATCACCTACAATCCAAGATAAGAGGAATAAATTACAACATGCACAAACACGAACATAACCACAGCTCTAATTTAAAGAAAATAGATGTGAAAGGAAACCTACTACATACTGGAGATAAGCAGTGGCGCATGCCATATCATCATCCAAATCAGCAAATGCAAGTTCTGGTTCAATCATCTTGAGAAGAAAGATAAAAATTGTATTCAATTATGGAAGAAAATAGATACTAAACAAAGCCTCAGTGACTCAATCCTCAATTAGATGCTGATTACATGAGACCATGAGAGGGAAAAAAAGAGAAAGAAAGAAGCGCGAGGGGCATAATGAATAATTAAATATAAAGGATAAAAGATCATACCCAGAACTCAGCTAAATGTCTTGAGGTATTAGAATTCTCAGCCCGGAAAGTTGGACCGAAGGTATAAACCTAGAATCAATGAGAAAAAACAAAGTTATGTGCGTACCATACAAAGCCCAAGACTGAAATCCGGGATGCCAGGAAGCATACATCAGAAAGAGCAGAAGCATATGTTTCTGCATTAAGTTGCCCTGAGACAGTCAAGAAAGCTGGTTTCCCAAAAAAATCCTGGGAAAGAAACCAAAAATGAGTGTCATGCAGTAAAAAAAAAAAAAAAAAAAAGTTATGTAAGAATAATATAGAATGAAGAATGACATTATGGACTCACAGGGACATTTTATTTCAACAGAAAACAGAGTGACAAATAATAGATGAGATATGTTAGAATGAGATAGTATAAAGAATGACATTATAGGCTTGAAAAGGGCATTTTATTTCAAGTTTTCAATGTATAAAAAAGCTCGGGTAGCTATTCTAGGGGTGAGATTTATTGCCTGTACTAGCTCCTCAAGGAGCACAAGTTCTGTGTTCAACTCCCACAAAAATTGCACAAGGCATTTTTATCTAGTAAATTCCCTAGAAAAAGAGTGGGACAGGTCTAACACCAGAAGCAACAACAACAACATAGCCTTAGTCCCAAATTAATTGGGGTCGGCTACATGGATCAAACTCTTCCATTGTGCTCAATTAAGTGCAATTGACGGTGAGCTTTACAAACCATTCAAATCCCTCTTAATTAATGTGTCCCAAGTTAACTTTGGTCAACCCCTGCTCATTGAATTTCTTCAGTTTCTATTGAGTCAAGTTTTCTAGTGGGGGCGTTTGTAGCCCGTCTTTGCAGGTGATCAAACCATCGCAACCGCCCTTCCCTAATCTTTGTGTCAATTGGTGTTACTCCTACTTGTCTTTGAATTTCTATATTTCTTATTCTATCTTTACGAGTTTTACCACACATCCACCTAAGCATCCTCATTTCTGCTACGTTCATTTTATGTAATTGTTGTTGCTTTACCGCCCGCCCAACATTCACTTCCATAGTCCAATAAAATTTTCCTTTTAAGCTTAAGTAGGAACAAGCATGTTGGCCTAATTGCATTTCTTTCATCCAATTTTCCTTTTAACTTAGTAGGAACATTTCGATCACAAATCACCCATGTTGCACTCTGTCATTTCTTCCATCCAACTTGAATTCTATGTGTGACATCATTCTCAATATTAACATCATTTTGTATGATTGATCCTAGGTTATCTAAAGTGGTTCACCTTAGGAACTTCTACTTCCCCTAATTTTATCACTCCATCATCTCGATGTCTAGTATTTCTAGACTCACAGTGCATGTATTCGCTCTTCGTCCTACTCAACTTAAAGCTTTTAGAGTCTAACGTATTCATATAAAGTTCCAATTTCCTATTCACTCCATCTTTTGTTTCGTCCACTAAGACAATATCAATTGCAAATAACATACACCATGGTATATCTTCTTGAATATGTCTAGTTAGTTCATCCATAACTAAAGTAAAGAGATATGGGCTTAAAGCCGATCCAAGATTCGAAACTTCGACTTCGCCTATGACTTCGCTCACTTAAAATTCAGAATTAATTCGAGGAAGTTAACTTCGACGATGGAAGTTTGACAAAAAAATTCGCCAGTGTACTGAAGTTTACGGAATTTCACTTTAAATGCTAGAAAACTCAAGTTTCTTTGTAAAGATGCTAGAAATATACTTAATCATACAACAATGCATAAAACTCATGTCACTAGAGGATATTCCGAATTTCAAGTATATTTCTAGCATAGACGAAGTTTTAATCGAAGTTTTAGTCAAAGTTTGCTCAACTTCCACTAAACATAACAATTTTACTTTATGTTTATTAACTTCCATCGATGTTGTCGAAGTTCGGTCGAAATTAGCCGAAGTAGAGTCGAATTTTTGCAATTTTTCTACTGCCTCTAAACTTCGCTTCGCTCACCTCAAAATCGACAAACTTCGCCCAAACTTCACCGAAGTTTGTCGATTTTTTAAACCTTGAGCTGATCCTTGATGCAGTCCTATCGTAATGGGAAATTCTTTTGTAGCTCCTCCAATGTCTTTATACTCGTTACTACTCCCTCAAACATATCCTTAATAGTGTCTAAGTATCTAGCATGCACTTATTTTCTTTCTAGAACCCACCAAAGAACATCTATAGGAACCCTATCATATGTTTTTTCTAAATCTACAAATACCATATGAAAATCTTTTTTTCTTTTCTCTATATTTTTCCAACAATCTTCTTACAAGGAAAATCGCCTCCATTGTTGACCTCCCAAGCATGAAGCCAAATTGATTCTCTGATATTATTGTTTCTCTTCTTAGCCTATTGTCAATTATCCTCTCCCAAAGTTTCATAGTATGACTCATAAGTTTAATTCTTCGGTAGTTTGAACAACTTTGAATGTCTTCTTTGTTTTTGAAGATTGATACAAAAATGCTTCTTCTCCAATCCATTGGTTTCCGTTTTGATTTTAGAATTTTGTAGAAAAGTTTTGTCAAGCAAGTCAATCCAATTTCTCCTAAGCATTTCTAACACAAGAAGCAACTAACTATCAAATGAAGTAAATTTCAGCACAGTTGCAAATGCAATAATTGACTTGAACACTAGCCACGCCTTTCACTCACCACGTTGAATGGTCCATACAAAAATTGCACAGAACAACTCAAGATTCACCGCAGCAAACATGTTTCACTAGTGCCTCCTAGAGGTACCTATAAGTGGCAAGTGGTAACTTCTACTTTTCAACAATGCACCTCCAATAGCTGCTAAGTACCACATGTTCTTCAAGATATAATATCAACTTTATTTCATAATGTTATCAATTCAAACACTTCATATCACGTAATAACGTTGGGCAGAACGTTTCATTTCATCTGATTAAGATCAAGTATTATCGACCCCCAAGTTTCGGAATGATAGACAAGTCATTGGTCAGACCATGAGAATAAAAAATCCTAAGAAACTTATACCAAACACTTCAATTCAAGGTTACGAGCACTGGTAAGTCATTCATAAACACTGCAAAGTAGCTTGATATGATAATAGACATGATAAAAGCCTAATTATTGTACCTGGAATAGGAGCAGTAAGACTCCTATGACAAAAGATACAGACCTGTGACCAATCGATTAATGCATCCTCTGTTTTAGGAATGGAATCAAGTGGCGTAATTGCACCTTCTCGAGTATCAGGAATCTGCCAAATGAAGATAAATCAATAAAAAAAGAACCAATTATAGTTTCATGATCTCATCAATACAAAACCATAAAGATAGAGCAGATCAACAATAGAATGAGTTCAAGTTCAATTGTTCAAAAGGGTGGTTGCAGGTACAATATATTCAGCAAGGATGTAATCTTCCAGTGCCCATCCAAAGATCCTTTCAACATGTAATTTCTCTTAATAATCCCTGAAATCTTCTCACAAACATCAGTGGATCCACTCAAGCAGATTTCTTTCAGAATGATGAGTTAACTTTGTGGACAATTCATGAATGTACTGTGCACAGAGATGAAACAAAGAATGAAAACCATGGGAAAGAAATTCTTAATATCGCGGGATTAATCGAGCCTAAGTTTGAACATCCATGATAATAAAAAATATTAAAAGCTTTTCTTAATTAACAATCAACAATCATATGATAACACCGACAACAATTCAGAATTACTAGAAATCAGGTCTCCATTAACAACTCGAGTTCCTAAATTTTTTATGCCAAAGAAAACTTTCTAAAAGTCCACCCATATTCATAATGTAAACCTTTCCTGCCCTTTTCCATATACTAACTAAAGTGCCATCAAACATACTGATAGAACACTGAAATTGATCAATTGAATTGAGAGAAACAATAACGATTACAAACTCGAAAGTAACCCAGAGAAGAGTCTTAAAACTCTCTCAACCCAAGCTCCTAAAAGTTCCCAAATTACATTCAAGATGACAAGATGTTTTTCTCTCCCTTGCAACCTCTATTTATACTACTACTACAAACTTACTCAACTACCCTTATAACTAACTTGGACTCCCACCAATACTATTGTGGTGGCCCCCTTAAACTCTATCATTACTCCCTCCTTTAAAAATCCACCTTGTCCTCAAGGTGGTAAAGAGATAATGATGCAACCAGGAACATGGATCCACATGGGGAGAAGATCTTAAGGAATTAGTAACCAAGCAAGGATCCATATCAGTCGCGGAGCGCTCGGTGGAACAAGCAAGTGCTCTGGCATAATATCAAATGAAGGCGCTAGACCATTAACCAAGAAGTGCAATAGAAAGCCGAAGTGCTCAAAACATCACCATGAGTCCCCATCAATATGAAATTCAAATTACTGTTGGCAACACAAGGCTTCAAGAACCCCAAAATAAATCTTCCATGAAGATCATATAGAATGGCATGAGCTAATGTTGGAAGCACAGACCCAAGAAAGTAAGGCAACAAAATCTCAAAGAAAGCATTCCAAGTTCCAATATCATTAATGCCTTTTCATCGAACACTTGTTGCACACTGTAAATGGCGACCAAAGCAAGGAGTAACAAATATCCGAAGAGTGTGTAGTCGAGAGAACATGCAAGAATCCACAACAACCATGTGGCGCAAGGGTGAGAGAAATCAGACTGTAGATTTTCTCTTAATAAGAGCACCAAATACACCAACCCACCAGCCCACCAGAACGTGCCACATACCCGCCAATTGGTCAAGAACATTTCAGCAAGCACTTCCAATGCAACAAGATTACAGTCAATTTGCACATACGTACCATTACCCATCCACATGAAACACCATGCTACAACAAACAACATTTCATGAGTGCACTCAAGGAAGTAATGAGTTGAAACTTGAACCATGTACCCACACATAACTAATGTCGTTGGGTACCAAGACAACACAAAGAATTGTGCCTTACACCGCCACATAACAGGTCATAACATCACCATGAAGGGAGTAACCATAGTGACGGCAGTGGAGTAGATATCACTGTATCAATGAGAAAGATGTGGAGAAAAGCATGTGGTAGGAGATAAAACAAAATCCATAAGATATTTCTCGAACGACGTAGTACCTCGCCTTGTGAGATCTCCTCGACTCACCCACAGTGTGGTCATCTTCCCAAAAGGATGTATTACCAGAAGTTCTGACCTAGCAAAAATGAAGGAAACAACACACCTAAAAATGAGATCAGTGAGCTCTCGAAGGAAGATTGACGTTATCGATAAGGGTGGTGGCCACAGTGGCGGAACGAGGAAGGCGTCGTTGTCTTCAGTACTCCTAACGCTCAAAGCTACATCAGTGATGTCATCGTGATGCTGGATGTCATCGTTGATTGTATGAGATGTAGTAGTTGCAGATGTTGCAAAGAGAATATGAGACGTCAACATCTTGGACGCCACCAGATCTGGTGGATCAGGTGGTTCTAGTTTGCCTACAATCAGTAACCCTTCGGATAACCTAGATTTGAGTGATTGGAAACTTTCAGCAACAACGCAAGTGGCGAAGTTTGAATCCACAAAAATGGAATCGATAATTGCTTCACGATCTGCTCTGCACGAACAATCTGCTGAATCATCGAGTTGGAGAAGACGCCCAATTTGATATTTGATTTGACAATGGATGGATCCGAAAGCACTAGCAGCTCCAAAGTGCGATCACCATCATCATGTGAGATGATGGCTGGAGGTGAAGAATCACGAACTGACCATATATCGAGCTTCTCTAAGATGCGATCAAGCCCCAACTTAATTTCGTAAAGACCTCTTAACATCTCATCCGACAAAAACCTTGAATCCATTCTTGATTGATTATATTTCTGATGAAGATGCTCTGATACCATTGATAGAACATTGAAATTGATCAATTGAATTGAGAGAACAACGATTGTAAACTCGAAAGTAACCCAGAGAAAAGTCTTAAAATTCTCTCAACCCAAACTCCTAAGAGTTCCCAAATTACGTTCAAGATGACAAGATGCTTTTCTCTCCCTTGCGGCCTCTATTTATACTGCTACTACAAACTTACTCGACTACCCTTATAACTAACTTGGACTCCCACCAATACTATTGTGGTGGTCCCCTTAAACTCTATCACATACATTTCTGGGCTTTCGCCTAAGATCGAGTGTAGTTTCTCTTCTCATCAGTGTAAAGTGGTATCAAACTTATCCAAGGAAAGACTATCTCAAAACTAGGACTGCCTAACTTCATCCACATGAACCAATCAAACATTGTGATACACAATTAACCTATTCCAGCTTTCAGATGGACAAACACAGGGGAAAGTAACAAGTGTGCACACATAGACTAAAGAGTACTTTAATGGGTAAGTTGAAATTTGAACAGTTGGCATGACACAGGGCTGTTGTCAAGCACTGAAACAGCTGTTTCAGGCTTTCATATATATGAGAGCTGCAACATGATTGCAAGATATTGTCAGTATGCTTTGAAACAACACGGACCTGACAGATTTATGGAACACAGTTTGAAATTAATAACAAAGACTATTAAAAGCTAACCTATACAGCTCTTGCGTGAGAGCACCGAGTTCAAAATAGCCTTGAGATAGTCTTTGGCCCAGCCATGAAGGTAGCAGAATACACACAGAAATTACAGAACATCCAATAAAACCATTTAAACCATCACGAAGAGAGTACGACAATATTAAGCACAAAAGCGTCACAAAAACTATGCATGGAGCGGACAATTACTGTTATTCTTTGTTTTGCATGATCCATATTCAACATGTCGTCCAACCAACAAAAGTTTTTCTCGAATATTTTTTATCAATAAGAATTAGTCCTGCATTAAACACATTGATCTTTTACCATGTTATTCAGAAATAATTAACCAACATATACCATTGCTACTCAAGTCAGAGAAACTCCAAAACATTCTCTGCCAATAACCTAAAGACACTAATCATCAAGCACCAGCTCATCTTGAAAGTGCGAAAATTTGCTAAGTGACCTCAAAATCCAGTCAAGTTCCAAGATCTAATTTTGATTATTAGCAAATCAAGTGCTATAATAATCCCATCACAACCTGAAAATTCTAAATGAGAATATATTAAACCAAAGCTCGATTCCAATATCATAACCTAACAGCAAAAAACTAAGGTGAGCATTTTATAATCATGACTTAAGCTTACAGATTAAATCCAAGTGTTTTAGGGATATGGTCAACCTTTTTAAATTTCCAGTCAATTTTAGACCTGGTAATTTATTAAGAGGGCTGCTTTTCTACCCATCCAACCTATATCCCCACCCAATTTAAATTAACCACTCAATTAGTTTTTACAATCCTCTAAATCCACCCAACATTAATATTGAAATCTCTAAAATAACCCTCACTTAGACCCACCCAACAACACTCAACAACTCCTTCCCCCTCATTGTTCTCTCCTCAAATTGATTCTGGTGACAGCCCCTTATGATTCAAGGTTTTGAAGAAAGGGAGCGATCGATTTTGGAGGTTTATGGGTTAGATTGGTGCAAGCCCTCTACTTGATGTAGGTACCCATCATAGAGTTAAAGTGGTGGGAGAATTAACAAGAGGCGCTTCATTACTTGGCGGACAGTGGACCAGTAATGATGTCTATTTTAATTTTAAGGTCAATTTTGAATTAGCCAAATCAGAGGATCCTCAAAGACAAAGTGCAGGGCATTGACACGGTGTGGTGTTGGGTGGACATCCAAGACTGGTATTTGATAACAGGGCATGTATAGTTGTTCGTATTGGTATCTAAGATATAGGACTGATAGGCAGAGCATCAATTTCTTGGTTGATGTCTTCTCGTGGGTGGATTTTTGTCGGTCATTCAAATAAATCGAGTGGGAAGAGGGGTACTGTGGGTGGGTTTTTGCTGCCCCAAACTTGCCCGAGTTCTTGTCCGAGGTTTGTCGGCCGAACAGAGAAGAAAAAAGGTATTCCGTAATTGACTCAATGGACATCTTAGTCAAGAATTTGATTTTTTTAGATTGGGTGGAGATAAGTTGGACGGATTGAAATAGCAGCCCTCTTTGTTAAACAGCTAGCTAATTTTGTCAATTCACACAACTCAAATAGAATAAGAAATGAACCAATATGATGTAAGTAGAACATTGAATATAATATTGGACCAACAGTAGAAACACTAGATCAACAAGTAATAAATATCTAAGAACCTTTTGAAGCATATTGACGAAAAGAGAGAAAGAAAGAACATTTAATATTAGTCCTACAAAGCCGACAAAATACCAGGGTAGTCACACAGAATTGTTCACCAGCTCCTTCACAATCTGAAGCAGTAATAATGGGACTAGAGATCCAAACAAAACCATTTTCTTGAAAGAACTTGTGGGTAGCATATGCCAATGCGTTCCTCACCCTTGCAACCTGATATTAGTTCGAAGAAAATTAAATCCTGCATTATTCTGGAAATACTTGAAACAGATAAACCTTTTTGTAAAATTAATTATAGAGTTTGAAAGCAATACAAAATAGCATTAATGTGGACAATCACATTCTAGAGCCTGGAAGGGTTCTTGGTTTCATCCTGAATTAACATTTCCACTGTTTAAGCCTTTCTTTAAGCAGTAATCCTTTACACGAGAACTCTTCGGGATCTGACGATTAGCATAATTCTTGATAGTTGGAAAAAAAAGTTGCTTCTCAAGAATGTCATTAAGCTGCATTTCGTGCTGTTATTACGGGCATTACTATACTTGACCTCTTTTTGTTCAAAATTTCAGCATATGTAACTCTGGAGACAAATGAAAGTTCACTTAGGAAGGATAGGGCGATGGATCACCAATTATTGAGAGGAAAGCATCTAGTTAGTGAAGCTTGTGACGGTACTAACCGCATCCCAATTTTTTTAAATAAAGCTTTAGAGGCTAAGTTGCATTTCTAAAAGGAACAAGATTCATAGTGGATTTAGGCAATTAGGAGCAGATTTGATGGCTCTTGGTGACTACCAAAATTGCTTTGAGTTGTAGGAGTTGTCATTTTTTCTTCTTCCGTTCATTTTGAAATGCCCAAGGGTTCTACATCTTTTTCTATTTTATGATTGCTTGTACAAATGAAGTTTCTTATTAATCAATAACAAAAAATCTACCCATAAAAAGATGCCATAATTGCTTCGATAATAAACTTAACGATTCCATAGAAATTTACTACCCACGAGAAGACATCAATGGAAGTTAATAAAACATGAAGTAAAATTGTTATGTTTCGTGGAAGTTGAGCAAACTTTGAATGAAACTTCACCTATGCTAGAAATATACTTAAAAGTCGGCAAACTCGTCGTGTCCTCCACAACCACTATGTTGTTTCTTAGCATCAGCACTGACAAGTTTCATTGATGTCCATTGAATCGCGGTAGTGAGACCCATCATATGTTCTTCGAGATCCTTTTGTCGAGCGCCATCTACTCCATAAAGGTTTCCAACTTCGCGACCAGAGCTTTTGTGTCACCCATGACAAGTGGCTCTGATACCAAGTTGTTATGAACCTTTATGCAGGATCTAGTCACGGGTTTAAACACAATTGAATTTGTGTTTCAACTTAATGTTGATAAGGAAAAAATAAGAAAATAGTAGAAGAGATGAGAGAGAAGAAAAGGTAACTGAAGAGGCGGAGTCCGTGACTTTCCTACTTCATTGCTTGCTTCATTAATTCCTTAATACTTGTATATATAGACTCCCTTATACAATAAAGATAGAAACTAATAAACAGTAACTTCTACGACTAAGAAACCTACTTAAAATAAATACAAAAACTTCTTATTAATTAATATCTAGAAGATAGTAACTACTAAAATAGAAACTACTTTTAATTAGAAACTACTAATAACTCCTACTAAATAATAAACAAAGAAACTTTCTTAATAACAAAATAGAAACTACTAAATACTAAACCCTAAATCTAAGACTATATCAAAATTTCTAGAGGTCAGAATGACAAAACATATTTCAACATTAAGCACGGTCAGGCATGTAGTAGCCCAAAGGAAACGAAGGGACTCGTAAAATTATAAAAAAAACTGCCACTAAGAAAAAGCCCAAAAACTCTTGCATGGAAAACATATTTCTCTTTACAATAAATTCAATTGTAGATTTTCTAGTGAGAGTTTGGAACTCAAGAATTTTAAGACCCCAAGGTGATACCAAGGCGAGGTGGTGCCTAGGATGCCCTTAGGCGACAATATTATTTAGAAGTCTTTGAATATTTAAAAACTTGCTTTTCGGTCCATTGTAGCACCAATGACCCACATTCATTATATATTTTAAGATAGTAATCATACTTGCAAGAAAATCTAGAAACACTTAATGAAAGCACGTTGCTGGTCGACATCACCAGAGTAGTTGAATTTCAGGAACAAATGAGCCCTATGAGTGGTTGACAAAGTTGGCATTTCCTACCGTGCAACCAGAAAATTACATGGAGCACTAAATTCAAAATAAATAAATAAATAAATACACGGTTTTCCGAGTAGTAACGTAGATCCAACACCACTACACTATTAATTTTGCATACAAGTCAAAGCGTTGAATTTTATTGATTCAGAATCCCATTCTCTAAATAGCATGCTATAAGCGCTCACTTGGATTGAGACAAGACGTAAAGTCAATATTTTCTTTACTTTTTTTTCTGAAAGTTACAATACATGATTAACAAAATGTTGAGATGTGAAGATCGAAATAATAGTCCCACATTGATTAAATGGAACTTCATGATGAAGAATATAAGTGATGATCTCCCTTTAACTAGTACCGAGGTCATTTGAGATAAAACCTCACATCAAGAGTTAAAAGGTGGTTAAGTTGGGGACGGTATTGGTACTGGCGGAGATCAACGGGCTCGCGCACGCGTGCTTGGCGCGGCCTAAAAAAATTTACATGGTATCAGAGCCGACAGTTCAGTTGGGACTTGTCGAGAAAAAAAACCATTGAATGAATTTCGGCCCAAGGTGGAGTGTTGAGATGCGTGGACCGAAATAATAGTCCCACATTGATTAAATGAAACTTCATGATGAAGTAAATAAGTGATTATCTCCCCTTAACTAGTACCGAGGGCTTTTGAGATAAAACCTCACATCAAGAGTTAAAAGGTGGTTAAGTTGGGGACCGAATCGGTACTAGCGGAGATCAACAGCCTCGCTGCCCGGAAAATTTTACACAAAAGACGATGTTAAAGCTAAAACTATTCTCACATCCATGGGCTTTATAACATGAAACTGCTTTTTTTTTTGGGTGATGTGAAGCTTATCTGCTTTCAATGAACCACTCTATAAATGGCTCTATCTACCGCAAAAAAGGGAACTAAATATTTTAGAATTAAATACATCCACTTCTTTATTTATTATTTTCCTCCAATCATTACCATTCTTTGTCTACATACAATTCTTTCCGAGTGAAGGAAACATCATAGAATGTAAACCTAATAGAAATCGTTCTCCTAATAGAAAATTTGCAACTCAGAAACATGGGGATAGCAAAAGTACACGGTGATCTGAAAATTTGTAAGAAGCCTACATCACAGGTTCCGAGCCATAAAGCAAAGATAAAGAAGCATACCGCGCCAAATGTGTTAGTTCGAGGACGAAGGTGAGCTTTGGTTCTTAAAAATTCTCTAGTAACTCTTTTCTTTTGAATGGGAAAGGAAGGGTCGCACTTCCCAACCTACAGAACAAAAAGTATAGGCAAAGAGAATAAGTAAGCTGAAAAAAGGAATCTCATAGCAAAATAGAAAAAATTGGGCATGGAAAAAATTGGAGAAATAGCATGCTCCTTGTAATTCCTCTTTTTCCTTTTTTTTTTTAAGAACTCTCTCTAGACTGGCACCCAACTGCTCAAATTGGATTAGCATAATATAGCATCCCTACCTATTAGTAGCCCAACTTCTCAAATTGGATTAGCAAAATATAGCATTGCTACTATTAGTAAAAAAACTTTCAGTCCTTAAGGGCTAAAAACTTGGTGCATGAAGGCTGTTTAGCCAACCAAATAGTTTTATCACAACAAAGAGAGACAGCAATTCCAAGAACCTTGAGAGATCCAAAGGCCAAAATATATTATATAATCAAGAAAGATAGAACTCTTGTATTGACTGAAAGCACAGCCTATCAATTTCCAAGAAATAATTCAGGAAAACCCAAATGTTTTCACGATTTTTGCAAAATAATTCTTACATTTTAACTTTCACTATTAAATATATACATTTTAATTTATTACCAAAACTTATTACCAAATTCCATCCTGAAAGATCTGTTGATCTAGCATTTCTGCTAACACAGCACACACATGGCATAGTTCAATCAATTAAATGCCACGCACAATTGTAAAATTCAAGAAAAGACGTATATCCATACACAAAGTTTGCATATATTTGTTTTCATATATTATATAATTAAAAAAATGAATAGATTAAAAAACAAAAAGAAACATGCAAACCCACTATTGGTGAATAGGAAGACGACTTTAACTAAAACAGAACTGGAATAAATGACATGATACCTCAAATTTCTCATCACTCATTCATAAGCCCAAATGATACTGCACAAATAGAATCATTGAAGAAACACTAAAATTCCAATAGCCCCATAAATTGTACAAGATTGGATAGGATGAACAGTGCAAATGTGCGAGAAGATGAGATAAGGAGAATTTCTTAGGGAACACCATTGAAAAGGAAAATGGAGGGAAAAAGCTCATACAGTCATTGCAAGAATCTAATAGAATCTGAAAGATCTATGCCAAGCATCACCCTGAGCAAGATGACACAAAATATATAGAACAGAGTTTATGTTTACTCTTGTGTTCCACTTATGTTGTAATTCTCAGTATATGTTCCACATATCATTTTTAGTATTTGCTAATAACCCAAGGAAACAACAGCATCAACAACATAACCTCAATCCCAATTTAGTTGGGGTAAGCAAAATGGATCAAACTTTTCCACTGCACTCAATTTAGTGCAATTGATGGTGTGGTTTCCAAATTGATAACCCAAGGAAGGTTCAAGTAAATGATCTCTAAGCTGTTCAACTTGTACACAATAACACAACATGGCATCACAAGAAAATCTCCCAGATGAAAAATCAAATTGCACAGCCAAGATATGTCGTGAGATTTCACTGCCAAAACAACAAGCTTAAAGTGCGAGATTGAAAGGCTTATCTTCGTCGTTTCCATTGTCTCTCGCATTTCTTTATGGTGAAGCCCACATTAATTGCTTTCTTTTTATTTTCATTTTTAAAAAAAAAAAAAAAAACAGACTTTAAGTACCACATGGCATGCGCTATCCCCTTTTTATTGACGGAATCACACCACATGTCTACCTTTAATATTTGCACATTGCAAATGCTGCCAAAAAGTATTTCCGTTGAACCAAAAAAATAATATCCTCATGATTTCAACCAAAAACTTGCCTATGGTCATCAACAAAGTTAGTTTTAGCTTCAACTCATTATCAAGACGATGCACCAGTAACGTAATTTAAATGTAATTTGTACAATCACAGTCGATGAACACAAATGCGTATACAGATCTTGGCAAACATCACACCATTGAAAAGAGTTTTCGCAAATAGGATATAGTGCCATGCACCGTGGAAAGAGTTAATTTAGATGTAATTTTTACAATGATAGCCGGTGTATTCAATTTTATGCAATAAAAGAGTCACGTATAGGGTTGCAAGTGGGGCAGAGTGGGGCGGGGATTGAAGATACCGCGGCGCGGGGCGAGGTTTCATCCTCACGAATTCCCAGTGGGGAGAACTTTCCCCCCCACGCCCCACCCCGCAGGGATCCACACGCCCCACTAAATTTGTATCTATATGCCACATGGTTTTATCCTCAATCTTCAGTCTTTTGTCACCTGACTACTTTATAATATAAAAGACACACTAACTTAGATTACTATCTCCCAAAAATATTAGTAAATAAAAAAAATTCAACTTTAAACGCAAGTAAAGAAGCTTCATTTCATTACAAACACATAAATAAGAGCATCCTTATATATTTCCAAAAGTATAAATGATGTGGCATATAGATAAAAAACCCAAAAGTATTAACTATGTGGCATATATTTCCAAAAGTATATGCAGGTGGGGCGGGGCTTCCCCGCGGGGCGGGGCTATGGGGTACCAAGGTTCGAAACTTCGACTTCGCTCACTTAAAATTCGGAATTTAATTCGAGGAAGTTAACTTCGACGATGGAAATTTGACAAAAATTCGCCGGTGTACGGAAGTTTACGGAATTTCACTTTAAAGTTAGAAAACTCAAGTTTCTTCGTAGAGATGCTAGGAATATACTTAATCATACAACAATAATGCATAAAACTCATGTCAGCGGAGGATATTCCGAATTTTAAGTATATTTTTACATATGCGAAGTTTCCGAAGTTTCAGTTGAAGTTTCTGTCGAAGTTTGTTCAACTTACACGAAACATAACAATTTTACTTCATGTTTTATGAACTTTCATCGATGTTTTCGAAGTTCGATCGAAGTTAGCCGAAGTTGAGTCGAAGTTTTGCAATTTTTCAACTGCTCTTGAATTTCGCTTCGCTCACCTCAACATCGACAAACTTCGCCCGAACTTCGGCGAAGTTTGTCGATTTTTTAAACCATGTGGAGTACGATGGGCAAGGAAACCTCGACGAGCAAGGGTAATCCCCGTCCCCGCCTCGCCCCGCATGGTGGAGCAAACTTTCGCCCCACGCTCCGCCTCCCGAGGGCGAAAATGCGGGGAATCCTCGCCCCGCCGGGGCAGGGCCCCGCGAGGGACGGGGATTCCCCACCCCACTTGCAACCCTAGTCACGTATCAAAGTTTAAAAAATCGACAAACTTCGCCGAAGTTCGGGCAAAGTTTGTCGATTTTGAGGTGAGTGAATGGAAGTTTAGAGGCAGTAGAAAAAATTGCAAAAATTCGACTCAACTTCAGCTTACTTCGACCGAACTTCGAAAACTTCGATGGAAGTTAACAAAATATGAAGTAAAATTGTTATGTTTCGTGGAAGTTGAGCAAACTTCGACAAAAACTTCGACTAAAACTTTGCCTATGCTAAAAATATACTTAAAATTCTGAATATCCTCCGGTGACATGAGTTTTATGCATTGTTGTATGATTAAGTATATTTCTAGCATCTCTACGAAGAAATTTGAGTTTTCTAGTATATAAAGTGAAATTCCGTAAACTTCCGTACACCGACGAATTTTAGTCAAACTTCCATCGTCGAAGTTAACTTCCTCGAATTAGTTCCAAATTTTAAGTGAGCGAAGTCGTAGGCGAAGTCGAAGTTTTGAACCTTGTAAGTATATAACCATCATTACCAACCATGGATTACATCATAACACCTACATGATTCAAGATAAGAATGTCAAGGCACCAGATAAGGCAAGCAAGTGGCTTCTGAATAACTTTTCAGAAGTTCATACAGCTCTAAATTAAAAATAAAAAATTAACAATAATCTACCCAACCCCCCGTATAGAAGTAAGAACACTGCATTCCATCCTACTTCCCGCCCTCATATGCCCCTCCCCACCCTCGTAAAGCAGTTTATTCATCTGAATCTCTCTGATAAAATCTTCAGCGATACTCAGAGATTCATTACCTCCCTCTCTTTAACGATATGTGTGCAATACCTACACGATTGCACCTAGGTGCAGTTTCTACAGCACAAAGGATTGCGCCTGAGCTATTAGCACCTCTTCTACTGAACCACAAGCATACTATTACAACATCAAAGGTGTTTGCAATTGTGCGAATACAAGAGTTCGTAGTCTTTTGGTTGTGCTTGTGATGAAAATCATGACACTTAAATGAGTTTTTTTTGTGAATGAATGCTAACGCTAGTAATGATAAGAACATAATAAAATGATAATTAAGACGATTGAATATCTTTTTGAGAGCATGACTTAAGTTTATATCTTTTTACTGCGCAAGTTCAACTAATTCATAGTGAAAGTGTTTATAGTCATCTTTATGAAAGTATAGTTATTTGTGTCAGAATGCAAATTGCTATGCATAAATATGGGCATGTCATCAACAAAAAATAGCAAAATTAATTGATTAATAGTTCAAGAATTCATAAATAAATACTTTTTTGTCGCCGAGGCACCACTTTGCCAGAGTCAGATGAAACACCAAAAACAACATTTGCGCTTTGCATTATTTTTCATCAATAACAAAAGAAAATCCATGAAATAGATTGCAGATTGGATATTTTCCCACCTTCTAAGACTTGCTATTGACAAACTGGATCTTTTGATTTACGAACTAGTTGCTGTTAGACTAAAATGAGGATGCTTTGTCTGCTCAACAATTCAATATTTTTCTTATCATTTACGCATATTGCATTTTCAAAAACAAGTATAAAAAAACAAAATTCTAGAACTACTACATCGAGATGAAAAGAAAAACAGAAGTTCATTAGCTGTTAAAAGCCCAACAGCAAGAGAGAAATTTCTCACCATATTGACTTTCGAAACCTTAAGTTCAACCTTCTGCTTAGATCCTTGACTGCCAACTATAGTTCCCTGTACACAAACTGACGCTCCGGTCGCTATCATACCAGATTCCACCTGAAAAACAACAAAACGTTACTATGCAATATTGTTTTGCCCGCAGAACAGTAATACAAACAACAATAATGGATACTATTTGCATGTGTAAGACACAAAGATCTAGTCTAATCTACATGAGAAAGTAAAAGACCCTCTGTCACAAGAATGTTGCAATTCAATGATTCCTCTATTGATCCATCCTCTATCAGATTTCACAAGGGACATTGACATTGCAATGAAATACATTCCATCCAATGTTCAAAAGCTACTGATATTCAATTTAAGCATTCTGAATAAACAAGCGAGTTATAAGCAGCAAGGTACTGTGAGGCATAAGCCTCAACTTTTCAGGAAAAAATATATCAAAAACAGAAAAACAAATAAAAAAAATTCGAAACTGATGTAAACAACCATAGCATCACAAATATTTTTACATATTTCACCACTTGTAACTTATTACAACAACAAGAACAGCAACAACATAACCTCAATCACAAATGTATTTACAATTTTACACATTTTCATATTTCTCCACTTGTAACCTATTAAGCAATTAAAATTACGAACGATGACATGACTATGAACATAGGCCTTATTAAAGCAAATACAAGTTTGTGACAATGCTAAGGTGCAACTATAGAAATTAACACATCATGATTTTTGTGTGGTCAACTTATCATAAATAAGAAATTAACAATAAAACGATAAGTAAAGAATTAATGGAAAAAATAAATGTAAGAAAAGAAAAAAGTAGACTATGTTCCTACACAAGTAACTCAAGGTTCAAGAGAATACTAACTAAAAGTTAGTTTAAATTCAAGCTTTAAATTTCGTAGTTTAAACCGTTGTATACTGAATAAAATTATCTGCCATAATAGAAAAGCAATCAATAAAAACGAAGAAAAAAACCATAGTGAAGAACACCCTAATCTTATGAATTCCTCTCCTATTCCCAAGTCATTTGGATTATCGTCAAATCTCATGACACCACCTGTTTAATTGCTTTATCATCCCACTTGATTTCCAAGTTATACGAGGTTACGGATTTATTGATGTCACACATGTTGCGAATGGCATAGCGTTGCATAATAACTATTGTGAGTAACTATATTTTAATTATTATGCGTTATGGTGAAATTTGAATTTTTTAGCACTTAAAATAAAATTCCATAAACCTTCGTACACGGGCGAATTTTTGCAAAACTTTCCCTCATCGAATTGAACTTCCCTGAATTACTTCCGAATTTCAAGTGAGCAAAGTTTAGGGTGAAGTTGAAGTTTCAAACCTTGTTTCCAAGTTCAAGGGATCTCCAAGATTTTCCTCCTCTCTCAAAGTCGGAAAAGGCTTCTTGGGAATGTTAACTTATGAATTCAAAAATGCAAAAGGGTTGCAACAAAATGAAACATGAAGATGAAATGAAATGCAAAAAACATACAAAAAAAAAATATCTAAAATCAATTGAAAAAGAAGCAAAAAGAAGCTTAAAGATGGAAATTGTGATTATAAAGGACCTGGATCTCAAACAAAAAAGAAAATTCACACTAGAGATATCGAAATCAAAAATTCAACTTTGATAACTCCCAATCAAAACAAGAACTAACCTACTATAGACATAATGCTTTTATATAGGTTACATAGGTTCTTATGTAGATAAGGAATAGACTTCTCAACTCAAACTCCTGAACGAGTCAGATTTCTTATGTAAACTAGAATTAAACTTCCTAATTTGGAATAAACTATTAATTTGACCCTCTTAACATTTCCTAATGATCTAATATCAGAACACATAAGATTTTTCCGTAAATAAATTTTTTTTAAAAATCAAAACTAAAGTCGGGTCGTGGCAATGCAAGAAAATTCCACATGGGCATTGCAACGGAAGGTAGCAAGTTCTCTCACTTCGAAAAGGGACTCCTATTACCTGTAGGGGTGCGTCTTGTAGAGCACTATGTTCTCCATCACTTAAGCTTCCCCTACACCTCAGATCTCCTTTATTTGGGCAAAACTTGAGGTTTCCTACCTTACTTTTATCGAGTATGAGCCATGTCACTCTCATTTGTTAATCACATTAACAATTCTATTTTTAAAAAACTATGCATTGCTCTAATAGTAGTCAAAATCGAATCAAAATTTAAATTGATCCAAAATGGAGAATTACAAACACCAAGAACAATTAAATCTCTCTCCTACAACCCTTTAAAAGAGAATTCTCACAAAATAATTTAAAAGACACTCACACTACCTTTCTCTCCCTTATTTATACTCTTTCCTAACTGTAAGAACATGCTACAATACCCAAAAATTATTTTATATCCCTAAACCATAATATCGATCCTCTTATTGACTTTGATACCTATCATGCTCCTATGCAACCATTTTTGATAACCCAATACTAATAGAATATACTTATTGTGAAACCAATTGAGCTTCAAGCCTAACTGAAATTGCATTCAGCAAAAGCTTGTGCAATTTCTTCCATCCTAAAAGGTTCCTCCAAGCTTCAATCAATATGGGAACTAGGACCAAATTGATGTCATCTACCCCAACGGTTCAAACCATCAAAAAAACATTTGAATTACACCTTAAGGATACAAGCACAACATCCATATATTAAAACTAAGCAAGATCCAAATTAAAACTTAGATATAAAACTTAACAAAAAGAGAAATAAATAATAAAATACTAAGTTCTCTAGAAAAGAAGAAAATTTTTACATTTCTAAAAGACCAAGAATTTGCTACGTATTTTCATATTACACATCCAATCTTTTTTCTGAGAAACTTCCCCTTTGACCTAACCAATAATTGTTCATCTCTACCAACCAAGTGGGTAGCTCACTGGTTTGATATGAGGCCTCTTGTGTAAGAGGGCGGGTGTTCGAGCCACAATGGAGGCAAGTTTGTGGTTTCTTTCTTATCGAAAAAAAAAATTAATCGTGTATCTTGATCTCTTAATTTCTTTTGACAATACTGCCAATGTGAAAGACATGTGAGATGGTATCAAGCATAAAGTTGTTAATTTTTATATTGAGCCCGGCCGTGTGCCCGCCCGTGTGTGCGGGCGGGCTCAAGCCCGTTGATCTCCGCCATTACCGCGATAACGTCTCCAACTTAACTACCTTCAACTCATAGGTGTGGGATTGTAACTTTAAAGGACCCGGTACAAATTAAGGAGAGAACGTCACTTATTCATTTCTTTATGAGGTTATATTTGATTGATGTGGGACTATTATTTTGGTCCACACATCTCCAACACTCCACCTTGGAGTGAAATCCATCAAAGGAGTTTATTTTTCCATAGGTCCTAGCAGAACTATTGGCTCTGATACCATGTTAATTTTTATATTGGGCTAGCACGCGCACGCGGGCGCAAGCCCATTGATCCCCACCAGTATCGTTATTGTCCCCAACTTAACCACCTTCAACTCATAAGTGTGGGGTATTAACTCAAAAAGCCTCGTTAATAAAGAAGGAGATATCATCACTTATATACTTCTTTATAAAGTCATATTTAACCAATGTGGGACTATTATTTCGGTCTACACATCTCCAAAAGTTGCAATGTGGTCGATCGTAATTAAGCCTTAGGATTTTCCATGGACCAGTGGGATAGAAATGGGAGATTTATTGTAAGATGAATGATTACTTTTCTTTTGGGGTGTTGTGAGTTGGACACTTGTTATCCCTTTCTTCTTTCTTTCTTTTTTCTTATCTTGATAGAAATATATACAATAAGGGAAGATCTAATAAATATGTATTAGATAAAAAAAAATAATATAAATCCATTTTCCTTGTAATATTCCTATATATATGTGTGTGTGTGCGTGCGTGCGTGCGTGTGTGGGGGGGGGAAAGAAAGGGAAAATAAGAATTTATTATGTAACCTTAGATGTGTAATTTCTATGTAGCTATCGTCTCTCGACGGGGCAAAGAACTTAAAGAAAAAATGGCTAATTATAAGAAAATTATATATACTAAACTTATATCTTCATCGATTAGTATGAAATCCAAGTTGAGTAGATTTTCATTGTTCATATTTACCGACTCCCACATCCTACATACGCGTAAGAGTATGTTGCAATCATCTCTTGACGGGTTGAATGCAACAATTTATGTGAATTCAATGGAAGGACGAACAATGGAACCGTTAGTGTGCTTGGGAAGGAAGAACAATTTGATCTTGTTAGTGTGCTTAGGAAAATGAGTTTGACGACCAATAGTTTTTATAGATTTGAAATGTTTTACGTTTTATTTGATACATTAAGGTGGTTAGTTAAACAGTAGAATAGTTAGTTTTTCCAATAACCATCAAATCTCTCCAATAATATTAATAATACTATACACTAAAATAGGTAACGGTTAATCTTTCCAATAACCATCAAATCTCTCCAATAATAATACTAATAATACTATACATCAAAATAGGTAATGGTTTCCTCAAAAAAGGCAACTGCCAATTTATGATCTAGAATAGTTGTCTAAATTAAGTAGTGTTGAGATTGTGATGTGGCGCTAGGAGAAGTCTCGGAAATGCCACATGGCAAACCCGAGATCTTCCCTTATTGTATAAATAGATAGATATAGATTTTCTTATAATGAGGCATTATTTCTTAAAGTATTTTGACCCGACTACTAATTGTAACATCTATATATACAATAATCTATATATACAATAAGTACCAATCTCAGGTTTTTCATGTGGCATTTCCGAGACTTCTCCTTGCGCCATATCACAATCTCAACACTAATTAATTTAGACAACTATTCCAGATCTTAAATTGGTCGTTACCTATTTTAGTGTGTACCATTATTAAGTATTCTTGGAGAGATTTGATGGTTATAGTAGAGACTAATCGTTACCTATTTTAGTGTATAGTATTATTAGTATTATTGGATAGGTTTGATGGTTATTGGAAAGATTAATTAATCTACAGTTTCACTAACCACCTTAATGTATCAAATAAAAGGTAAAACATTTCTAATCTACAAAAATTATTAGTCGTCAAACTCATTTTCCCAAGCACACTAACAAGATCAAATTGTCCGTCCTTCCCAAGCACACATGGAATACACAAAAATGGTTGCGCTAAATCTGCCGAGAGACGATTGCAACGTACGAGTAAGAGTAAGTAGGATGTGGGAGTCAATAAATGTGAACATTGGCAATCTACTCAGCTTGGCTTTGACATTGATCAACGAAAATGTAAGTTTAGTATATATAATTTTCTTATAATTAGGCATTTTTTTCTTAAAGTTTTTTGCTCCAGCTTCTAATTGTAACATAATAAGATTCTAAGTTTTTTTTTCGAAATTAACACAATAAATTCAATATTTTAATTTGGATCATATTGTTTGAGAGTTCGAGATTACATATATAGTAAGTTCTTTTTAGGTAATTTTCTATGTGCTTTTGTTTTTTTTTTTTTACTTTTTTTTTGAGGTCCCAATTGGGCAAAATTCATTCATCGATGGAGATCGTGAATTACATGTGGAGATGACTCTAGGAATAACACAACTCCAAATACAAGAAATTAATGTATTTGTCCATAGCTAGACGAGCAAGCCTATGCGTTACACAATTCGCGTCGCGCGGGAAAAATTTACACAGATCTTCTAAACTAGGGTTCATATGATTATAAATCTCAAAAATTATTGGGCCCAGCGGCCCATAAAGCGCCCTTTTGTTTACGGCGTGTATCACCGTGAGGGAGTCACACTCAATCTCGCGCAGGTGCCAATTCTGATTTAGGGAAAAATTGAGTCCATCCCTTATCACCAACATCTCAGTAGTTTATGGCGACATCATGCCCAAAATTCTCCCAATAATTATTAATGTGATATATTAGAAATTCACAAAAAAATGATATATTTGCATAAAGCGGCTATATTGTATTCAATCAACAATTAAGGAAAGTTTCTTTTAAATTGCATATTCTCTTTTTTTTTTCTATTCATTAGATAATATTGTTCTTATCTTGAGTCCATCTTTGGTTACATAATAAATTATTCTTTTCCCTTTCTTTTTTCTCAACAAATTTATTTTATCTAATATGTTAATTGATATTCGCATATATAAAGGAAGATCACAAGGGAAATGGATTTATATTTTTTTTTTTACTTCGATTCCATCGGATTACATAATAGGTTTTTTTTTTTACATTTTTTATCAAATATATATTGATATTTTGTCTTGCCCATGCGCGAAGCACGGGATGTCGACTAGTTTTGATAGTAATGCTTTTGTAATCGTAAAAGCCTTCTTACCAATTTAAAAGAGTTGCTCATTAGAGACAGACAAGGAGAGAGAGAGAGAGAGAGAGAGAGATCATAAAAATATCCTTTTAAATAATCATAGTTAAAACACTACTTGGATTTATTAATAGCATGTAGTATTTAGCCGGTCCCAAGTCCGGATAAAGGAGGAGGACTCTGACGCCCATTTTTTCATACCGAAAAATGGGTAAGGGAGGTCCCAAACTCACTTTTCATACCCGAAAAGTGGGGGAGAGAGACCCCAAGCTCATTTTCCATTCTTGGAAAATGGAGGAGGGTTGCGATAGGTTGACAGCCAGCGTAAAACTTTTGTCACTTTTCATGAAATGGATCAAACATATATAAACGTTGGGGCGTTCCCACCTAGCGACGCGCTGCATCGGAGCCCGGGTGTAGTGAGAAATGTGCAAGGGTGTGTTTCACATCGCCGCTTGGGTGTGAAGAAAAATGAGCAAAGGTTCCCACACATAGGACGTGTGTGGGTAGTCCCTTCACATCGTCGCCCGGATGTGAAGAAAAATGAGCAAGGGTTCCCACACAAAGGACGGGTGTGGGTAAAGAAGCTAGTTCAAAACAAATACGAAAACAAAAACAAAATCATAGATACGGACACTAGATCTTTTAGACAAAATATAAATAGAAAAGGAAAACAAATACAAATGGGAGAAAAAATTCGTTTAGGAACATGGAACATAGGAACACTTACGGGGAAGTCAATAGAACTAGTAGATACCATGATTAGAAGGAGAGTCAATATTGCTTGCCTCCAAAAGACAAAATGGGTAGGAGAAAAGAGTAGATAAATAGGAAGCACAGGGTTTAAATTGTGCTACACTGGTATAGATAGAAAATACAATGGAGTAGGAATTGTGGTGGATAATGATTATAAGGATAAGGTCGTAGAGGTTAAAAGAATGGGGGATAGATTGATTCTAGTTAAATTAATTATTGGAGACGAAAAAATTAACATACTTAGCGCCTATGCACCACAAGTAGGATTAAGCGAGAGCATCAAACGCAAGTTTTGGGACGATATGGATGGATTTATGCAAAGTATACCATTAGATGAAAAAAAATTTATTGGAGGAGATTTAAATGGGCATGTCGGGGCAAGTAACGATGGGTTTGAGAGAGTTCATGGAGGTTTTGGTTACGGTAATAGAAATGAAGAAGGAGAATCAATCTTAGAATTTGCTTCAGCATACGATCTTGTCTTAGCAAATACTAGTTTTAGGAAGAGGGGGTCGCATATAATTACTTTTAGTAGTGGTCATAACAAGAGTCAAATAGATTTTCTTTTAACAAGAAAAATAGATAGAAAAATATGTAGAGGCGCAAAGTAATACACTGGTGAAGCACTTACTACCCAACATAAGTTAGTAGTACTTGATATTAAGCTAACACGACGACATAATATGAATAAAAGAGTTAGCGACCCTAGAATAAAGTGGTGGAACCTAAAACATAGTAAACAAGTAGAGTTTAGAGAAAAACTACTAAAGGAAAAGGTTTGGAATCTTGACTTTGATGCTAATACAATGTGGCTAGAAATGAGTAGTTGCATAAGGAGAGTGGGATCAAACGTATTAGGTATATCTAAAGGCTTGGGACCACCAAAGAAGGAAACATGGTGGTGGAACGAGGATGTCCAACGAGCAATTAAGACTAAAAGAGAGATGTATAGGAAAATACCTAAGTGTCAAGATGAAGATACGTACAATCAATATAGAGAAGCTAGAAAACAAGCTAAAAAAGTAGTTAGTCAAGCTAAAACAAATTTAATGGAAGATCTATATACAAGGTTAGGTTATAGAGATGGCGAAAAATATATATATAGGCTAGCCAAATTAAGAGATAAAAAGAAACAAGACCTAAGTCATGTAAGATGTATTAAGGACGAAAATCAAAATGTTCTAACGCGCGAGGAGGATATTAAGGAGAGATGGAGAAGTTACTTCGATAGTTTATTTAATGATGGCCAAGTTGATACTATCATAGATGAAAACCCACACCAAGAAAGAAATGTAAACTACACACGCAATATTAGAATTGTAGAAGTTAAAGAGGCATTGAAAAGAATGAAAATAGGGAAATCATGTGGCCCAGATGAAATACCCATAGAGGTTTGGAAATGTTTAGGAGAAATTGGATTGACTTGGTTAACAAAACTTTTCAATAAAATTTTAAAATCAAAACGGATGCCAATGGATTGTAGAAGAAGCACGCTTGTGCCAATCTTAAAAATCAAAGGAAACATTCAAAGTTGCTCAAACTACCGGGGAATAGTCACACTATGAAACTTTGGGAGGTGATAATTGACAATAGGCTAAGGAGAGAAACAACAATATCAGATAACCAATTTGGTTTCATGCATGGGAGGTCAACTATGGAGGCGATTTTCCTTGTAAGACGATTATTAGAAAAATATAGAGAAAAGAAAAAAGACTTCCATATGATATTCGTAGATTTAGAAAAAGCATATGATAGGGTCCCTAGAGATGCTCTTTGGTGGGTTCTAGAAAGAAAAATAGTGCATGCTATATACATAGACACTATTAAGGATATGCATGATGGAGTAGTAACGAGTTTAAAGACATTTGGAGGAGCTACAAAAGAATTTCCCATTACGATAGGACTACATCAAGGATCGGCTTTAAGCCCATATCTATTTACTTTAGTTATGGATGAACTAACTAGACATATTCAAGAGGATATACCAAGGTGTATGCTATTTGCAGATGATATTGTCTTAGTGGATGAAACTAAAAATGGAGTGAATAGGAAATTAGAACTCTGGAGGAATACCTTAGAATCTAAAGGCTTTAAGTTGAGTAGGACGAAAACCGAATACATGCACTGTGAGTTTAGAAACACTAGACATCGAGATGATGGAGTAGTAAAATTAGGGGAAGTAGAAGTTCCTAAGGTAAACCACTTTAGATACCTTGGATCAATCATACAAAATGATGGTAACATTGAGAATGATGTTACACAGAATTCAATCTGGATGGAAGAAATGGCGGAGTGCAACAGGTGTGATTTGTGATCGAAATGTTCCTACTAAGTTAAAAGAAAAATTTTATAGGACCGCAATTAGGCCAGCTATGCTCTATGGAAGTGAATGTTGGGCGGTAAAGCAACAACAATTACATAAAATGAACGTAAAGAGAAATGAGGATGATTAGGTGGATGTGTGGTAAAACTCGTAAAGATAGAATAAGAAATATAGAAATTCAAAGACAAGTAGGAGTAGCACCAATTGATACAAAGATTAGGGAAGGGCGGTTGCAGTGGTTTGGTCACCTGCAAAGACGACCTACAAATGCCCCAACTAAAAAACTTAACTCAATAGAAACTGTAGAAATTCGACGAGGTAGAGGCAGACCAAAGTTAACATGGGATGCATTAATTATGAGGGATTTGAATGGTTTGAAAAGCTCACCATCAATTGCAGTTAATCGAGCACAATGGAAAAGTTTGATCCATGTAGTCGACCCCAGTTAATTTGGGACTAAGGCTATGTTGTTGTTGTTGTTGTTGTTGTATGTAGTATTTAGCCATGGCATGACATCAAGGGAACAACTAATCCATTTCCGAGACCATTTGCTACTAAAAAAAGGACTAGAAACAACCTAAGGCAATCAATAATAACTACAAAGCCTCAATCTCGAATTAGTAGGATTCAGCTACATGGATCAAACTCTTCCACTCTGTTCCATTTAATGCACTTGATGGCATGCATTCAAAATCTTTTAAATCGTTCTTAGCCAATGTATCCAAAGTGACCAAAGGAAACCAATGGGGTGCAATTCATAAAAGGCTACAAGAACATATATATATATATATATGGAAATTTTGATGTTTAAGAAAAATCTTTTTTTTTTCCTTTTTCTGTTCAAAACTAGAAGTACAATAACTTAAGTGGTTGATAATTATTCTAAATTTATGTCAAAAATAGATCAAGTTTTCTTTTCCACAACTTTTTAATTATGTTATGGATGCCAATGTATAAGTTAAGTTTTTATATAGGTAAAATTAATAATTTAGTTATTCAAGGAGCTGCAAAAATTATATTTAGAATGTCTAGGCATTGCCTCCACATTATCTAACCCATATAGATATAATCGCTTGAACACTGCCTTGACAAGTAATCAAGTGTTTTATCTTAAGATAAATGATGCAAATTAAATATTACTGAGATTCTAAGTGAGCCCAAACTCAAATTCTTCGAGAATCTTAACTAAAAAATTAAAAAAAAAAAAAGTAGAAAGTTATGCCCGAAAGGTTTCAATATTTTAAAAGAATCACCTAATAAGGCTCAAATCAATTGTCAATTGAATTTTGCCCATTTAAAAAACATCAATTGGACTTACAAAGCTTTAAATGGGTTACTAAGCACTGGGTCATAAGAAATACCTGATCATAGCCTTCGGCATCTGGGCTCATCACACATTGCATGTTCGAGAAGCATGAACCGTCATTAACCTGCAAGTTAACAAGAGATAAATGAATCAAAGCTGAGATCATCGTCAAGCAAAAAATGAAATGAATCTATGCAGCATTATCTTCAAAGTAGCAAACATCTACTGCAACAAAGCAAACTACTTCCACACAGAATGGCAGCCCAAAATTACCAGAACACTACCATCTCCCTCCAAAACCAAGATTTCTAATGGCCATCAAAACCAAGTTTACCAATATAGGTGAGCAAATCATTATTTCTCGATAAATTCGAAAAAGCTCCTCCTTTTCTCCCTCTCTTCACAAATTATTACCCAAAAAGGAAGGAACTTAGCAATCAAATGAAAGCAAGGGAAACCAAAACAGTTCACGAGAAAAACAAATCAAACTACATAACGACCTCCATGAATGTAACGCTACTCTGCACTCTGAGCGTCCGAACCCAGCCCTTGACGACCACATTCTGCCCTAACCAATCCAGCCCTTCGTCCGCCCCACCCTTCACATCGAATATCTTCAGCCGCCGCTTGAACTTCCCCACCATCTCTCCGGTATCTGCAGCGCTCCGCAACGACTTACCAAAGACTTCCGGTCGCGACTTCTCGAGCGCCTCGCCGGACGACAGAGCTCCGGTCATTGCGGAGCAGAATTGCCTCTGGTTAGAGAGCTTAGAGGGGTCGGTGGAGGCACGGCGGCGGAGAAGGGATGAGGGATTGAAGGGGAGTTTGAGAGGTTTGGCTGCGGCGTTGGAGAGAGTCTTGGTGGCGCGAAGAGAGAGGAAGCGGAGAGAAGCAGATGCTGTGGCGGCAGCGGCCGCCATTATTGCGTTCTCCGACTCGCGGTCGAAGTGTGGTTCTAGCTTCGGAGCGCTTTATCTCTCGCTCTTCGCATCCTGTTTTTTTTTTTAACACAATTGAGATTTTTATGGACTTTTTGTTATTTTTAATTACTAAAATAATTTAGATGTATTCAATTAAAACTTTTAAAGAGTTTATAGAAGTAAGATGTATTCAATATGAACTTTTATAGACTTTTTAAAAGTCTATATAAGTTTTGAAGTATTCAATTTAAATTTATAGAGAGTTTATAAAAATAAGATGTATTTAATTTTTGGTGACTTTTGAGGTTTGGTTACAAATCTCGACTTTTATAGATTTTTTGGATAAAAATACACATAAAAAATCTTCATCTTCTCCTCACCTCAACTCAGAAACTATTAGAGACTTCTAATTTTTGTTGGTTTTTTTTATTCAATAAAGACTTCATTGTTAACAAGGTATTTTCTTATCAATTTTTTTATCAACTTCTCAAACCACTCCACAACTCATAGATTTAATTGATCACTTATTATATCTAATGCATATGTCGATGAAAATAAATGATGTCGTTATCAACAATATCTCATTCTTGCATCATTGTACATTTTTTATATGATTTACAAAGAAGTTTCGTTTATTAAGTGTATAATTATAATCTTAAAAAGTGTAATATTATTATTTTTGGAGAAAATAATCGTATTTTTTTTCAAATGCAAAAGTGCATTTTAAGAAATTTAAACTATCATTCTTAAGGAAAAAATATAAATTTTGTTACTTAAGTAAAAAAAGTGCAAAGTTTTTTACACGCAATGATCTTACTTGGTTCTTTTTTGCCACTAAAAGATTATTCATTTACCTATTTGTTTTGTTGATATTTATTTACTTATTTCTTATGTTACTATCTTGATAGTAATTCATTAATATGTATATATTATTTTTTTATTAAAATACAAAAATACTTTTTAAAAAATTAGTAATAGTTCTTAAGAAAAAGAAATATAATTATTCATCTATTTTTATAATAGAGTGCAAAAATATTTGTTTCAATATAAAAATCACAAAAATTTACTAGTATCAATCAAAATTATGTTTAAGAAGTTCACAAAAGTCATTAAAAATCTTAATTAAATGTTAATAAAAGTCATCACTATGAAGTTTACTTAAAAGTTTATTAAAGTTTTTAAAAGTCTACGAAAATCTACAAATTTCAGAAAAGTCATCCACTTATCAAAGTAACTAAAAGTTTATTAAAATCTCAATTGAATACACCCATGTAAATTACGTGGTATCAAGACTAGACTTGAGCTCAAAAACCCTAAAATTCTCCTTTTTGATTCATTTTTGAGATTTTTGTTCTTGAATCACCTCCAATCCTCCTTTTCGATTAGCGGTGGTTTCTATCAAATCTTTTTTGCACTTTGTTCATATAATAACCAACGGATTTAATCAGATTTATGGAGATTGGTTCATCTTTATTTCGGTGCATCAGTGTTGCGTGGATTCGTGCGGTGCTGGTTGATTTTGTCTTAAGTTTTATTTTATAGTTAGTTTTCTTCTTTAGTTGGAAGTCTTTGATTTTTCTTTTCCTTGTCGGGAAGTTTTAAGTTTTCTTCTTCTCGTTAGGAAGTTTTGTTATTCATTTTGTGATTATTGTAATTTTGTGTATTGTCATGAGTTTCAACGTTGTAGAGCTGTCAAACTATTTCAATTTCACATTTACAGCCAAATTAATGGCAGTTTGTTTGAACAAATAGGATTAATGAATCAATATACTTGATTCTATCTCTGGTTCGGTATTGAGCCATGAATGATTAATGAAATTTCTTTTCAAAAAAAAAGACTATGAATAAATAATCGGACTTAGGCAATATTTTTCAAGAAAAGCTCGGCCCGAGTTCGAGCTTAATTAAACCTACTTTAAAATACACTAAGCTTGGGCCATCCTAAAAAGGTCAAGCTCGGTCGGAATATAAATTTATAACTAATATATTTTAAGTTTATAACTAATATATTTTAAAATTATTCATGTTGTGGGAGAGGTTTGAACCTAAGACCTACTGTGCACATAAAGTGAAGCTTATCATTTGAGCTACCTCATTTTTGCACAAAATATGAATATACTATACACATAGAAACACACATGGTGTTGAAAAAGTCTATAAAAAATTTATTAAATGATCATGAATAAATAATTTGTTTTTTTATGTTTTTAACATTAAATTTTTTATAAATAGGTTTGATGGGTCGAGCTTGGGCTTTGCATTTTTCACATGGACCGAGCATAAGCCTATATGTAGCATTTCCTATCCCGATTAGGGCGATACTCGGCGTGAAACCCTAATTAAGCCTCGATAATCCAGTTATACTTAACTAAAGCCAGCAGCCTGTCATGGCCCACATCTCTAACCCCCGTTTTAATTCCTTAATCAGGATCACCGACCCTTGACGTGGGACCTACACTGTGATACGTGCACCGACCGAGGCACGTGGTCGAGATATATTGTGTTTTTGTATTGATGTATGCCTAGTGTTATGTATTGTGTAGACTTACTATGTCGGTTTGTACAGTTGTAGGCGTCGAGACGAGAGCGGGGACACGCCTCGAGTAGCGTGCGAGTCGGGGAACCGGGTAGTTAGCATTTTGGTATGTCTTATTTAATACTAATATGAAATAAGGAATTACTTATAAGCCTATTGTTATGTTTGTTAATGTAAATCAAATAAAAGGCCTATAGTTTAGTAAATTAAATTGAAAGCATATGATTGGTCTAGAGATACACATTGGCACATTTAGGAACTAGGTGAGTAATGAAATGGTGTCACTTGAGGTTGAGTTAGTGGGATATATGCAAGAGGTGGACCATTAGATATTCATCGGGATACATAAATCCATGGAGATCAAGGGCTAGGAAGGAACATCACCTTAATATATAACATTAGTGATCAAACAACATGCAAACCAAATCACTCATTCATTTTTGCTGGAGAAGAAGAAGGAATTGCTGGAGAGGAGTGAATCATCAAGGTGTTGAAGGAATCCATGGGAGTTGGTGAGAAATTCTCAAGCTAGGGTGCTACATCAACTGGGTACACATCTTTTTAGTTGAAATTAAAACAAGTTCTGGTGGTTTAGGCTAATTTCAAATGGTAGATGATTGAGTATTTGTAATTGATTTATATATTTGGATTCCTCATTTCAAGCTGATAATCCAGCTATATTGAAGTTCTTAATTTGGTTTTGAAATCATAAATATATGAATTTTTGAAGCTGCACACTAAAACTAGAATTCTGTATGTTGTATTAGGAATCAATAACCTGAGTAATTTGGTCATAATTTGCTCATTTTAGATCCAAATTGATCCAAACCAGTGGCATTTGAAAGCTTATTTAAAGGGGGATAACTTCGCTTGAATGAATGTATTTTGATTCAAATGTTTTTTATGTCCAAACATGCTCTACAAGTAGGTGCTGAAATTAAAAAGGAAAGTTTTGAAACTAAACTTGTTAAGGGAATAACTCCCTAACTACTTATCCAAATGAGTTGATCTTTTAGTATGTTGTATTTGGGTATATTTGCTGCCTTGTGACCAAAAATCACATTTTTACGAACTATAGATTAGGAGAAATAGATTCTCTAATCCCATTGGTCGGATTAAATTCCAATTAGACCAATGTTTAGTAAAATCATGACATCTCTTTCATTTTAAATCAGGATTTTGCAAACTAAACCTTTCTGAAAAGCTTAGAGAGAGACCAACAATAATTGTACTGATGGTGGGCTTTGATATTTGGACCATTTCATGCCTAAAAGTGCATTAAAATGTAGGACTGAAATTGAAACTTAATTTAGTCTTTAGGGGCTGATTTAGGAAGATTGATTTAAAGTCTATTGAACCAATTTGAATACACAATAAACACCACTAAATTGAGCTTAAACCCAGTATATTTGAACTAATGAGACACCAAACTCAGAAACCTAGGAAAAGGGTACGGGAAAGCGAATACAAGATTTGGAGTATAGGGAGGCCAGTAAAGCTAGGACTTTACTTTGTTGTTGTGAGTATACCCAATGGAAACTTTACTTGGCATTTCATTTCTATTAATTGTTGTCCTTGCATACTCCTTTTGACTATTTTGCCTTTGTATTCTTATATCATGTGTTATTTGTGTCTATGCTCACTTAATGAGTCTAGTTTGCATGATATCAATTCATTTGATTTGATTCATTGATTCTATCTCATGCTATGTCTATTCTTGTTGTTTTAAATGTGAATTGAATGATAAATAGCATGCTATTAGGCTAGTGAATATCTTATAAATGTTTAAGAGGACTTGTATTCCTTATTTGTTTAGGTGTGTAGATGTGTCTGTGCCTTGACAATCCATACTTGGTATTTCTTGAAATTTAAAAAGTAGTTTTCGCATCTAGGTCTCGTACTCGATCGAGGTGTGCGCGACTCACGAGGTTAGAGTCCCTGGGGATGTCGGCACATGTTACCTGACACTGTATGACACTCGGGGTTAGAGTTTCTGAGGTGTTCTACGCACCGGGGTTAGAGTCCCTGGTAACACTTGGGTTAGAGTCCCTCGTGCTATATGATTATTGAGTCGGAGTGACATGTTTCACTGCCGACCATACCTAAATCACCACTACTTAGCCTAGTGTCAGTATCACATGTTTAACTGTGGTATTTACTCGCATATGGTTTATTTTCTAGTTTTCCCATTTATATGCTTTTAAATACCATTCGAATATTTGGAAATGCAAATTAAACTTGTCATCGGGGATTACTGTTTTATTCTTGTACTCACCGTCCTTTTTATGACGGTGGGTGCAGAGCCGTCTACCAGCAGACCGGGCAAAGAGAAGATCGGCGATTATCCCTGAGCCCGCGACGCGTCACTGCATCGATTGTAGGTCTTCTTTTGGTATTTTGACTGTATATGTTATATATGTCTTTCAGATACTATTTGGGGTTGTATATTGGGTTGATAGCGTTTTTATTTCCCCGACTTGACTTAGACTATTTTACTGTTTCACTGCATTTTGAGGACTTTATATATGTGATGTCATTTCCTGGTTTTCCACACTTAGGATTTTATAAATGGCTTCCGCATAAGTTATTAATTGCTTCTGCATAATCAATAAGACTTCCGCTAATTAATTAATTTAATAAAAAGTTTTAATTAACTCTAAATTTTATAAACTGGTAGGACTAGTGTATTACTTATCATGAACACGTGAAAAGAGGTGTCTAGGTTGTAAAGGCTGACTAATACGTAGTTAAGTCATGCGTGGATATGATTAGGGCTTAATTACGGGATTAGGCTGGGCGGTGCCCTAGATTATGAGAGGGGCCGTCATATAGCCTCACCGTCTGTACATGATAAACTCAACCTGTATATCGATATCGAACAAACAATACAAAGTATACGCAACGAAAAATTAAAACTTTTTTGATAATTAACGATATACAGAAATACAGAGTCTAACATACCCAAAACCTCGTTTATAAACTTCTCAACCCTGTTTATATACTACAAAATATACCAAACAGTGTATTTATGTACAAGAAGGTTAATTACATAGTAGAGAAGATTAATAGACTCATAAATCGTCTCCTCGCCCTTCACTGAAGTGCTAGGTTGCGAACTTGAAATATTAAATTTGAGGTGAGCGCTCTAACTTGCTCAATAAGTAAGGACTCACAAGGCCATCAACATTTCATATAATAATTAATAACATTATGCAATAACAATATGCACCAATATTAACTAACAAGAATATGGAAAACATATAATTCAATAAATAATGGATGCAAATCAAACTATCCATGACTATTACATTGTGATTCCCATTTATTTATAAAACTGGGGTCAATTACCCACTAACGCCATTAATGCAAATGCTAGACCAACACATTGGCCCGATGTGCTGTCTAGCTAATCCATTAATGTCCAATGGTTCTATCAAAAACCCTTTAGTATGTAATGTTGGGTTTCGGGGATCATGCGCAGTGGAAGATTTCAAAACCTTTCCGAATATCCCCGAACCAAGATCCTATCGATTCCATTAAACTGATGTGCCAATAAAAAACATTCCTTAACAAGAACAACTCCATGTCTGCCTTGTTTGGTGTTGATCGATTCCTTTAAGACGCCGCGAGAGACGAACGTCCTCTATCAGAAATCCACACACAAACGGACGATCACGATCCGGAGTGCTAGCCCCAAAAACCCTAGGACAAAAACTCTCAAAAAAAATTTCTAGGAAAAATCTCTCTCGGGAATTCTCTTCAACAACTGTGACCCTAATGTCTAATTTATAGTACACTAGGTCGAGTTGTAAAAAAACTCCATCTCCTAGTCACACTCCAAATAGAGTCCTAGATAAAGTCCAACTCTAAAAAGGATAGACTCATAGAGAATCTACAATTACTAATCCAATAAGAGTTGTAATTTATCTAAAACTCAAATAAGAATTAAAGTCATACTATAATTCCAATTAGAGTCCTATTCAAAATAAGATTTACTAAGACATAAAGTTTCTAGTAACACTAGAAATGTATGAGAATCTTGAATCCTAGTCAAACTAGGACATTTAATGAGAATCTTCAAAATGTATTTTATCAAATAAAATTCATTAATCCAGACAATATTAAATCGCGCAAATCCGTTCTTTGTGTGCGACCCAATAGGTTTACACAAAGTTGGCAGTTAACCAAAACCATTTTGGTATACAAGTCATAAGCGGTCTTTAGCAAGACATTATGACTACCAAAGTAGCATGAAGATCAATAAATCGATACAACCTTATAGACAGTGTATATCACATCCCTTTATCACGTGATATCTTTTGATTGAACATAAGATATGGAATGTCACCCTTATAGTCATATCTGAGTAGACTGAAATTGTCAAGTGACATTGATCCAATCAATTCACTAGACATGGCCATTTATTAGTCTAACATATCGATGGGCGCAATAGATATTTCTCTCTAAAAGAGAGGGACAAATTCCATCTTGATCACGCAACATCCACACATTAATCGAACAATGACCAATCACAATCTTTATAATAATTCGATTAAAGACAACGTTTGATTGTATCAAATCATTATGCTCATAATGTTGGAGTCTCTGGTGATCTCAAGTCAAAGGACTAAATGATATTACTCTCATGAGAATCACTTATGACATTGACCATGTAGTGTTCTCATATGCATCTACTTATAATAGGTCGATCCAAATCCTACACGTAAGATTTGTTCCTAACATTGTTTGTTATTGATACCTATTATCTTGATTTGTATCGTGTAACCATTTACAAGACTCATATCTTTCGAAGTTAACACATATCCATATTGCGATCAAATCTAATAACATGTCATATATTTCAAAGCAAATCTAATAACATGTCTCAAGTGCTTCTGAAGTATTTAAGAATGTTATTAATAAATATCCAATGACCTTCATTGGAATCTATGAGATGTATGTATGTTTTGCCCAAAGCATATTAATTTGAAGTTGAGTGTAAAGTATAACATATGTGATGATTCTCATAGCTTATGCATATGAAATCTTATTCATATTGTCTCGTTCATCATTTGTCTTAAGATGTTGAGTCTTGCACAGACTTATGTTATAAGACATAAGTACGAATTCTTTTAAGAATCAAGATACTAGGCGACCAAGTGAACAACCCTCAATGGAGATGAGGATGGAGTGCTGGTTAATCTCATACATTGAAACTTTTTCAGTTATTTGTCTATATAAGCACATTTTTATAAAGTAATTAGCCTTTTAGATCTATCTCTATAGATCTATATCACAAGGATATAGGCTTAATTAGCTAAGAATCTCATTGAGAAACTTTCCTTAACTAAGACTTGACATTCTCTAGGGTTAAGACGTCGTTTCCAATGAAAAATATATCATTGACATACAGATTCAGAAAAATAATTGCGCTCCCACTAACCTTTATGTGTACACAAGGTTTATCTTCGATTCAATGAATGTAATTCATTAATTATTTCATCAAAACAAAGATCCCAACTCTTATAAGTTTACTATAATCCATAAATTAATCCTTTAAGCTTGCATACCTTTCTCAAATTCTCAAAATAATAAAAAAAACACATCTTTAAGGAACATAGATAAATGTCATTTTTGACATCCGTTTCTCATATCTTATAGTCAAACTATGAAGTAATGACAATAGAATTCTAGAACTTGAGCTTAACTACAAGTGAAAATCTTATCATAATCAACACCTTGATTTAGATTGGAATATTTGATAAGCCGTGCTTTTAAGTATGCATCTTTTTTTTCATGTCACTTTAACTCATTTACATCCAATGGTCATACCATCTTCAGGTAAATAATTCAAATTCCAAACTTGGTTAAAATACATGAATTAAAATTTAGAGTTAATAACACTTAGTTTCTCCGTTCAATCTAGATAAGACATGTCTCTTGTGAGTAGGGATTCATTTTGATCCAGTATCAAAAATACATCACAACTATCAATAATAAGAAATTCCAAATTTCTCTGGCCAATTTCTAATTATTCTAGATTTTCTAGAGATATATATTACTTGTGTATACTCAACTAGTTTAAAACTTTGTTGATCTTCTTAAAGTGGTTCGGTTCTCATTTGTGGCATTTGAACATTTTAAGATTTATTTTATTCCCAATAGTGTCTTTAAAATAAACACTTTACTTAGAAAGACATCTTTTTTTAGCAACAAACAATTTGTTCTCAATTGTATAAAATAGTATCATAGTGTTCAACCTCAATTAGACACTAAAGATTTAGGCATCAAACTTTATGTGACTTAACTTCTTACGCAAGTCTCGCCGCCTCAAATCTTTAAAAAAGAAGAAGACAAACTAGGTCTTTTTATTCCATATCATATATGAAATTTTATCGACCACTTTAACGAAAATAAGGTTTAGTACGAGTGCCTTGGTTTCTAATGTATAGCCTCAATAAGACATCATAGGAAAGTCTGTGTGATACATCGTAAATCAAATTATATCCTATATAGTTCGATTTCTCCTCTTAAAACATCATTTCTCAAATGATGTTCCTAGTGGGTTTAATTGCAAGACAATCTCACAATCTCAAAGATCGTCACTTAAACTCTTGACTCAAATATTATCCACCTTGATCTCATCAAAGTATGTTAATAGTTTGCCAAGTGATTTTTTTTCTTATACTCATTTTGAAATGTTCGTAACAATTCAAAATTATGTGTTCCTGATAGGATTTGTAATTCATTACAAAATGAGCAATTTCATTCTACGAAAAATAAAACCCGTTCTTTAAGGCTTTCTTTATAACTTTGCAAAGTCTAGCTCGCAACTAAGGTTCTGTGTCCGACACAAACACCTTTTGTAGATTTTACCTTCCCTTTATCTTTCTTTATTAAATTTCTTTATGTTACGAACCATCAAATATATATCTAAGGCCCCTTTTTATTATTCTGTCTTAAAATTTTAAACATCATATGCAACTGTAAACAATGTTCTCCATGTCTTTCAAATTATGTAGTTTAAAACTATTTTGATGAATTATAGATCAAATCTATTGCCAACTTTTGGCACATGAAGATTCAAGCCTTTTGAGATAATTAATATATTTCTTTCATGTTCCAAACATAAAGGCATATTAATAGGTTCTCAACCATTTTACAAGAATCTAGGAATTTTACAATCTTATGCTCTTCCCGTGTGACTTACTATTGGAACATTTCCTTCAGTGTCACTTTCATGTCATCAGTTTTTACGGCCCAAATCTTTCCTAAAGTCCGATTTTATATTTGCTAACATGACATATAATCATTGTACTAATAGATGGTATTTAAAAGGAATCATTAATCTAAGACATACAACTTTGTTTTATGGTTGATAACATTTATCAATTTTCTAATCAAAACAAGGAAATTAGTCTTATAAATTATTTTATACTTATCAAGGATTGATCGTAGTTACTCTGGATTAGTGTTATTAGGAGTTTAACATCTACACCTAAAAGATTATGCAAAATTATTTATAAGTGAGTAATTAAACTCCCACTAAATCAATAACCCTTGTAAATATTAATTAAGTGGTCTAAGATCCATATTTCACTTAATTTTGAGACAACTAAGGCATGACACTCAAAATCAAGTTATTTAGGTAGGTAACCATTACCAATTGCATCATATGCAACTCTTAGGTTCTTTATGAGACCTAGACATCATATGTCATTACATGTTATGTCTCATCTATGCCTAAAGCCGAAAACCATTTTGATAGCTTTATTAAGTCAAACCAATTTAAAACATCCAGATAACCGTTACCCAGCTTGTCTCACCAAGATAACACAATACACCCTGCGAAGGCAAACCCATATTGATGTGATCGAGGCCTTGACAAGTGTTTAAAAATGAGTGACATTAACTTAAAATTCTAATCGAGGGATTTATTTTATCAAGTTTTATGATCCATGTAGTGTTTTACAATGACTAATTCTAGCATCTATTTAATTATGGAATATCATATATATACCCAATATGCATAGAATAAAGATCATTAAAATAAAACAAGAATATACATTTTCATATATCAACAAGGCATCATAAAACAAATCAAGGAAATTAAATACTTTAAAGATTTTCTAGAAAATTAAATACTTTAAAGATTTTCTAGAAAATTAAATACTTTAAAGATTTTCTAAGTGCCTCAAAGATTATATTTTCATTAATCTCATTAATAAAATATATCTCCATATAATTTTTATCGGACTCTATTTAATTAAAACCCATTTTAATTAAATATTCTAATTAAATATTAATAATAGTCCCACTAATTAAATTAATATTAATTCTATTAAAACACCTTCTAATTAAATTAATTCAATCCAATTGATGAGCAATAACCCCATCCAATTAATTGGTAATTAATCAATTACAACTTCTTTCAATTAATATATATAATTCAATTAATATAAACAAAGTTGTAATCCTATTACAACTTGGAATGGATAGTCTAGATGGCTAAGGTACTCCAACGTGCTTGAGGTCTACGGATCGAATCCCTATTCCTAAAAATTCTCTTTTTACTTTGTAATCCAATTACAAATAATATAAGACTTTATTTTGTAGTCCTACTACAAATAAGATAAGCTTGGCTTGCTCGTTGGAGTGGTTAAGCTCTTCGATAGGAGGTTTGATGTAATAAGATCAAATCCTACTCTCATCAAAAGTCCTTTTATTTTATTTTGTAATACTATGACAATCCGATTTGTACTTTAATTTTGATTTGTAATCCTATTACAAGTTGATTTGCTTGCTAGGATGGTTAAGGCACTTCAACGAGTTGGATAACTAGGGATCGAATCCCATCTTAGCCAAAGCGTATTAGACATAGAATACTAAATTGGACATATTATTTTGGCAACAATCAAGACCCATAGTTAATCACATACTATGACATAGAGTGGACAACATGGCTTTCATATCCCATACAACCACCAACATATTAAATTACACATATCTATGTACACAAATAGTGAGATCTTATCTGCTAAATTTGATGCGCACCCGTTTTGTGCATGTATGTGCGTGACGGTGCGACTACATCAACAACACCACGCCGATACTTTCACACTTTTGCGTATAGATTAATTCTATTAAACGCAATGATGCAACCATATATAAAATATCATGATTGACATATATATATATATATATATATATATATATATATATATATATCATATCATATATATGAAAAATAAGGTCACATTACAATTTAATTAAATCATGCCTACTGGCTCTGATACCACTGTTGGGTTTCGGGGATCATGCGCAGCAAAAGTTTTCGAAACCTTTTCGAACATCCTCGAACCAAGATCCTATCGATTCCATTAACCTGATGTGCTAATAAAAAAAATCATACCTTAACAAGAATAACTCCATGTCTGCCTTGTTTGGTGTTGATCGATTCCTTTAAGACGCTGCGAGAGACGAACGTCATCTATCAGAAACCCACACACAAACGGACGATCACGATCCGGAGTGCTAGCCCCAAAAATCCTAGGACAAAAATTCTCACAAAAATTGTCTAGGAAAAATCTCTCTCGGGAATTCTCTTCAACAACTGTGACCCTAATGTCTTATTTATAGTATACTAAGTCGAGTTGTAAAAAAACTCCATCTCCTAGTCACACTCCAAATAGAGTCCTAGATAAAGTCCAACTCTAAAAAGGATAAAGTCATAGAGAATCTACAATTACTAATCCAATAAGAGTTGTAATTTATCTAAAACTCAAATAAGAATTAAAGTCATACTATAATTCCAATTAGAGTCCTATTCAAAATAGGATTTACTAAGAGACAAAATTTCTAGTAACACTAGAAATGTATGAGAATCTTGAATCCTAATCAAACTAGGACATTTAATTTAATGAGAATCTTCAAAATAAATTTTATCAAATAAAATTCATTAACCCAGACAATATTAAATCGTGCAAATCCGTTCTTTGTGTGAGACCCAATAGGTTCATACGACATTGATAGTTAACCAAAACCATTTTGGTATACAAGTCATAAGCGGTCTCTAGCAAGACATTATGACTACCCAAGTAGCATGAAGATCAATAAATCGATACAACCTAATAGACAGTGTATATCATATCCCTTTGTCACGCGATATCTTTTTATTGAACATAAGACATGGAATGTCACCCTTATAGTTCAATTTACTAGTCTCGATCTCGGAGTAGACTGAAATTCTCAAGTGACATTGATCCAATCAATTCATTAGACATGGTCATTTATCAGTCTAACATATCGAGGGGCCCAATAGATATCTCTCTCTAAAAGAGAGGGGCAAATTCCATCTTGATCACATAACATCCACACATTAGTCGAACAATGACCAATCACAATCTTTATAATCATCCGATTAAAGACAACGTTTGATTGTATCGAATCATTGTGCTCCTAATGTTAGAGTCTCTGGTAATCTCAAGTCAAATGACTAAATGATATTACTCTAATGAGAATCACTTATGACATTGACCATGTAGTGTTCTCATAGCGGGTCGGTCCAACATCTGTTCCCAACAGATACCCATTATCTTGATCCGTATCCGTATACGCATAATTATCACATGATTATCAGTCAAGACTCATACTAGTCTTAATTTATTATTTTTCCCACAATAATAACTGACTAGGGACATTTAGAATAATATAATAATTATCCATGGATACTATTGTAAAAAAACATGCATATACTTATAATAGTTAAACAATGTTTACAGAATTGGCTTAGGGCACATACCCCAACATATAATCCACGCAACCTATTTAACTAAGTAGGAAGTTACATATAGGTCGGGAAGATAACCCATATCCTAGATAAACTGGTCTAAGTCTCAAAAACTTACTTTAATGAATCACATTAAACACTATTTTCCATTTATTAAAATCATCACATTGTAAATTGTCCCACATTCAGTCCATAAACTACATGAACTATATATACTAAGATAGCCAGACAACATTGATAAATAAGCGAATCCATACTTACATCGATTTTGGTTTTCGTTTCAAATCCCCTAACTTTCCGGGTACTTATGCTTTACCGGGGATCCAACATTTATCACAAACTATTTTTGATCAATAAAGATATAATACCCTATATTTAAAACCCCTAGTTTAGTCCTTAAGTCCTCCAAAAATTCTAATCAAAAATCAGCTTATTTACTGCTTTCTATGGTTGGAGCGCACTCCCTCAATTGGTGGAGTGCGCCCTAGTAGCTGAGTTCATCCTCATTGATGAAGGGATCGCGCTCCTATGCTAGGTGGACCGTGCTCCACTCTATATTGTTTCGACAGTACACATGGAAACGACCATTGTTCCATCCACAAATTCACACAACAACAGCAAACACTCCCAAAATTCATCAAAGAGGACCTCTAGTGAGGTAATAAACCATTTCCAATCAACAAACATCATAATTCATAGAGATATCATCAACTACCATCGAATTGAACTTCAAAAACATAAAATCTACACTACCAAAGTGATGATCTCTGGATTCTTAATCGTTTAAGCTCATCAATCCACGTTGAATCAGCTCCACGAGTAATCTCCTTGGATCATAATCAAAACCCTCAACTCTCTCTCACTTTCTCGATCAATTATAGAGATAAGTATGAGATTTTTAGTTTAAATATATGGATTTTTCTTGAGATACGCATCGCACTATCTCGAGACTGATCGAACGATTGATGTGTCAACACGACACCCTTAAAGTGACATACATATTGATACCATCAACATTTACACTCATCTCGAGGCGATTCGACGGTCCATATAATTCAAGGCAAATCTTATAGTTTTCAATATATATATTTATATATCAAATATATATAAATATATATATATATTTTCATGTATTTTCTCGCCAAAAAATTCACCGAACATGCTTACGAGTATTCTCATGTGTGCACATTCATTTCACGACCTCCTCGTCGTACTTGGTGTACCGGCTATTTATTGTTTATTATGTATTTTCCAATTATATGCTTGTATATAAATTGTCTATTATAATACAACCTATAAAATTCATTAAACATTTCAACCAAACACAAACCATCATGCAAACACATGCATACGCCAATCGAGGTGCGCCAAACTTAACCACGTGTCTAACTTGGGTTAATTAAGATTTGGATTAACACTAATCACCAACTTAAGGTAACAAGTCGTTACATTATGTGTAGGCCCATATATATAGTGGATCAGGCTTAGGCTAAGGTTTTTAGGCACAGGCCTAGTTTGGCCCATCTCGAGCTAGTCCTAAGCCCGACCCCATGAACAGGTCTAATCAAGACTATTTGACTACTCATAATTCGCTCCAAGTCGTGCAATATGTAGGAATTCGAACTTAAGTCATTGGTTAATGGACAATGACCTGCTTGCATTCACGTTGCCAACTAATCGTTGGTTTCTATTCTGATTTGTCCCTCACACTCAAATTTAATCTTTTCTTCACTTTTGAAATCTATTTAAAAAAACTATCCTTTTAATATTTGAGGGTTTAATATATATATATATATATATATATATATATATGTTTGAGAAGTAAAAAAAGGAAAAAATCGGTTTGCTAGTGGGGTATTTCAAATATGATTATTTTGGTCATTTCAATTGGATTACTAATAGGGGTGGGTGTAACGCCCCAAATTTTTAAATATGATAATTAGTCCCGATATCGAGGTTAATCTGATTAATATGCATGGTACTTGTGTAATGGTGTGATTAATGTATGTATTATATATTATTTAGTTTACTTAGGTGTGGAATTAAGCTTAAGTGAATGAAAATAAACTTAAACAACTCGTTAATTGTTTAAATAAAGAATAATATCAATTTGGTAAATAATACATATATGTGTATTTTGAAAATTTGATAGGAAATGATGGGTTTAATGTGGATAAGAGGATTATCCTCGAACTTAAAGAGATTTAAGATGAGATGTAGGGCTTGGATTAGTCAATCAAACCCTAATCTCATAAGCTTACTATTCAAACCACATTAAAGGCACGTAACCACTTTGATTTTGAAAGAAACAAAAAAGTTGGATGAGGAAACACTAGAAAGCTAGTGTGGTAAATTCGTGGTGGAGATGGACCTACAACAAATCTACGTCAAATAAGTAATAACCGGTTTCATCTTCTCTAATATTCAAATACTTAAATGCATTTATTTTGGCTGGAGGAAAGTCATGGTTTCAATGGATTTGTGATTTTAATGTTGATTTCATGGTTTTATTCAAATGGATTAGCACATCTATGTTTTAATGGAGGATTTGTAATTTAGGTCTTTAACGTGATTTATGGAAGTATATATGTGGTTTTAACGAAATATTTACTATTGTTTTGGTTGGATTTTGGCCCCTGAGGGTCGGCGCGGATTGATGAGTGGAGGAGTTTAGTTTCTATTCTAGAAAACAAATCCTGCACTTAGTGCTTGTGACATCCGAGAATTTTATAAACTTGATTGGATAGCTAATTATGAATTTTTAGATTTAATTTAGGATTTAAGTATCCGAAGTGGGACCCATATGTTACGGACCGAAGATCATAAGTTTAAATATTATTTTTGTGTGTTGAGTGCCTGGTGTATGTATTATGTGGTATTTTGTCGCGAAGTCGGATTGTGTTGAGGTGTATCTTCAATTTATCATATTCGGGGTTGCAAGTGCGCGTCTTAAGGACACGACTAAAAATGAATTATTAGTTGTTCGAAAACTAATTAACCAAGTGTTAATCCTCACGTGAAGATTTTGCATCGGTTTACATGCAAATTGGGATCGGTGATAGTGTAAAATGAAAATGAAGTTGGCGTAAGTTCTTGCCTTGAGTTTCGTATCAGTTGGTGGTGGACAAGGTTGAGATTGGGTTTAAATTGTTAAAAATTTGCTTATGTATGGCAAGATAATTGGTCCATAAGGGTTCAACATGTTGTGGATAAAGTTAAACTTTTTGAAGGTTTTGGTGTGACCAAAATCAGTGTTATGGATGTTTTATGAAGATGAATTATTTTGTCGAGAGTTTGGTTCAATTTGGTGAAAAATCGGATCGAAAACGAGTGTCGAAAGTTAAAGCACGTCAAAATAGGATTTTTGAAATTAATAAATAAAAAGAAATTAAGCTGTTGACAAGCACTTGAAGGTTTATATATATAAGATCAAATGAAATGAAAGTTTCATTTCATTTTTGAACAGAACGAACTGTTGTTCATTCTCCAAACCCTCTCAACTAGGTTTTTTCACTTCGCAAGCTCCCGATGTCTAATTTTCGCTCGGTTTCTTTCCACAAATTATAGACCATCGCGAGACGATCAGTTCGAGCAAAGTTTTCGCAGAGGAAATGAGATATTCGACCCGCAATTTGGTAATACTCAATGCTGGATATTTTCCTCAATTCAATTTGAATTCTCGCGATTTATCGATTTCTTTTACGGGATTTTGATAGAAACTAGTAGGAATTGTTGAAAATTGATGTTTTGGATTGATTCGCGCCAATTTGGAATAAATCCCATCCAATTTGACTCCACGGGTTGTGAGAATATTTTGGTTACAAGTTTTGAAGTTTTAATTGCAAAAATATTTTTGATGAATTAAACTAATGTGATTCAGATGATATTGATTTAAATTTGGTTTCTGGATGAATGGATTAATGGTTTCGATCCATTGTTTTCATTGGGTTTAGTAAAATATAATTGGGTATGTAGTGAAGCTATTGGATCCATTTTCAAGGTGATCCGATGCTCGAGAACCCAAAAATTAAGCTCAAAATTGGCTTGGTTGTAAGTAAACCCTATAGCGATCTTTACTATTTATGGAATTTATCTTTGTACCTATAATTGTATCATTGTCGCATTTCATTTTATCATTATTGGTCATTCATTCATAGAGTAAGTGAAAGGATAAGTTTGTCTCGGAGTCTAGTTTGATTGAAACTAGGTTTCATTCTCGCCTCTACGCCGTCTAGTGAGACAAGCGAAGTCTAACGCCGACAAGCTATCTCTACATTTCATGATCTCTTAATCTCGTCTCTGTGCTATTTTTGAAAATCGATGTCGATTATAGTTAGGAGAGAGCGATAAAGTGGATTGCATGTCATGTTGACGCATATAACTTATTGTTTATTTGGAAATGCAATTACATGTCTCCATATATTAGATTAACAATTGCGGGAGTACAGATCAATGTAGGAATTTACTTACCTCGACATCTTCGAGTTGTTTTTAATGATGTCGATTCTATATGAAGATAAGGGAAAGTTGTAATTAAGTTTGTGGAGACTACGAGTTAATTGTAAATTTGAATTTGATATATATATTGTGAATTGCGGGGAGTTATGAGTCCTTTTAGGCCTCTCCCCAATTCGCTTTCTATTAAGTGAAAGGTTTTTAGTAGGTCATATTTAAGGGAGGTGTTGTCAAATTTTTTTATAAAAATACGGAGAATAATTTGTATTATTTCCTCATTTGCTCTAAATGAAAAATCATGAATTAAGTTTAATTGAGGATATAAATTTAGTTTTAGAGCCTTATTAAGGATTAAAATGCAAAATATTTTGTGGTCAAAGTTTAAAGAATAGATTAGGTGACTAGATTATAAGGGGATTAAGGTAATCTAGGTCGGACATTCTTTCTTAATGACGAGGGGGTGACAAACTTGGTATTATAGCCTAGGTTTGGCCTAATTTAAGGATAAACTTTGGTTGAAAATCAAAGAGTGATTGAACGCGACTAGTTGGGAATTGATGGTGAGTGGGATGTTTTTATTATTGTGTTATATTTATGATGTGTATTTATGTATTATCGCTAGATAGGCGATAGGAGGTTTATTATCCTTGTATGTTCGATACTTAACTCGTAAGATACTACGAGTAAGATTAGAAACGAATAATTAAAATAGAGAATAAGCTTATGAAATGAAACTAAGTGTAAATGGATTTGGAATAGACTTGTAAAGTCTGAATTCACAAGGTGTTGTAAGTAGTTCGGTACTAATGTAAGCGATGAAAGTTGTGAGTTATGAGTTGGTTCAAAGGGAAGTCTAAATGATTCAAATATGTAAGTATTGAACATGGATTTTTTGTATATCGAAAGTATCAAACTATTATAATTATAAAACGTTTCGAAAAATGTTAAAATAGTATGAATAAGGAAAATGGAGACACATGATTTGGAAAGGGAATTGATTAGACTAACTCAATTATGATCTGAAAATCACAACGAGATTGTGATAGAACTAGTCAAGTTGTTTAAGTCGGTTTTTACGAAAATAAAATACTTTGAAGTAAAGTATTGTCTTCTTTCCGAAACAAAAAAGTAAAAGTGGAATAGAACCACAGTTTAAAACAATCAAATGACTTCTTAAAAGAAATCTTGAAACTTTCGATTATTTGTTACTCATGTTACTTATCCATAATTTACGTTGAGTATAGTGGTTCTATGAGTCGAATGAAGAAATGATAAAACAAATGAAAATACACAAGTTAGAAGTAATCCGTGTTAACACCAGATTAGGTGTTGTTATAAAATAAAGATCAACAAAAACTTCAAACTTTAAAAAAAAGTGTAGTGATAAGATTAACATGTAAGAAGTTAAGATATTGGAAAAATGGTATAATAATAGCTTAGATTAGCAATTAAACATCAACACAAGTGATTGTGTTTTGTGATTCAAAGTATCCAATAAAAAACTTCTAACGACATTAAATTACGATGCCTATCACTACAACTTAAAATATATCTAATGAAGAGATAGATGTACTTGATTGAGAATCAATAAATGGTTTGTATAAGACGTCGGTATGAACTCCTATATTGCAAGAATTTTCATTGATATGAATTAAATGATTGAAACAACATCCTTTAAAAATTTCATTAGTCATTAAGTTAATCAGAACTTGAAAATTCAAATTCTTCTATCTCTTCGATTGACAACAATGGACAAATGAATTCATCAAAAATAATTTGATGAACAGTAAGATACAAAATTATCTTACGCATGATCTCTTGAAAGGTACATAATTTCTTTTTAAGAGAAAGAAAAGTAAAGAAATATGAGACTAATGGAAACAAATTAAGGAAATAGCAAACAAGAGAGCTGTTTGAGTCACAAAACTTCTCTGTTTTGAATTAAGGTTAGCCAAGGAAGACTTCAATTGATTGAATGATCGTAATAAATCGTATTATCCTTAGTTAAGTTTTCGAAAAGAGAAGAAGTATAAATTGTCTTTCCGAGTGAAGATTAAGGAGCTATAAGTGGCATGGTTGTTGAGCGAAAGTCATAGTAAGTGGCATGGTTGTTGAGCGAAAGTCATAGTAAGTTTATAAAGGGACCATGATTGAGATCAATGTAAGAATGACTAAAATTGACAAAAATCGAACGGAATGGACTCTATGTCTAAACTACAATGAGGCGTTGAGATGACTTGTGACTCATTGGAACTAACATAAAAAGACTCCTTTAGTCAAGGCCAGGCACTTGAGTAGTTGTACATGATCAAAAGTTTGAGTAACTTCGTTTCATAATCACAATTCTTTCACAAAGTGTAGAAAGATCGATGTGATGCATCCACTTGTCTTTTAATAATCGAATGAATTGGTGACAGTCAAAATAAAAGAGTCTATGAAGTTTCGTTGGAGTCAATTAGATGCTTCAATATAAGTAAACAAATGGTATATAAATTCTCACATAAGTATGAAAAGTGGAAATTTCAAGTGAACGAGTCCTAATCAAATTAGAATGTCAAACTATAAGTTTTATGAAAATTAATATATCTTCACAAGAATCTTACTTAGAAGTCAAACTCCAAAATTTGAAAGTTTTGAATCAAAGCAAAGTATACAACTAATATTAGTGAATATGTTGTACATTGGTTCGATTTTAGTGCTACACCACTGATTAAGCAATGGTGAAGTTTTAAGCACTATGTTATCTTAAGTTGGAGTTTATGTAAGATACATGAATGATGGTAAAGATACAAATGAAATGAAAAGAGACGTGTGACTTACAACTCGGTTAGTCAATATTATTCTTGGTGGGTTGAAAATATTGAATAGAAGACAATATATCTCGACTTAATGTATTTGAAGAATTGAATATTCTTTTACGGTAAATTGAGTAGAGGAAACGAGAGATATCATCATATTTGTAAATTGTATGAGATACAAGTTAAAAGTTATACTATGAGAGTATAATCATCGAATATGTTGATTTCTCTATTTAGAAACGTGTATCTACTTAAATTAAAGGTAAGCTGTCTCTATTTAGGTAATGAAAGAAATTTGGTGAACATAAATAATTGAGATTGATGATTAAGTGAAAGGAATGAGGTTCTTGGTGAACTCATAGATAGAGAATGATTTGATAAAGTTAGAAAAGTTATTAACTTTCTAACTAGTCAAAAGGAAAATTTAAGTGAATTGTGACGAGTTGAAATTGGTAATTGCTTTCTAGTCCACAATATAAATGATATTGTGAGTAGACATGTAGAGGTTGAGTGAGAGTTGCACGATGTGTCGGGTTTCTTTTACGATCAGATTGAAATTGAGATATCTTGGCATGGGATGACATATGTAATTGGAGATTTATAGTCATGGGATGACTTGTGAAATTCTAGGTTGATGTTGAGAAATGTTGGAATGATGATGGATCAGATAAACACGCGACTCTACTTTGAATCTAATCTTTGAGCTTACATATTATTTGCATTACTATGTAATTTTAAACTATTGATAGTCTAAGAATTGATCGACCGACAATTCTCATAAGGAATGATTAGTGATGAGAAAGTAAACCGAGATGTGTACCAAAGTTTAGTGGATAGGGCAAAAATTATCAACGGTTTGTTGAACTTTTATCAAGTTATCAATGAGTGTCATATGAAAAGCAAGATAGGTTAAGTCTTGCTATTTATTGATGCTTGAATGAGATTTAAGACATGAAATGTGAAGTACATTAAGGTTTATTGGATATTCCACAAAGTGATTGTTAACTCGTCGAAACTCACGAAATTGCCAAGATTTGCAAAGTAATGGAGGTAACTTTTTATTAAACCAAGGAATTGAAAATGAAAAGTTGAAATGTTTATGTTCTCTACCACCGAGTTGTTGAATACAACGAAAGTAATTGGGTTCACTTAACGGTTCACATTTGAAATGATTTTTACGAGTTTTAGATTAAAAGAGTTATATATGAAGGATCATTTTCTTATATCTCTTTTGGTTCAATAACTGTAAGTTCAAATATTGAGGATGAGATTTTTAATTAGTTGGGAAGATTGTAACACTCGAGAGTTTTATACACTTGATTAGATGACTAATTAAGAATTTTCGGATTTGATTTAGGATTTAAGTATCCGAGGTGGGACCCACATGTTACGGATCGAAAATATAATTTTGAATATTATTTTTGTGTATTGTGTGCTTAGTGTGTGTATTATATGGTATTTTGTCGCGAAGTCGGAGTGTGTTGAGGTGTATCCTCAATTTGTCATATTTGCAAGTGCATGTCGAAGGACACGAGTGAAAATAAATTATTAGTTGTTTGAAAACTAATTAACCAAGTGTTAATCCTCACTTGAAGATTTTGCTCGGTTTACGTGTAAATTGGGATCGATGGCGGTGTAAAATGAGAATGAAGTTGGTGCAAGTTCTTGCCTCAAGTTTCCTATTAGTTGGTGGTGGTCAAGGTTGAGATTGGGTCTAAATTGGTAAAAGTTTGCCTAAGTATGGCAAGATAATTGGTCCATAAGGGTTTAACATGTAGTGGACAAAGTTAAGATTTTGGGGGTTTTGGTGTGGCCAAAACTAGTGTTATGGATGTTTTATGAAGATGAACTATTTTGTCGAGAGTTTGGTTCAATTTGGTGAAAAATCGGATCGAAAAAATGAACGTCGACAAAGTTAATAAATAAAAAAATTGACGAGCAATTTGAGAGTTTATATATATAAGATCAAATGAAACGAAAGATTCATTTCATTTTTTAACAGAACAAAGCTGTTGTTCGTTCTCTAAACCCTCTCAACTCGGGTTTTCATTTCGCAAGCTCTCGACGTCCAATTTTCACTTAGTTTCTTTTCGTAAAATTGTAGAGCAACATGAGACGTTTAGTTCGAGCCAAGTTTCTACGAGAGGAAATGAGGTATTCGGCCCACAATCTTGTAAATACTAAATGTTGGGCATTTTCCTCAATTCAAATTGAATTCTCGCGATTTCTAGATTTCTTTTACGCGATTTTGATAGAAATTAGTAGGAATTGTTGAAAATTGATGTTTTGGATTGATTTGCGCCAATTTGGAATAAATCTTACCTTGACGTGGGGTTGAGGTTTTATGAATTAAACAAATGTGATTCAGTTGATAACTATTTTGGAGACGTTTTATAGTTGATATTGATTTAAATTGGGTTTGAGGATGAATGGATTAATGATTTTGATCCAATTTGACTCACGAGTTTGTAGGAATATTTCGATGTTGGAATCGAGTGGCATGGTGTTTGTTGTCGAGTTTTGAAATTTTAATTGAGAAAATATTTATTTGGAGAGGTTTTCAGTTCAAAATAAAATAAAGTTTGCCTAGTTGACCGACCATATTGGAAAATTCACAACTTCTCCGTCGGTGATCCGTTTTGAGTGTTATGGAAAGTATAACATGAGTACTACAAGTTCTTTTTAGGTCATCATGATAAATATTGAGGTTTTCATGGTTAAGAAGTTACCCCAAGTTGGCTAGTTGAAAGCCACTTGAAACAGTTATATAAATTAATATTTTTGGAAATTGTTCTTAAGCGTATTTTGGCTGCAATTTTCATTCGATTTAGCGATTTGGTTTCACTTTTGACCCATAATATAATTGGGTATGCAATAAAGCTATTGGACCCATTTTCAAGGTGATCCAACACTCGAGAACTTCAAAAAACTAAGCTTAAAGTTGGCTTGGTTATAAGTAAACCCAATTGCGATCTTTACTCTTTATGGAATTTTTCTTTGTACCTGTAATTGTATCATGGTCTCGCATTGCATTTTATCATTCATGGTCATTCATTCATAGAGTGAGTGAGGGGGATAAGATTGTTTTGAAGTCTAGTTTGATTGAAACTAGGTTTCGATCCTGCCTCTACACCGTCTAGTGAGACTAGCGGAGTCTAACACCGACAAGTTATCTCTCGCATTTCATGATCTCTTAATCGTCTCTCGTACTATTTTTGGAAGTCGACATCGATTATAGTTAGGAGATAGCGACAAAGTGGATTGCATGTCATGTTGACGCATATAACTTTTTGTTTATTTGGAAATGCAATTACATGTCTCCATGTATTAGATTAACAATTGCGGGAGTACAAATCAATGTAGGAATTTACTTACGACATCTTCGAGTTGTTTTTGATGATGTCGATTCTATGTGAAGACAAGGGAAGAATGGACAAGACTCGAAGATTGTGGTAATTGTTTTCAAAAGTTAAACCAAATACTTGTTGTAAATTGTTTATATACATTATTTTGAGGCTCTTTGGGTGAGTATAGGACGTGAAGTCTCATTAAATGGTTATGAAAGTCTCCTAAGTTAGTTTAAGATAAACCGAGAGGTTTATATTTCAATTTTTGTCTATTATGAGATTGTATAGTTGTAATTAAGCTTGCGGAGACTCTAAGTTAGTTGTAAATTTGAATTTGATATATATTGTGAACTCATGGGAGTTGTGAGTCCTTTTAGGCCTCTCCCCAATTCTCATTGTCTATTAGGTGGAAGTTTTTTGGTAGGCCATATTTATGAGAGATGTTGTCGAGATTTTTATAAAAATACGGAGAATAATCCGTATTATTTCCTAATTTGCTCAAATAGAAAACTCATGAATTAAGTTTCATTGAGGATATAAATCTAGTTTTAGAGCCTTATTAAGGATTAAAATACAAAGTATTTTGAGGTCAAAGTTTAAAGAATAGATTAGGTGACTAGATTATCAAGGGATTAAGGTAATCTAGGTCGGTCAGTCATCTTAATGGCGATAGACCGACAATGCCGCACCTTACAAGCGATACGGTGCTAGCCACAATCTTGATCTGGGAATGAAGATTATGGTCCAGCGATCTCCAACGTCATGATCTACAACGTACGATTTTGGACATCGCCGAGACCAATTACAATTTTGCTAGTTGACAATTCCAATGTTTTCTCCCGGCGCCTTGTGGATAAACTGCGACTCGGGATGACATTTGGAAAGTTTTCGAGAACAAATCATTTTTTATTAATTTTTTTTGAGATTTGTCGAGTTTTATCGAGGTATATATCGTTGAGGCAAGGGTTGGGGGTGGTAATCGACCTTGAAAACCTTTGTCGATGTGATGAAAGCGTGACATCGATTCGAAAAGGGTTTTATAACGTTTCGGGATATTAAGATGAATTAATTAAACTTATCTCAAATAAAACACACTAATAATAAAGTTGAACCTATACCAATGTAGACACGAAGATAACCATATGGGAACTTGGGACAAGGACTGGATAGGATAACAACGCTTCGAAATAAGTGGGGTTTGCTTTATTCTCAATCATGCCTTGATATTAGTTATGTTAGAACTCACGTAGCAAATTATGATATTCATTGAAATCTATATGTACACTCTTAATGATCTTGCTTGTTATATCGTTTCGATTCTCTTGAAATGAATGCATATGGAACTGGTATATTGATATAGATGGATGCATGCTTACATTTTCGGTTCGAGGGCCGACGACCACCAATACCTTCTTCTATGGTTGTTATGATATCTTGATGTGTATAACTATTTCGATTTTGTAAGTGTTCCTTTGATGTTCTTCTTGACGGTTTGGGGTTTCCCTTAATTCGATGAGTCATGTAGGTATTCGGGCACAAGTGTGGTTTTGGTGTCCTTCGAGCGGTTCAAGGTTATCCTTGATGAGCTACGTAGGTGTTCGGAGTTCACGCTAGTTGAAATATCTAGTTTCCACTTCCTTTAATTCTATGGCATTCATGGGGTTATTTCAAAAAGTGATGTGAGATTTCTTTTATATTCAACAAATAGGGAAAGTTTCTATAAAATTAAAAAAACTAATGTATTTCTCCTTTTGACAAGGCGTTATTGGTGATGATGTGGAATCCAAGTATATGGATCGTGTGTGCATGTCTATTTTGTATGAATTACTCCTTTTGAGAAGGAGTCATTGAGTAGTGCCCAATTTGCATGAATTACTCCTTTTCAAAAGGAGTAATTTGTTCAAAAGATAAATTGCATGAATTACTCATTTTGAAAAAAGTAATTTGTGAATTACTCATTTTCAAAAGGAGTAATTTGTTCAAAACATAAATTGCATGAATTACTCCTTTTGAAAAGGAGTAATTTGTTCAACACATAAATTACATGGTGTACTCTTTTTCAAAAAGGAGTAATTCATGCAATTGTAAACCCATGCCCCTACCCCATGCAAACTATGTAAATTGTGAACACCGAAATAGATATTGAGAGACCGATGAGAGGAGGAATGGAAACTAAAATCAATATTATTGCATAAACCTGAAACTCTTATGATCAATTTAGGCTACATATATAAATACTAGTATTTCAACCAGGGGCGGAAATAGAGGGGGTAGGGTGGCGGTCGCCCCCTCGGCTTCGGGACCCTCTCGTTATATCCCTGCCTCGACCATTTTTCTTGCCCCTCGGCTCCTCTCCCACCCCCTTTATGCTTGATGCACTTCCTATAGACTATAAATGTAGTCTAAATAATATAGGTGCACATACCACATACTAGTTGATTTATATTTTTCTCGATTTTACTTTTTGCAAATCTATATTTATATATAAAGGATATGATGTCGCAATATTTTATCGATTTATAGGTTATTTTTATTGGATAAAAATATTGTTGAATGTTGTAAATGATATATGGTGTACCCATGTCATGAGTATTTTGTATTTCAATTTATAATATATATATATGAGTATTTTGTATTTCGATTTATAATAGATATATTAGGAAAATGCTTGAATGACTCCCTAAATGACACCCCTACTACGTGGCGTGCGCCCGCATCTATGGGAGCCATCGTGCGTGCTTCGAGATGCACACCGCACATGTTATGCACAAAAAAATATTTTAGACACATTCATTTTAAGTGGGTTCTATATCCACGTCATAGGGTGTACTTATGGTGTCATTCTAACATTTTCCTATATATATAAATATATAAATATAATATAAATATATAAATATAATATAAATATATAAATATATCTTATATATATTGCAAGAATGGCGAATGCACCATTCTTGCAATAATGGACATTTAGGCTATTACATTAATGACACATGCGGTGAATGCGCCATTTATATAATGGTCTAATTGAATCATTTACTTGAATGGCCCATTGCGCCATTCGAGTAAATGATGTGGCAACGCCATGTCAAGAATATTGCCTTCTCAAAAGGCATAGTACCTTATTTAAAGAATAAACTTTTTTTATAATATTTTAGGAATTTAAAAGTAAATACGTAGTGGTACGGCCTGTAATTGTTTTGACATTCATGTATCATTATAATTTTGTTGAACTATCATTGGTGGGCATTGGTTATTATACCTTGCATTATATAATATCTTTTGCTATTTACTTGTTCATACCCGAAACGATAATAGGTTTCTTAAAAATCTGATTGCATGTTAGTTATTATTGCATGACACGTGTTGAACGTATACGATAAGTTTCCGTATGTCCTTATTATTTGTAGTGGTGACAAGTGAGATCATCTCCACATGGATTTATCGAACTTCTCTAGGAAAAAGTTTTTCAATGGTTTTTATTATTTTTTACTTTAATTTAATTAAAACAAAAATTAAGAATTACTAATTCAATCTATAATACTATAATAATTAACTAAAATAATTAACTAACTTAATCATGTTACTTAAATAATTAATTTAAATAACACAATTCTAATTCACTACTATTCAAATAAACTCAATTCTATAATAAATAAATATATAAACAAACATCCAGAACAATGAAACATCAATCTATTTTGCATCCAAATATATTACTAAAATAATATAGTCATAGGCATACTTTTTTATAAAGTATGATACATCATTAAACTCTAATAATAAGTAAACAACCCTTATCAAGTCATTAGTTCTTATATCGGTGGAAAAACCACATTCTAATTTTATTGAATTAAACCTTTGAATACACAAAGAAATTAACTTTAGACAATAAAATCGCATTACACTTTGTGAAAACTTCTAATTACTAAATCTAATAACTTCGGAAAGGCACTTGCAATATTAAACTAAGATCTCAATTCACCTAGGACATCTAAACGGTAATAGACCTTTCAAACAATTCCGGTTACTACTTTAAACTAGATATTGAACCCAAATATCACAATACACATTCTAGACTATGTATGCAATATAAAGTTTCATGATTAAAATTCACAAATAATAATCTATAAAATCAATGAATTAAAGAATACGATTGGTTTAAAGCATTAAACACAAAATTATCTCAATGTGACTACATTACAAAACGAATCAAGTTCATGTTTGGACTTTGTTTAGATTAATAGACTACTCACTCATATTCATAAATAACATTGCAATAAAGTAAATAAAACATATAGATAAATAACTCGAAATAAATACTTTGAATCTTGAAATCATCTCCAAAAGCAATGAACAATAAAGCAATAAACTATTATTTTGAATGTTGGAATAAAAATATACTTCACTAAACTTAGCTATAAGCACTCGAGCTAAATCTTTTATTTGAAAAGTTTTTCATAAATTTCCTTCTATTTTTCTTACATCTCACCTTTTTTCTTTCTTCTTCTATATATTTATTTTCTTCTTAATATCATATTATATTCTTATGGTTCCCTACTCAATTTCCTTCGGAATCCGTTATTCTTTTTATAGGAATTTTTCCTCACATTTTTTCCATCACTAGATTCTCTGCTCCATTTCCTTTGGAATATGTGGGCCTTTCTATTTTCTTTAAACTCATGTTAGCTCTTCTCACTTTCACTATAGTCAAGGAAGTATTATTTCCAACTAAGTAAAGTTTATTGGCTCATTTCCTATTTTTTCCTTTAACTGTGGCTTAAAATCTTTTCATTATATATAAAATACTTGATCAATAATCTTTGTACAACAAGATTCTTAGAAATCTATCTTGTTTATCTTGCACTTTTGTTTCGATCTTCTACCTATTGTAATGTCTAACACAAAGCAATCAATCCTCTCTAAGCTCCTCTAGTGCATACATAATCTAGATTAAGTCAAATAGGGTATAACAATTCCTTTCTATCAGAAACTTTCTATTTTCATGGGTAATAAAAATGTATCACTTCCATTTAAATTTAAATTATATTTAATTCCATATTCCTAACTAAATAAAGTAAAAATGAATAAATATTACATGTATCTTAAAGAATATGAAAATCTTTAGTCAACTTTGAACATTGAATAAATAGATTTTACCTCTCGTTTCTTCCATACTTTGCTTCTTTATACTCAACTTCTCCTAAATACCCCAAAACTCATTCCAAACCTTGTCTTCAAGGTTTAAAAATTAAGTTGGATTTCAACAAAACAAAAATACCTCTGAAGTATAAATGAACTAATAAATAAATAATGAAATAATTAAGGAATAAATTATCACAAGAATGAATTTCAAAATTAGAGAAAACATGATAAATTGAAAAATTTCCCAAATATCTTTGTTATAGAATTGAACACATCAAACCAATGTATATTATAAAATCACACCTTAGCAATAATATCACAAATTCACGCCACATCATAAAGATCATTATATTTAAAAATAAGACCTCACACATAATCACTTAGAGATATACTAAATAGAGAAGAATGAGTAGATCGGAACCACTGTCCAGAAGTCGCATCGTCACCACCATCCCCATGGTCCAACTATTGAGACTGAAAGCTTGCTGCAGGGTCATAGAGCCTGTAGTCCACTCCCGCCAATGGAGTACTTTCTAAAATGACTCCTTGATTGGGCATTCTTAGTTGGGTGGATGGTATTTGAATTCCAGCCCCCCCTCTTTTTTCTTGGCCATACGTCTTTCGAACCCGTGTATGTTCCTTGCAATTTTATGCTGGTTCTGAAATATGAACTCTTGATTTCTTAGAGTTCACATCTGGTTTTGCAAGATTCACCCCATCATATCCATCTCCGTCTTTTTTCGCATACATGCCAGTAAAGTCCTCTGTAGGTGACTCTGGGCTTTGGCTCGTCCTCTCATTATATGTAGCAGATTGCATCTCATGCATAACTTTTCTATTCTCTACTCGTATTCTTTTTCTCTCCGTGGTCTCTCTCTTAAGTATACTATTCCTCTCTCGCTCCTCCTCCAAACCCACGTAGCCGGATAACTTTTTGGTACTCTCTATGAAGTCATCGGTGATGGTCTTGTCTGGGTAAACTCTAGACTTAGACCTATCATAAGAACTTGGTATTATTTCCAAAATTCAGTGTTATCAAGGGAAAAGTTAATCCTTCATTTTTCTTTATGGTCACGACATTCCTAATTGAATCATAAATGATTTTGCCAACATTAATACAACCAATCCCTTGGACAGTATGGTATAACAATGCCGCCTTGTAGTTTACAACCTTATAGTACTGCAAACTCGGCTGGAGGCTCACACTGATAAAGTAGTTCCATGCTTTGGTAGTTTTGTAAAGTTTTTAGTTTGAATATGATTCGGGTACCCATCCTTGTCAAAAAGGAATCCATCTCTCGGAATTGCTTCTAAACCATTTCTAATGGTTTCATGGGGAAATCCATGTCTAAACCCATATTCAGATTTCGGGTACTCATTATTTCCACTCCTATAGAGTTTTAGCAAACCGAAGTACCGATTTATTCTTGTAGGTGAATAGTCTACTGGTCTTCCTCGAACCATGACTATTGTCTTATCATCATTTAAATGCCTATTTGCATAAAATTCTGCACTAGTATCTCATAACCCCTCTCTATAGAGGACCTTGTGTTATTGTCGACATTGTAGTCCCTAGTCAACAATCTCCAATTTGATCCCTTATTATGTTCAAAATTTCAGGTTCGTACTTTATTTCATTATTCACATTCAAACCCCTCTCTAGAATAGTTTTCTTAATTTTGCTAGTATCGCTCTTCATCCTAGCGAGAGCCTCTGTGTTTACTAAGTTGTGGGCCGAAAAGGAGTCCTTGGTGTCTCCTTAACTTCTTCCTTTCTCTTTGACTCAAAGCTAAAATGTAGTGGTAGAGAAGGTTCTCTTTGTGTTCTAACTCTGGGTTGTTTATTGAAATCCCCGTTGGCCTAATAGGTGTGGGTGTAACTTTGGATTTTTGTTTTGGTTTCTTAACTAAAGGTGTCTTTCCTTTCTCATTTTTTGAACTTCTACATTTACGACTTCCAGCCATTTTCTAACTTAAAGATTCACAAGTCCGAATAAAAATAAACTTGTAGATCACAAAAAGTAATGTTTGTCGGAAATAATTTGGTAAGATTCAAAACTGTATTTAAAAAGGAGAAATTCATTTGGAAAAGCTAGCTTGAAATTCATCGAAAACTTAAAAATTGGAAAGTGTTAGCTCAATTATAAACTTTAAATCGGTTTTCTAAATAATGTAAAACAATTGTGTGATAAACTCTTGTCTTTTCGAAAACAAAACAAAACAAACCAAACCTCCAAACTCATTTTAAACTCGATTTTTAAACCATTTTCAAATACATTTAAATATACCAAAATTTTGAAATTGTTAAATTTGTAAATCAACGATCATTATAATCGCAATGTATAATCTATTGGAATCAATGAAATTATTTTTCCAAGGTAATATAATGAATTCCAATAAAATAATTTTGAAAATCATTGAAAAATTTACAAAAATCCTTCAAACCAAATTTTTTTAAAGTAAAGAGCTAGGGTTATCGTAATTACCTTTTTGAGAGTGAATCTGTCAAGATTTAAACTCTTGAACTCCTTTAGATCATTTTTCAAGCTCTAAGGCGAAATCACTAAAACCCTAGTTCGAGTCAACACTCTTAAATTAAAAAATCTTTGGATTGAATGGCATTAGATTAAGGTGGGAATCGATTAAAAACTCTAAGATTGAGCTTAGGAGGGTTGGATCTAGGTGAGAAACTGAAGGTGTAGGTAAAGGGGTGCAATGGTTTGGGTATTGGAGTGAGTTTGTGTTTGTGGCGATTTGGGTTTTTGTTTTAAAAACTCAAGATCGTGCCCAGCGATTCATACATTAAGTGGAATAACTGAAATCGCTATACGAGTCGGTGGAAGTGAGGTGCAGTGACCCACTGATCTGAGCAACAATTCCTATTGAAAGGCCGAATCACTAAGGATTCGCCAGACCTAAATCTTCACTTAGTTTTCTGGTTTCTATCACCGATTTAACTAGTGATTCCTAGTGTTAATTCAAATTGCTGAGAATTCGCTAGGCTTGATTTACTGTTTTTTCAATTTATTCTATAATTAATATATATTATTCATAAAGACTTATATTAAGGTAGAATTGACTGAAACTTCAAAAGTTTGATTAGGATATGTGACCAACTAAATAATTTTATTAAACAAATAAATAAATAAATAGACAAGCATGTGAATCATGCAACTGGCATAAATGCCATTTAAACAAAAACAACTCTATCACTCCTCCTTAATTGAAATTACCTCGGAGTTTAAATTCCGAAAATATTTCCAATACAAGAGTCAAGAAGTGAGAGAATAAAAACATACTATACTAAATTTAATTAAATTTCCAATAAAATTTAATAACATAGAATATGGGCTGCCTCCCATAGATCGCTGTTGTTTACTATCGTTGGCACGACTGAACCCTTCTAGAATTAGGCAGGTTCTCTAAACTTGAATTTATGATTATCCACTCTAGTGCCATTCCAGAAAGTGATTGCTCGACCATTGATCGTCAAAGTGATTATTTTGTTCAAAATATCCATAACAGCTTGAGTAGTGACTAAGAAAGGTCGTCCTAAAATTAAAGGAGGATCTTCATAAATAAAATATGGCAAGACCAAAAAGTCCGTGGGTATGATGTATTTGTCCACTTGAATTGGTACATTCATGACCACTCAAATTGATTGAAATGAAGTACTGTCTGGTAAAGAAACTCGTTCAGAAGCAAGTAAATCCAAATCCGATTGAGTGCGTAGAAAGAAATATGTGGGCATTATATTTGCATTAGAAATCGTATCACACTAATCTCTGAAGTACCTAACTCATTTGATTTTAATATGCAAATGTATATGTCACGGAAAAAGTTTTTAAATCCTAGTTTAATCTCTTAATCAGGATTAGTGACCTGTGACATGGGACCCGCATCGAGATACATGTCGTGACCGAGGCAAAGTGGCAGAGGTATATGTCATATTTGTTGTGATGAATGCCTAGTGTATTGTATATGTGTAGACTAATAAGTCACTCCTACTTGTCTATAGGTGTCGAGACGTGAGTGGAGATGCACTTCGAGATGCATGTCGACATGGGATCGGGGTGGAGAGTGATGTCGTAAGTTCAATTTAAGCCTAGTGTAGCTTATATCGTTGAAATAATGTTGCTATAGTTGATTTTATATTAAATGTACCTAAGTTAGCCATTTAAAACAATAGCCATGTGATGATTCTCGAGATACATATTGACATATCAAGAGACTAATTGAGTTGATATTGGTGTTATATCGATTGAGTTAGTGGAGAGTAAGTGGGAAATGTGTCAATGTTTAGGCCATTAGATAAGTCTCCGGATATGTATGTGTATGAAGATCAATGGCTAGCAATCAACCTTATCTTAATATATAAGATTGATTGATCAACACATGCAAATCAAAACATTTCATTTGCAAAACTTATGATAGAAGTAAACTTGCTAGAGAAGAAGACTTAGAAAAGAAATCATCAAGGACTTGAAGGAGAAATCAGTGGGTTTTGGTGAGGTGTTGATCAAGCTAGGAGTTCATAAACTAAGTAATTCACTTACACTAACAACTTAGTTTAATTTGATGAATTCATGAATTTGATGATATATATGGTTGTTTTTATGTTGTTATTGATGTTTTGGAGCTCTGGAGGTGTGTATGAGAGTTTCCAAGGTATTGGAAAAGCCTATGTGTGAAGAGAACTCATAATTCTAAGTGCAGAATTATGGGTTTTCCTGCACATAGCACGCTAGAAAAACTTGGTAGCATGCTAATGAGGTAACTAGAGCGCTAATCAAGTCACCCAGTACGCTAGGTGCTATGACAACATAAAAATCTACAATTTCTTAAATTTACTTAACACTATAGAAAAGTCTAATACCATAAGTAAAGGTTTAAACACACACTCAAAATATGTTAAATGATACCAGGAACCTAGTGAAGTGTGTTAGGGGTTCGGATACGAGTTTTAAGGTGTCGAGAGGCCGGATTAGCATAGAAAATTGCGTGGATTGTAAGTAAACTAATCGAGATATTTATTAACATTTCATTCCTATTTTGTTATTTATTTCCAGTCATTTGGACTGATTTGCCTATTGTACTCTATATAATATGACTTGTTTTCCTCTCTCATTTCATGAGGTTGTTATCATGGTATAGATTGTTGGTTGAATGGTTTCATTGACTCTAAATCATGTGCTATGTCATTTTTGATTGTTAATACATGTGGTCAAATGAAATAGCATGCTATTAGGTAGATGTTACATAATGTTGTAAATTCATTTTCATTGTGCATTAGATATGCAAATGCTTTGTTAGATTCTCAAACCATGTTATCTTTTAAAATATTGAAGTAGTTATTGTATCTAGGACCATGATATAATAGAGGTGTTGCGACACGCGGGGGTCACTGGACTTCTGGGGTGATCGGGATCTCTCCACTAACTTGGGTGACATCACGGGGTTAGGGACCTGGGGTTATTGACAAGTATAAATTGGGTGACATCATGGAGCGTGGGACTCGAGATTGTTGGTAAATATATATCACAGGTGACTGGAGCTTGAGATGGTTATAAAGGCGTAGAGCACAACTCTGACCTTCACAGAGATGTAGAGCTCAACTCCATCCTTATATAGTGGAAAAGGCATTGGTGATAGGAATCCCGACCGACCGGCCCTATATCATTACTTCTTAGCCGATGGTCAATTTCATTTTGTTTAGCTGGAGTATCTTATAACAAGATTTCCTTTCACCATAGTTGCTATTGTTATGCTTTTAGATAATTGTTGTATATTTGGGAGTGTGAACAAATATCTCTTAGTGTTACTTTCTTCTTTCCTGTACTCACCGTCATTTTTATGACGATGGGTGCAGATCCATTGAGTAGCAGACCAGGCGAAGAAAAGATCGGCGACTACCTCTGAGCCAGTAGAGTGCTGCTACACATGATTTGTATGTTTAAGTTTTATTGTATAACTTTTATATGTCTTCCATATACTTTTGGGGTTATATTTATGGGACGAGAGACTTTACACTAACATGATACACATTGATATATCATCGTCGTTTGTTGTATACATATGCATGTGATCTTTATTTCTTGGTTTTCCGCAATTGTTAGGCATCATGTTCAAAGCTTTTCCGCTAATTTGTTAAGAATTCCGCTGAATAAACTTTTAATTGTAAAATTTTAATTAACTCTGATTTATTAATTGACATAAGATAAGAAAATACTTGTTCGAAAAAAAATTAATTGGTAAATAATAAGATTTTGGAAAGGCTAACTATCCCTTGTTAAGTCCTTCGTGTTGAGATTATGGCTTAATGACGGGATCAGGCCGGGTGGTGCCCTAATTTGAGAAGGGTCGTCACAATATTTCTCCAGGATCATTAAGTTTAACAGGGCTTAAATCCGATTTTTTTCTTATTCTTCTTGGATTTAAAATCTTTCGGCATGTTAATATCCTTCCCATTCTTCGGTTACTTTCTATGGAATCTCTTTTGCAGTTCCATTGTTACTGCATTAATTGCATAAATTTTAGCATTAAAATTATCATAATAGTTTAATTTTATAAAATCATTATCATTAATCTCATTATCGAATAATTCATCATATTCATCATAGTTATCTTCATTATTAATTTTGAATTTAACAATCTTATCTTCAAATTCCATAGACATTGTTTCTTGAGAAATATCTAACTTAGTTTTAGCTATTTTAAGAAAAGGTCTAACTAATAATATATGTAAAGATTAGGTGATATTGAATCTCGCATTTCCATGACATAGAAGTCGGTTGGAAAACTAAGTTTAGTACTTGTACCAAAATGTCTTCTAATAGTCCATACTGTTAATAATTATATTATCTACTAAAGTAAAATTAATAGGCGTATTATTTAACGATCTTATTTTCAATGATTCATATAGTTTAATGAAATTTCATTAATTGATACTTCGAGATCGATAGAAGAATTTCGTATTGTAATGAGTATAATAAACATTCTAGGGTCGCAGCATTTCTCAGACATTCTTTTTAAGGATGACATCTTTTGTCCTAAATTTTCATTAGATTCTTTGAGAAATTTGTCTTTAGACTCAAAGATTTCTTTATTAACATCATCATGATTTGATTCCATTGAAAGTTCATTAATATCTATATTCTTAAATGATTCAGAAATGTCATTTATTTGTTCATTCCTGGCATTTGCTAATTGTTGTGGAACGATAAAAATATAATGCATATCTTCATTCGATTCATAAATATCATTATTAACTTGTCTTCTTTAACTAATTCAGGATTTTATAAATATTTCTCGTAAGATTCAACTATGGTTAAATACCATGAGTATAGCCGTTCGGGAAAAAGATATATATTTCAATTGTTCAACCATCCACTCCCTAGTGGAAATGACATTTGCCATCATCTTTTCTTCTTCTTCTTCTTATATTGTTTTATGTACTTTATATCTTTTACCTCTCTTAGGTATCTTTTCTTGCGTATGCACTTCTTTTTCATTATCACAAAATAAAGCGTTAACTTGTGCTTGATTAGTAGTATTTGTAGTTTGATTACTTAACTTATTCATTTGTAGAGTCATTTGATTTAATCGATTTTTCTTCTTGTTAATAGGCGTATCGCTTTTAATTTGATTTTGAGAAATTTGTGTAAAGTTTTGATGACTTTGGGTTATAAAGTTATGTAGTATTTGTTCTAAATTCGATTACGTAGGTTGAATAGTTTGTCGAGGTTGTTAAATTGGTTTAGATTGTGTAGGTGCTATTGGTTTTTAAGTGGTATAATTTTGATTTTGTGGACTGTAGCTAAGATTTGAATTTGGTTTTTAAATGTAATAATAATAATTATTATATTGATTAATACGGGGTCAGAATATGGGTTTATAACCGCGTTGACTTCTTCATTATTATCTTCTTGTAAAGTAGGGTACACATTCGCAGGATGTGTAACTTCATTACAAAATTCTTTTTACCGTAATTTAACCACCTACCCACGTACCCCACAACTAAATTCTTCACCACCATCCTTTCTTCGATTTTCTGGCCTTACTGAACCTTCAATCGAACTCTCCAGTGCATTTTTAAGTCTTTTTGTGGGTGGAATCACGCTAGATCTGTAGGTCGCGGTGGTAAACAAAGTCATGGAGCAGTGCTTATTTTTTGTCTGTTACCGGTGTATTGTGTAAGTTTGATGCCCTAATTTTTGATAGATAAAGGCAGAAGAAACTAAACGAGAATAACCCTAACCCCAAAAAGCGACGAGTCAACTTGTTCGATAGGACTTCAGGGTTTATGGAGCAACAGGAATACAATGTCAATAGTACAGTAGGAAAAGAAAGGCCGTCAAACATTTGGAATTAAGTAGGAATATATTTATGGGGTATGCCCAGTAAAACTGTGGGGTACATTAAGCAACGCAACGACCGATAACCGAAATTTCTAGGACCCCGATTGTTAAGGTTTATAGAAGTCCATAAAGACATGTCGGACCAATTTGGCTGATGTAAACTTATGTTAAATAAGACATTAAGATATGGGGAACACTAATTAAATATTGGGTTAAACACAGCATGGCGGTCGAAGATAACTGACAATTTTGTGACATTGCGGTTGTGCAACACCATCGCATCTAGTGTTGTAAGTGGACTCCATCTATCGAGTTTCATTTGTTTATGTCACATATTATGGTGTGGGGCATATGGTGTGGGGCATATGAAGTAAATTTGTGGGGTACGTGTAATCAGTAGCCAAGACGTGCCGTCGACCTTTCAAATGTGGCGGTTGAGTAGTACCATAGGTCTTTTAGGTTTTTGGCTCTTTGTGGCCGATGATATTGTTAACTTTAGTCACCAGTTAAAAGTAGGGTCAAAGAAGTAAAGTTGAGGGGTATATAAAGTCTATTGATAGGTAATAGCCATTATGCATAAGCACCCGACGGTACATTGTGAGCGACATGTACTTAGTGTATACCGGTTCTACTTGATCGATAAGTATTTAGAATGGACATATACATCAAATTTTTGTATCGAACTTATCCTAATAAAACATTTTGCAATTTTGCAATTTTGCGTTCGTAATAAAACAAAGCTTCCCATACATGTGAGTTCATCAAGTCATCAATATAAACATCATATCACTTGTAAATAGAGATGCCCATAAAAAATAACAAGTCAAGTACATCAATGGTACCCAAAATTCATCCATGTTCACCAACAAAATAACGAGTAATGTAAAACAAAAATTATGACAACATTTGTGTGTTTTATACACCCATTTACACCTATGTGTATCAACAAAAAGAAACCTTGCACATACACTATCAAAAATGGTGCATGTTGCATTAATCATCATCAAGTTCCACCGTATCCATGCGACTAACTGGTTGATTCCGCAGTAAAATATTCAAACCCACCAACCATTCTCTACTTTGATCCTCCCCATACGGTTCCCACTGTGGCGCGGTTGGTGGTAAGGCGCTTCACTGCTCATGATTAGCTACAAACAAAATCAAACATATGAGCATTCAACAATGAAAATTAATACTTAAAAAAAAGAGATAACGCGTAATGTAAATAACTCACTCTAATAATGTTACATTTTAATAAATAAAGTAAAGACACTCTCTCTCAAGTTTTAAAGACAAACTACGTACCTCGCTTCATCGCGAGTCATAGGCTCGCCTGGGCCGATAAGTGGGTCACGCCATGGTCTCGCTGACCCGCAACATGATCACGACGTCATAGCTATCTTATTCATCGCCACGCGACGTTTGAATAGCAACTATATATTTTTTCGACTCGACGATATGGCATCACACGAACTAATTCCAAAAGCCTTACAGATGCTTGTTTCGGGATTTAGCTTCTGGAGGATCGTTAGACGTCAACTAATATTGCTGAGACCTCGACAACTTGTTTAATGATCGCGGTGGTTCGAATTCCGGAGGACCGCCTAGCGATATGGTTTCTGCAGCCTCCAACGTACAACACATCACATGAAATATCGATTCCTTTGCACCTATAAAACCGTTTTGGCCACTTTTGTGGCTGTGGGACCCACATACGAGTTTTGGTGGGGTCCCCCGACACGTTTTCCTGCCCTGGTGGTCCGATACGCGTGGCGCGCCATTGAGGGCCTTTTCCTGCGCAGAGGGTCAACACCTAGCAAAACTGAGTTTGTTGTATGTATACAACAAGTACTTTGTATGGGCCATGAAAAGTGTGGTTCCGGACGTCTTGGACTCCGGCCATCTCCTGAGGTCGCTTTGACGCCTGGGCCCCTTCACGTCGCAACCACATGCACACGCAACAATGTTGCGGATGTAATAACAACAACAAAAACAAAGAGAAATGAAGAGAAACGCGCAGCCAGAGGGAGAGTAAACCTGCAGGAGATAGGGAGAGTGCATTGAGTATTACTGAGAGAGAGAGAGCATGGAGACTCCTGCAGCCACTCTTCTTCACTCGCCACCACACGGACCTCCTGATTTACTGGCCAGTCTTTGCCAAATCGAATGGTGCGAGCGAAACTGGGAGAGAGAGAGCTCCGAGAGAAAAACGCTGAGAGAGAGAGAGAAACCGAGAGTGTTACCCGACATGGCCCTCTCCGGCTGCCCCTCGGGTCCCAGCCACCATGGCATGCGAGAGCAGGCGGCGTGAGCCGAGGGGAGAGAGAGCCTGCGAGTGAGAGAGGTTTGAAGCCGAGAGGAGGGCGGAGGCTCTTGAAGACCGAGATGAGCTGGGAGAGAGTCAATTTGAGGATGCATGAGAGTGATTGAAACCGTGGAGCAGTGAGAAGAAAGACTCTGGAGGAGAGAGAGAGTGATGAGAGTGTGACGTGAATGAGCTGGAGGCAGAGAAGAGAGATGGGAGTGTTGGGTGGTTGGTTTCTTTTGTTTGAAATTCAAACCAATATGTTGCGGTGTGTCCGAGCAGTATTCTTACCCACCCACAAGTCCCCAACCTTAACCCCGGGGTTCCTGACTCACCTTTACTCTCATCGACCCGTATTGCTCTCTCCGTCACGTGCACACTTTTACTCGTATTTCCTCCCAAGCTACCTAAAGCAGTAGAACTCACGCATAAACAAAAGGAAATCGCTCGAGCAATGGCTCAGGGACACGATTTAATCCATAATGCTATTACACATATAAAAAAAAATCGTAAAATTACACCTGCAATCTACACCCTGGTTGTTCGAAATGGGCCACCGTTCCAAGATCGCACCTGTCACGATCCCGACACGTGTCACATAAGTCGTGTTAGAAATCGAGAGATGTTACGTTTCCCCCACTTATTAGAATTTCGACCCCGAAATTTATTAATAAGTAAACTAAACTTCACTCACCTCGAATCAAATAGATAGGGAAAGTGCTCTCGCATGTATGACTCTAGTTCCCGAGTTAACTCCTGTCCCAGTGGAATTGCCATTTCACGAGAACGGAAGGATTTCCTTGTTCCTCAATATCTTGACTTTACTGGCCGACAATTTGAATTAGGCACGCTCCTTCGTACGTGGCATCGTCTTGCAATTCGATCCGACTCAAAGTCCACGTAGGTCGTCGCTCTACGCCCGACTTATCTGAGTCGAACATGGAAATGTGAAATACGGGTAGAACACCGACGAAGCATGCTCGTGGCAGTAGCCTAGCACCTAAGCAAGCCTTACCGACCCTCTTCACGACTTTGAAGGAATGGACCGATAAATCTAGGAGCAAGCTCTTTGATTCGAATCGTTTGTGACCCTTCGTAAGGCGAGACTTTCAAGTATACATAATCCCCACGTCGTATTGAAGCTCATCGTGATACCGATCATAGTAATTTCTTTTGCCGCTCTTGAGCAACTCTTAAGCCTCTGACGGATCTGCAGTACTTCTCAAGTGCTTGATCAACAAACGATCTCGGGACCAGCAGTCACAACATCTACTGCTCGGCCACATGTGAAGGTGATCTCCTGAGCCTAGCCGTAGAGCGCCTCAAGCGATTGCACCATCTGCAGATACTCTTTTGATAACCGTCGTTATTTGTAAGCAAACTCGCACAAATGAAGATACTCTTCCCACGACCCGCGGGTCCATTCCAAAACACACATCCCGAGCATGTCTTCCAACATCATGTATTAACCTCTCTAAACCAGTTTCATGGCGTCTCTGCGTGGATGAACTGGCCGTGCTCGACTCTAATTCACGAGTGCTTGGCCCGAGCCTGCGTGCTCTGCCACAATACAGTAAAAGCTGCTACGCTCCTCGATCTCGACGCGATCGACGACGGAACTTCAGGTGTGAGTACCGACAATCTCCACGCTCGTATAGAATGCTTTCACACGGTCACCGTCAACTCGAGTGTGTAGTGGATACGGGTATGAATGAGCGTATTTCATTCAGTCGATCCACAATTACCAGATGCTATCATGGCCACGAGGAGATGCGGGGCAAGCCATGACAAAATCCATAGCAATGTGCTCCCATCGCTTCCATTGAGGAATAGGTAGGAAATTTGCGAGTGATCCTCCAGGCGTCGATCTTCATTTTCGCATGACGCCGGCATATCTCGCAGCTCTAATGAATTCCGACACACTCGAGATTTCATCCCACGACCACGAAAAGAGCGTCGCATGTCAAGACGTACATCTTGGTTCGACCCGGATGCCCTGAGAAAATCCTGAGAAGCGGTGAGGCACCTCACAGAGTATCTCGGTGCGTGAAATTAAGCGGTAGCCGATGGAATCACTTGATCGCCAAAGTACCTCGAGCGAGAGTGCGGCCGACCGAAACTCGAATACGGATGTTACGAAGAGCTGCGTCGATATCTTTGTGAGATTGTTGGTGCGACTCATCAGCGCTTCTTGTCCCACTCGAACGTTCGGTGGTGAAACGGTCTGATGCCAATATCGTTACCGCGTCGTATCTGGATAGTCCCGATCGTCCACTTGAACTGCTCGGCTCGGCTGAATCACTGGAGACATACTCGTGAGTCATCGTACATGTCCCATGACCACCTCGATCACGCTCAGATCGAGTATTCCGCGCAAAGCATCGACATGCGCGATCGTTAGGAATCCGTAGACCCCGGGTGCATTGACTCAAAGTGACGACGTAATCATAGTCCTTGAGAAATCTATGATATCTTAGTCTCGCACTGATTTGATTCTCTACGGGTGAATAAGTATCTTCATCTAATCTTGTGGTCTGTTGATATAACTCGATCAGCGTCTATTATAAGTGAGTGCCAGCGATCGTAAGTAATAGCAGTCGATTGAAATAATAAAGCCCGACTACGAAGTCGTGTGTCGGGTAGTTCCTCCAAGCATAAGAACAACAAATGATGAGAATACTACCATATCTTTAATAGCGACTCATTCGAGCTGTCGACAACACCATGCGCGATGAACTCGTTGCCTCTTTGCTTTCGAGAAATGCGGTCGGTGGAAAGTATTCCCCGATTAAGCCCCAGAGTCTTGAAGTCGATCCGGTCTCTCGTTTCTGCCACAGTAGTAATGATCGTCGTCATGATCAATGCATCACAAAAACTCTCTCATGCTGTTTATAAACAGAAGAGATGATCGCTCGCATGTGGTCCTCCGTGGCGATAGTCGAGTGAATCTTCTCATGATTCTTCGAAAGCAACTCTGCTTGTCTTAGCATCCCCGTACCGCCATGAAAGCTTAAACTAGGATCGTGTCTACTTAGAATTCACTCCAGGCTGCTTCGCACTCGGCGGTGTTTCAGGACTTCTTCGGTGGGTCGTATGGCAGGAGTGACTTACAGGTGAATTCTTGGCGCATTGGTGCCTGTCGTTTCTCGAGCTATCTTGCATATCCGCTAAAGGATGTGCCCCTGCTGCCCTCATTCTGGGTAATGCAGCGCGGCTTGACGACTCCCTCGAGCGCACTCTAGCAATTCGGGAGCCGTGGATGCTTGCATAACCAATCGAGAATCCTCTGCCCCTTTTCCAGTAGTAGTGTCTTAAGCAATGGTGTGAGTCGGAGTCGATGGTGTAGCGTTGTTAGGTAGTGCGAGTGTCCTCCCGGCTTAGGTCGTAACGTTTCCACAGCCATTTACGGGAATCACACATCGCGACTCTACGAGTCGAGAGCATGCACATCGTCGCTGTTTGGCATATGCGTGTGCCAGAGATGTCTTGCTATAAATACATCTTTTTATTGCAGCAGTTACGATCGCGTCATCGTCGTCTGAATCAAGAAAGCGAACTTCTCGAATCGAATTACATAGCTACAAGTGTACTACAATAATACACATAGCAATCATAATATGTGTCTTCAAATAATTTGACTCGCTTGGTCACTTCCCCGAAACTAAGTTTCTACAAGGATCTAGGGGTTCCAGCTTTTCGGTTTGGCCAGATTCTAACTTCATTTGGATTTCAATGGCTTGTGTTTTATGAATTTACAACATGAGTCGGTACGCCTCATATAGCCAAGCTTTGTAGACTCTCGTCTGACCTTGTGACGGCCCCAGAGTTCCCGATACATTTGGGTACGCCCGGCTTTGAACCGTGCGGAGTCCTAAAGTCGGATTCTCAATGAGCCCCAGACTGAGCACTAGTCGACCTCGGCTTATCGACATTTTAAGGTTTTAAAAGGTTTATGAAAGAGTTATTGCGGTTATAATACGAGCGGAAGCAAAAAATCATATTCTAATCAAATAATGAGGAAATAACTCAAATCGAGGAAGGTAAAGATACATATAAATGTGGAAACCACGAGACAGTCATATCAAAGTCAAGCAAAATGAAATTATGGTAAATCACCTCGAAACCCTAAGTTCCGGTTCCAAAACAAACTATATATGTATATACAAAAACGTCATACAAAAAGGATGAGGTGCGAGCCTGCGTCGTGGTGCCTCGATCATTCTTCGGTACGCACAAAAGTCTCACTGAGACCACGGTCCACTTTGCCCTGCTATTGCTCTCAGTCTTTATACTGCTTTTGCGTCACAAACTAGGCGGTGAGAGCAGAAGCTGAGAGAAATTGAAAGTAAAGCAGAAGAATATAGCGTTAATTCATAAGAAGCGACATGAGCAAAACGATTTTTAAATATCATGCGAATGCTAAAAATGCGGGAATATAAATAAGCAAAGAATGCATGATAGACAATATTTGGAAATGATAACAATCGAAACATACGTGTTCTACGGGTCAAGAGAGGCAATAAGTAGTCCATATTCCACAAACAAATACCACCAACAATCCACAACCATCCACAACAATCCAGTGCAGCTGGTATCGCAGTGATCACTTTAAGGGTGAGTGAAATAACTCGTGCTTATTTCCCGAGTGCCAGCGTTTTTATCCCTTCCATACAGTACGAGGGCGCGTGTGCGCTTCGGGGACGTACTTATGCCAGGGAACACTGCATACAAAGAACTTATAGAATGGAGATACCCCGATGATGGGATAATAACGAACACAAGAAGAGGTAGAAAATGGAATCACATGATATCTTCTTAGCGTGAAAACTTCTAACGTGCTGAAATGCTTTTACAAGGCTAATGTAAATAACTCACTCTAATAATGCTGGTAACAAGGCACAACCATATGAAGCGTCTGTTGGCTAAGTAAAAGGACTCTTTGTCATCTTGTCTAATAAACAAGATACACAAGTTTTATATGATTCAAAATCAAATGAATCTAAAATTCCATCTTTATGGAGTTTAGAAATGCATTTCTCATTTATGTGGCAAAAACGACAATGCCAAAGGTAGATTTGATTCAAATCATTTGACTTTAATCTTTTTTTAATTACGTTAAGAATGAGAGTATCTGTGGACCTTTTCATATTTAGAATATAAAGACCATCACACAAATCCGCATTCGTATAGAAAATGTCTTTACGAGAAATGGAGCATTTATTATTCACAATAATGAAATTAAAACAATCTAAATCCGAATATGAAACTGAAGTGATGTTTCTGCCCAAGGCACGGACATAATAACAATTATTCAAAACTAAAACAAGTCCACTGGGTAAAATTAACTCATAGCATCTTATGACCAACGTAGCAACCTTTGGTCCATTTTCAACTCGTAGGATGACTTCTCATTTCTTTAGTTTTCTACTTTTGGTGAGACCATACATATTAATACAAATGTCAGACCCCACCTAATTAGGGCACTTAACCGGCCTAGGTTATCTTAATCCCTTAATAATCTAGCACTCTGAACCTCTCCATTAATAAACAATTAAGAATAAGATCTTGTAATTTTTAGTTATAAAACTTTACTAACCACAAAGAATTCTAAATTGAATTTTAAACCTTAAAGTTTTGTAAAATCTTTTTGACAGCATTTCCTCTATTTCAATTCATCCTAAAATCGTTCCAGCCATTCCAAAGTAGATCCTAATCTCTCTCGAACCCATAAACCTATTTATACAATATAATATATTCAAAAACCAATACAAATATAAAGAAAAAAACTAAGCAAGTCACATACAGTCGAAAAGCTTTCCCTTTCCCTTCTCACCGCTAGAACCAGTCATTATCCAATTATAAAAATTCGATTATGTCAGATAAGTAAATCCCACACTCTCCAGTACACTTGTAATAATCAAATGCATACTAATGCAAGATATGAAACGATGAATATAATCCAAGGAATTTAAATACAATCTCGAATCCATCCCATTTTTGTTATCCGACCACAATTAGATAACGTTCTCCAAAATTAGTAAGTAAACAATAATAAGGACTCATGCGCGGGGAGAATAACCGAACGAGTATCATTCCTTGAGTCTATCCAAGTATGACCTGGTTCAACGTGATCTCATTATAATCACTTGATGCAAAGTATCAGTGACTCTAGTCCCTCAAGCATAATATATTATTTTATAACCATGGGATAGTCTACACTATAAGAAGACTCAAATCGCCTTATTATCCCAACCCGTGTATGCATGTACAACAAAAATGTAATATCAAGGATCAATGCAATTTATACGAAATTATAATAATACAATGTAAAGGTTACTATGGGATTTACTTAAACTTACAAACGCGATATCGCAACTCATATGCGCTTCGAGTGGTAAACTAATCCACACAGGGCTCCAATCGCAGTCCTACAATTCATTAATACGTCCTGTAAGCCTCCACAACAACTTCACCATTTTTTTTCCAATTATTTAAAATTTAATTGACCCAATTGCTCCCCGAAACCCCTAAAATACTTCCAAAATAAATTATCCGATTCTCAAATTTCATTTTTAACTGAAAATTATTGTTTGGCATCTAAAATTACATTGTCTAGGCTTAAATATATTTTTTCCAATTTGTTATATATTTATCGGTCCTACTCGACACGAAAACCTTGGAATCCCTCCAAATCCAGTTCTCGAATGTCTGGATCCCAATTTTGACTTCAATTTATAATTTAGAATCGATAATTAACCTAGAATAGGCTTTAAGTTTTTTTTCAAATTTCAGATATTTTTCGGGTATCTTTGCACGCATTATGAGGAAAACCCAGTATAAATCATCAAGCAAATTCTTCATTTTCCATAAAAATCATCAATTTACATCAATTTGTCCAAAAATCAATTTCTTTTTATGATTTTTCCTTAATTTTGAGGGATTTATTTTATTTTTTTCTATTTAAGAAAAACACATTCTTTTTGTAAGGAGGGATTTGATCCCTGAACCGGAATGGTCCGATTCAGCTAAACCGGACTGCTAAACCGGACTTGGTTCGGTCTGGGGGATCAAACCCCCTCCAATCATCTTCCTCATGCACAGGTCTACCTTTTTTTTTTTTTATCTTGGGTCATCTGGGTTGCCCAACCCCATTGGGGTTGGGTAGGGGAGCTCTCGGCTCCCCCCACCTTCTTCCTCTCTTCTCTATTTCTTCCCCCCTCTCACGGTTTTTCTTTGCTATTTTAACAACAATTTTTTTTTTTTAATTTCTATTTCTCACATCCTCTGTCTATCTTTCAGCCAACGAACAACAACATCGACATCAACAATAGTAAACAACTCACCTCGGGTCTCCATCGCCTCTCACTGCCTTACTCAAATATCTCTCTTCCCCATCGATTTTGAATTACAATGAATATGGTTATGTTTGATTTGCAAATTATGCATTAGATTTCTTCGAGATTCGCAAGATTCACATCATGCGAATCTCGAGACAAATCTAATGATTATCTTCCATAATATAAATTTGCTCTTCCTCGATATACGTATCAATTTTTGACTTGAAACAAATTGAATTGGACGGTGTTGCAGATATATATTGGGATTTCTTCGAGATTCGCATCGCACGAATCTCGAGGCAAATCTAATGATTCACTTATTTTATATAAATTAATTTTTCTCGAGATACGTGTTGCATTTTTTGAGGTCTATCTAGTGGCTATCAACTAGATAAATACCACCCCTTGACCGACTCATTGTGGAATCAATTGTTTTGATCTCCTCGAGATACGTATCGCATATCTCAAGGTGGATCAAATGGTTTTATATATAACCAAACTCCCTTGATTTTAATTGAGATTGGATGTTACACAACTCGAGGCATGGATAAATTATCTCACCAACTACAACGTTCAACCATTTTTCTTCCTCGACACTCACGTTATATGTATCTCGAGGCGCATCCAATGTATAAACTATATTATATATAAATACTTATACACCTATGTATTTTCACGGCTATAAATTTGCCACGCGCGCCAACGACCAACCTCGGGAGTGCACACTGTTGTACATCCCACGCGTGTCACCCTCGACCCCGCATGTCACTAGGCGCCCATAAATTTATTAATTATTTTATTTAAATTTCTTGATTATCTTTTTAGTTTATATCCAAATCAAATTCTGAAAAATACCCTAAAATTATTAAAAATTTGAGAAAACTTCCCAACGCGCTCCGGAACTAACGAAGAACGCGTTTACACTCCACTTGACCCTATTTTGCATCAAAATAGTATATAATACATCAAATAGGCACAGGACACACAAAAATTATATTAAATTTATGATCTCCGATCCGTAATACGTGGGTCCCACCTCGAATACCTAAATCTCAAATTAAATCTAAAAATACTTAATTAGCTATTTAATCAAGTTTATAAAATTCTCGGATGTCACAACAAATGTGAGATCCACATCCGATATCTAATACCTAGAAATCATTAGTAGACGAGTTAACTTCAATAACGTTGATACCTGAAGCAGTAGTCGCACTACTTTTTTTTTCTTTAGATTTTCAAATAGAGCTTGTAATTTCTAAACCAATGCCCAGGTGCATAGCAGAAATGACAATTTCCTTTTTTTTTCCTTATGCTTGGAAGTAGAAGGAGCCTTAGGCTTGAATTGATCCACAAGCTTTGTGATAGTCACAACGACTTTGGTAACTTTAGCCTTGCCTCCAGCCTTCTTCTTCATAGCCTTTCCCTTATGAACCATCAACACATTAGCAATGGGTTTCTTGACATTATGCTCAGTAGTTTCAAGCATCAAATGCAACTCTGAGATACACTTTTCCATGTTATTCATGTTATAGTTAATAACTATCAGGCAATTAATACATGATCAAATATGTAGCCAACTCTTAGCTTGTGAGAAATCTAAGTTTGTCAAGATGGTCAATATAGCCTTTCATTTTCAGAACATGAGGGCTAACTAACGCACCCTCAGCCAATTTTCAAGAATGAAGGTTCTTGTCTGTCTCAAACCTTTCTTGCCCAGCCTGTTGTTGGAACGTTTCTTTCAGCATCGTAGCCATGTCGTAAGCTTCCATGCGTTCCATGTCCTTCTGAAGTTCAGGAACGATGGTTGCCAACATAATGCATGCAACATCAGTTGAGTCGTTAACATACTTAGTATGTGCATCCTTTACAGCTCTTAAAACATTGGCTGGAGGTTCCTTAGGAATATGATCATCCCAGACATACAACTTGCCTTCATGCTTAAGAACAATTCTCAAGTTTCTGAACCAGTCAAGAAAGTTTGTCTCATACAACTTATCCTTCTCAAGGATAGATCGCAGTGACAAGGGATTAGTGTGATTTGAAGAGGCCACAAATCTACAACAAAGATTATGCAAAATTTCATTTTAGTATAGCGTAATAGACTCCCACTAAATTAACAACCCTCCTAAAAATGCTATGTTAATTTAAGGAACTAAAATCCATGTTTCGCCTAATTCCAAGACAACTAAGGCATGAAATTTTGAATTAGCTTATTTAGGTAGGTACCAATTACCAATTACATCATATGTAGCTTTTGGTTGTTTTTATGAGATTATGACATCTTATGTCTTAGCATGTTTTATCTCATCTAGTTCTTAAAGCCCAAAACCGTTTTGATAGCTTTATCAAGTCTAACCATTTCACACAATAGAGTAACTGTTACTCGACTTGCCTCACCACGATACAATACACTCTACAAACGCAGACCCACATTGATGTGATCAAAGCCTTAATAAGTGTTTGAGAATGGATGACACTTGACTGAAAATTTGGAAGAGAGATTTTTTATTTATTTTAGTGATCATAGTTTAAATAAGGTAAAAATAAAATATTACAATGCATGTACAATCACTAAACAAGTTAGAAAACTTTACTACTATTGACTATTATACGAATTGCCTTGCACTACAAACAGTCAAACAACAAATTCCAGTTCTGAAAATTGAAAATCGTCAAAAATTTCTCATTATTTAACTAATACAATTGACCTAAACTGCCCTTTATTTTAATTTTGAAAAATATTAATTAAAATATTTTTTATCAGCTCAAGCCTACTTTTAACTTAAAATCTTATCCTAATCCAATTAGAATTTAAGATACTTTGAATCCTTATCCTATATGAATTTGTTATATATCTCACCTATCTTATATGATTTTTAATTCTTGTCCGATTATAAGTTTATCTTTTATCTAATAGGAATATACTAATGGATAACCACATTGAGATATATGATCAAAATCGATTTCAATTCTTATTCATACAAAACAAACAATTGAATCAAGAAATGAAATATTAATCATGAATTCACCACCAAAATCATATTAAATTAATCATATTAACCTAATAATGATTTATATCATGAAGACATATATAATTATTGAACAAAAATGAAATATGTATTCAACACCATAATTACATTAACCTAAACATGACTTCTACCATGAACATACAAAATTTGCATTGTTCAATATTAAAAACATATGTTAATCATAATATTCTAAACATGAATTCTATCATTGAATCAAATCATGCGTATGTATCAATATACATGAATTAACAATATGCTTTAAAACCAATTCTTGATAACAATTATCACATAACCTATATGTACATCATATAAACATTCATTAAAATCATGTTTTCACACATATATCATATACACATAAGAAAAACATGCAAACGTTTAATAGAATCGAGCCTATGACTCTGATACCACTGTAGGGTTTTTGGGGTTCATACGCAGTGAAAAATTCAAAACAATTTTTGAAAAACCCCAATAGGATCTAAAATAAGTTCTATCAAACTAGATCTACAAAAGTAAATCATACCTTATTCCGTGATTTCCTTCTCTGATTGTTCGATTCAAAGATGATCAAGTGCGCTTCCTCTATTAGAAACCACACACAAACGGTGACCACAATTTGGAGTGCTAGCCCTAAGAGAGATTTCTTTCTCTCCTAAAGTCCAGAGAACTCGAGAATAACAAAAACAAAAATCTTATTTCGTTTTAGGGTTTCACCCTCTATTTATATGTGTAGATAAGCCTCACTTGAAATCCTATTCATAATACAACTATTGTATTTAGGCAGTTTAAGCGAATTACATATAAGCCCCTATTAATAAGTTGTCATATAACAAATCGTAAGGGCTTTTATGTAATAAGTTTTATCATATAAAATCCATTACTCTAGATCAATTAAAATTGCGCAAATCCATTCTTTGTGTGCGACCCAATAGGTTCATGCAACGTTGGCAGTGAACCAAAACCATTTTTGGTACACAAGTCATGAACGATCTCTAGCAAGGCATTATGACTACCCAACTAGCATGCATATCAAAATCGATACAACCTAATGCATAACATATATCATATCCTTTTGTCATGCGATATCCTTTGATTAAACATAAGGCTTTGAAAGTCACCATTAATGTTCAATCATACTAATCTCTATCTTTAGGTAAACTGAAAACATCCAAGTGACATTGATCATATTAATTCATATGGACTTGTCCATTATCTGTCTATCATATTGAGGGGTCCACTGATATCTCTTTCTATACGAGAGTGACAAATTCTATCTTGATTATACACCTTCACATATTATTCACATGGTAATCAATCACAATCTTTATAATCATCCGGTTAAAGACAATATTTTATTTTGTCAAGTTTTCATGCTCCTAATATTGAAGTCTATGGTAATATCAAGTCGAAGGACTAAATGATATACCTATCATGAGTAACACCTATGACTTAATCCATGTGGTGTTTTCATAGCGGGTCGATCCAATACCTTGTTCCCTAATTAGTTCACATGATCTCGATTCGTATCCCTATACGCGTGATCATCACATGACCATCAATCAAGTTTTACACTAGTCTTAATTCATTATAGTTCCCAATATAATGACTGACTAAGGACATTTAAGATATTTCAATAAATCCATAGATCTTACTATAAGGTAAACATGCAATCACTTATAATAAAAGAACAAATGAAAACCTCTATTTTATTAACTAAACTTATAAAATAAACAATGTTCGTAGATTGACCTAGGGCACATACCTCAACACAAAGACCTTCCATATACTGTGTCTAAGAATCTTCGTTTTAAGTGATTTAATCATTTGTAAAAATAATGCATTAAAGTTTTTTCTTTGAATCCATGCATTGAACATACTAAAATCAATTTTCGATACCAATCCCAAAATTCATCAAAAATTTCTCCAATTTCCATCCCAGCATTAAAATTTTTTTGTCTATATTAACTAATTTGTCTTATTGGGACATATTGATTAAGAAAGACTTGTAGCATCTTTGATCAATTGGTTATGAAATTTCGAAGAAGGTAAAATAACCAATCTAAAGCTTGACCTTTTATTATAGAAGGAAAAGCTTTTGACTTAACATAATCTATTTCTATATCCATAGGTTTCAACGTGCTCACTTTGTGTGCAAACTCCCTAATAAACTTTTGAGCATCTTCATTATCTTCAACATAGAAACACGGTAAAGAATTTATGAATCCGAACTTCAACTCGAATTCCATAAATTCTATTATAAATATTATACGCATAGGTTCATAAGCCTTGACATTCCTACCAGATTACCTAAAAGATAGTTTTTCCTCGTCTTTTAGCCATATCATATGACATTCAACAAGAAGGTTTCCAAGAGATTATTTTAAAAATCCCCGACAACGGCACCAAATATTGACACATGTTGAGCGTGCATGATAGTTTCTCGTATTTTCTTATTATTTGTAGTAGTGATAAATATGATATCGTCTCCACAAGGACTTTGTAAATCTATTTAGAATTAAGGCTACCCCAAAGTTTTATTGGATTTAATTTGCTTAAATTTAACTAATCTAATTAAAATGAGAGTTAAACACTATCAATCTAAAAAAATTAATTAATTAAAATAATTAAACTATATACAATTAAATTCAATAAACTAATATAATGCAATTCAAACAAACAATCTAATAATCAATATAAATTAAATATCTAAACAATAAATTTTAGACAATGATATGTAAACCGTCATATCTGGACATTTTCATTAATGCATAGTCATAATCAAATCATCATATATATAATGATCCTAAATCATTAAACTCTAATCATAATAGGTTGATAACATTTAGCAAATTATCGAATTTTCTATATTCAATGAAAATAAGTCACATCCTTATCATTGTAAATCTCCTTAATGGATAAAACACAATAAAATATAAATATGATTAACACTTAATAAAAGTCATACCTAATCCAAACTAAATAAAAGTCAAAATTATGCTAGTTATTTAATAACCGAGAACACAATCATCTAGAACATCCACTCAGGTAATATGGCCCTATAGATTAATCCTAGTTACTACTTATATAATTGTTGTTAATAATCATAGACATAGATTAAGATACTATTTACTAAGAAACATATTGGCCACTATGCACTCAATACAAAGAATCGTTAGTTGTAATATGCAAAAACACCTTATTAAAATCGTGATTGATATGTGTAATTGGTTTAAAATATTAAATACATAAATTCTACATTATGACTAAATTCATGAACGGTTTACAATCATGTCCATAGTATTGTTTAGAATAAAAAACTACTCAAACATATTAATAATAAACATTGCAATAAACAAATAATTGAAAGACATTAATGTAAAATACCTTTATTGAATAAGTCTTGAATCTCCAGAAAAATCTCCAAAACTAATGTACTCAAACTTAATTGAAAAGACTTTAAATCTAACAAAAACTTAATAGAGAGCTAATATAGAGTTTCCTCCATGCTAATTTCGAAGCCCCTATTTATAGTTTCCTAATATATACATATCATAGGTAAACTCAAGTTACTTGTTCTTATATAAATAACTAACCACAGACCTCAGTGATTCATCAGCAAATCCAATTTGTTCACAAATAGCTGAGTTGATCATTGAATTTGTGTAATGACCCATTACCTTAATTAGGTGATTAATGTTATCCCAAATTCTAATTAACTCGAGTTAGGCTCGAGGTTAAGCCCGACTTGTCTTGAATAATGTGTGAGTTCGTTGATGTGATGTATGGTTAGGGTTAGCAAAATGTGCCCGGTCCCGTTTGTCCGGTTTTGTCCGGACCGGTTTTAAAGGGGATCGGGCAATATTTTTGTGAAAAACATACGGGTCTGGACAATGTTTTTTGTCCGTTTAAAAATACGGGACCGGGACTGGACAAAAATTCTTAAAAAACGGGTACCGGTTTATTGATTAATTTGAAGGGCATATAGGTAATTTCACACTCCATAACCTAATTTCACACACACTCTCACTCTCACTCTCACACTCACAGTCTCACCGTCTCACCGGGTCCGTCTCTCTCACGGTCTCTCTCACCAAACCATCTGCTTTGCTCTCCCGCCCTCTGCCATCGCCGCGCGCCGGTCGCCGGACTCGCCGTCGCCACCATCTCGCTCGCGTCTCGCTCGCTCGCGTCTCGCGCTCGCTAGTCGCCCGGCGGCACGCGCGCTGTGCGGCCTCGGCCTCACCGGCTGTGGCCTCACCGCGCTCACTCGTGCCGTCGGCGGTCGGCCCGTCACCCTCTCCTCCAGCTCTCGCTCGCCGCTCCGCCGGTGTGGCCTCGGCCTCACCGGGTGTGCGGCCTCACCGCTCACCCGTGCCATCGGTGGTCGGCCCGTCACCCTCTCCTTCCGGCTCTCGCTCGCTAGTCTTTGTGTGGCCTCGGCTCACCGGGCCGTGCGGCTCACCGCCTCATCCGTGCCGTGGCGGTCGGCCGTCACCCTCTCCCTCCAGCTCTTGCTCGCCAGTCGCCACCGCGCTGCATCTCCTCTCAGCCTCGTCGGGCGTCGGCGTCGGCGTCGGTGGTAGATTTGTAAGTTGTAGTTGAGGGTTTTTTTTAAATAATTGATAAATAAAATATTTAATCATATTTAAAAATAAAAAGCGGACAAAACGGGAGTCGTATGTTTGAGACTGGACAAAAAAAAATTGCCCGTTTCAAAAACGGGACCGGGTCCGGGCACCAAATTTAATCATTATAGAAATAGGTGTCCGGTCCCGTTTATGTCCGGTCCCGAATTTTTGCCAGCCCTATGTATGGTGTTTGTTTGGCGTGGAAATTGATTAATTAAATTATATGCTATTAATATGTATTAATATAAGACCTATAATGGTGAAATAAATAAATAATTAGTTGCTTGAAACCTCATAACAACAACAACAACAACAACATCGCCTCAGTCCCAAATTATTTGGGGTCGGCTACATGGATCAAACTTTTCCATTGTGCTCGATTAAGTGCAACTGATGGTGAGCTTTCCAAACCATTCAAATCCCTCCTAATTAATGCATCCCATGTTAACTTTGGTCTGCCCCTACCTCGTCGAATTTCTACGAGTTTCTATTGAGTCAAGTTTTCTAGTTGTGGCATTTGTAGGTCGTCTTTGCGGGTGACCAAACCACCGCAACCGCCCTTCCCTAATCTTTGTATCAATTGGTGCTACTCCTACTTGTTTTTGAATTTCTATATTTCTTATTCTATCTTTACGAGTTTTACCACACATCCACATAAGCATCCTCATTTCTGCTACGTTCATTTTATGTAATTGTTGTTGCTTTACCGCCCAACATTCACTTCCATAGAGCATAGCTGGCCTAATTGCGGTCCTATAAAATTTTCCTTTTAACTTAGTAGGAACATTTCGATCACAAATCACCCCTGTTGCACTCCGCCATTTCTTCCATCCAACTTGAATTCTATGTGTGACATCATTCTCAATGTTACCATCATTTTGTATGATTGATCCTAGATACCTAAAGTGGTTTACCTTAGAAACTTCTATTTCCCCTAATTTTACCACTCCGTCATCTCGATGTCTAGTGTTTCTAAACTCACAGTGCATGTATTCGGTTTTCGTCCTACTCAACTTAAAGCCCTTAGATTCTAATGTATTCCTCCAGAGTTCTAATTTCCTATTCACTCCATCTTTAGTTTCATCCACTAAGACAATATCATCTGCAAATAGCATACACCATGGTATATCCTCTTGAATATGTCTAGTTAGTTCATCTATAACTAAAGTAAATAGATATGGGCTTAGAGCCGATCCTTGATGTAGTCCTATCGTAATGGGAAATTCTTTTGTAGCTCCTCCAAATGTCTTTATACTCGTTACTACTTCATCATACATATCCTTAATAGTGTCTATGTATCTAGCATGCACTCTTTTTCTTTCTAGAACCCACCAAAGAACATCTCTAGGGACCCTATCATATGCTTTTTCTAAATCTACGAATACCATATGAAGATCTTTTTCTTTTCTCTATATTTTTCTAACAATCGTCTTACAAGGAAAATCGCCTCCATAGTTGACCTCCTGTGCATGAAACCAAATTGGTTCTACGATATTGTTGTTTCTCTCCTTAGCCTATTGTCAATTATCCTCTCCCAAAGTTTCATAGTGTGACTCATAAGTTTAATTCCCCGATAGTTTGAGCAACTTTGAATGTCTCCTTTGTTTTTGAAGATTGGCACAAGCGTGCTTCTTCTCCAATCCATTGGCATCCGTTTTGATTTTAAAATTTTATTGAAAAGTTTTGTTAACCAAGTCAATCCAATTTCTCCTAAGCATTTCCAAACCGCTATGGGTATTTCATCGGGCCACATGCTTTCCTATTTTCATTCTTTTCAATGCCTCTTTAACTTCTACAATTCTAATATTGCGTGTATAGTTGACATTTCTTTCTTGGTGTGGGTTTTCATCTATTATGGTATCAACTTGACCATCATTAAATAAACTATCGAAGTAACTTCTCCATCTCTCCTTAATATCCTCCTCGCGTTAAAACATTTTGATTTTCGTCCTTAATACATCTTACATGACTTAGGTCTTGTTTCGTTTATCTCTTAGTTTGGCTAGCCTATATATATATTTTTCGCCATCTCTATTACCTAACCTTGTATATAGATCTTCCATGAAATTTGTTTTAGCTTGACTAACTATTTTTTTAGCTTGTTTTCTAGCTTCTCTATATTGATTGTACACATCTTCATCTTGACACTTAGGTATTTTCCTATACATCTCTCTTTTAGTCTTAATTGCTCGTTGGACATCCTCATTCCACCACCATGTTTCCTTCTTTGGTGGTCCCAAGCCTTTAGATATACCTAATACGTTTGATCCCACTCTCCTTATGCAACTACTCACTTCTAGCCACATTGTATTAGCATCTAAGTCAAGATTCCAAATATTTTCCTTTAGTAGTTTTTCTCTAAACTCTACTTGTTTACTATGTTTTAGGTTCCACCACTTTATTCTAGGGTCGCTAACTCTTTTATTTATATTATGTCGTCGTGTTAGCTTAATATCAAGTACTACTAACTTATGTTGGGTAGTAAGTGCTTCGCAGTATTACTTTGCGTCTCTACATATTTTTCTATCTATTTTTCTTGTTAAAAGAAAATCTATTTGACTCTTGTTATGACCACTACTAAAAGTAATTATATGCGACTCCCTCTTCCTAAAACTAGTATTTTGCCTCGATTTGAATGCAACTTGGTTTCAATGGTAGTGTAAAATTAGAATAAAGTTTATAAAAGACCTTGCCTCGAGTTTTGTGTCAGTTGGTTGTAGTGGAGGTTGAGATTGGGTCTAATTTAGTGCAAGATTGGTTAACTAATGCAAGAGAATTGATCTATGAGAGTTTGATAAGTTATGGACAAAGTTATTATTTTTGGGGTTTTTGTATGAACAAAACTATTGTTATGGATGTTTTATGAAGATGAACTATTTTGTGGAGAGTTTGACTCAATTTGGTGAAAAAGGGGATAAAAAACAAGTGTCAGAAGCCAAAGCACGTCAAAATAGGGATTTTGAGAATTAATAAATAAAAAGAAATTAAACTGCTAACAAGCAGCTGATGGTTTTTATATATAATGAAAAGAAGAAAGAAATGAATTCGTTCATTTTATTTCAATAGAGAGCGTTCTCTAAACCTCATAATTTGTTCTTTTTCTCCGCGAGCTCTCGACGTCCGATTTTCACTCTGTTTCTTTGCACAAAACTATAGAGCATCACGACATAGTCAGTTTGAACTAAATTTCTATAGTAGAAACAAATACTCAATTCAAGGCATTTTCTTCAATTCAACTTGAATTCTCGTGATTCTTGGATTTTTGTCGCGAGGTTTTAATAGAAATTGGTATAATTTGTTGTAAATTGATGTATTGGGTTAATTTGCACCAATTTGGGATAAATTCCATCATTGTGGGTTAGAGTTTTTGTGAGTTGAATTGATGCAACTAAGTTGATAACTATATCGAAGATGTTTTTATAATTGATACTGATTTACATTGGGATTATGGAAAAATCAAATTATTAGTTTTTGTCCAAACTGACTCCACAGGCTGTAAAAATATTTGGAATGTGGCATTGAGTGATTTCCTGGTATTTGGTGTTGAGTTATGATGATATAATTGCAAAAATGTTGATTTGGAGAAGTTTTCTTAGTTCTAAACTAATAAAGTTTGCCTATTCAACATGCTGTTTTGGAAAATTCATAACTTCTCCATTTGTGATCTAATTTTAGTGTTCTTAGAGTTAATGGAAAGTACATGAGTACTACGACTTCCTTTTTGGTCATCATGACAAATATCGAGGTTTTCAAGGTTAAAAAATTAACCCTAGGTGGCTAGTTGATAACACTTTGAAGTCGTTATAAAGTAATATTTTTGTAAATAGTTCTCGAGCGTACTTTGGTCGTAGTTTTTGTGTGGTCCCGAGATTTTGAATTCAAATGGAAACAGTTTAGGGGTTCTAACCAATTAGTATTACACTCAAATTGATGGCGATCAATCTATTTTAGGTTCTTGGACGACGGGGAAAGGCCTATGGATTTTGAGAGTTATGGAAGTCGATATAAAGTTAGGAAAGCTCGGCATAGGTAAGTGAGACTCAATTAAATTTATCATTTGTGCTATATATCGTAGTATATCTAGTTCATGTAGTTATTGAATGGGAATGGGAGCACTGCACAGTGACAAGCATAACATAATAAAAATAAATAGGGAAATGAGTAGACTAATGTCTTTAGGTATGCGTCGACGCTATAGGTTACCCTGAATGGAACCTTTCCCTGTGATGATAGGTGGTAGCTATGCCATGCCTTCCCTGTCTCCTCATATAGCCGTTGACTGATATATATACTACTCCTTGTCCTAAGAGTGCAGAGACTCAAAGGTGCTTGAATACACTAATGAAATCACACATCGACCATTGTGTGGATTTGTGTTACGTTTATTCTTGGACAACTGAAAGAATACTCTTGTATATCAAAATGTAATTAAAGTCAGTTGTGAAGGGGCTGTGAACTATGGGATTTGCATTTGAATACGTATTGTTATATCTTTCCATTATGCCTTGATATATACATATTTGGTTCTTATTGTTATGCATTTATCTTGATTATTAGATAGACTCTTGATATTGTAATTGTGAGTCACTTACTGAGCAAGTTGGAGCGCTCATCCCAATTAACATTTCAGGAATATTGACGTGCGCTTTGACTCGGGAACAAAGAAGATTAGGATTTTTATAGTCTTTTCTATGGTGAATTGATTTCTTTATTATCTTATATACTTAAATTGAAATACATTTGTATTAAAATAGGGTTGGGGTTGTTTTGTAAATCGAGGTTGATATCAGTTTTGGACTCTGAATATTATAGTTTAATATATCATTTGTATTATCAATTTTTTTTAACTCCACTGCGTTTTCAATTATTTATTGGATACACGATATACTGTATTGTGATTATCATGTATGAAGGACGACTCTACTGTTACTTTAATTGAGTTCAATTGGTGTACAAAAGCTTAATTAGGGTTTTAGGTCGGACATTCGCTTAATCGGTATAGAGGATATTACAGTTGGTATCAGAGCCTAGCTTATAGAGCGAGCTTCTATATTCTTGAATTGTTTGAGTATCTCTGATACAATTTAGTGTCTGAACCTGAAATCATTACTTGTAAATTGAATAAAAGTTTAGGTTCAGTGACTTGGAGAGTGGTTCTCAAGTTATTGATAACCTAGAACTTAATAAATGTTTTTTATCGATGTTTTGGAGAGTAATGAAATATAAAAGCTTGAATTGTGTTATGTGTTGTGATGTATTGTATCTATGTGATAGATATAACTATAATGTCTTTCCTATACATTATCATGATGGTCTTATCTCCCATCTTTATCTTGGAATCTAATAAATAGATGTTGAGGGTTCTTGGGGAACCTAGACTTAGGGATGTTCCGACAAAGGAAGAAATTATAAATATAATACCATGGTTTATATCCATCAATGGCTTAGGAATTGAAAAACTATTGAGGATTGGGTTTGTAGAAACTTAAATCTCAATGGTATATGGAAAAAGGAAAGACATATAAAATGTTACAAAGAGAAAAAGTAAACGATTCTTCCATATAATGGTCTCTAAGAGTCTTTGTTCTCACTGATATTGTTTGATTAATGATAGTAGTGAAGAAAGATCGATTGGACCTGGACTTTAAGACAAATGTAAGAGAATGGAAATTAAGAAGTTAATGAAACATTGAATAATTTCCAGTGAAGCTCAAAGGCGAGGATTCCCTTTTAGTAGAATATATACTAGTAATGAGACTAGTTGAACGAGATTAAAGGTCATTCAATGAGGAAATTAGTGGTAGACGATAATAAGAACCTAGTTAAGGTTAGATAACCACTAGTGTATGCATACTTCATGAGTTATTATGAAGTATAAGATTTTAGATATGGTGCTAGTCCATATTGGGATAATAAGAAGAAGCCTGACAGTTTAGTTGTGGTGTAACCACGCATAATGAAGGTAAAATTAAAATAAGAAAAAGTTTATAAGTGTTGTTGTGGTTTAACCACACTTACTAATAAAATAATAGAAGAAAAAGGTGATGTTGTGGTAGACCCGCACGCACAAAAAGACAAATAAACTTTAGTAAATGCAAATGGAGAATTGGATGCCTTGATTAAAACTCAAAGTTGATAACTTAATTTGAGATGTTCCCTACTATTAGAGTTGATAATAGTTAAGTTAAAAGTAGAGGATATATATAGGAAAGTCATTTAATTAATGGAACTGAAACCAGTGGTCATTGATAGTAGCTATGATAGATACAAAGCCACTCAATAACGTATACGTCATAAGTGGTTTATGAAGCATAAGATTACCAGATTGATGAGTAGATCAATGCTGGGATATTTAAAAATGAATTTAATTATAAAAGTACATCAAAAGTGAAGATTCACAATGAGATATGAGAGTTGAAGGATTATAAAGAATCTGTGGTGTTAGTCAACTTTATCTTATCTTTTGGACTTCTATCACTTTTATGTTAATTTCAGATGAAAACTTAAAGTTGAAAACTGGTATAGTTAAGTTAGAATATGGCAATGAGCTAGTGATATGTACTACTCAGATCATTTAGACTAGTATAGTCTAAATTGGGGACCATGAGTTGTTAATGAAATTGAGGATTTGAGAATCAAAAGAAGACCATATGATATCTGGGAATGAATGAGTAAAATGAAAAGATTGCTAATCTTAATAAAAAATTTATAAATTTAATAAATTTCTACGAATAGTGATTCGTGCAAATAAAGCTATCACTCGAGCTTGAAGTGATTGAATTTGTTTTAGAATAATGGTAAGTTCATAATGAGAATTCAAACTTGATGAATGAAAATTATGATTTCAAAAGTTTCAAGAAGTATGATTATCAAATTCTTTTTGAAATTCCCCTACCATTTGAGATTTAAATTCATCAATTACTTGATTTATTAAGTTAAACCAATGATCAATTCCATTTTACGTAGTGTATTATGAAAATTGTATGAGTCTGAGAACTCAACTTGAGTGATGAGTGTAAATTAAATTAAATCAAGAATGAATATTCATTGCCCAGAATCGACAACATATTTTGTTAATTACATGAAACCACTTGTTCTCAAGAGTTTGTTCAGATCTGGTTTCATTAACTTAAGATGATAGTTAGGAATATATGAAAATGAAGTCAAGAAATGACTTGATTATGTTAGAAATCATGGTGAGAACCATGGAAAGTTACTAGAGCTCATGCTATGTTCATAAATGGAAGAGTAGAGTTGTTGAACTCTATTGGAATAAAATTATCATTGTATTATCGATGGTAATATAAAAGGTTGAAGACTTAGCAAAAGCACAAACAATATCACAGAATTAGGAGCCCTCACGATAAATCTTGGGGCATGTGCCCTAGCTCAATCTACAAACATTGTTTATCATATAATTTTAGTTAATAAAATTAAGGTTTTCATGTGCTGTTTTATTATAAGTGATTGTAGGATAGTAAGATCTATGGGTATTTGTTGAAATATCCTAAATGTCTCTAGTCGATCATTATACTAGGAACTATAATTAATTAAGACTAGTGTGAATCTTGATTGATGGTCATATAATGATCATGAATATAGGGATTCGAATCAAGATCATGAATACTTATTACGGAAAAAGGTACTGGACCGACATGCTATAAGGACACCACATAGATTAAATCATAGGTGTTACTCATGATAGGTATATCATTTAGTCATTCGACTTAAGATTACCATAGACTTCAATATTAGGAGCATGGTAATTTGACACAATCAAACGTTGTCTTTAACCTGATGATTATAAAGATTGTGATTGGTTACCATGTGAATAATATGTGAAAATGTGTGATTAAGATAAAATTTGTCACTAAATAAAGAGAGATATTTGTGGATCCCTCGATATGATAGACTGATAATGGAAAAGTCCATGTGAATTGATACGATCAATGTCACTTGGAAGTTTTCAGTTGACCTAAAGATCGATACTAGTACGATTGAACATTAAGGAGTTTCCATGCCTTATGTTTAGTCAAAGGATATCACACGACAAAAGGATATGATATATGTTATTTATTAGGTTGTATCGATTTTGATATTCATGCTACTTGGGTAGTCATAATGACTTGCTAGAGATTGCTTATGACTAGTGTACCAAAATGGTTTTGCTTCATTTCCAATGTCGCATGAGCCTATTGGGTTGCACAGAAAGAATGACTTTGTGAATTTCAATTGGTCAAGAGTAACAAATTTTATATGATAAAATTCATGATATAAAAGCCCTTACAATTTGTTATATGATAACTTATTAATAGGGGCGTATGTGTAATTTCCTTAAACTGCTTAAATACAATAGTTGTATTACGAATATGATTTTAAGTGAGGGCTTATCTACACTTATAAATAAAGGGTGAAACCCTAAAATGGAATAAGATTTTCATTTTTGCAAAATTCGAGTTCTCTGGATTATGGGAGTGAAAGAACAAACGTTTTCAATCTCTCTTGGGGCTGGCACTCCGAATTATGGTCACCATTCGTGTGTGGATTTCTGATAGAGGACGCGCGCTTGAACATCTTGGATATCGAACAATCACAGAAGAAAATCACAGATTAATGTATGGTTTAGTTTTTAGATCTAATTTATGGATCCTATTTTCGATCATATTAGGGTTTTTCAAAAATTATTTTGAATTTTTGCTGCATATGAACCCCTAAAACCCAACATATAAATTGGTTTACACCAAAGATTGCAAGGGCAAAAAATAAATTTCAATTATAATCACTTGGATATGTGTTGAATGCCCATTGCAAGTCAATGAATTTGATCAGGATTGAGCAATTAGAGAATTGTCTTACATTAAACACAAAAGTAGGAAAGGTAGTGTTATCACAAAGTAATTGAATGATGCAAGGATGGTATACAAAGATTTGTGGTATTGTTGTATTGTATATTCAATTAACTCAAGAGTGAAATTGAGATAAATTACAAATGACGCAAGGATTCCTTGAGAGGAAAATTGAAATGTAGTTCACTAGATTAATTGCTTCGTTATACTTGGAATATGAAAAAAAGTATAAGGTTTACCCTACTACTTTACTTCAAGTAGCTGTGTGTTGACACAACGAAGCAAAAGATCGTAGTTTATACTATTATATAGTTTAAGGAAGTTTGAGAATAACTATTGTGAAAAAACTGTTTTGGTAGTTGTACCAAATAATTTAAGGCATCACTTGTAGAATAAAAGCTTGAAATGCATTTCAAATATTGAATGGATCAAATTGCAAAGATAAGTCCTAGAGTTGAGACTTAGGGTCATAAAATAAGGGTGTAGATCCCAACATATTTGTAAATCCATTCAATTGAATAGGTTATGCAAATACATTCATTCATCGCAGGGTTTGAAATATATATATACTCATGTGAAAGATTTTTGGAGAGTCTCTTAGTTATCTTTAAGATTAGTGAATCCTAGAGGATACAATAGAAGATAAATGAGAAGTATGAAAATAAAAGAGGTGGTGCAATGTGATTGGAGATCTTCAAGCTATGAGAGTTTGAAGAGTATAGTTGTCAGAGTGAAAGAAATTAGAGATGAAGTGAGTAACCTAAATTCATGAATATAATGAATTCACCCCGAGAAATCACTCACAAATAGTTATTAATGTCATCGATACTTTGAATAGAGAAAATAATATGAAGTGTAATTATAATAAGAACTTTTTAGTACTATCTCTTGAGATAGATGTGTAATAATAATAGTAAAATAAAGTCCTGTGCAGGCATATCATCAACTGAGTTGTTGGAATTAGTAATTACAAATCTATTCTTTGAAGCGCAGATTGGAGCTTAGCCAAGTGTTTAATTAACTGGGTGATAAGGTGATTAAGAAGTCTAATGGGAACTACTTGATATGCCAGGATTTGGCTACCAAGGACTTGTATTGTGATTAGATAGTCTAGATAAATTGTGTTGGATGCATTAGATTTTGAAATAAAATTCTTGTTTAAGAAGGATTTTAGGCATGAATTACATCGATGACCTCATGGATCTCTTTATATTGGTTATACAGGCAATGCCATATCATATTGTGGTTTATGAGAAGATTATTGATTGTCTTAGGTGATGATATATGTTGTTAAATTCATAAAGAGATATGAGAGTTATTCAGTAGGTTGAGACTGGATAATAAAAACTTGAAGGGTTAAGTAAATTCTTGTCTATATCTGATGGTAGAAGGATAACATAAATGGGGGTTGTGTAATGAAATTAACTAGATTTTGGCGTCAGCACAATGATGTATGAGTTGTAGTTGATAAATTGACCAAAGTCTGCAAATTCTTGTCAGTGAGGTTATGTTATTCTTTTGATAGATTGAGCAAGATATATGTAAATGGAGATGTGAGAAGATATGGTGTTTTAGTGTTTGATTCCGGAGACGAAAATTTAAAGACCTGCTTCCAGCTGTGGAAGAAGTTATTGATATATTTTGAGAACCATTCTCAATATCAGTGCAATATATATTTCTTCTTGTTGATGAAGAAACCGAGCTATGAATCCTTGTTCTAAAGAATAAATATTTTGAACTTGTGCTTCGTAATGTTTAAATACTGAAAGAAAATAGATTCCTTTGTGTGAGCTCTTTGATAATAAAGGTAATCAGGTGGATTACAGTGTTGGATGATAAATCTGAATATGCTTAATCTTGTTACACGTTGATGTACAAAACTAATATTAGAAATATAGTTTTTGCAAAAAATGAGATAGTTAAGAGCTAGATAGAGAGGGTACGATAGATTAGGTGATTTATAACTACAACTAGGTTAAGATAAAAAAATGTTGAGGAGTCAAACATTATAGATTGTTGAAGAATTCAAAAGAAAAAATTCATTGTGCTTTAAAAAGTGTTATCTATGATAAGGCTTTGTAGATTCAGATTACATTAAAATAGTTGTGCCATGAAAAAGAAGAGATAATCGGGGAACGAAAGTTATAAATGGAAAAGAAAATTCCATTTCTTTTCGGAACTACTGGTAACTTGTACATTTTCTTTAATTTCAAGGATGAAATTGTCTTAAATTGGGGAGACTGTAACGACTAGTTACCTTCAGGTGATTAGTGTTAATCTAAATTCTAATTAACTTGAGTTAAGCTCGAGGTTAAGTTCGACTTGTCTTGAACAATGTGTAAGTGCGTTGATATGATGTATGGTGTTTGTTTGGTGTGAAAATTGATTAATTGAATTGTAGGCAATTAATATATATATTAAGACCTATAATGGTGAAATAAATAAATAATTAGTTGCTCGAAACCTCATAAATCAAATGTTAAGTAGTACGCGAAGATTTTGCCTTGATTTGCGCAAGTTAGGTTTAGTGGCAGGGTAAAATGAGAATGAAGTTTATGCAAGACATTGCCTCGAGTTTCGTGTCAGTTGGCAGTATTCGAGGTTGAGATTGGGTTTAATTTGGTGCAAGATTTGTTAACTATGGCAAGAGAATTGGTCTATGAGAGTTTGATAAGTCATGGAAAAATTTATTATTTGGGGGTTTTGGTGTGACTAAAATCATTATTATGGACGTTTATGAAGATGGATTATTTTGTGGAGAGTTTGGTCTAATTTCATGAAAAATCGGATAAAAAATGAGCGTTTGAAGCCAAAACAAGTCAAAATGAATATTTCAGGAACTAATAAATAAAAAGAAATTAAGCTGCTGACAAGCAGCTGAAGGTTTATATATAATGAGAAAAGGAAAGAAATGAATTCGTTCATTTCATTTCAATAGAAAGCGTTCTCTAAACCTCTCAATTTGTTCTTTTGCTCTGCGAGCTCCCGACGTTCGATTTTCACTAAGGTTCTTTTTGCAAAACTGTAGAGCATCACGAGACGATCAGTTTGAGCTATGTTTTTGCGGTGGAAACAATGTATTTGGCTCGTGATTTGGTAAATACTCAATTCAGGGCATTTTCTTCAATTCAATTTGAATTCTTGCGATTTCTCAATTTCTTTTGCATGGTTTTAATAGAAATTAGTGAAATTTGTTGTGAATTGATGTATTGGGTTGATTTGCACTAATTTAGACTAAATTACACCATTAAAGGTTAAGGTTTTTGTGAGTTGAGTTGATGTGACTCAGTTGATAACTATTTCGAAGATGTTTTATAGTTGACACTTATTTACATTATGCTTTTGAATAAATTGGATTATTGGTTTTTTTTCCAAATTGACTCCACGGGCAGTGAAAATATTTTGAATATGATATTGAGCGATTTCTTGGTATTTGGCATTCAGTCATGATGATATAATTGCAAAAATGTTGTTTTGGAGAAGTTTTGTTAGTTCTAAATTAATAAAGTTTGCCTATTCAACAGGCTGTATTAGAAAATTTATAACTTCTCTGTTTGTGATCTGATTTGAATGTTCTTGTAGTCAATGGAAAGTATGACATGAGTACTACAACTTCCTTTGTGGTCATCATGATAAATATTGAAGTTTTCAAGGTTAAAAAGTTAACTTTAGGTGGCTAGTTGATAACACTTTGAAATTGTTATAAAGTATTATTTTTGTAAATAGCTTTCGAGCGTACTTTGGTCGCATTTCTTGTGTAGCCCTGAGATTCTAGATTCAATTGGGACCAGTTTAAGGGTTTTAACCAATGAGTATTAAACTCAAGTTGATGGTGATCAGTCTATTTTAGGTTCTTCATTGATGGGGAAAGGTCTATGGATTTTAGGAGTTGGGTAAGTCGGTATAAAGTTAGGAAAGCTCGGTAGAGGTAAGTGAGACTCAATTACATTTATCATTTTTGTTATATATCGTCGTATATCTAGTTCACGTAGTTATCGACTTGGAATGGGAGTACTGCACAGTGACAAGCATAACACACTAAAAATAAATGAGGAAATGACTAGACTTATGTCTCCAGGTATGGGTCGACGTGACAGGTGACCCAGGATGGAACCTCTCCCTGTGACGACACGTGGTAGCTAGGCCATGCCTTCCTTATCTTCCCATACAACTGTCGACTGATATATATATACACTACTCATTGTCCTAAGAGTGTGGAGACTCAGAGGTGCCTGAATACGCTAATGAAACCACACGACGGCCAGTGTTTGGATTTGCGTTACGAGTATTCTTTGACAATTGAGAGAATACTGCTGTATATCAAAATTTAATTAAATTCACTTGTGCTGGGGCTGTGAACTATGGAATTTGCATTTGAATATGTATTATTATGCATTTATCTTTATTATTAGATACACTATTGATATTATAATTATGAGTCACTTACTAAGCAAGTTGGAGCGTTAATCCCAATTAACATTTCAGGAATACCGACGTGCGCTTTGACTCAGGAATGGAGAAGATTATGAGTTTATAGTCTTCTTTATGGTGAATTGATTTCTCTATTGCCTTATATAATTAAATTGAAAGACATTTATATTAACACATGGTTTGGGGTTGTTTTGTAAACCAAGATTGATATCGATTTTGGACTCTGAATATTATAGTTAAATATATCGTTTGTATTATCGAAAAAAAGTTTTAATTCCCCCGCATTTTCAATTGTTTAATCGATACACGGTATATTATATTATGATTATCAAGTATGAAGGATGGTTATACTATTACTTTAATTGATTTCGACTGGTATAGTGGGGCTTAATTAGGGTTTCAGGCCAGACATTCTCTTAATTGGGATATGAGATGTTACAATTTGGCTCTTTGTGCTCCACCAATTCATCCAACAATTTCTAATGTATTTTCAAATTCGCTGATGATTCGCTGGCTCTCCTCTACTGTCGATTTTTCCAGTTATTTCTTTGTAATTAACATGTGTGGAGAGTCCACAATAGTTTCCCGTAATTTACTATTAACTTGTAGTAGTGGTAAATTGGATATCGTATCCATAGAGATTTTTCTAATCTCAAAGGAAAGTATTTTTTTTTTCTTATTTTTATTAATTTAGTTAATCTAACTAAACAAGAACTAAAATATTAAATAACCGAAAACTATAAATATTAACTTAATTAATCAAACTAAGTAACTTAATCTAAATAATTCAAATCAAACAAAATTAAACAATACTCAAATTCAATATAATTCAAATATCTTAAACAAACATCTAAACAAAATTAAACAAACCCCCACTAAACAATGTAATGTACTTGGATTGCTTTCAAATAGTAGAACATAACCATCACTTCACTCTATAGTTATAATTATACCATATGGAATCTTGGAATCATTAAATCTTAATTCATAATAAGCTGATAGCCTTTAGTCAATTACCGATTTTCCTAAATTCAATGGAAACGTCACATTCTTATCATTGTAAATCTACCAATTGGATAAAATGCAACACCGTAGGAATCCGATAGAATTACACTCAATGAAAATCATGCCTAATCTAAGCCAATATTAACCGAAGCCGCATAATAAACAACTTAGAGCATAATCACCTAGAACATCCACTCGGTAAAAGGCATATAGATTAATCCTAGTTACTACTTTTATAATTATTGTCAATAATCATAGATATTGGATCAATATCAAAATACCACATAACACATTTGCAACTATGCATGCAATATTAATCTTCTTTAGTTGTAATACGCAAAAACAACTTGTTAAATCCGTGATTGACGTGTATGAATATATTTAAAGAATTAAGATTATGAATAATTAATTATAACTATCTAGCAATCCAAAGTATATACATGTCTATGGTTTTTTAGATCGATAGACTACTTACTCATGCTGGAAATAAACAATGCATATATATATATATATATATTATTAAAAGACATAATGAATAAATAAATACCTTAATATAAATCAAAGCTCCAATCTATTTTCAAAATAAACTAAAAATATAGAATAGGCAATAGAAATAATGTATAGCAAAAAGAAGAGAGAATCATTTCGCTGCATATCGTAGATAAACTTAAATTCTTTATATTAATTTAAAAACCCGTAACGGACCTAATTGATTTGTCAGTGATTCCTAACTTATACAAAAATCGCTGAGTAAATCATTGAAAATAGTTCTCAGTGCTCCACCGATTCAGCTGGCGATTTCTAGTTTATTCTCTAATTTGCTATGGATTTAATAGATTTTTTCTACCGTCGATTTAAGTGGCGATTCCTAGCGTTATTCCAAATCACTGGCTAATCGTAGGACTTCTTTTCAGTTGGCTATTTTGCTATTCTTTCTCTTTTCTTCTATTTCTTCATTTTCCTATTTAAAAATTTAAATCACAAAATATGAGAATACCTAATGTAATATCATATCTATACATAATCAACCTAAATTACATTATAAAGTGTTTCTAATTATTGACTTGTCAAATACCCCCAAATTCAGCACTTTGCTATCCCGAGCAAAGGAATACTCTCAATCATATTCTCTTTTTATTCTTTACAAACTGATTTCAATCTAATTCATCTTAACTTTAAATAATATATATTTTAAAATAGAAGTGATCTTCAAATGAAAACATAATAACCATAAAATAAATGAAAGTTATGATAGAATAGAATGATTTTGACAAAATGAAACTTCTCTTAATGATAACTTAACAACCCAATGTAACACCCTTTAGAACTTAAAGTTCATTACCAAGGCCAGTATACAACATAGGTTTTCTCAATCTCTATTGATAAGCATCAAGCTTTTGATAACTAATATAGAATCTCAAAATACAAAAAACCACTAAATTAGTTTTAATTTTAGAAAATACTTTACAATAGTGCCACAATCAAAATCAATAGGAGTTTTTACCAAGATACATATGAATAAATCATTTAAAACATGTTAGATTAAGAAATACTTCATTCAGCTTTCGCTTCAAGTACTCGAGTTAAATCTTTTCTTCTAAGTTTATGAGCATCCATCTTTTTCATCTCTCAATTTATTTTCTACTTCATTCTAATTGTTTCTTTTTAATCATATTTCTTTTGCTTTTTTCTTTGATTTTAAGTCCCTACTCCATTTCCTTTAGACATCCTTACATTTTTCTTACTATAGATTCCCTGCTTCATTTCCTTTAGAATCTACTTGGCTCTCTATATATTCGTAAAATCTTGTTAACACTTCTCATTATCCTGTAAAGTTGAAGAAAATATTCTTTCTAACTTATAGAATTTCATCGATTTCTAACCCATTTCTTCTTTCAATTGTGGCATAGTAGTTTTCTTTATATATACACTATAAAAATACTTAATCAATAGCCTTTATATTATAAGATTCTTAGAAATCTGTCTTGTTTATCATGCATTATTGTTTCGATCTTCTACCTATTATCATGATTAACATAAGGTATTCAATTAGTGTACACATCAACTCGTAAAGTTAATCGAAAAGGGTATAAAAATTGATTCTTTCTATTATAAAATTCACTTGTGTAGTAAAAATATCACTTCCTTTCAAAAATCTATTCTACGCTCATTATCATTCTTACTAAAAATAAAGTAAAATGAATATTATACTTACTTGAATTTGGAAGAAATTTGAAATTTTTGTCAAATTACTTGAATATCGGATTAAAAGTAATTATGAACTTTTTCTTCTACCTTTCTTTCTTTTCATTGCCATTAGTGTTATACTTCACCTAAAATACTCTCAAACGCATTCTAAACCTTGTCCTCAAGGTTTAAAAATGAAGTCCAATTTTCAACATAACAAACATACCATGTGAAGTATGGGAGAATTGATATAATCATATATTTGACAATCAAGAACTGAATATAGTTAATGTAAAATTATTATAAGATAGAGTTCTTAAAAATTTAATGAATAAACATCACTATTATATATCAAGTGTATTAAATATCCTACCTAAGCACTAATAAAATGTATCACATAGTATACAACCATAAACACAAAGTATACCACCACTAACAAAAATACATAAAGGAGCTCACATAGTGTGGCGACCACAGCCGCCCTGGGGTGACGTGTCTCTGTGTACTCCTTGTCGGCTGGCCCAACTACATGTGTTCGGCACTTGCTCGTCCTCTTTGTGTCTCGTAACTCGTGTCCACAAGTGTAATATTAGATAAACTAGTAAATTTTCCTTATATTCTTTGTCCATTCCAGGTGGGAATCTAACTATTTCCTAGTTGACAATTTATTGAGATCCTAACCATACTAATGGGTTGTATTTTAAGGTTAACATATTCAGCGGAAATCTTACTTAATACCATTTAAACAAGATAATTTAGCATGATAATTATTGTTCAAAGACAAAACCTACTGTGGAAAGCCCTGGAAAGTACTTAGTATATAAGACATGTACTGTGTTATCTCAAGTCTCCAAATACCCAAAATATATAAAATATCAAAAATAAACACGTACAAGTAGGTCCTCGATAGTGGGAAATCAAATGTAGTCTCCTAGGATCCCCTTGCCCCTACTGGTACTAGGATCTGCACCCAATCATCACAAAAAGACAGATGACGAGTCCAGTAAGTAAAATCTTAAGGAAATCCTCTAAGCATTCATAAAATAAAATAAGGGAAATAAAAGGAATGCTATCAAGTAAACATGCGAAATATAAAACAGGCAACTGTAAATAGCTCATCACATGAATAAACAACATACAAGCTAACAAATGTGTGTGCTCGCTCTAGAGGGACTAGACTGTACTTCGGGTCACAAAGTTCCCACCAGTGGTCGCGTCGAACTGGCCCAACACTTGGTCCCTCACGGCGCTGGCCAAATCCTCTGAGTCACTGAAACGTGCACCAAGGCAAGCCCATGTCGCCATTCACTGAGGGCCGGGTCACACGTGCTACAGTCCAGAGCCTCATGAACACACAACAAGGAAATCTGGGGGAGTAACCTCAACCCACGTCCAAATAAACGAATAGAATGATGAACAACAAGGAATAATAGAAACAACATGTAAGCAGAATAAATACTCAGAGTCTTTCAGTTGGGTTTTACAAACCTCACACAATTTGTGGACCTCTTTGGACTCCCATTCCCGACGTGTCAAGCTTCCCGACACTGAGCTTCGGCCCACTAAGTCCCTGAAGTCCATTTTTACTAGTTTAGTTTATTTACAATGGTGTAGATATGTATTAGGTGGAACATCTCTAAAACAATCCTAAACTCCCATTTTCATCTGTCATTAGCGCGCTAATCAAGTCTACATAGTGCGCTAGTTTTGAGTTATCGCGCCAAGGGGGTGTACCTAGCGCGCTAGATGGAATTAGCGCGTTAGAAATTTTAACTAGCGCGTTATTATTCTTCGTTGCGAAGAATCACTACACATAAAGGATAGTTAGCGCGCTTATAGTTCCAATTAACGCGCTAATTGCCTTCTGGGATAAAATTCTCAATTCAAGAATTCTTTCCTAGCCCTCTCAATTAGCTATTCTAACTGGTCTATTACCCTCTCCTTATCAAAATAATCTCAATCCATGAATCAGAACACTCCAAACATCAATGTACATCAATTTTCCACAAATCATGCATTTACCACCATCTCCATTAATAACCAATTTCATCAAAACTAACTAAACCAGTGATAAATTCTCCTTATATACGATCTAATGACATGAAATGCATCATATTTACACAGCAAACCAGAGGCTAAACACACACCAAAAAATGGGTTCATTTGTAAGCTTAGAAGATGGAGAAGGTGATTACCTAAGTTAGATCACTTGGTTTGATGCCTAGGTTGTTGAATTCCCAGCTGGAAGTCTCTTCTCCCTCCTCAGATTCTTCTGGTTTTGCATGAAATGTATGTGAGTATTGTGAATCAAACTTTCCACTAACTTGGTTTATATATATGTTGGGTTGGAATCCAGTGCGCGTACGTATCCCGAGCCATATCTTGTGGTTCACAAGTATGCTGCCCTATACCTCCAGGTGACTCCAATAGGGCACTCATCATCTATAACACTCACAATGCTAATCTAGATGTCCATCTCATGGCCCCTTCTTATTCAAACTAAAGGCTTCCATTTATTTATTTATGTCACATTACATTAAGCCTTACCCAACAATATGGCTAGTGTTTTATTTACCAATTAAACCAACTCATGGTCATACTAACCCTCGGCTACCCGTACCCGATGCCCCGTGTCTCGACGCGCATTTTAAGGTGCGCCACAGTCTATTGTTCGAGTTAATTTCATAAGACTATGGTTACATTAATCATCTTAATTTGATAACCTATGGTTACATTCATTATGCCAAATTGATAACCTCGCAGGCTTTCGTGATTACACGTACACACATGCGATGTATTTAACCAATAATTGAATAAATTGTACCGCAATTAAGTCATCCGACACACAATTAAACTAGTGTACCTAGGTCGACGTGTGTCCTAGCCTACCCACGACGTCCATGTGGATCTGAGCTGGCGTCCATGTCTGCAATTTCGAGATAATTAATAGAATTAAAAAAATGGGCCATTACACACAGTATCACTCGGAGACAGAATAAATAGAATAAGGGAATCAATGTCTTCGTTAGAAAGTCGCATCGTCATTATCCTCCACTGGATCAATCATCTGGGACTGGTATCTCATAACGTGGTCGTAGAGGCGGTATTCCTGATTTGGCAATGTCGGAACATCAAAATTACTACTAAGTGGTAATCTCATTTATGTAGATGGTACAGGGACCTATGCTCCTCCTCGACGTCTGTTTCTCCTGGACATCGTATGCTCCATTCTGTGGATTGCTAAGGCTCTCTGGTTCTCAAACACCAGTTCTTGATTACAGCGAGTGGTCATCTGATTACACAAAATTGCACCCATGAAAGCTAACTTTGACTCTTCCATATATAGGCCGTCATAATCCATAGCAGGCTACTCCACGTTCGGATCATTTCTAGATTCCCACATCTCCTTTAAAATTCTCCTCGTGTCATCTTTAATTTTCCTTCTCTGCTCAGTTTATTTTTCGGCTATCTCAGCCATTTCTCTCTCATCAATTGTGTCTTCATAATCATTCACTCTTCCATATCTCTCTATAACCTCATCAGTGATGGTATTCTCCAGTAAAATATCTATGTCAAGCCCTACCATGTTCACCTGGTCCTCCCTACAAAATATCGTAATCATCAAAAGAAAAAGAAGTCCATCATTCTTCTTAAAGGTGATGACACTCCTAATCTACTCATAAATAATTTTTCTAACATTCAAGTATCCTAATCCCATAACAATGTGGTAAAGTAGGGCAACCTTGTAGTTCAATATCTTATAAATTGCATGTTCGGCTTTAAGCTGGCGTTGATGAAATAACACCTTACTTTAAGGGTCTTCCTAAAAGATTTGGTAGTAATGTGCTAGGGGTACCCCTCCGTATAAAAAATTAATCCATCTCCATGGATTGCCTCTAAACTTCCCCTTATTGTCTCAGTGGGGTAATGATATTTAATGCCATATTTGAGTTTGGGGTACTCATAGTTTTATTTTTGATGGAAATCCGGTAATCCAAAATATTAGTTTATTCTTATAAAAAAATAATCCACTGTCCACCCTTGAACTCAGGATTTGGTCTTGCTCCCACTTCCATATGCGTTGGCGTAAAACTCTCTCACCAAGAATCACAACCTCTTTCACTAGGATATTCTCTAAGTCTAGGTGGTTGTAATCCCTAGTTAATAATCCCTAGTTCCTGGCCTTAATGATATCTAGGATCCTAAGCCTATACTTTAATTTATTCTTCACATTAATCACCTCTCTGGGATCAACTTCATATCTTTAGTTATATCATTCCTAAATTTTTCATAGGCCTTCTCATTGACAAAATCTCTTTCTTTAGTTCTTAGTTTTTCTTCCTCATTGGTATCTCCTGATCAACTACCTCTATGTCCTCCTCTACCACATAATCATCCTCGGTATTGAAACTAAATGAAGAAGGTGGAATAGGTTCTTTTTGTGGTCTAATCCTGATGTGTTGAAAGATATTGATGTGAATTGGGTTCAAAAAACTTTTGATTTGGTTTTTAGCTTCTCTACTAAGTTTCCCTTTCATTTCTCCTCTCTTGAACCTCTACCCTTTCCACCTCTAGCCATTTGGAATAGAATATGTATTAGAATGAACATGTTAAACCATTTAAAGTCGAATTTATCGAAAAAGTGTTCGGTAAAATTCAACTTATTTATCTAGAAGGAAAAATTCATCAGAAAAGTCATTTGAAATTGAGAGTTTGAAATTTGTATGAAAGTTATTGATAAAACATCATTGGGAAAAATAATTTTTGTATGTAATTTAAATCAATCGATAAATATTCACAAAAACCCTCAAACTCATTTGAAACGTAGTCTCAAATAAGCTTACGTATAAAATTCAATCCACTGGCCATATACGATTTTTTTTCAAAAATTTAATAGTAATAAACAAATCATCACATCACTCCCTTAATAGTATTATAATAGAAATCATTTGATATCAAAACCATTTTAGAGTAAAAATCTCAAAGTTAAGCTCCTAACGTAATAATCAATCTAAAATTGATGAAAAACCAAGATTTCGATCCATAAGAGGTTAAGGTTTTCGATGATTACCTTCTTGAAAGTGATTCTTTCAAGTAAGGAACTCAAAACTATTCTCTATGACATTCCTCCAAGCTCCAATCCAAACTCCCTTACTTAAGCCCTAGGTGGTTCTACACCCTCAAAATTCACCAAGTTTTGGCTTGAATGTGTGAGGATTGAGGTGGAATCACTTAAATACACTAAAATGAAGTTTAGTAAGGTTGAATCTAGTAGAAAACTGGTATCTTGATTGAAAGGTTGCAATGATTCGTGATTGTGAAGGGTTTAAATGTAGCGATTCAGGGATTCTGTTTTTAAAAACTCAAATTCGTTCTCAATGAACCAGGGTTTAAGTGCATTCACTGAGGAATCGCTATCTGAATCACTAAAAATGAGCATCTGTGGCTCTACAATTTATTCAACAATTTTTAGTTATAATGTCGAATCGGTGAGAAATTGTTGACTAAAAAATTACACTGAAAATTCTGCATACTGCTACCGATTTCCTTAATGATTTCCTGTACAAACTGGAATCGCTGGGAAATCGCTAGCCTAAGTTTGTTGTTTTTCCAATTAAATTGATTGTCTTATTTATTTATCATATGTATATTGAATAAAGGTAGAATTATTCAAAATTCTCAGAATTTTGCTATGATATGTATTAAATAACCTATTTCATTACCATAAATAGCTAATTAGCATAAAACTAATACATAAAACAATATAATACAAAAATAAATTGGCTCGATCAACTCCCCTTACATGAAACTATTTCAAAATTAAATTCCAAACATATCCCTATTATAAGAGTCAAAAGTTGAGAGATTAAAAGTAATAACTAATATTAATAATAATACTAAAACTAAAAATAAAGATAGAGTATGGGCTGCCTCCTATAAAGCGCCTTTGTTTACTATCGTTGGATCGACTAAACCATGTAGTTTTAAATTGGTTCTATGAACTTAAGTGTAGGATTATCCACTCTTGTGCCATTCCAGAAAGTGATTGCTTGACCATGCACTCGAAAAGTGATTATCTTGTTCAGAGTATCCATGACAACTTACAAAGTGCTTAAGATGGGTCATCCTAAGATTAATGGAGGATTTTCTTTGATGAAGTGAGTTATAACCAAAACTTTTGTAGGAATAATGTACATGTCAATTTGAATTGGTACATTAATAACCAAGCCTATTGGTTTGACTTAATAACCGTTTGGTAGAGTAACTTTTTTAGAAGAAAGTACATCCAATTTCAATTGAGTGTGAAGGAAAGAATGAATTGCCATCTATTTCGCTCTAGAACCCGTATCACAAATAAATTTAAAGTACCAAGCCCATTTGACCTTTATGTTAATATATACATCTCGGATCATCGAGCTTGACAATTGCTGGAATCCTTTTTTTCTTCTTCTTATTCTTCGTAGACTTAAATTCATCCATGTTGTTATTCTCAACATTGTTCAGTTGCTTAACTCTCCATTCCCTGGTTATTGTCTTTTGAGTTGAAATATCTTCAATTTGCATATTCTTAGTCATAACATTTTCATCTTCCATTGTAACTGCATTAATAACATATATTTCAGCTTCATGATGACTTAATTCTACATATTCATTATCATTAGTTTGTTCATCATCAAATTCATCAAAATCTCCATAAATATCTTCATTGTTTGAACATAAAGTGTCAATTTTGTTTTCAAATTCCATAGACATTATTCTTTCAGAGATATCTAAATTTGTTGTAGCTGTTTTAAGAAATGGTCTTCTTAAATGTATAGGTGGGGACTTAGATGACATTGAGTCTCCTATTTCCATGATATAGAAGTCACCAAGAAATACTAAATCATTTACTTTGACTAAGACATCTTCCAGTAAACCATAAGGTTTAATAAGGTGTTTTCAACTAAGGTACGATTAATAGGTGTATTAGTCAGTGAACCTGTTTTCAATAACTCGTATAGTCTACGAGACAAAATGTTTATCGATGCTTTAAGATCACATATAGCAAAATCTATTAAAGAAGTCCCTATTGTGATAGGAATTCCAAACATTCATGGGTCAAAACATTTCTCAGGTAATTTCTTTTTAATTAATGCAGACACTTTTGTGCTAAGTTTTCTTTAAATTCTTCTAAAAATTTATCCTTTGATTAGAAGATTTCTTACAAAACTTCATCATAATTAGAAAATTACTAAATTGATTCCATCAATGGTTTATTAATTTCTATTTTCCTAATTGATTCAAGAATGTCTTCATTATTTTCTTCCTCCCTAGCGTCAGCTAATCGTTGTGGAATGGTAGAATATAAACACATATCTTTATCCAAATTATAAGAGGTCTTGTCAATTTTATCCTTATCAATTAATTCAGATTCTTGTAAAGATTTTTCATATGATTCAATTTTAGCTAAATACCATAGGTACAACCTTCGAGGAAAAAAATGTATATTTCAATTGATCAGCTATCCAATCTCTAATAGGAACGACATTAGCCATCATTTCTTCTTCTTCTTCTTCATCTTCAATGGTCTTATGAACTTTCTTTTTATTAATTTGTTTAAGTGTCTTCCCAACTATAGGCGTGTCTTTCTTATCACTGAATATAACATTAACTTGTGATTGATTAGTAGGAGAAACATTTGTTTGAGTAGGTGCTTTAGCTTGACTACTCTATTGAGTACATAACCTATTTATTTGTAAATTCATTGGATTTAACTAATTTTTCAATTCATTAATAGTATTATCAGTCTTAATCTAATTTTAAGAAATCTGTGTAAAGTTTTGTAGACTTTGACTCATAAAGTTATGTAGGATTTGCTCTAAATTTGGATTCATATGTTGAGTATTATGTTGATGCTGATGATTAGGTGCAAATTGTATCTGTGCTCTTGGTCTATTAGTGTTATAATGTTGATTTTGAGGACTATAACTAAGATTTGGATTCGGTCTTCAGGGATAATAAGTATTATTATTATATTGATTTCTTGGGGGACTAGAAAATTGATTCATCATTACATTAACCTCTTCAGTATTTTCTTCATGTAGAGTAGGACATGCATTCGTAGGATATGTAACCTCATTTCAGAATCCACAAGCCTTAAGTTGATTAAATCTATCATTAACTAACAGCTTAACCAACTTAGATAAATCATAAATTTTATCATTAAATGCATTATTTCTCTTATCCACTTCATAGAGTTTCTTTCTTGAGGATTCAGCCTTTTCACCATATCGCTTATATTGTTTTGCCATTTTATTAATTGCTTCTTTCGTTAAAGTAGGTGTTGTCTCAAATAAAGATCAATAACATACTATATCTAATAATCTTTGTTCAAACTGATTAAGTCCTTCATAATAATATTTTAGTAAGGCACTTTGTGTAGATCCATGTTGTGGACAAGAAGAAATTAGTCTTTGAAATCTATCCCAAATTTCGTTAAAGTTTTCATCGTCTTTCATATTTGCAACTGTGAATTACTTTCTATAGGAACTAATTTTTCCAACTGACATATATTCATCTAGGAAAGCTTCTAACTTTTGAGTCCATGTAGTTATTGAATCTTGTGGGAGATAGAACCACCAATCTTTAGCTCGATCTTTTATTGCAAAAGGAAAAGCCTTAAGTTTAACTTGTTCTAAAGTAGTTTTTTCGGTTTCATCCCATTAACTTTTTGTTGATACCCCCTTATGCATATAGGCTCTTATGTTATAACATTTTGATTCACTTGTCTAAAAGTGAGTTCTCTATTACTATTGTTATTATTGATAACTCTATTATCATTATTATTATTAATGATATTGTCCTTAATATCATTATTCTTGTCTTCCATCCTATTAGCTAAATTTTCCCTAAGTTGTTGTCTTAAACTCTAATTGAAAGTTATATTTATTTAAGGATCAAATGGATGTAAGGATCCTGTTGAATCAACATGACGAAGTGTGTAGAGAATACAACGACTAAAATCCTTATAAATTATTTAAAAATCCTTGGCAACAACGCTAAAATTGACATGTGTCGAGCATGCACAATAGTTTTCCGTATTATACTACTAACTTGTAGTAGTAAATGAGATTTAGACTCCACAAGGATTTTTTAAATATCAAAGGAAATTATTTTTTCTTATTTTTATTAATTTTGTTAATCCAATTATACGAGAATTAAAATATTAAATAATAGAAAATTGTAAATACTAACCTAATTAATTAAACTAACTAACTTAATCTAAACAATTAAAATCAAACAAAATTAAACAGTACTTAAATTTAATATAATTAGAATATCTTAAACAAACATCTAAACAAACCCCTACTAAACAATGTAATATACTTGGATTGGTTTCAAATACTAGAACATAGTATCACTTCACTCTATAGTTATAATCATAACACTTGGAATCTTGGAATCATTAAATCTTAATTCATAATAGGTTGATAGCCTTTAGCTAGCCTCCAATTTTTCTAAATTTAATGGAAATGCCACATTCTTATAATTGTAAATCTACCTCTTGGATAAAACACAACACCATAGAAGTAAGATAACATTACACTCAATTAAAATCATGCATAATCTAAGCCAATATTAACCAAAGATACATAATAAACAGTTTAGAACACAATCACTTAGAACATCCACTCGGAAAAAGGCCTATAGATTAATCTTAGTTACTACTTTTATATTTGTTGTCAATAATTATTAATATAAAATAAGAATCAAAATACCACATAACACATTTGCAACTGTGCATGCAATATTAATCTTCTTTAGTTGTAATACGCAAAAATAACTTGTTAAATCCATGATTGACGTGTATGAATAGATTTAAAGCATTAAGTTCATAATTACTTAATTATAACTATCTAGCAATCCAAAGTATATACATGTCTAGGGTTTGTTTAGATTGATAGACTACTCACTAATGCTGAAAATAAACAATGCATATGTAATATTAAAAAACAAAACAAATAAATATATATCTTAACATAAATCTGTCAAAACCCACCTAATTAGGGCATCTGACCGACCTAGATTACCTTAATCCTCTGATAATCTAGCAGCCGTAATCTCACCATCAATAAATAATTAAAATTATGTTCGAAGTAATCATCAAATATAATACTTTATCAACTTTAAAGGATTCTTAAAGTAAATCTCAAACCTCAAGATTCCGTAAGACTGATTAAATAATCCATAAAATCTCCATTAGAATTTTTTGACATCACCTACTATGTTTATAAGCCTACACCGAAAAACTCGATCTTCAATAATTCTTAAACAAAACATGCTTAACTTGGTGGAAATACCAAAGAACTCACAATCCACCCATAACAATATATATTGCATTAACAAAAATTATTTATTCATTCTCACCTATTTCAGGATTTCAAAATCCTTAAACCATTATTACCTTAGTTCCCTTGCATTCCAATCCGTCCCAAAACAATTTCAACAATTTCAAAAGAGACCTTAACCACACACGAACCCAAAAATCCATTTATACTATATATTGTATTGAAAAATAATACATATATCGAGAGAAAAGAACTGAGCAAATTACAAACAATCGGAAAGCTTTCTTTTTCCTTGTCGCCAATATAATCTGTCATTACTCAATTATAAAAATTTGATAATATCAGATAAGTAAATCCCACACTATCCAGTACACCGGTAGTAACTAAATACATAATAATACAAGGAATTAATGGAACAAAATATTCCAAAGAATCTAAATACAACCTTAAATCCATCATGTAAATAGTAATAAGGACTCATGCCAAGAGAAGATAACCAAACGCGTCTCGTTCTTCAAGTATATCACACTATGATCTGGTTCAACGTGATGTCATGATAATCACGTGATGTAAAGTATCAATGACTCTAGCCTTTTAAGCATAATATAGTTGCACCTTGTACACACAATCAGGTAGATACTATATAGTTTTACCCTGAATACACAGTCAGGTAAAAACTATATAGTTATACCCTGTACACACTGTTAGGTAGACACTATAATGAGACTCGAATCGACCATATCCTCATCACCCGTGTATGCATGTATAATAAATAATGCAATATTAAGGATCAATGCAATATATATAAAATTATAATTGTACAATTTAAAGGTTACTATGAGATTTACTTAACCTTACAAACATAATATCGCAACTCCCCTTTGCTTCGAGTCGGTAAATTAGTCTACAAGAGGTTCCAATTACGTTCCTACAATCCATTTACAAGTCCGGTAAGATTCCAAAACCATTCCACAAGTTTTTCCAATTATTTGCAGTTTAATTGACCAATTGAGTCCTGAAACCCCTAAAATACTTCCAAAATAAATTCTTCGATGCTCGAATTTTATTTTTGACTCAAAATTATTGTTCGACATCAAAAATTATATTGTCTAGGCTTAAATATAATTTTTTAATTTCTTATATATTTATTGGTCCTATCTCAACTCAAAACCTCGAAATTAGTCCAAACCAAATCCTTGCACATCCATATCCCAATTTTGACTACAAATTGTGGTCTGAAATCGAAAATTAACCTGGATTAGGCTTTAAAACACTTTCATAAATTTGGGTATTTTCGGTATTGTAACACGCATTACAAGATTACATCTCCCATATAAATCCTCAAGAAAATCCTAAAATCCTCATTATTCATAGAAATACACAATTTCTATTTATTTATTCCAAATATATTTTTTTTTCTAATTTTTCCCTATTTTTTGGAATGTTTTTCCAAATTTTCCAACATTGTTTTAAAGTGGGGTTTGACCCCTGAACCAGACTCGATTTGGTCGGTCTAGGGATCAAACCCCCCTTCTTCCTCACACTCATTTGCTCTCCAAATCGTAACACAATTTTTTTCTTAAATTTTTGGATTGGGGTAGTGACGTTTGGGCAGAGGTCTTATTCCTCGTAACAACATCAACAACACAACAACAACAACACCAACATCAACGAGACAACGAGCAAAAAGTTCACATCTCAACAACGACGACAACCGTCAACAACAACCAACACACACATACATACATACAGTCACTCACTCATCTCTCTCTCTCTCTCTCTCACTCTCTCTCTCTTTCTCTCTTTCTCTCGGTCTCCCTCTCTCATTCTCTCTCTCTCTCTCTTTTAATTTTTCCTCTCTTCCTCTAGTTCGACTCAACAGAGACGGTATGTGTGTATGTGTGTATGGTTTTGAAGATAAATATGAGTTTCTTTGATATTTGTATCGCACAAATCTCGAAGCAGATCTGATGACTCTTTTATTATTTTGATTTTTCTCGAGATACATGTTGTGTATCTCGAGGTTAATCTTGTGGCTATCAACAAAATCATCATCATTGATAGACTTGAACAAGTTTAATTATATGATCTCCTCGAGATACGTATATCGTATCTTGAGGTAGATCTAATGGTTTTATAACAAAAAATACAATTACCTCCATGAACCACTTGATTTTCCTTGCCATGTGGTTGCACGCATCTCGAGGCATGGCTACACTTCTTCAAAACCAATCATTCAACCATTTCCTTCATTGATACTCACGCTACACATGTATCGAGGCAAATCCAATGTATACTTTTATTTCATTTAAACTATAAGATTCATTTATATATATTTATACATATATATAAATTATATTATATATGTATAAATATATATACACCTATGTATTTTTGTGGCTATAATTTTGCCATGTGCGCCTACAACTATCCTCGAACGTGCACACTACTGTACATCCCACGCGAGCGTGTCACCTCGACCCCGCGTGTCACTAGGTGCCCCACCAATTTATTTATTATTTTATTTAATTTGATGATTGTCTCTTATTTTATGTCCAAATTAAACTCTAAAAAAAACCCCGATTTCACCAAAAATTATAGAGTTGATCAATGTGCTCCTCAACTCTTGAACGATCCATCTCGCATGCAAATCAAGGTGTAAGAGCCACATCGACTCGTTAAATCCACTTAAAGTTGAAAATTCGAATTTTAAAACTTAATTACACATATTTTAGCAAAACTCAAAACAAATGTTCAGGTCAACCTTTTAACTTTTACGAAACTCATTTCAACACATTTCTCGAGATAAAATCCCGCAAAATTTTGAATTTACTCATTTAACTTGAATTTCACAAAATAACATAATATACAATACACAACACTAGGCACACTTCACACGATAATAAAATTACTCGTAAATTTCAATTCACCAGTCCTTAGCTCCTGACTCACAGCCAAAACCATAATTAGTCTCCGTTAATCCCTGGTTAACTGTAATTACAATTTTAAAATTTTTGAGATTTGACAAAAACAAAGCTACAATGTATCTTCAAACATTAACTAGAAATAAAGAATATGCAATAGAAATAATGTAGAGCAAAAAGAAGAGAGCTATTTCGAAGCTCTAGTTTTTTTTTATAGTCTCTCTACGTATACATATCTTATATAAACTCAAATTCTTCATATTAATCTAAAAAACCCGTAACTGACCTCAGCGATTTGTCAGCGATTTCTAACTTATACACAAATCGTTGAGTAAATCACTGAAAATAGCTCTCATTGCTCACAAATTTAGCTAGGGATTTCTAGTTTATTCTCCAATTTGTTGTGAATTCGATGGCTTTTTTCTATTACTGATTTAAGTGGCGATTCCTAGTGTGATTCCAAATCGCTTGCTAATCGCTGGACTTCTTTTCCAGTTGACTATTTTACTCTTCTTTCTCTTTTCTTCCATTTTTTCATTTTCCTATTTAAAACCTGAAATCACAAAAAAAGAGAATACCAAATGTAATGTCATCATATATATAATCAACCTAAATTACACTATAAAATATGTCTAATTATTGACTTGTCAGTAGTTTTGTATAGCTGGCAAATCGCTGACTTTATTCTCTAGTTGACTGTTTTACTTTTCTTCCATTTCTTCATTTTTCCTAATTAGATCCTAAAATCACAAAAACAAGAGAATTCTTAGTGTAATATCACCATTTATATCTAAAATCAACCTAAATTACGCTATAAAACATAGCTAATTATTCACTTGTCAATATGTATGTGATGTTTTGATTCCTTATCTAATTGTAGTAACTAGGATTGTTTGAAAGGCAAACACTGTTTAAATGTCTTAGGTGAATTTGAGATCTAAATCTAATGTTGAAGTGGCTTTTCAAAGATGTTAGATTTACTATTTTGAAGTTTTCATAAAAATTAATGTGGTTTTATTGCATGAAGTTAATGTCTTTATGTAAATAAAGAGGTTAGCTCAATAAAATTAGAACGTGGCTTTCTACCGGTATAAGGAGAAAAAAATGGCTTGCTAAAGGTTGTTTACTTACTTTTGATTGAGGTTTAATGATCTAGGATACTTTAGGGAGAATGTTCATGACTATATGGTTTGAGTAACATGTTTGAATTGCAAAGCGGATTGAAGTTTCATTGTTTAGGAGGATTGTTTAGATGTTTATTTATTATTGAGCTTTATTGAATTGAATTGATTTTAATTTAGTGACTTTGATTTGCGTTATTTAAGTAATTTTAGTTAGTTTAGTTGATTTTATATTTTGAAATATTACTTTAAATCCTATTTTTGTTAAATTAAAATAAAAATAAAAATATAAAAAATAAAACTTCTTATCTTAAGGAATTTGCAAAATCTCTATAGAGACGATTCCCACTTACCACTACTACAAAATATTAATAGTATAATAATGGTGGAGAATTTATTATACACGCTCGACGCGTGTCACAATACAACTCAGAACTCAAAGTTGAACCAATCACCAAGGTCAATGCACTACATAGGTTTTCTCAATCTCCACTGACAAGCATCAAGCTTAAATAGCTAATATAGAATCTCAAGATACAAAATTCACTAAACCAGTCTCATTTTCAAACAATATTTAAAATATCACCACAATCAAAGTCGATAGGAACTTTTATTCAACAATAAATCATAATTTCATATTGAATTGTTGAAATAAAAAGATATATTTCACTTAACTTATCTATAAACACTCGAGCTAAATCTTTTATTTGAAGAGTTTTTTCATAAACTTCCTTCATTTTCTTATATATCTTTTTCTTTCTTTTTTAATTATATATATTCATTTTCTTTTTTTTTATATTGTATTCCCATGGTTCCCTGCTCCATTTCCTTTGGAATTTGTTGGTTTCTCTATTTTTTTTTTTAAAAACTCTTTGTAGCTCTTCTCACTTTCACTATAGTCAAGGAATTATTCTTTCCAACTAAGTAAAGTTTATTGGTTAAAAACTATTTTTCTCCTCAATTGTGGCATATGTTATTTTCAATACATATATATATATATAAAATACTTGATCGATAATCTTTATACAATAAGATTATTAAAAATATGTCTTATTTATCTTGTACTAATGTTTCGATCTTCTACACATTATAATGTCTAGCGCAAAGTAATCAATCCCCTCTAAAATCCTCTAGTGTATACCAAATCTAAGTTAAGTCAAATATGGTATAACAATTCATTTCTATCATAAACTTTTCATTTTCATGGGTAGTAAAAATATAACACTTCTATATAAATCCAAATTATATTGAATTCATATATTCCCTAACTTAATAAAGTAAAATGAAGAGATATTACTTGAATCTTCAAAAATTTGAAAATCGTAGTCAACTTTGAATAAATAGATAGACTCTACCTCTCGAGTTTTCCATAGTTTGCTTCTTTATACTCCGCTTCACCTAATACCCCAAACTCATTCCAAATCTTATCCTCAAGGTTTAAAGTAAAGTCGAGTTTTTAACAAAACAAACATACCTTTTGAAGCATAAACAAACTATATGAAATGATAATTAAAGAACACGTTATCATATGAATAAATTATCACAAGCTAAGAAATTGTGACAATAATAAAGTACTAAACATCATCATCGCATGACACGAAACAATCTTATGATAAGTTCAAGTCTTCTAAAATGAAACACACCTCAAACCCATTTTCTTAACACTACTTAGTCAAACACAACCTTCATTATCTTAATTCGATTAAAATCACACTTCGTGTAAAAATTATTGCATTTCCCCTAAGTATCCAAAAATCAAGTGATCAACATTAATCACCTCCTATTCAATTGAAAACCATAAAGTAATCATTCATAAACCATAGAAATTTAAAAACCATGAGTAATTTTAAATTCTCTCAAAAACTTGAAATTTATCAAAAATCAAACCATCAAAATCATATAGTAATCCTAATTGAGGTAGGAATTACTTAAATAATCTATAATAAGTTTTGGAGGGTTGAATTAGACACTAATTTGATTACTTAGTCTAAGGGGTGCAAGATTTTGCAAGGGTTTTTGTCATAGATTCGGACATCAATTCCTAGTGTTATTTGGAATCGCTCAAGAATCGCTAGGCCTATTTTATTGTTTTTTCAATTTGTTTCACAATTGACATAGACACCATCCATAAAAACTAATATAGAGGTAGAATTTATTGGAAATACGAAAGTTTGATTAGGATATGTAACTAATTAATAATTTTATTAATCAAATAAATAAATGAATAAACAAGCAAGTGAATAATGGAAACTTGCATAACCACCATATAAATAAAAAAACTCGATCACTCCCCCTAATTTGAAAGTACCTTAAAATTCAAATTTCGAAAAATATTTCCAATACAAGAGTCAAAAAGTGATGGAATAAAAATATACTATACTAATATTAAACTCCTACTAAAGTCAACAAGTGAGAGAATAAAAACTTTTTGAACATTCGCTGTAAAAACTTTGAAACCATAAAACAATAAGAATATAAACTGATGAATCGAGGAATTGACTTAAAAATCTCAACTAAATTTTGCGAGCCCGAAGTTTCTCAATTATGGGTAAAATCAACAATTGATGAACATAGAATCTAGTATTTTTGGTTCTACTTAAAGAACAACCACTAATGCAGCGACTTAAGTTAGAATTTTCTTTCATTTCCAACCAAGTCTCAAAACACATAAACCCTAGCAAGTAATCAACTTCCTAAAAAAATAACTCAAATCACGCTAATTAAAATTTAATTGAAAGTCACATAAATAAATAGAGTTTGGAATTAGCTAAAATGGTTTACTAACTGAAATAAAGTAATCTAAACTAAACTAAATTAAACTAAGCTAAACTAGAAATAAATTCATGAAATAAATAAAATAAAGCTCGGTTGCCTCCCAAGAAGTGCTTTTGTTTACTGTCATTGGCTCGAGTGAACCATTCCAAAATTAAGTTGGATCACTAAACTTGAATTCAAGATTTTCCACTCTAGTACCGTTCTAGAAAGTGAGTGCTCGACTATTAATCGTTAGAGTAATTTTTTGTTTAGAATATCCATAACAGCTTGAGTAGTGGCTAAGAAAGGCCATCCTAAAATTAAAAGAGGATCTTCATTAATAAAATGTGGCATGCCCAAAAAGTCCGTGGGTACAGTGTTGTTGTTAGCTTGAACTGGCACATCCGTGACCACCTATTTTGATTGAATTGAAGTACCATCCGATAAAGAATCTCGTTCGGAAGCAAGTGCGTCCAACTCCGATTGAGTATGTAAAATGAAATGTATAGGCATGAGATTTTCATTAGAACCAATATCACACTAAGCTCAAAAGTACCAAGGCCCTTTAATTTTTATATTCTGATGTATGCCTCCAAGATCATTATGCTTCACAGGACGTAAGTTCGGCTTTTCTTTTTCTTTTTATTTTTCTTAATAACTTTGAGATCTTCTAGCTTGTTAATATTCTTCCTATGCTCTAGTTGTTTAACTCTCCATACTTGAGTTACTTTCTTTTCGTTTGAAGTATCTTCAACTTGTTCTTTCTTTAAAACTTCTTTTTATTTTCCATTGTTAGTTTATTAATTGAATAAATTTCAGTGTTAAAATTATCATAATAATTTAATTCTAGAGAATTATTCTCATCAATTTCATTATCAAGTAATTCGGCAGAATCATCATAATTATGCTCATTGTTAATTTCGAACGTAACAATTTTGTCTTCAAATTCCATAGACATCGTCCCTAAAAAAATACCTAACTTAGTATTAGCTATCAAATCCCAAAATTCTTAAACAGATAATTATGGGAAATCTAGGATTAACAAGTCTTAATTATGATTTAGGCCGCAAATATGGAGCTGAGGACTAGTGAAATGAGATTTACATGTAATTTTACTTTTGTGTGATGTTTGCCTAGTGTTGTGTACTATATTCTGTGTTAAATTTTGCAAAATTGAAAATAATCAAGTAATTTAAAAATTTGTGGAGTTTTATCTCAAGATACGTGTTGAAATTAATTTCGAGAGAGTTTAAATACTTACTCGAGCTATTGTTTCGATTTTCGCAAAAAATAATTTTATTTAAATTTAAATATCTGAATTGTAACTTTAAATGGACTTAACGAGTCGACGCGAGTCCCACACCTCAAATTGCGTACAAGATGGGTTGTACGAGAGTTTGAAGCGCATTGGTAAATTCTTCAATTTTTAGTGGAATTGGAGTATTTTTTGGGGTCTAATTTGGACTCAAAATGAAAAGATAAATATAAAATAAATTGAAAAATACAAAATGACCAAAAGAGTATTTGTACTATATGGTTAAGAATAAAAATAGAGGGGTATTTTAGTCATTTGACCCCCTTTAAATAAAAAATTGAAATCAAAATAGGGGTATTATTCCCACTGTTCATCGTCTTCTTCTCTAATCTTCAGCTCATTGTTCCTCCTTCCTCAACGTTTTCACTGCCTCTCTTCTATTTTTTTCTCTCTCTCCCTTGTCATAGTGTTTTGATCGATAGAGGAGCTGTAGTTGGTATTATATTTGTGGTTGGTGACAATTCAAGGTTAGGTTTAATGGAAATTCAATTTTTTTATTTTAAAGATTGTAGATTAAGATATGGGACTAGTTTTGTGATTTTGAATTATGAAAAGACTTAGATTCGTTGTTGTTGTTGGTTGAGAGGGATAGAGGAGGTTATGATAAAAAAAATTGATCGATTGAGGATGAAACATAACTTGGCCCTGTTTCATCTCAAGGAAGACGATGGGGGGAGGGGAGGAGTTTCGAGCTCCCCTGTTTAACGTCTGTAGGGTTAAGCACCCAGTGAAACGAATTAAAAAAAAATGAATGATGGAGGAACGAAACAAAGAAGAAAACTTCTATGTTTCGTTATAATGAGAGGAAGGGGATGACCCCTAAATTGGATCGAACTGGGTTCGGAAAAGCTGAGTCGAACTGGGCCCGGTTTAGGGATCAAACTCCTTCCCCATTATTAGAAAAAAAGTTTTAAAATAGGAAAAAACAAAAAAATTCCTGGAAGTTAGGAAAAAATTAGAAAAGGGGATTTTTTGACAAATAAATTGGAATTGGGGATTTGTATGAGAAATGAGGAATTTGAGATTTTCTCGAGGATTGCAATTGGAACCCAGTGTGGACTATTTTACTGACACGGAGTGTGAGGAGTTATTGTATTGTGTTTGTAAGATTAAGTAAATCCCATAGTAACCTTTACGTTGTATGATTATAAATTTCGTATAAATTGCATTGATCCTTGATATTGCATTATTTGTTGTACAAGGATACAAAGGTGGGGAGGATAAGGGCGATTGGAGTCTCCATATAGTGTTTATTATATTGTGGTTATAGGGGATAACATTATATTATGCTTGAGGGGCTGGAGTTACTTGTACTTTGCATCACGTGGTTATCATGAGATCACGTTGAACCAGATCATACTCCCATAGTCTAAAGGAACGAGACTTGTTTGGTTATCCTCTCTATTCATGAGTTCTTATTACTATTTACTCACCACTTTTGGAGAACGTTATCTGATTGTGTTCGGATAACATAAATGAGATAGATTCATGGTTGTATTTAAATTACTTGGATTATATTTTTCTTTTAATCTCTCGGATTATTATGCATTTGATTATTATAGATTTACTGGATAGTGTGGGATTTACTTATCTCAAATTGTCAAATTTTTATAATTGGGTAATGACAGGTTCAAGCAGCGATAAAGGAAATGGTTATGTGACTTCATTAGTTCCTTTCTCTCTATGTATGTATTGTTTTTGAATATAATATATTGTATTATTTGGTTCTTGGGTCCATGTGTGGTTAGGATCTTATTTGGAATGGTTGTAACATTTTTGGGACGGATTGGAAACTGTGGAGCTAAGGTAATAATGGTTTAAAGATTTTGAAAATCTAAAATAGGTTAGAATGAATAAATAATTTTTGTTAATGAAATAAATATTGTTATGGGGGGATTGTGAGTACTTCAGCATTTGCACCAAACTGAGGAGGTTTTATTGAAGACTTTGATGGCCGATTTTTCCGGTGTAGGCTTGTAAATAGAGAAGGTGTTATTAAAAGATTTTTACAGAACTTTGAGATTTTATAATCAATCTAAATGAATTTGGAGGTTTTAGATTTACTTTAAAATCTTTTTTGGTTGATAAAGAATTATATTTGATAATTAAAACGATATATATTTAGTTGTTTATTGATAATAAAATTAAGGTTGCAAGATTATCAAGGTATTAAGGTAATCTAGATCAGTGAGATGCCCTAATTTGGTGGGATCTGACAATGTTGGTATTAGAGCCTATGATTCTAAGGGAATCTTATTGTTTGAAGTTAAGTGAGTGATTAGTTAGGAAATATCACGTTGAAATGGGGCTACAAAGTTTAAAAAACTTTTTGATCCTATTATTTGTATTTTATATTATTGAGATATCAATGGATATAATTATGCTGAACCACTTTTGTTGCAATTTGTGTCGCAAAATACTATGAGTGGACAGCAAAAGCCAGGTTAAGAATCTAGCGAGGCAACAGGGATCTAGAATGTATGGATTCAAATTTGTTTCAAAATTTGGCTGGGTAGATGTTAGAGTTGTTGACTATCTTACAAGCATAAGTGGCAACCCAGACACTTGTGGTTCATGTTGCTCAAGAAGCTCCTACTGCTACTACAGCTGTTCAGGAGGAGCAGGCTACATTTGTAGTTCGTCTTGAAGGTGAACTGGTTGTTATAGTTCCAGTTCGGGTTGATCCAGCCATTGCTAGTGGAATGTCTCATGAGGAAAGACAGAAGAGTGAAAAGTATGATCCTATGTACTTTTATAGTGAGTTAGACGTGCGGACTATCGAGACTTGGGTTCTCAATCACGAGAAGCTTCATAAGATGTTAGGTACTGATGAACAATTGAGAGCTTCGATATCTTCGTACTATCTGCAGGTCGATGCTGAGATTTGGTGGAGATCTCTGCATGATGGGCATCCCATATTTGAGACTTGGGCTGACTTTCTTAAGAAGTTTACAGAGCAGTACTTTGATGAGAGCATGATTTTGCAAAAGAAACTAAAGTTTGATCATCTGGTTCAGGGAGACATGTCATTAGCTTAGTACGATGCTTATTTTAATTAACTTTTTTAGGTTTGCTAGAAAGTCAAGAATCAAATAAGGAGAAGATGCACAAGTACATGTATGGGTTACAAGAGGAACATGGGACTACTATATCAGCTACTAAATCAAACACACTGCGGGAGCTTCGAGATATGGCTAGAGCTTATGTGACTACACAAACTTTTTAGCATAAATCACGGTGATATAAGGGCGTCATGGTGTCTGACAGGGCTCAAGATCGGAGGGAAAGAAAAGGTTTCCATCTTGATTTGATTCGAAGTTTCATAAGAAATGAAAGAGTGGAGGACCACCATTCACACCTATGACACCAATTGTACCATCAGATGTACATCGTAATAATATTTTGAGTATAGCCAGTAAACCATCTAAGATGACACGAACATGATCAGGATCAACTTGATCACAGTCTTTTTAGCCTTCAGGTCGTAGTGGTGCACCCCAGTCACAAAGGAGTGGGGGTAAGGGTCGAGGATATCAGAGATGGTACAAGTCAGAGATCGGCACCTAGTCAGGCATATTCTGTAAGCAATAAACCTACTGTTACTTGCTTTAGCTGTAGGCAATAAGGTAATTGTAGTCGGGAATGTCCAAAGTGTTCGGGGTTCAATTGTTGTTTGAAGTGTAGGAACAAGGGACACATTAAGAAAAATTATCCACAACTTGCAGGGTCGTCCTCTGGCATGTCATTACTTTAGCAGTAGAATAAAGAACGGGTATAGGTCATAGCAAAACCAGATTATGAGGAAAACCATAATCTTATTGAAGGTACGATTTCTGTTTGTGGTCATTCTATGTATGTGTTAATTGATTCTAGTTCTATGATTTCTTTTATATCTGGTCGTGTGGTGACTGAGTTAGGGTTAACTCTAGTGAGAGTCCCTATTCATCTTTTCCTTAGTACAGTAATTGGGGAAAAGGTGTATCCTCATTTTATGTGTGAGAAATGCGTTGTTGAAATCTACAGACATAAGATGGCTATTAATCTCCTTGTGTTGGAGTCTTTGCAGTTTGATATGTTGTAAGGAACAGATTGGCTAGCGGCTTATCATGCACATGTAGATTGTTTCCGTAAGACTGTGTTTTTTTATATTTTGGGTTGTTCGATTTTTACATACACCGAAACATCGTCTAGGTTGCCTTTGACCAGAGGTAGGCTAGGCTGTAAATACTCTACCTCAATTAGGGCAATGCCAGGCCTGAAACCCTAATTAAGCCCCGGTATTCTAGTTAGACTTACTTATGGTAACATTATAGTCGTCCTTCATACCTGATATTCACAACCACAATATATTGTGTATCGAATAAATAATTGAAACCGTAGTGGAATTAATTTTTTTTTAATAGTACGAATGATATTCTAAAAATGACATAAATCTCTGTATTAAAATCATATTCCAACCCTGGTTATTACGAAACAACAATTTAATACACTATATGAACTAAAATAAAGATCAAATCACTATAAAGAAAACTATAAACTCCTAATCTTCTCCATTCTCGAGTCAAAGCATACGTCGACAACCTGAAATGTTAATTGGGGAATGTGCGCTCCAACTTGCTAAGTAAGTGTTGCTCGTAAATCGATCAATTATCATTAAATATTAAGGAATTAATGAATAACAATATGCATCCAAAACATATCTATTCCGACATTACAAAGGATATAACAATACATAACAAAATGCAAGTTCAAAGGTTAATTGCAACCGTACTCATAACTTGCAAATTTGAGTTTAAGGACGAAGTCGTACACTCCCACCACTCGAGATTACAACCATAAAATCCACACGATGCGCTACATGTGATTCTGTTGGTTTATTCAAGTTTGATCGAGCTACCAACTCTAACTAGACAGTGTCGACTAAGGTAAAACTCTGGCTTACTAAGGTGAAAGGGCCGAATCCATTTCTAGGCAAACCTTTCCAACCTCAATCCCGATCCGCCTTGTCAGACACTTTTGATCATTTTTCACATTTAAAACATTCGAGTCACAATACGTTGTCCCAATCCTTGTTCATAATGCTATATGAACTAAATATACTAATTTACGATGCGTAATTGATAAGAATACGAGTCCCACTTACATGTACCAAGATTTCTTAAACTCTCCATACTATTTGAGTCTCCAAAAGAACTTTTTGGTAAATCTCATTCAAATTTATTCATTTTAGTTAATTTAGGTGTTCTACATTTGGTCCCATTTTCCTATTTTTGATTTTCCTTGTTTTTTGGAAATTTTCCCTATTTCCAGTAATTTCTCTTTCTTTTTTTATTTTTCTTGTCCTACCTGACCCTGGCCAGGGCACTGGGCCTAGCTCGCCCCATGGGCCAAGACTTGCTCAGGCTCTTGGCCTGGCCTAGGATAGGGGAGTACATATCCTTCCTCCTCCCAAATCATTATCTCCATCGACACACAACAATAACAATAATGCACAACAACAACAACAACCAGTGCAACAATAATGACCTACAACAACGCATCTTCATTGATCTCCATTGCCTCTCTTTATTTTGGTCCCTCTCTCTCTTTCAATCGAATTCGGTCTCTCATTTTTTGACTTTCAATTTTGATCTCACTATTGAGGCGTTGTTCAATTGAAGATAAATATTAGATTTCCCCAAAATTCGCATTGCATGAATCTTGAGGCAAATCTTATAGATCAATTCTATCCATTTTATATTTTGATCTTTCCCAAGATATGTGTTGCATATCTCGAGGTCAATTTTTGTGGCTATTAACAAACCCATCACCTTATAACCGACTTATATGAGATCAAATAAACACTCTTCTCGAGATTTGTATACATGAATCTCGAGGTCGATACAAGGAAATGCAAACTAAAGTGACAATTCTTAAAGTACACTGGTTTTGACACATTCATGTCATATGCCCATTGATTGTTCTTGAGTTGGGTTTGCATGCATCTCGATGCAAGACAAACTTTCCAACTCTAACGCTCAACCTATTCATCTTCTGGTTACATTATTCATCATTTTGATTTAAACGTAACACGTATCTCGAGGTGAATCCAATATATAATTTTTCATTTTGATTTAAAATTTAGTTTTCATTTATATATAATTTTATATATGACTATAATTAAATATATAATAACTATGTCTTTTGCACCTATAAATTCACCGTGTGCACCAACGACTACTCTCGAGCGTGCACACTATCATACATCTTACACATGTCGACCTCGACTCCGCATGTCACCAGGCGCCCATCAATTATTTATATAGATATGCCTATCAATTCATGCGCTTGTCATTTCATCATGGACACCAACGAGTACACTCGCGCGTGCATGACACCCTACTGCCCATCTACCCATATTCATTGCCTATGACCCACACACGGTATTAGGCATCCCATAATTTGTCAATTATTTAACTATATGTCAATTAATCCAATTAATTTTAATAAACACTAATACACATCATACAAACGCCAAACACTATGCAAATCCTCGCACACACTAATCGAAATAAGGCAGGCTTAACCACAAGTTCGAATTAGGTTAATTAACTTTTGAATAACACTAATCACCAGCTTAAAGTAATTGGTCATTACATAGCCACTAGGAAAGAAGTGGAAACTCTTGCCGAAACTATTAGTGCAGAGGCAAGACCTAAAATTAAATAGGAGGAGATTCATGTAGTTTGTGAATTCTCTAATGTGTTTCATGATGATTTACCCAAAATTTCACCTCCGAGAGAGATTGGTTTTTTAATTGATTTGGTTCTTGGAACTAAACCAATATCTATTATTCTTTATGGAATGGCTCCAAAAAAATTGAAGGAGTTGCAGAAACAGTTGGAAGAGTCGCTTGATAAATGATTTATAAACCGAATCATGTTGATGTAGAGGCACACTGGTCCTTTTTGTGAAAAAAGGGACAGTCTTTTGAGGCTTTACATTGATTATAGACAGTCAAATAAGGTCACTCTTCATAAATATCCATTGCCTTGAATTGATGATTTGTTTGATCGATTGAACGGTGCTAAATTCTTTTCTATGATTAATCTTCATTCAGGTTATCATCAGTTAAGATCTTGGGAAGATGATTTGCTCATGATCGCCTTCAGTACCAGGTATGGTCATTTTGAGTTTGTTGTTATGTCATTTGGTTTGACTAATACCCCTGCCATATTTTATGGATTTGATGCAAAGAGTGTTGAGGGCGTATTTAGATCACTTTGTGAAAGTCTTCATTGATGATATCTTGATATACTCTAAGACTCATAAGGATCATGAACGTCATCTCAGAGTTATTGTCCAAACTTTGAGAAATCATAGGTTGTACGCCAAATTTAGCAAATGTGAGTTTTGATTATTTGAGGTAAAGTTTTAGGGTCATATGGTCAGTATGGAAGTAATTTTGGTGGATCCAAATAAAATTAAGGCTATCATTAGTTAGCCAGAACCTACCATAGTGATGGAGATACGAAGTTTTCTGGGTTTCGATGGCTATTATCATAGATTTGTGTAAGATTTTTCTAAGATAGCTGTGCCAATTAAGAAATTAACTTTGAAAAATGTTCTATTTGTTTAGTCAATAGAATGCGATGCTACATTTTGTGAATTGAAGAAGCGTTTGACTTTAACACTAGTTCTTGTATTACCTGAACTGAGTAAAAGGCTTACAATTTATACTAATGCAACATAAGTGGGTTTGGGTTGTGCATTAATGCATAATGGCAGGGTAATTGCTTATACTTCTCGACAGTTAAAGAATTACGAGAAGAATTATCCTGTTCATGATTTGGAATTAGCAACAATTGTGTTTGCCTTGAAGCTGTGAAGACACTATTTATATGGGGAAAGCTTTAGGCTATTTTTAGATCATAAAATTCTGAAGTATTTGTTCTCTCAGAAAAAACTGAATATGAGGCAAAGACGATGGTTTGAACACTTGAAATCCTTTGATATTAATTTTGAATACCATCTAGATAAAGTTAATGTTGTGGCTGATGCACTGAGTAAGAGGAGTGCTAAAACTTTACGTGCAGCTAATCGATTGATTTACGAGTATGACTTGCTCGAAAAAGTCATCGCTTTAACTTATTCGAAGATTCCTAAGGATGATGATGAACCAATTTGTGCTCAGCTTAGAGTACAAACTATCTCTATTTAGAAAGCGATAGAATGTCAATAAATTGACCTGAATTATGAGAAGTTCAAATGGTTTGCTGATGACAATAATAATCCAGATTGGGTTGAGTCTGCAAATCAGAGTTTGAGGCTTAAAGGCAAACTATGGATTCCATAGGTGGCTGAGATTCGAGATCAGATATTGAGAGAATCTCATCAGTCTAGATATAGCGTTCATCATGGTAGGACCAAAATGTATCATGATATGAAGCAATTGTATTGGTGGCTAGGGATGAAAGCTGATGTGGGTGATTATGTAAGGAAATGTGAGATTTGGCAACAAGTTAAGGCCGAATGCCGGAAACCTGAAGGTATGTTACAGCCACTTCCCATACCGCAATGAAAATGGAAACATATTGCCATGGATTTTGTTACTTATCTCCCTATTTCTCGGAGGAAACATGATGTAATTAGGTTTATTATTGATAGACTAACGAAGTCTGCTCATTTTCTTCCTATGTCCATTTCGGATACCTTTACACAGCTGAGCTTGTTGTATGAGCGAGAGGTAGTTTGCTTGCATAAGGTGCCATTCACGATATTTCTTAATCGTGATGCTCGGTACCCATCACAATTGTGGCAGCATGCAAGAATAGCTCGACACTCAGTTACATTGCAGTACTGCATTTCATCCACAAATAGATGGTCAGACCGAAAGGTTGATTTAGGTGTTGGAAAACATGCTCAAGGCTTGTATGGTGGGATTTGGAGGTTGATGGGAAGAATAAATACCTTTATGTGAGTTTTCTTACAATAACAATTATCAATCAAGTATCAAAATGGCTCTGTTTGAGGCTTTGTATAGGCGACTTTGTCGTTCTCCAGCCTGTTAAACTGAATTGGAGGATTTGGTACATTTGGGGCCACAAATGGTTCGAGATCACACTAAGGTTGTGCAACAAATTCATGTAAGGTTGAAAGCGGCTCAGGAAAGGCACAAAAGTTATTATGATCTCTATCATCGAGTTGTGGAATATAGTGAAGGAGATTGGGCTTATTTGAAAGTCTCACTTCATAAAGGCCATTATAGGTTTGAACTAAAAGGAAAGCTCTCTCCCAGGTTTAGAGGACCATTCGAGATTGTGAAACAGATTGGGAAGGTTGCTTATAGACTTGCATTATCGCCTCTGTTAGCCGAAGTTCATGATGTATTTCATGTGTCCATGCTCAGGCCGAAGGAACTTGATTTGCATCGCATTGTGGAATGGAATTAGCTTGATTTACAGGGTGATGTGTCCTATGAAGAACAACCTATTTTGATTGTGGATAAGAAGTTCCAAGAGCTTCGAAATAAAGAAATTCCACTTGTTTTGGTTAAGTGAAAGTCTCACGGTGACTCGGAGCTAACATCAGAATGAAAGGCTATATAAGAGAGCATTTTTCGAATCTCTTTTAGTCAAGGTAAATTTGCTTTCAATTTTAATTTTAAGGACAAAATTTTTATTAGTTGGAAAGATTATCAAATCCTAAAATTCTTAAACATGTAATTGTGGCTAATTCGGGATTAACGAGTTCTAATTATGTGTTAGGCTGCGAGTTGGGAGCTAAGTACCGGTGAAATGAGATTTATAGGTAATTTTACTTTTGTGTGATGTTTGCCTAGTGTTGTGTTCTACATATTATGTTAAGTTTTTCAAAATTCAAGTTAATCAAGGAAATTCAAAATTTACGAGGTTTTATCTCGAGATACGTATCAAGATGAGTTCCGAGAAAGTAGTTAAAATGTTGACCCGAGCTATCATTTCGAGTTTTGCAAAAAATAATTGTATTTAAACATAAAAATCTAAATTGTGACTTTAAATGGACTTAATGAGTCAATATGAGTCCCAAACCTTGAATTGCGTGCGAGATGGGTTATTTGAGAGTTTTGGAGCGCTTTGATAAATTGCTCAATTTTTGGTGGAATTGGGGTATTTTATGGGGTCTAATTTGGACTCAAAATGAAGAGATAAGTATGAAATAAATTGAAAAATACTAAATGACCAAAAGGGTATTTGAACTATATGGTTAAGGATAAAAATAGAAGGGCATTTTGGTCATTCGATGCCCTTTTAATCAAAAATCAAAATCGAAACAGGGGTATTATTCTCAATGTTCATCGTCATATTCTCTAATCTTCATCTCATCAATCCTCCTTCCTCAATGTTTTCACTGTCTCTCTAATTTCTCTTTTTTCTCTCTCTCTCCGTTGTCATTGTCTTTTGATCGATAAAGGAGATGTGGTTGGTGACTTTTCAAGGTGAGGTTTAATGGAAATTCAAATTTTTGATTTTAAAGATTGTTGATTAAGATAGGGGACTGGTTTTATGATTTTGAATTAGGAGAGGACTTGGATTCATTATTGTTGGTTGTGAGGGACATAGGTGGTTTTTATAAAAAAATTTGATTGATTGAGAACGAAACTGAGCTTCGCTCCATTTCATCTCAAGGAAGACGATAGGGGGGAGCTTCAAGCTCCTCTACCCAACCTCTTTGGGGTTGGGCACCCTAGTGAAATGAATTTAAAAAGAATACTAATGATGGAGGAACAAAACAGAGAGGAAATCTTTGTAGTTTGATTCTAATGAGAGGAAGGGGATGACCCCAAACCAAGGTGAATCGGGTTCGGCTCAACTGAGCTGAATCGGGCTCGGTTAAGGGATCAAACCTTTTCCCCATTATTAGAAAAAAATATTAAAATAGAAAAAGTAAAATAAAACTCCTTGAAATTAGGAAAAAATCATAAAAAGGGATTTTTGGACAATAAATTGAAATTGGGGATTTTTATGAGAAATGAGGATTTTAGGATTTTCTAGAGGATTTATATCGGGGGATTTCCTCGTTATGCGTGTTACGACACTAATAATGCCCAAAATTGTGAATTTTTTTTAAAGCCTTGTCTAAGTTAATTTTCGATTCTGAACCACAATTTGTAGTTAAAATTGGGGTTTAAATGTCCGAGGTTTTCATTTGAAATGATTCCAAAGTTCTCAAATTGAGACGGAACTAATCAAAATAAATAAATTGGAGAAAATTGTAGAATGATTGTGGAATCTTATCGGACTTATATATGAGTTGTACATATCGCAATTTGAACTCTGTATGGACTAGTTTACTAACGTGAAGCCTGAGGAGTTATGATATCACATTTGTAAGGTTAAGTAAATCCTATAGTAACCTTTACATTGTATGATTATAAATTTCGTATAAATTGCATTAATCCTAGATATTGCCTTATTTGTTGTACATGCATATATGGGTGAGGAGGATAAGGGTGATTTGAGTCTCCTTATAGTGTTTACTATACCGTGGTTATAGGGGAGAACATATTATGCTTAAGGGGCTGGAGTCACTGATACTTTGCCTCATGTAGTTATCATGAGATCATGTTGAACCATATCATACTTCCATAGTCGAGAGGAACGAGACTCATTTAGTTATCCTCTCTATGTATGAGTCCTTATTACTATTTACATACCACTTTCGGAGAACATTATCTGATTGTCACCGGATAACAAAAAAGGATGGATTCACGGTTGTATTTAAATTCCTTGGATTATATTTTTTGTTTAATCTCTTCGATTACTATGCATTTGATTATTACAGGTGTACTAGATAGTGTGGGATTTACTTATTTGACATTATCGAATTTTATATTTGGGCAATGACAAAGGAAAAGGAAGCTAACAAACTTTCTCTGACTTCATTAGTTCCTTTCTCTCTGTGTATGTATTGTTTTTGAATATAAAATATTATATAAGTGAGTTCTTGGGTTCGTGTGTAGTAAGGATCTTATTTGGAATAGTTGTAACAGTTTTGGGATGGATTGGAATACTGCAGAGCTAAGGTAATAATGGTTTAAAGATTTTGAAAACTTGAAAAAGCTCAAAATGAATACATAATTTTTGATAATGAAATATATATTGTTATGGGTGGATTGTTAGTTCTTTGGCATTTCCATAAAGTTGAGCAGGTTTCGTTGAAGACTTTTGAAGGCCGAGTTTTCCGGTGTAGGCTTAAAAATAGAGGAGGTGTTGTCGATAGATTTTTACAGAATCTTAAGATTTTGTAATCACTTTAAATAAATTTTGAGGTTTGATACTTACTTTAGAATCCTCTGTGATTGATAAAGAATTATATTTGATAATTAAGACAATAGATTTTTAGTTATTTATTGGTAATAAGATTAAGGCTACTAGATTATTAGGGAATTAAGGTAATCTAGGCTGGTCAGATGCCCTAATTAGGTGGGGTCTGTCATTACCTATTTTAAGAAATGGTCTACCTAATAATATAGGTGGAGAATTAGGTGATGTTGAATCTCCCATTTTCATGACATTAAAGTCAGCTAGAAATACTAGGTCATTCACTTTTACTAAAATGTCTTCTTATAATCCATTTGGTTTAATAACTATGTTGTTAACTAAAGTAAGATTAATAGGTGTATTAGTTAATGATCCTATTTTCAATGATTCATATAGTTTAAGTGACATAATATTGACTGATTCTTCGAGATCACACATAGCAAATTTAATAGAAGGAGTTCCTATTGCGATGGGTATTACAAACATTCCTGGGTCAGAACATTTCTCTAGTATTTTGGGAACATATTACTATGGATTTTGTTGGGGCATTGGTTGCCAGCGGACATCGAGAGCGTCACGATGCGGCTTTGGGTAGTGATTGATAGACGACGAAGTCGGCTCACTTCATTCCAATCTCGATGAAATACACGTTTCCCAGTGAGCATATTGTTTGAGCGGGAGATTATTAGACTTCATAAGGGTGCCAATTTCCATGTGTCGACATGAGATCCCAGCATTGACCTCGAAACTATGGGAGGCAATGCAAGAACAATTTGGCACCAGGTTGCGATTTAGTACAACTTATCATCCTCGGATCGATGGTCGGGTCGGGAGCGGTTAATCCAAATTTTGGAGGATATGCTCAGTGGCATGCATATTACGGTTTGGGGGTTCGTGGGAGGATTATCCGCCTCTCGTGTGAGTTTGCATACAATAACGAGCTATTATCAAAGCGAGCATTGGTATGCCACCATTTGAGGCATGTGTATGGGGAGACCCAGTAAATCACCTGCCGCTTGTCGCGAGAGCCGGAAGATACATGATGACGATAGGGCACCGAGATAGTTGTTGATCACATTGAAAATTCGACAAATTCGTCGAAACTTCGAGTGCCGCACAGATAGACAAAAGAAATACGCGGATAGGTATCGCGATGGTTTGCGCATATGGCGACGAAGGCGATATGGTGTATTTGAAGGTTTCTCCTTGGAAAGGTCAACAAAGATTTGGCATTAAAGTGGAAACTAGCGCCGAATACATTGGGCCATACCGGATTGCATGCAGAGTAGGCCCGTTGCATATCGGTTAGAGTTACCCGCCGAAGTTAGGCGGAGTTCATCCGATCTTTCACATTTCCATGTTGAGACTCGCTAGGTCAGGCCGAGACCGATGATTGAGTCGGGACAGGTGGAGATACAACCTCGACGTGACTTACGAGGAGAGACCGATAGAGATCGTCGACCGTCGAGTACTGATTCTCCGAAACAGGAACTCGCGAAGGTCCTAGTTCGTTAGGGCAAGCATCATAAGACAGAGGGACTTACGAGCTCGAGTCGACAATGAGGACACGATACCCTCAACTATTCTCTGGTATGGGACTTTACATTATGTGAAATTTCGGGACGAAATTTTATTTAGTTTGGGAAGAACTCGTAACGGCCCATTTTATAAATGTCTCTTCTAGTTACGAGACGCCAACTCTCGGATCTACGTGGACGCTTGCTTGACCTAGCTAGACACACGGGGACTTAGGTATGCTAGTGATTGTGTGTTGGATGCTTATTTGCGGTGAAATTTATTTAAATACATCGCATGTGTGTATGTTGCATAAAAATACGTGCGAGATTGTGTGGAACCGTACTCGCCTCGATATGCGTGTCGACGCGGTACTGCACGTAGTTGACGGACCGAATATTAGGTCGGAGAAACTAAAACACACAAATTAATAAATAATATGGAAATATATTGGGTTACAAAAAAGTCATGCAGAGAAAACCTAAGCGCCGCTTCGGCCCGAAACAGAGCGTCCTCTAGGGGTGTCACGAAAGTGTCACACTTGTCCTCACCAAAAATTTGGCCATTTTCCCACCACGTGTCTGGAAAATTACATGGGAATTCCATCACCTTCTCTCTCAACTCACAAAATTGGGAAAAATTATAGAAGGAAGGGGAGGAGGAGAGGAGGAGAGGAAGAGCGATAGGACGCGCGGTTGAGGTGATAAATGGGTGGAGAAATTGAGGCCGAAAGTTTGATGAACCTTCAAGAGCCACACCCATCACCGGAGAAGAAGAGATTGGAATGAAAAAAAAAAAAAAAAAAATGTTCCCGATCAAGTTGACGGGGAGGAAGAAGCGAGCGCGCCAAGATGGGTCGCTTTGGACCGAGCTGGACCGTTATGGTTTTGCCCGCCTCGACCCGAAGCACTCCAAAATAAAGTAAAAACGATAAAAAAAAAAAATAAAAAAAAAAAAGAAAAATAGAAAAAGAAAAGAAAAATTTGGGAAAATTCCTAAAAATTGGGAAAAATTATAGATAAAATAAATAGAAATTGATAAAGTTTGTGAAAAGAACATATGCTGGGAATGTCTGACGCGATTGCGGGGTTTTTCGAAAAGCGCGAAATATGCAATTTGACCTAAAAGGTTTAGAAATTGTTGTAAATTGTAATGCTAAATTAAATTATTGATAAATTGACATAGGTTGACACGGTGATCAATTGGCGACCAAGGACTCATGGACTTGGACCCGGGGATTGATTACGGGGTAGTGGAGCGCGTTGTGAGGTTTGTAAAACCCAAAAGGGAAAACTTTCGAGTATTTATTTTGTTTCGTATTTCCATTCATTTCAAAGATTCCTTGTGCTTTTAATTACATTCATATCTTGTCATCTTTTGCACGGTTGGTTGAGTTACTCCCACCGGATGTTCCGTCGTGTGTCTATGCATTCTAGACCATAGCATGTGTATCGGGGAGGCTCGGTGGATAACGACCCAGGGAATCTGCTACATGTGTCGGTGCGTCGTAGGTCTACGCCGCCACCGAGAGGGATCGGTGATAGCTAGTTGGGTGCACCTACTAAGTGGGATCCCGGAAGGAAATCCCGAAGTATGGTTTAGTCCGACTCGGGAAACGAACACACACACATTTGCACTTTATTGTTATTTACGCATGCGATGCCCTACTTACGATTGTCTGTTTACATTCCGCATGTTTATTTAACAAAGATTTATTGACTTCCACTTGTTTATATGAATGCTCAGGAGGAGTTTCTTTTTATTAAATATGATACCTTTTGCCTTAAGTTTTATTTGGATTCTTCTAAAAATTTACCTTTAGATTTAGAGAATTCTTTCAAAACTTCATCATAATTTGAGAGTTGCATAATCGATTTCATTAAAGGTTTATTAATTTCTATTTTTCGTAATACTTCAATATTGTCTTTATTAATTTCTTCTTCCTAGCATCCGTTAATCGTTATAGAACGGAGAAATATAATACATATTTTCATTTAATTTATTATGAATCTTATCATCTTTTTCTTGATGAACTATTTCTGAAGTTTGTAAAGACTTTTCATAAGCTTAAACTCTGGCTAAATACCATGGGTACAATCTTTCAGGAAATGGTGTATATCTTAATTTTTCAGTCATCCATTCTCAGGTAGGAATGACATTAACCATCATATTTTTTTTCTTCTTCTTCTATTATTTTCTGTACTTAATTTTTCTTTTTACCCCTCTTAGGTATCTTTTCTTGCATATGCGTCTATTTTTCACTATTACAAAATAAGGCGTTAACTTGTGCTTGATTAGCAGATTTAATACTCTTAAGTAAATGCCTTCGTTCGATTATTTAACCTATTAATTTGGAGGTTCATCTGACTTAATTGATTTTTTAATTCAATTATATCATCTTGTAAAGCTTGAACTTTTTGACCTTTTTCCTCATTTGAATTTTCTAATGAAATGGTTTTTTCAATTAATGTGGATGTTTCATAACTTTGATAACCATGGTTGCCTATACCATTGTCTATATTTGGTCATAGATAATTTTTACAGTTAGTAGAGATATAATTATGTTCACTAAACCTATCATAATGACTCATTATAGAATTGATTTCTTCAATTTTGCTTTGTTGCATAAGAGTATATTTATCATCTAGATGATTAGTTTAATTGCAAAAAGCACAATATTTGACTTGAATTGATCTATCTTTTAGCAAGAACTCTATCATGCTTTTTAACTCATCGAATTTGTCATATGATGTCATAATCGTTCTTTTATTGATTTCACAATTTTTTTTTAAGAATTAATTTTTTCATCATATTGGTTCAATTGTTTAGCCATTTTATTAGTAGCCTCTTTTGCTAAGGTTAATATTAGATCGAATAAAAATCCTCCACATACCGTGTCTATGAATCTTTGTTCTAAATGGTTTAATCTTTCATAAAAATATTCTATTAAATCTCTTTTTGTCTATCCATGTTGTGCACATAATGAAATCAATTTTTGAAATCTGTCCCAAAACTCACCAAAAGTCTCATAATTTTCCATCATAGCATTACTAGTTCTTTTTTCTATCTACACTAATCTGGCATGCTGGAGTATTCATCTAAAAAGGCTTGTAACATTTAAGACCTTGTGGTTAAGGAATTTCGAGGTAGATAGAATAGCCAATCTTGAGCTTGACCTCTTAAAGAAGAAAGGAAAACCTTTAGCTTGACATATTCTAACTCTATGTTTTGAGGTTTCATTACACTTACTCTATGTGTGAATTTCCTAGTAAATTATGGAGGATCTTCATCATCTTCACCGTGAAAGTGAGGTAAAGAGTTGATAAATCCGGATTTTAATTGAAAATTGGAAAATTTCACAGGAAATACAAAACACATATTTTCGTAAGCTGTGACTTTTTTTATTGGCTTGCCTAAAATTAAGTTCTTGCTCGCCTTCTGCCATATTGTATGACATACAACAAGAAAGTTTCTTAGGAAATTGTTTTAAAATTTTCGATAATGGCGCCAAAAATCGACACGTGTCGAGCGCGTATAATAAATTTCCCGCTTTTATTATACTATTAAATTTTGCATTAGTGCTAAGTGGGATCATCAGCACAAGGATTTTGCAAATTCCTTAAGAATTTTTTTTATTATTTTTCAATTTTTAATTTAATTTAATAAACATCATAATTTAAATTAATAATCTTTAAATATAGAAATCAATTAAACTAACTTAACTTACTTAATTAACACAAATCAAATTCATTACATTCAAAGCAATTAAATTCAATGGAAAAAAATATAAAATAAACATCTAAACAAACCTTCTAAACAATGAAACATCAATCTGTTTTGCTTTCAAACATGTTACTTCAATCATATAGTCATGAACATACTTTATAAAGCATGATAAATCATTAAACTCTAATCATAAGTAAGTTAACAACATTCAGCTAGTTATTTGTTCTCCTTATAACGGTGAAAAAGCCACGTTCTAATTTTATGATGCAAGGAATCAATTTTTATACCCTTTTTGATTAACTTTACTAGTTGATGTGTACACTAAATTGAATACCGTATGTTAATCATGATAATGGGTATAAGATTGAAATAATAGTGGAAGATGAAAGACATATTTCTAAGAACCTTGAGATACAAAGACTATTGATTAAGTATTTTTATAGTATATATATAGAAAGCTATTATGCCAAAATTGAAAGAAGAAATGAGTTAGAAACCGATGAAATTCTATAAGTTAGAAATAATACTTTCTTCAACTTTAGTGGATAGTGAGAATTGTTAACAAGAGTTTACAAATATAAATATATAGAGTGTCCTATAGATTCCAAAGGAAATGGAGCAAGGAATCTATAGTGGAGAAAAATGTGAGAATGCCTATAGGAAATGGAGCAGGGACTTAAAAGCAAAAGTAAAAGAAATATGTTAAAAAGAAACAATTAGAATGAAGTAGAAAAAAGAAAATGAGAGAAGGACAAACGAGATGTTCTTAAACTCTTCAAATAAAAGATTTAACTCGAGTACTTGAAGCTAGTGTTGAATGAAATATTTCTTAATCTAACAAGTTTTAAATGATATATTCATTGCTATTTTGGCAAAATTCCTATTGATTTTTATTATGGTACTATTATAAAGTATTTTCTAACATAGAAATTAATCTAGTAGTTTTTGTGTTTTGAGATTCATTATCATAAGCTTGAAGCTTATCAGTGGAGATTGAGAAAACTTATATTGTGTACTGACCTTGGTAATGAACTTTAAATTCTAAAGGGTGTTACATTAGGTGGTTAAGTTATCATTAAAGGATGTTCATTTTGACTTAATCATTCTACTTTATCATAACTTTCCTTTACTTGTGGGTAATATGTTTCATTTGAACATCACTTCTATTTTAAAATTTCTATTTTTTAAAGTTAAGATGAATTAGATTGAAATCAGTTTATACAATGATAAGAGAATATGATTGAGAGTATTCCTTTGCTCAGGATGGCAAAGTGCTGAGTTTAGGGGTATTTGACAAGGTAATAATTAGACACATTTTATAGAGCAATTTAAGTTGATTTTATATATAAATAATGTTATTACACTAGGTATTCTCTTGTTTTTGTGATTTCAGGTTTTAAATAAGAAAGTGAAGAAATGAAAGAAAGTAGGAAAAAGAGCAAAACAGTCATACTGGAAATGATGTCCAGCGATTAGTCACTGATTTGATTTTACACTGAAAATTGCCACCTAAATTGGCAGCATGAAAAGGCCAGCAAATCCATAGCGAATTGGAGAATGAACTAGAAATCACCAGCTGAATCGGTGGAGGACTGAGAGTTAAATTCATTGATTTTGCGGTAATTTATGTACAAGTGAGGAATCGCTGACAAATCACTGAGGTAGGTGACGGTTATTTTAGATTAATATGAGGAATTTATATTTATCTAGGATATGTACTCCTAGGCAACTATATATAGGACTAGAGAGCTTTGAAATAACTCTCTAACTACTATCTACCCTCTTTTTTCTCTATTGTTTTATTTTTAACTTTACATTACTCTTGTCTCTTAAGTTTTATATGTGAAGATATTTCAGCTTTGATTAAGAGGTATTTTTTTATTTAATTATGTATTTTCAATACATATTTGCATTATTTATTTTCAACATGTGTGAGTAGTTAGTAAATCTAAACGAACCCTAAACATGTAATATACATCGGATTGTTATGTAGTTATAATTATGGAATCACGTACTTAATGCTTTAAATCAATTCATACATGTTAATCACGGATAAAACAAGTTGTTTTGGCATATTACAACTAGTAATTCTTTATGTTGAGTGAATAGTGACCAATAGGTTCCTCAATATAAAGTGTTCAATTCTATGTATATAGTTATTGACAAAATTTTTATAAGTAGTAACCAGGATAATGGGCATTTTTTGAGTAGATGTTCTAGGTGATTGTGTTCTAAGCTGTTTATTATGCAGCTTCGGTTAATATTGGTTAAGATTAGGCATGATTTTTCATTGAACTTAATGCTATTGTTTTTCTACGGTGTTGTGTTTTATCCAATAGGTAGATTTACAATGATAAGAATGTGGAATTTCTATTGAATTTAGGAAAATTGATGGCTGGCTAAAGGTTATCAACCTATTATGAATTAGGATTTAATGATTCATAGATTCCATATGAAATAATTATAGCTATATTGTAAAGCGATGTTATGATTTAGTATTTGAAAACAATATGAGTATATTATAATGTTCAGTGGGGGTTTGTTTAGACATTTGTTACATATTTTATTTACATTGATTATTTGATTATTTGAATTATTAGTTTGGGTTATATTAGGTTATTTATTAAATTTACATTGTTTATAGTTTAGTTATTTTAATTAATTGTTTATTTTATTTGCATATTATTAAGTGTTTGATTCTCGTTTAATTAAATTAAAACAAGTTAAATCTAATTAAACTTTAGGGTAGCCTTAATTCTTAAGAGATTGGAAAAATCCTTGTGGCGACGATATCTGATTTACCACTACTGCAAAATAATAGTAAAATACGAAAAATTATTGTGCACACTCGACATGTGTCATTTTGCCAGCGATTCCTAGTGTTATCAGTAATCGCTGAGGAATCTCTGGCAATAAAATCAAATTTTTCCTTCACTTGTTGAAGATTCTTTTCTTACCACTTCCACTCGATGAAATCCTAGCATTCTTCCTTTTTACATCCATTTCTTCATATATTCCAATTACATGTCGCCATGTCATCACATGTCACATCAGCATTATAGGCCCCACTTCACTGCCTTGGGACCCGTTCAACACATTTATGATTATGTTATATATTTTCTTATCTTTACTCAATTCATACTTCAGGCTATTTTCTTAAAATTACAATTGTAGAATACTCAATTCTTCAATTCTATTTACCCATATAGACTGTACTCTATTCAGTATTTTCAACCAAATGGGATAGTATTGACTAACTGAGCTGTAAGTCATGTGTCTCTTCTCATTTTCATTAGTATCTTCACCATCATATATATATATATATATCTTACATTAATTCTAATTAAAAATAATGTATTGTTTCAAACATCATCATTGACAGATCACTTGATGTAGAACACCATTTGAACCAATATACAATTTATTCACTAAATTCAATTGTATATTCAACATTTTCAACTATTGGAGCATGACTTCTAGTAAGTTCCTTGTGAAGACATTAAATTCACTCAAACTCATAGTTTGATATCTTAAGTTTCATCGGGACTCATTGACTTGAAATTCCAATTTTCATAGCTATGAGAGAATTTATTGGCCATTCATTTGCCTATACTTGAGCTTCCAATTGACTTCGATAAAACCCCATAGATTCTTTTATACCAAACCTCACCAATTCATTCGATTATTCAAAGACTAGTGTCGCGATTCACAAGTCTTCTATGTTGTGAATGAATCATGATTATGATACGAAGTCTACTCAATTCCATTCGATCAATCTTAGCAATTCTCACATTTATTTTGCTTTTTCTCCCTTTACAAACTTAACCAAATTTCGCTTGACACTTAGACCACATACATTTTCTTTATATTGACTTACAAAGACAATTCTTTTTATGTCTTCTTTTTTCAAAATTATAGCTAAGGATTTTGCAACTTCTTATATTTATTCAATCAATTGAAGTCTTCCTTAGCTAAACTTTATTAAAAATAGAGAAATCTTGCGATTAAACAATAGGACTATTTATTCTTACCTTAGTTTGTTTCTACTAGTCTCATATTTCTCGACTTTTTTTTTTCTCAAAAAGATTTTCAGTAATTTTCAAGAGACTATGTAAGATAACTATATATGTTATTGTTTATCAAGTCACTCTTGATGATTTTACTTTTGCATTACTATTCAACCAAAAAGATAGAAGAATTAGAATTTCCATTATCTTAATCAAATTAACATATATTCAAACTCTCAAAGGATGCTATTTTAGTCTCTTAATTCGTATCAATGGAAATTATTATTATATAGGACTTCTTATTGACTTCCTATAATCACTTTCTGATTATCAATCAATACATTATCTCTTCCTTTATTTTATTTTAGACCGTAGTGATATACATTATAACTTTAATTTGGTTAGAAGTAACTATTAGGTACTTTGAATTCCAAAACATAATTACTTGTGTTTTGTTTAATAGCAAATCCTGCTATTATCATGCCGTTTCCTCAATACCTTAACTTCTAACACGTTGATCTTATCATTACACCTTTCATTTTTTTAAGTTAGAGATTTCCTTGACATTTGTATTTGAACAACACCTAACTCGGTGTCAATAAAGATCATTCCTAACTCAATTTTTTCCTTTCACTTTATCAATACTTTGTTCAACTCATAGAACCACTATACTCAACGTTGCTTAGTATTAAACAACATAAGTAAGAAAAAATAAAAAAACATTTAATATTTCTTCCTTGAAGTCTTGTTTTAAACCACGATTATATTTTACATTTCAATTTGTGTTTTAGAAAAGGAGACAATACTTTGCTTCAAAGCATTTTTTTCAAAGAAGCCAACTTACACAACTCAGCTGATTCTACCACAATTTCTTAGTAATTTTCCAGTCAAGATTCAGTTTTTCTAATCAACTTCTACTTTTGAAATCTCTGTCACCATTCTACTTTCAATGAGACTATCTAGGAAGCAACTCTTCATTGGTTACAAATTAACCCAACACATCGTAGAATATGTCTTCCCAAGTTACAAATCTAATTGGTACTAACTTGATTTTAATACCCAAGATATCCATATCTTTTGCTTCCCATAAAATAACATTTTTTTCATGTTTACCAAACGATTTTCAATTATTTGAGACATAATTTAAGTCTATTATGACATTGTCTTGAGAGTTTCAAGAATGTAATAATTTGATACTTTCAATCTCAAAAAAATTAATGTTCACTACTTATGTTCCTGAATCATTTCGAATTCTTGCTCAACCAATTATTCATCAACTTATAACTGATAACTTCCCTCAGTTATATTTGTATCGAACTACTTATAATACTTCCTTATTAATTTAGACTTCTAAAGCCTTTTTCACTAACCATTCATGCTTAGTTGTCATTTGGATGTTTTCTGTTTGCCTAAAGATCGCGACTAGTATGATTGAACACAAAGGGTGACTTTCCATGCCTTATGTTTAGTCAAAGGATATCGCATGACATAAGGATATGATATATGTTATTCATTAGGTTGTATCGATTTTGATATCTACTTAGGTAGCCATAATGCCTTGCTAGAGACCGTTTACGACTTATGTATCAAAATGGTTTTGGTTCATTGCCAACGTCGCATGAACCTATTGGGTTGCATACAAAGAATGGCTTTGTGCAATTTCAATTGGTGTAGAGTAAGGAATTTTTTATGATAAAATTCAGAACATAAAAGCCCTTATGATTTGTATATAATAACTTATTAATAGGGGCGTATGTGTGATTTGCTAAAACTGCCTTAATATAATAGTTGTATCACAAATAGGACTTTAAGTGAGGGCTTATCTACACTTATAAATAAAGGGCGAAACCTTAAAACGAAATAAGATTTTTATTTTTGCAAATTTCTAGTTCTCTGGATTTTAGGAGAGAAAAGAAAAACGTTTTCTATTTTTTTTGGGGCTAGCACTCCAAATTATGTTCGTCATTCATGTGTTGATTTTTGATAGAGAACGCGCACTTGACGTCTTTGAAATCGAACAATCATAGAAGGAAATCACGGATTAAGGTAAGGTTTACTTTTATAGTTCTAGTTTAATAGAATCGCAATTGACGTCTTGTTGGGGTTTTTCAAAATTGTTTTAAATTTCCCACTGTATATGAATCGCAAAACCCAACATTTATATATGTATATATATGATATATATTTTAATATATATAAATCAATCCTATAGTTTGAATTAAATAAAATTATACATTGAATTTACCTCAAGATACATGTAGCATGATCATCGAGGATGTGAAATGGTTTAATGTTTGATGTTGGTGCGATGTATTCACGCCTCGAGATGTATGCTATCCAATCTCGAAGATAATCAAGTGGTGTAGGGTTACAAACCATTTGATCTACCTCGAGATATGTGATACGTATATCGAGAAGGTCAATAAAAATTAATTACAGTGAGTCAGTCAAGAGGTAGTGATTATCTAGTTAATAATCACAAGATCAGCCTCGAGATACGTATGATGTATATCGAGGAAGATCATTTTATATTATGGAACAGGGACTTTAAAATTGCCTCGAGATTCGTGTGATGCGAATCTCATGGAATCCTAATATATATCTTTAACAATAGAATTATATTCACTATGATTGAGTTGAAAAAAAATGAAATCGATCGGGGGAGTGAAGGATGAAGAGAGTGATTGGAAAGAAAAATCGAAACGGAGGGATCGATACCGAGGTTAGTGTGTGTGTGTGTGTTTTATTGTTGCCGAGTTGTTGTAGGTTGTTGTGAGGTGTGTTAATGGAAGTTGGGAATGAGAGGGAGGCTCGGTCCGAGGAAGGAGACGACTTCCTAGCCTTCTCCCTTGCCCAAACACTTTTGGGTTTGGGGCCAAACCCAACCCCAACGAAAAATCAAATAAAAGAAAAATAAAAAAAAAGAGATGGAGGAGCAGTTTTAATTAGGAAGGAGAAGATGGTGTTTGACCCCAGACTAGAACGAACCGGGTCCGGTTCAAGGGATCAAACCCCAATTAAAAAGAAAAAATAAAAAGAAAATGTAGAAAATAGAAAGAAAATCAAAGAAAATAGGAAAAAAAGCACAAAAGTTATATTTTTGAATAAATAAATAAAAATGGGGGATTTATATAAAAATGAGAAATTTATAATTTTTTCAAGGATTTATATCGGAGTTTTTTCTCGTAATGCATGCTACAGTACCCGAAAATGCCAAAAATTTGGAAAATTATTTTAAAACCTAATTTAGATTAATTTTCAATTCTGAATCACAAATTGGAGTCAAAATTGGGATTCAGACATCCGAGGAGTTGATTTGGAGGGATTTTGAGGTTTTTTGGTCAAGTATGACCAATAAATATATAAAAAATTAAAAAATTATACTTAAGCCTAGATAACGTAATTTTCAATGCCGAACAATTGTTTTAGCCAAAAAAGAAATCTAGGCATCATATAATTTATTTTGTAAATATTTTAGGGGTTTCAGGATGCGATTGGGTCAATTAAGTTGCAAATAATTAGAATAATGATGAAGTTGTTGTGGAGGCTTACATGACGTATTAATGAATTGTAGGACCATGATTGGAGCCTCGTGTGTGCTAGTTTACCAACTCGGAGCACAAGGTAGTTGCGATATCACGTTTGTAAGGTTAAGTAAATTCCATAGTAACCTTTACATTGCATGACTATAATTTTGTATAAATTGCATTGATCTTTGATATTACATTTTTTGTTGTACATGCATACAAGGTTGGGATGATAAAGTGATTCGAGTCTCCTTATAGTGTAGACTATACTGTGGTTATAGAACACTATATTACGCGTGAGGGGCTAGAATCACTGATACTTTGTATCACGTGATTATCATGAGATCACGTTGAACTAGATCATACTTGGATAGACTCAAAGAACGAGACTTGTTCGATTATTCTCCCAGAGCATGAGTACTTGTTATTGTTTACTTACCATTTTCGGATAACGTTATCTGATTGTGGTCAGTAACAAAAACGGGATGGATTCACGTTTGTATTTAAATTCCTTGAATTATATTATTCGTTTAATCTCTTAGATTATTATACATTCGATTATTACAGGTGTACTGAAGAGTGTGGGATTTACTTATTTTATATTATAGAATTTTTATAATTAGATAATGACAGGTTTTAGCGACGACAGAGGAAAGGAAAACCTTTTTGACTGTATGTGACATGCTTAGTTCTTTTCTCTATTTATCTATTGGTTTATGAATATAATATTTTGTATAAATGGGTTTTTGGAGTTCGAGTGAGATTAGGACCTCATTTGGATAATGGCTGAAACGGTTTGGACGAATAGAGAAAATGTTGAATTAAGGTAGTGATAACTTAAAGTTTTTAATACTTCAGATCAGGTTAGAATGAATATATAATTTTGTTAATGCAATATATATTGTTTTGGGTGGATTGTGAATTCTTCGGCATTTCCACCAAAGCTAAGCAGGTTTTGTCGAAGATTTTTGAAGGTCATAATTTTTGGTATAGGCTTAGAAATAAAGGAGATGCTGTCGAAAAAATTTTACGAAATTTTGAGGATAATGTAATAAATCTAAATGAAATTTAAGGATTATATAATTAATTTTTACGAAACTTTATGGTTTATGATTCACTTTAGAATCCTTTGTAGTTAATAAAGTTTTATAACTGAAGATTACAAGATCTTATTCGTAATTGTTTATTGATGGAGAGGTTAAAACTGCTAGATTATTAAGCGATTAAGGTAATCTAGGCCGGTCAGATGCCCTAATTAGGTAGGATCTGACAGTGTTGGTATCAAAGCCTAAGATTCTAAAGGAATCTTGTTGATTGAGGATAAGTGAGTAATTAGTTGAGAAGTAAAGGGTGATTGAGTGCGATTAGTTGGGAAGTAACGCGATGGAATATGGTTAAAAAGTTTAAAAAACTTTACTATTGTGTTATATTTGTGTTGTATGTATGTATGTATTATCGCTAGATATGTGATAAGAAGTTTATTCTTCTTGTCCGTTGGATACTTAACTCGTAAAATATAATGAGTAAGTTTAGAAATGGATAATTAAAAGAGAGAATAAGCTTGTGAAATGAAACTGAGCGTAAATGAATATGAAATAGACTTGTGAAGTCTGAATTCATAAGGTGTTGTGAGTAGTTCGGTACTGATATAATGAATGAAAGTGTCAGTTATGAAACCAATAGGAAATTGGTTGAAAGGGAAGTCCAAATGATTTATGTATGTAGACACTGAACATGGATTTCTAGAAATCGAAAGTATCGTACTATTATAATTTCTAAACACTTAAGAAAATATTAAAATATACTTAAATTAAGTCTCAAGTGATTGAGAATCATTTGGAAATTGTAAAAAAATAAAATTGAGACTTGTGGGAAGTACAAAATATGGATATCTTAGGTTTTAAAATAAAGTTAATATTGGTTGCATGGTTAACGAAAAAATAATAAAAGAAAAAGGAGACACGTGTTTAACGAAAACGTAAAACATGGAAAATAATTAGAAAAATTGAATCTTGACTTGGAAATCACAATGAGATTGTGATTGGACCAGTCAAGTTGTCTAAGTCGGTTTCTACGAAAATAAAAGACTTTGAAGCCAAGTATTGTCTCCTTTTCGAAACAAAACGTCAATTGAGAGATGGAATAAAACCATGGTTTAGAACAATCAAACGACCTCTAAAAAGAAGTACAAAAAAATTTGATTGTTTATTACTTAAAGTACTTATCCATAAGTGACGTCGAGTATAGTGGTTCTATGAATCAAACAAAGTACTGATAAAATGAATGAAAATACACAAGTTAGAAGTAATATTTATTAACATCGAATTAGATGTTATTATAGAACAAAGATCATTAAAATTTCCAACTTGAAAATGAAAATTCGTAGTGATAAAATCAACGTGTAAGAAGTTTAGGTATTGGGAAAAATGGTCTAATGATAGTTTGGATTTGCTATTAAATAAAACACAAGTAGTTGTGTTTTCTAAGGAAATTAAGTAATTACATTTATCACTACGGCTTAAAATATAATCAATGAAGAGATAGATGTACTGATTGAGTATCAATAAGTGAGTTGTATAGGTTGTCAGTATGAACTCCTATATTACGAGAATTTCCATTGATAAGACTTAAAGGATTGGAATAGCATCCTTTAAGGATTTGGTTAGTCATTAAGTTAATCAGAGTTTAGAAATTCAATATCTTCTATCTCATTAGTTGAATAATAACGAAAAGGTGAATTCATCAAAAGTAATTTGATCAATAATAAGATATAAAGCTATCTTACATAGTATCTTGAAAAGTACCAAATTTCATTTTTAGAAAAAGAAAATTCGGGATATTTGAGACTAAAAAAAAATAAAATGTAAGTCAATAACAAACAATTTAACTATTTGGGTCACAAGTAAAGTTTCTCTGTTTCTAATTAAGATTGGCTACGGACGACTTCGAATCATTAAATAATAATAAGAAGTCGCACCGTCTTTAGCTATATTTTCGAAAAGAGAATAGATATAAATTGTCTTTCTAAACCAAGATTAAGGAGCTGTAAGTGGCCTGGTTATCGAGCAAAAGTCATGGTAAGTTTATAAAGGGGAAAAAATTGAGATCGATGTGAGAATATGTAAGATTGACAAGAACTGAATGAAAAAGACTCAATGTAAAAAATAAAATGAGATGTTGAGATGAGAACTATATATGAGAATTTCATCTAATACAGCTCAAGCAGAAACACCCCAATACTGATTATAACAGATATGGATTAGAAAGTTCGAAACCTCCCCTTTATTAGTTCCTGGATTTGATCTTCTATGAAGATATGAAGGAATAAAAACCATAAAGCACTTTGTGTTTTTGTGATGATAATGCCAAAATTTTAAGTCGGCTCATTCGTCTTTATGTTGATCGTTATGGGCCTCTTAAATTTCTCTACCCCTATTTTTTATTGTATTAACATGACTTCTCTTGTTCAAAGCGTATGAATCAATTGAAGATTCATACTAAAACCATAATGATTGAATAAAGCCCTCAACCAAGCTATGTCATAAGGTTCTTTGAGTAAGAACCATTAGATCATCACTTATTCAATGAAAATATGAAATCACTAATAAAAATCTTGAGAAACCTTTGCCCATTGGTAAAAAAAAAAAACATAAAATAAATAAACCCAATTTGGAAGGAAGAAAAACACAATCCTTCACCTTAGAATTCTAACAACTTTTATTCAAATCAAAATCTTTGAATTTTTTTGTGAGTCCGGTTGCGAGGTCCGAATAGTAAGTAGGAATCATAGTTCAAATATTTGTTGATCTATTCCATATATCTAGTGCTCCAAAGACTATAGGATGAATAGTCGACGAGGTATAACCTTCTCTATTCTATCAAGATGACAGACCCATTCTCTGTACTATCAAAACGATCAATTATAACAAGTCACACACTCATATTCCGGAAATACCAAAACAAAGTAATTCTACAGTCGAACTACCAAAATGGACTCAAAATTTGAGTCAAGAAGTGATTCATTTTAAATTTAAATCTGGATCCCTGTTCTGCCGCACCAGAGACCCAAACATCCACCATCATGTCAACAACAGCTCACATTTCAACAATATCACTAAATTCATAGATTTATACTAAATTACTAGTGCAAGTTGAATTACCTTGTTGCGTAACACATATAACTTGATCTTCCTTTTTCAAACCCACCAGAGTTTCACCTTGATTCACATATTTTCTCTCCAGTTCTTCCTTCATTAGATTTCTTTTTCTTTAAGTTAATGAATGAGATGATTCACATGAGTTGACTATTTCAATCCTTATATATAGATTAGGTTGATTAATAGCCATTGATCTTAATGTACACACGTATTCCAAAACTAATCTAATGGCCCACACCCTGATTTCAAATCCATTAACACTCCCCTAACTCTGTCTTAGTAAAACCAATTGAAAGTAAATTGGTCTTGTTGTGTGTCTACACGTATCTCAAAGAATATTAAATGGCTATTATTTTATTTAGCTATTTTAGGTTATATTTATGTAAATAAAAAATATAGCTTCATCTAATTAGCTAATTGAACCTCATTTAATTAAATTTTGCTTACCACATCACTCTTTATCCCAATCCCATGCCGGTACGCATCTCAACGCATGTCTCTGCTCACGTCTCAACATCTATATACAACTAGGAGTGACTTAGTAGTCTACCCATATACGATACACTAGGCATACATCACAACAAATCTAACTTATACCTCGACCACATCACCTCAGTCAATGCACGTATATTGATGCGAGACATACGTCATGAGTCAATGACACCTATCCTCTATCCTATTAACTAAATTTTTCCCAAGTAGTTACTATCATAAATTACGATTAAAAGTTCTATATATTTTTTTTTGAATTACCATGGGTTTCAGCACCCTTAGGCACGACTAATCTTATGGGGTCAAGTTGGTCCCATTAATTCTATTAACTGAGAGAGTTCACCCAGAAATGATTTCATTGTTGAAGTAAGGACTCGAACACGTAACCTCCTCCTCTTAAGGAAACCCACATGCCAAGTTCTTACCACTCCGCCACCCTTGCCGGGTGCTAAGTTCTATCTATTTTAGGATCAAACTATTATAAAGATCTAGTAGAATTACAATGACAAAATGTCTAGACCATACAACGTCTAAAACCCTAAGAAATTTTTTAAGAATCTCCTACAGCGACACCAGAAATTGACACGTGTCGAGTATACATAATAGTTTTCTTTATTTTCTTATAATTTGTAGTAGTGGTAAGTGGGATATCGTCTCCACATGGATTTTGTAAACTTCTAAAAAAGCTTTTGTCTTTTTTTTCTTAATTTAGTTAATCTAATTAAACGTGAATCGAAATACTAAATATTTAAAAATAATGAATACTAACCTAATAAACCAAACCAACTAAACTAATAAATAACTCAATGCAAACTTAATTAAACAAAATTCAAATTCAATATAATATAAATATCTAAAACTATAGCTAAACAAACCCCCACTAATTAATGCAATATACTTGGATTGCATTCAAACACCAAAACAAAATATTCCCTTGTAACCTTGTTATAATTATATCACATGGAATCTTGGAATTATTAAATCCTAATTCATAATAGGTTGATATCTTTTAGCAAGCCATTCATTTTTCCATATTTAATGAAAAATAGCCATATCCTTATTACTGTAAATCTACCTATTAGATAAAACGCAATAAAATAAAAATACGATAGCATTAACACTCCATGAAATTCATTCCTAATCTAAACTAAATATAAATTAGAATATTAACCTAGAACTTCTACTCAGGTAATTTGGCCTTATAGATTAATCCTAGTTATTGTTTCTATAATTGTTTTCAATAACTATATATATAAATTCAAAAATCAAATATCACAATACATATTGCGCTCTATGCATCCAATATCAATCCTCATTAATTGTAATACACAAGAACAACTTATTAAAACAGTGATTATTTAAAACATTAAGTATAAGATTCCTTAGTTAAAACTATACAGCATTCCAAAGTATATACATGTGTAGGTTTTGTTTAGATAAATAAACTACTAACTCATGCTGGAAATAAACAATGCAATGATAAAATTAAAAGACATAATTCAGTAAATACCTCTTATTGAAATAAATGAGTCTCCAATATTGCTTCAAACACAAACTCAATAAAAACTAACTTACTGCTATCACGGACTTGTTAAGAGAAAATAGGGCTTCCAAATCTTGAAGCCATAGGCTCATATTTATAGTTTCCTTTGCTTTACAAATCATATATACAAATTCTTCATATTAATTTGAAAAACTCATCATCGACCTCAGCGATTTGTCAACAAATCATATGTTTTCACACATCGCTGAGTTAATCATTGAAAATATCTCTCTGTGCTCCACTGATTTATTTGGAGATTCCTTTGTCAATCCCAATTTGGTGGATAATCACAGGCTCTTCTTAAGTTTCGATTTAGGCAGCAATTCCAATGTAATTTCGTATCGTTGGCTCCTCATTGGGCTTTTTTTTCAGTTGACTTTTTTTATTTTCTTCCACTACAAAAAACAGAGATTTAGCAACGGATTAGAAAGCGAATAGCAACGGAATATGAACGAATTAGCAACGGAATACCAACGAAAATACTATCAGAAATGGATTAGCAACGGAATCAATTTCGTTTGTAAAATCGTCATTGCTAAATATTTAGCAACGAAATTTTATTTATGTTTCAATTTAGAGACGAAACATAAACGGATTAGAGATGAAGATAATACCCAAAAAATCATATATGAGATGAATTACATTTCTATTCCGTTGCTAATTAGCAACGGAATAGAAACAGAATTCATCTTATCAACCCAAAACATGTACTACTCATTTCTAATTTAGGAACGGATTAGCAACGGAATCCATGTATTCCATTGCTAATCCGTTGCTAATCCGTTTGTAAGTCCAGATTTTTTTTTAATTAGAAATTCGTTCCAGCACGGTTCTTCTAAGCAACAAAACCTGCAGTTGGCCTTCTCCAACGCCCTGCACCCCTTCAAACGACTCCTTGGGGGTGCTATAACATCCTCCAAAACCAAATTTGAAGACGTTTCATTCACAATAAATATCAAATATCATATACTTCATTAAATAAAAAAAGAGAATTCAATCTCAATATATACAAAATGTTGTTTCAAATTTGTTAACATACCCAAAAGCTGTACAAAACCAAATAAAATACCTAACTTTCGTCACAAAGGTGCTCCTCGTCCATCCAATCCGGGTTGTCTCTATCTTCATCGTCGTGCTGCAGCTATGGTGAAAAAGGCGGATCCATCCCAACCTGCTGATGATGCTCCTGAGGTGGTGGCGGTGGTGGTGCCTGAGTGATGTTCGCACAAAAGTCCATGCGCATTCCCGATTGACTCTGCACAAAAGCCTCAAACTGCGCAAGCCTCTAAACAACTGCATCAACTCTGAACGCCGCACCATCGGCTCCTGGGACGTGCTAGCACCGGGATCTGCATATCTCCTCGTCTTTCTAGCAAGTGATCTGAGCCCATAAACACGCCCCTTTGGGCAGACCCCGCATCGTAGCAGAGCTGCTCTTCATCAATCGTCTGGTCCAGTGTTGCCTGAGTGTGCTCCTCACGCCTCTTCACGAGCTTCGCCTGCACAGAAACAAAGTCGAGAAATGAAAACTAAAAAAATTAAAAATAAATCATTGGAGAAATTAAAAAAAAGGAGTTCCCCAAAATCATTTAGTGTGCTTAAAAGAAGCAAAACTCATGTAAGAAAAGAAGAAAGTAATAGTAAGTGGGACTGAAAATAGCAAAAGTCATATAATCAACAACTCCAACTTAATAATTGTTTCCAATTGGGTGTAGCGAAAGATTTCTCTATAAATGGGACCGAAATTGGTGGATGTCCATCCAACAAAACATTTTCCTCTAAAAGTGGGACCGAAATTTGTTCTTTATATGCTCGCTTACTTTTTGTCTATTTTGTATGCCGCTTTGCTTTGGGTAATTTTTTGAGACACTTCAGTTATTTTTTATTTTTTGTGCATATATTTTCATTGAATTACTTTACCCACATTCTCAATAACTTCCTATTTACTATTTAAAGCAATGAAACCACCACATACAAAGAAGAAAATGACAATTAGATCCGAAAAGAAGAAAATAAAAGATTGGGAAACAAAGAAACTATTTAGAGCAAGAATTTATCTCCATGTGGTATTTACCCAACTCATCTATTTAGTTTGTCTATAAAGAGTGAATTGACTCTCAGTGTACATAGTTTTTTTTTTACTCATTTGCATACAAGCAATGCCTAGGTTGTTATATTGTGCTTGAATTATGTTTCAAAATGTGAAAGAAAAGAGTGCAGATACTTATATGAGGCTTCTTGTAACAATTAAGTCATACATATTGTTCATAAATTGTTCATTGATTGCTAAAACTAAGGCATGTATACATACATAGCACCAATTAATGAATTCAATAAAATCTGCCTAGGTTGTTATATTGTGCTTGCTAATTAATTTAAATTGTACTTATCTATCTAGAAAAATAAAACAACAGTGGGAGAGTGTTTGGTAAACATAGTCAATAAAAGATCTAAAACAAGCAAAAATCATGCCGAAGTGATGATGGAAGATATCTCATTATATGCATAATCATAGCATTTTTTTATAAGCAATTATAAATTTTATATTAACAAGATACTTAGATGAAACTGCGCTGATCTGCTATCAATGAATGTCACCCCATCATGATCTTTCGTATGGACATGAAGGAAGACATCATTAGGAGTAACCTCATCGTCTTCATCCTTATCCAGAGCCTACACACAAAAGATCAAAGTTTACAACATATTAGTCGCGATAAACTTAAAAGATCTAAAGAAACGTCAAATAACCAAGACACTTACTAAAATATCTTCATAGGTCCGAAAAGACTGTATGCCACCGCTGTGCTTTGAAGGGCCTGTACCAGGGCCGCCCTTTTCATTTTTTCTGTTATGTGAAGCCTTGTCCGACCTGGCCCTTAAATCTGCACTTGCCTAATAGTCACGATATCTATTCCATGCCTCATCAGTGACAAAGTCCGACCTCACGCCAAGGGTGCGAAGGTCATGCAGCAATGCACCGTACCTAACAATGCCTTTGCATTGTAGGCGGCTCTCACAATAGCCTCATCAATCGATGGGTCCCATCGGAAGTATGGCTGAAAAAATGAATATTGTTAATTACGTTTTTTCAAAGAAATAATGTATTTAATCAAAATCTTCAATCGTTTAGGGTCATTTACTTACTTTCCATCTTTCCCAATATATTTCCTTTTGATGATCAGGTACTGACTTCCAATAGTACCCCTCAGTAATCATCCCCCACTTGAAGATTTTAGTCATCCTCCGAGCACAGACTTCCAAAGGATGTAAAACCCAATGATTTTTCCTGTTCATTTCAACTTGATGAACTTGGTAAAACGATCTCCTTGCTCTACTTATAGTTAGGTTAAGTATAATTAATTAGTCATTTGTAATGGTATGATAACTTACCCGACAGACTCTATAGTAATGGGGAATCTAACAATATGGGGTGTGCCTCCTCAGCCCTCCTGAGGTGCTGCAAAGTGAGCTGATGGAAGGAGGGCTACTGAGGAGGCTGCGGGGGAGCTCCATTGTGCCTTTGAGTCGGACGAGCGGGGTCTCCCATGGCCTCGTGGGACTCGCCAGATGGTGCGGGTGATGCAGTGGAAGGTTGAGCAGATATAGTAGGCGACAGAGTGCCATGTCGAGACAAACTACCAGATTGGTTAAAATGCGACGATGGGATGTGATTGGATGATGACGGGCCCGTCAACGAAATAGTGGCAATATATGTCGTCAAAGTCGGTCTCGTCGATGACAACTGTGAAATAATGTCGAGACCACGGTCGGACGACCGTGCACCATAAATGATGGGTCTCGTCCGACCCCTCTCGTAGTGATCCTCTATCTCCTGATGCAGCTCGACCCCTTCCAAATTGGCCTCGACCTCTCGATAGTCCTCTACCTCGCACTGCGGGAGTGCGTCCTCCACCACCTCCTATCTGAGGCTGACAGTCTGTCGAGATCCTGTCCTGATGTCTCTGTGCCATGCCTCCTAAACTATGTCACTTAAAATCGTATAAGTAATCTGAGTTAAGAAAGGAATCAACGTAAATGTCAAAATACAAGTAAATAAACATACTTCACTATCAGCAAAATAGAAGAAAATAAACATACGTCACTCGCTATTGTCTGTTTCAAATTCACTTTCACTACTAGAATCTGACACCTGATCTACCTCATCTGCATCACTATTCTCTAGTACACCGATCACGTCAGAACTCGTTAGATTAACTACCAATCCAATGTCATTTATCGGATCAGTGACAACATACGAAGTTGGTTCGTCCGATTGGAATGTCGTATCTGTCGAACGGACAATCTCATCATCGGCAATGGTTCCCTCATCGATGAACTTTGGCTGACAACAACAAACAGCCAGCCACTCTTGTCATTCATGCTTCATAGAAGGGTATGGAAGATAGAAGATCAGATAGTCTTGCATTGCCAAAATGAAAGGCTCGTACTAGTTATACCGTCGAGCTCGATGAACCTCGACCAACTTGAGTGAAGGGTAAGTCCTTACACCAGCAGGTTTTGTGGGGTCAAACAATTCACATTTAATCAACACTGTGCACTTAAAGCCACTGTATTCAATTTGGATAACCTCTTGTAGTATTCCATAGAAATCGTGGGACAAATCAACATAGTTGGAGCCTTTCACACAAACCTCGTTGTTCTGTGTAGCTTTATTAGCACCATACACTATGTTGTGAAATTTGTATCCATTTACAATATATCCCGGGTAGACGATACAAGATCGTAGATGACCGATTGCTAGATGACGAAGTGTCTTATCTGTGATGTTATGTCGTGCCTGCTCACAAACACATAACGATTATAACAGAACGTTACGAGATAAAGGAAAGTCTTTCTAAATAATAGAATTTAGATTACATATGTTTGAAACCACTTAGCAAAATCCTGCTCAAGATTATAATCAACGTCCGTCTCTTCCAGTCTAGCATATGTAAATGGTTTATGAAGAAGCTACATTTCACACTCGTCCGTTAGAACAAAAAAGGAGAAGATCTGTTAAACTATAAACATAAACAACAAATTGACTTTTTAGAGTGACTTACGAGATGTATGGGGTGACTTCAGGACATTTAAGCAAGATGTAAGTGTGAGCTGCACCGTACTCTTGTTCCGTCAGGAATCTTTATTTTCTGGTACCAACAGTACATCTTAGGTGAGTAAAGATGGAGAAGTCACCGACGAAATGAGGATTAGGACTGACGCCATCGTCGTCATTGCGTTAAGCTTGGTTGTGCAACGTGGGAATGTGTTATTCAAAATAATAAGAACAAAACAAGGTTGTTTCCTCTACCAAATAAGCATTGCACATCGATCCTTCGACTTTCGCTTTGTTCCGCACATTATTTTTTAAGTGCATAAGGTACATAAAGAATTCATGTTGATGATAAACAATAGTTTGATTATCATCGAACGACATAATCGGTAAATTTGTAATTAATCGATAGCGAACTTACCTCTCAAACTGGTACATCCAGCGAAATTGTACTGGGCCAACAAGCCGACCCTCATAAGGCAAGTGGATTGGCAAGTGTTCCATTGAGTCAAAAAAACTTGGAGGAAATATTTTCTCCAGTTTAAAAACTATTAGAGGTATTTTGGACTCTAAATGAGCCATATCCTGAACTGTTACACTTTTTGTCGTTAGTGATCGAAAGAATAGACTAAGCTCGCTAATGGCGACTCAAACAACGTCTGGAAGATGTTCCTGAAATGTAATTGGAATTAGTATTTGCATGAAAATATGACAATCGTGACTCTTCATCCCGAACAACTTTTGCCCCATTTGGTCTACGCAACGCTCGAAGTTAGAAGCATATCCGTCGGGAAAAAACAAAGATTGTATCCACTCGCATAATTTCTATTTTTTAGGATTATCAAGAGCGTAGCATGCTAGCGAATACTTCTTTGACACTTCATACATATGTAGAGAAGGTCGGTGAAAACATTCTCAAACATCTTGTCTCGACTTCGCATTGTCCTTAGTTTTCCCCGGCACACTCATAATAGTATTGAATATGTTGTCGAACACATTTTTCTCTATGTGCATTACATCCAAGCTGTGTCTGATCAAGTTCATCTTACAATATGGCAAGTCCCAGAAGATGCTCCGTTTCCTCCATCCTGAACCCTTAGCAATCTCTGAAATTTTGGCATGGGCACCAATTTTTGTCACTTTCATTAATCCCAAGGCCTCGATTTCCATCAAAATTTATTCGCCAAAACGTATCAATAGAGGTTCTTCATTTATTACTATTTTCCCTCTCAGAAAACCTTTTTTGTCTTTCTTAAGATTAGAGTTTTAAGGCAAAAATCGGTGATGACAGTCAAACCATGAAGTTTTCCTACCGTGGTGAAGTTGAAATACTTTTGTATCGTCCATGCAGTACGGACATGCCATTTTGCCGTGTGTGCTCCAACCTGACAACATGCTATATGCGGATAAGTCATTTATTATCTATAATAGAGGTGCTCGCATCTGGGAATTCGATTTTGTGGAAACATCGTACGTCATTAAACCATTGTGCCATAAATCTTGTAGCTTTCTTACGAGGGATTGCAAGAAAACATCTATTTTTCTGGCTAGGGTTGTCGGTCCGAGAATGATAACACTCAAGAACATAAATTCTTCTTTCATGCACATCGACAGTGGAAGGTTGTATGGAGTCAAAATCACGAGCCACGAAGAGTAAGGCCTCCCATTTAACCCAAACGGTTGAAAACCATCCGTGTAGAGCCCAAAATGAACATTTCGAATCTCTGCGATGAACTCTTTATTCACTTCATTGAAATGTCGCCATGCCATTGACTTTGAACAATGTTGCAAAACATCGTTTGGGGACACGTGTTCGTTGTGCCAGCGAATATGTCTAGCTGTTGATTCAGAAGCGAACAAACATTGCAATCGCGGGCCTAAGGGAAAGTAATACATTTGTTTGCAAGGCCATCTTTTTGTGTTCCTAGCGCGACTACGTCGTTGTGGCATGTATCGTGAATGGCTACAAATTTTGCATGTTGCTAACTCAGAGTCATCACCCCAATAAATCATACACTGATTGTCATAACAATTTAACTTCTCGACAGGTAGACCCAGTCCTCGCATAAGTTGTTTTATTGAGTAGAAACTGTCAACTAATGTGTTGTTGTTAGGCAATGCTTCTTTGATAAATTGCATGAACCTATCGTAACAACGTTCAAAGACATGGTGCGTCGATTTCAAAGAAAGGAATCTAGCCGTGGCAAACAATTTCGTCATGTTCTCACAACCTGGCCACAATTGCTCGTTACCAGCGTCAATCATGTCGTACAGTTGTTGTGCTTGGGGATTGGGCTTCTCTTCCATCTGATTCCAGTTAAAACTAGGCCCCACCGCGTTGTGTACCATCTCTTGGTAAGTCGACGTCGGTTGACCATAGTCGATGTCGATTTCGGCGTCATAATTGTTTTCGAAATCTATGAAAGTGGACGTCGTATCTTGACCTTCTTTCTCACCATGTTCGTACCAATAATAGTATTCAGGAACAAACCCGTACCTACATATGTGGTACTCAACAGTCTGAACGTCGAAGTAGGGTAGGGGCCGACATTTATTGCGATTACATGGGCACCTAATCCTACCCTCATTGTGAAAAGTGGTACAATTCACATTTGCAAACTCCATTAATTCTTGTACCCTTACAACAAATTCCCTTCGAATAAACTCGTTATCGAGGCGGTTATACAACCACACTCTATTCGCGATCGAGATTCTCTACAAAATACGATGACTTGTAATTTAGATGCAAATGTCAACAATTCTATTTTTATTTCGTGATTGTTAGACTAATCAATGTCTTAGGATACATTTATAAAATGTTTGTGTAAAGTTTATTGCAAAGCCTTTAGCTAGACAATGCCAACATGCATATCATGCCACATAGAATAGACAAGCAGAATAAAAGAATTACATGTCAAAAATAATTTAATGTTAATAAATTGTAATGCACCAATTAAAGTTCAACGTGAATTGAACTCGTGCCATCCCATTCATGCATGACTTTTATAACTAGGTAAGATTAAAAGGCATGAAGAAAATCAAAATTATTGTAAGTAATCAATCCATTTTTGTTATATCCCTCAAGGTATTGAACTAGATAGCTAAAGATAATGAATTTCGAAAAGTAGATAAACCTAGTTAAGATTGGAAAGGGTGAAGTTGACCAAATTCGAGGTCTAAGGTTATATATTTTTATGTAAAGTAAACAAGAATCATTAAGTTAATTTTGGTATCATTGTTGGATGTCAAACAGTGTTGGTAGAGTAGTTCATAAAAAAGCTCACAAGACCAAAACCGAGAGCTAAGGTTGTATATTTTTATGAATGACATCAATATAAAAGATTGTGTTTTTTATTCTACCCAAAATACAAGCATAAACAAATAATATCTCCAATTTACTGACTTTTTTGTAACTTCCACAGCTCAGACCTTATTCTTTCATCCAATTTATGTTCTTGTTTGCTACTTCAAATCCTTTTTTTGTCCAAATAACGTCATACCACTAGTTTAGCATATTCTACAATAATTTCGGCCGAGTTTCCCCAATAACATAGACTACCAATAAATTTCATAACCTAATAAACAACAGCGGGAGAATGCCTATAAAGTCTCATATCTCCCCAACATTTCACAATATCATGTAAGCATGAATTAAAGGCTAAATCCAAGACATATTAACATTTCAAGAATTTCATAAAATGATTCAAATCAAAATTTCTAATCGAGATTAACGCATTGACCATTAACAAAACTTACCTGAATTTTCCCCACTATAGGGAATACGAGAGAGAAGGAACGGGGTTTGAGTCCTACTAAGATGATGAATATTTCATTCCCAATTACAATTGATTTCAAAGAGTTGGGATGATCACCTTCACTACCTAGAAAATAGCAAAACCAAGTTTAAGAATCAGATGAAAACAAACCTTTGATAGTCAAAAAAATGAGACACTACTTTTTAAATTTTCCTTTTCAATTTAAACTGAGAAGTTGTGCTCAAAGTAATTATTATTTTTCTTTTACATGCCATCGAAAATGATTATTTCTCTCATGATACTGTGTCATTTTTCAATAATAAAGAAAGGTTCAGGTCAGTTTTAGGGCTTTCTATTAAAGTAGCTCTTTTTTTATTTTTTACATTGTGTAGCAATGCATTCAAAAGTTGGTGAGGGCTGAAATAAATATAAATATCATACTAAAAGAAAGAGAGATATGTTGAAAATACAATGCATAGCAACGTTAATATATTAAAGCTCTTTATTCGAATTAAATATGTAGTCTTAAACTCAATAAAGTTTCCGTGATGCCAAATAAAAAACTCCTCTCAATTATCTCAACATCTTTGTTTGTAACTTATTAAATGAGGAATCCATGGACTTATAATAGCTAAGGCTAAGTCATTGAAAAATCATTAGTTTTTTTCCATAATGCTTAACCCAACCTCTATCACTCGATTCCCAATTTCTTATAGTTCTCCATCTATACTTATTTTTCCATATTATAATAAGAATATCGAATTAACAAAATAAAAACTTATGTACATATGCATTAACAGCTCATTCACTTGTATGTATATATGCATTAACAAAATAAAAATTTATGTATATACTTATGTGTGGTAAGAACAAGAGAAGAAGAGAATAATGTACGAGGAATTAATTTAGTTTGAACAACTCATTCGCTTGTATGCATATATGCATTAACACAACAAGCCAACAAAACAACATAGATAGACATAAATATATATACATATACAGAAAGATGGCAGTACTAGTCATATAACCAAATCTGACTAGGTGGCTTTAACATTCTTTTTATCAAAAATGTATCTTTATTTAACATCACGATAGTGATTCTAAGGCATACACAAGCAGTTGTATACTTAAAGTAGTTTTTTGGATACACTTAATTTGTTATTTGTGAACACATCTCTCAAATACACATGTAGTTGTATAATAGGTGACTTTATTTAACATTTCAAATACTAATTGAATAATTCATCTTATGTATATATTATTCCTTCTTTATTGTTGCACCAAGTTGACAACCATAGATTTCACCATCATACATTTATTATTAATTAGCACCAATTAAATTTGAGGATTACGAATGGGACTCAGCATGTGTACTATATATATCACAAACATTTATACGTATGTAATGTTAGAGGACGACTAACTTAGGGAGCCATCAAACTGGGGATTCAATTGGAATCAATATCATGAAATTCTCTTAAAGAGTACCAAGAATTAAGAGGTTGACAAGTTATAGAGAAGAACACCAAATCACGGGCCACAATAATAACAACAACAACAACACAATTAAAGAAATTGAAACAATTATAACCAAAACCAATACATTCAATATTTCATTCTCAAAAGATCGACAAAACTCATATCAATAAACAAATGGGGTTCCAATGAATAGAATAATATCACGATAAGTGGACATTGTAACAAAATCAAACAAGAAAACTTACCTCATCTTCTCTTCACCACTCAATTTAATGCAAAAAGAAAACTGAGACTTAGACGGCGGGAACGTCATGATGGACGAGGCAGTCGGCGACGATCTCATCGAGGTGAGTGCCGACGGTGGCGAGGTGAGTGCAGACGGCGGTAATTTCGTCGTAGGCTGAGATCTGAGCAATCAATGGGAGCATCGGCGGATCTGGCAGAGAAGGCAGAGAGGAAGGCAGCGGCGGCACAGCGGAGAGCGAAGGAAGGGAGGCCAGCAGTGCAGAGAGAGAGAGGAGGACGGAGAAGATAGTGCACCTGACAACGGAAACGGACGAAGAAGAGAGAGGCGGTCAATGCAAAGAGAGAGGAGGGTGGCGAGGACGGAGTAGTAACCGGCGAAAGAGGGGAGGCTGTCGGTGCAGAGGAGAGAGATGAGGATGGGAGCAGAGAGAGGAGGGCAGGCGGTCGGTGCAGAGAGAGAGGAAGATGGAGAAAATCTTCAACTCGGTGCTAGCGGCGAGGAGGGAGTCGAAACAGGCGGAAGAGGGGAGGCGGTCGGCGCATAGAGATCATGGGAGGTGGCTGGTGCAGAGAGAGAGGAAGTTGGAGAAAATCTCTCCAAGTCGGCGCTGGCGGCGAGGACGGAGTCAGAACTGGCGGAGGAGGTGGTCGGTGCAGAGGCGGTGCTTGGCGTGCAGAGGCGGTCGGTGGGTAGGGTGTAGAGGCGGGTGAATATTTGCGTGTGTGTATGTGCAGAGGTGAAACATGTATTGATACATTTTTTTATTTCACTTTTCAATTTAGCAACGGAATACCAACGGATGTCATTTAGCAACGGATTAGCAACAAAATCCGTTTCTAGTCCATTGGTTATCCGTTGCAATTTCGTTTAGGAACGCTTTAGCAACGGATTAGCAACGGATTAGGCAAATTCCGTTGCTAATCCGTTGGTAATTTAGAATCCGTTGCTAAAACTAAATTGCAACGAATTAGCAAGGGAATTTCATGCGAGAAATTTTCGCGGGTTTTATTTACCAACGGAACTAATTTCCATTGCTAAATTCCGTTTCTAATTGGAAAAACATTTTCCCCACAATTCCCCATTGCTATTCCGTTGCTAATTAGCAACGGCCACTTATTCCGTTGCTAATTCCGTTTCTAATTTGCTATTTTTTTTAATGTTCCTTTTTTCTTTCATTTCTTCATTTTCGCCTACTTTAATTCGAAAATCACGAAAACAAGAGAATACCAAGTGTAATATCATCATTTATATCTAAAATTAACCTAAATTAGACTATAAAACATGTCTAATTTTTAACTTGTCAATGTTTACGGTAACTAGACTATCATTAATGAATATATAGAAAGTAACAATAAAGTGCTTGTCTATGGAGACTCAAAGGAGGAGCGAGAAAGAAATGAGATACTCGGAGGAGGGACTTCAGAGAGAAGAAGAATGCAAGTACAAAATATACAAGTTTTGAAAGAAATGCAAACTGATGCGTATAATGAGAGGATAAACAGGAGTTTAGATCAACATATTGAAGATTTTGCTGGCATGTAAGCTGAGCAGATGGCGATGAAAATGATGGTGTCAATCTCGCGGAACCAAATGCAAACTCAGAGTTATCAAAAGTATATTTTTTTGAACCATCGTAAAATTGCGAGGAGCTTTCCCGGGTTTGAAAGACGAATAGACAGGAGAATGCAAAAAATTTTGTTTAAATTCCAATATCATCCACCAAATTGAGATTGCCTAATAAGGGAGTCATTTATGAAAGTACTCTGGAGGTTGTAATGGACTACAGGTTCTATGATCCCACAGAGAGCTATCAATCTCAACAACTTGAATAAGGGTATGGTGGTGATGACTTAACTTCTCGATGGCGGTTATGTTCTATTTTCTTCTATGTTTTGTCTTTCTTTGTGTGAAGATGTGTGAGGTCTTTAGATTTAATATGATACTATGTTCTATGCAATGTAATGTGATACTTACTATTTTGTGGTATATAATTGACTATGCTTGATTAGTTTGTGTTCATGCTACATTAATCATACTATGATGCTTGAAAATCTTTTATTTTTCAAGTTTTCATTGTTTATGGAAATTCATTCTTTTGATAATTTGTTTATTATTTTTATTTTATACTTAGTTTTTTTCTGCTTTACATTGTATATTTGTTTTGTTAGAAACCTGGCATAATTTTTAAACCTTAAAGACAAGGTTTATAATGCATTTGGGGGTATTTAGGTGACATGAAGTGTAAAGAAGGAAAGTATGGAAAACTCAAGAGGTAAAATCTATTTATTCAATGTTCAAAGTTTACTAAGCTACATCAGAAATTTCATGATGATTACATGTTAGCAAATAACAAAATACGAAGAACTTTGTGAGGAATTGGAATAATCTACATCTGAAAACTAAGGAATGATTAAATACCAGAGGTAGAATTCATTTATTCTTTAATTTTAAATCTAAAGCATTTCCTTTTCGTCTCAAAGATGCTGCATAAGATTGGTAGTTTCACATGCCAACCGATTCTATCAAAAATTGGAATATGCTACATCTGAAATATCATGATGATTACATGCCATCCTTGAGGATTACTCAGCTTAGGAGGTTGATATCTCACATTAATATTAAAGATGAAGAATTATTGTCACAGTATTAGAAAACATTCAAGAGATTGTGCATGACGTGTCCTCAACATGGTCTAAGTGAGAAATCGTTGATAGAAAGTTCATATGAGGGGCTAACTTATAATGAAAAAAGACTACATGATATAGTGTGCAATGGAAGTCTTGCAGATATCACACCTACAAAGGCTAGGATCTACGTTGAGAAAATGGCTAATCAAGCTAGGTTGTATGGTCTGATTAGTGTGAGAAGAGAAACAACTTCTTGAGCGGGAAGCAGATTTAAGATTGATATGTTAGAACTCAAATCTATGATGAAATAAATGATTGTTATAATATGGACCACGAAAGCCTATCATATATGTTCAGAGCCGAACCATTTCACATATCACTGTCCCCAACTTTTTTAGGATATTGGAAAGTCAAGGTGACATGCCATTTTTCAAGACCACCTATAGGAAAATACGGGCAGTAGAGTAACTATTATGGTGGGAAGGATATGAATCTTAACTTTAACTATGCAGCCAATAACTCTAACTATTTAAACTTTGTGCCTAGAGGATAGCCAATGCAGTAGCTCTAAAGAACCATATGAAGCCACGAATGAGGCTTCAATTATATAATTGCAAGCCATAATGTTAGATGTGTCAGCTCAGATAGGCCAAGCTAACAATCAAGGAAAGCTACCATCAAAGCCTCTTTCGAACTCTAATGCACATGTGAATGCAAATTCACATATCAACACCATTTCAGTGGCTAAAACAACGACAAAGTTGAGATAGGAACTGCTACAGCGGAGGAACATAAAAAGTCAAAAAAGGAGGATCATTGAAAGATCAAATAAAACATGATATGGATATATACCATCAAGCACATAGTACCATTTATTCAAAGGTTACAACCAAAAAGGTTTGAGAACATATTAAAGGATGGCAAACATGTCGAGAACCAAAAAGTGAGCTATAAAAATTAAGGAAGTAGTTAAGAAAGTTGAAAACTAAAGCAATTTGTTGAAGTTCCTTGTGAACCATTTGAAATAGCAAGATCATTTCAAGATGAGGAGGATAACTTCTATGCAGGCAACATAAATGTATTAAAAAATTTAGAGGATCAAGGCATTTTTAGTATTTCTTGCAAGTTAGGAGATACGCATAGAGAGAAAGCTATGTTTGATTTAAGAACCTCAATTAACATTATTTCTTCATCAGTTTCTTGTTTATGCATGAAAATGTTTTGAAGTATTCCAACTTCATCATTCGTTTAGGAGATGGATCTTTATTTTGACCAATCGGTATATTGGAAGATGTGAATGTTCGCGTCAAAAATCTTGATTTTCCCACTGATTTCCATGTCATTGACATGATGGACATACATATCATCAATCATGTCTCTGTTGTGTTAGGTAGACCATTAATGAAAGTAGCCAAAACCAAAATAGACGTATTTGGTGGTTCAATTTCGTTAGAGCGTGATAGTAGATTCATTAAATTTTTAATTCCTAACTATTTGGGCTTGCCTACTAATCTTTCCACCATGTACGTAGTTTTTTCTTCTTTTGATAGTAATTCGCAGGATTCTATACAAACATTTTTTGACATGTTAAAGAAGATAGGCAAAAATGAACGAGAAACAAATAGAAATGAGCATGGAGAAAAAGAAGAAATAATCAACAGTCGTGTATCGATGGACGATAGCAAGGCAAAGAAGATATATACTGTGAAGCTAGAGTCAAAATAACAGGACAACATCCTTATATCATGCAAGTTCAGCGTAAAGGAGTAACCGAAAGTTTTCAAACGATGGGTGGATATAAAATCGTCAATGAGAGATGAGATTAAGGCACCAATTCAAATAATTGACTTGAACTATGGATAGTCCAAGATTGTGCTAACGTCAGACAATTGACGTTAAATACCTGCTATCCGTACGAGGTAGCCCACATTTATTTTTCGAAAACATAATTTGTTTAAGTTTCAAAAAAAAATTAGTTGGAATAAATTGTTTTAAGTTAAATTAGTTAGTTGAGTAAAGTGTGATGGAAATAAATTAATTTCTCAATCACTTTTGAATTTTTTAGAGATTCATATAGCGTTAATAGAGAACATGGATTGTTTCCCATGCACCGAAGTCCAAAAGACTTTTAGAGATGTAATTCAAAAGCATGTATGATTTAAATTGATCCATCTTAATTAGATCATATGCATACATAAGGAAATGCACACAATGAAAAAAAGAATATAAAAATTAAGGGATAAATTCAGTTTTTAAAGCTAATGATTTCCCAGCAGCGCATTGTAAAACAAAAGGCGCTGGGATGGCATTGAGCCAAACGGGTTTGACACCGCTCGTTTAGTTCGAGTCTAAATCGTGATACTCCAATTGTAAATCACAGATAATTGTATCATTCCCACTAGAATGTACTTCTTCTCTGACAACAAAGACTATCTTCTCTGCATCATCGTCCTCATTTATGCTTCTTGTGATCTTCTTTATTGTGTATTAGTTTGTATTAGCAGTGTTCAGGAATGGCAAACCAAGTATCATAGACACATGACCATTCATATTGTGATCCATAACTTCAAAATTCATGATGAATGTAAATCTACCTACTTTCACATGCATATTCATTACTCTTCTTATAGTTGGTATCAACTACATGAAAATTTATCAGACGTGACAATTGATCCTCAAATGAGCGTGCAACATTTTCATTATTGGCACGACATTGACTGAAGCTTCATTATCACATATCACTTTTCTCCACTTCCTTGCACTCCCATGCCGTGCAATGATGTCCCATAGTGCCACATTATGTAGCCACTGCAGAAAACCTTCTTATGTGTGTTTGTGCTTCGTTTCTTATCGAGTTCACAAGTTTCCTTCATTTATGCCTTGTATACCTGAAAATGTATAAACACCATCAATTTAAGCTTTTATAGGGATATTTTGACTAAATATAATACTAAACTAACCCTATATATAAGTCTAAATATTCATTTATCAGCTTAATGCTTAAAACCTAAATGTATTCTTTGATTCACTATTATTATAGATTGTTATTCTTATATTGCAATCATGGATTTGAGTGTTATGTGCATATTGGCCAATATGTATGTGATGTTTTGACTCATTAACTAATTAGAGTAGTAACTAGGATTATTTGAAAGGCAAACACTGTTTAAATATCCTAGGTGAATCAGAGGTCTAAAAGTAATGTTGAAGTGGTGATAAGTCGATAATTAGACATGTTTTATAGTTTAATTTAGGTTGATTTTATTTTTAAATTATTATATTACATAAGGTATTCTCTTGGTTTTGTGATTTCAGTATTAAATTAGGAAAAATGAAGAAATGGAAGAAAAAGAGGAAGAAAAGTAAAATTGAAGAGAAGAAAAAGTGAATCATCAGTAATATGAGATAACACAGAATCGCCACAAAAATCTGAACTAGAGAAGAGCCAACGATTAGCACGCGAATTGGTTTTTACTAAGGAATTTCCAGATGAATAGGTGGTGTACGTAATGGTATTTTCGGTGATTAACTCAGCGATTTGTGAACGACATAGGATTCGCTAATAAATCGTTGAGGTTGGTAATGATTTTTTTTATTATTACGAAGAATTTATGTTTATCTATAATTTGTATATCTTAGGAAACTATAAATTTGACTTTTGGGTTTGAAAATGAAGAGCCCTCTTTTCTTTTAACAAGTTAGTGAGCTGAAAGTTAGTTTTTATTGAGTTTATGTTTGAAGCAACATTAGAGATTCGTTTATTTCTATAGAGCTATTAAATTAATTATGTCTTCAATGTATTATTTTTTTTTATTTCCATAATGAATAAGTAGTTTATTAATCTAAACAAACCTTAGACATGTATATACTTTTGATTGCTATATATTTATTTCTAAGGAATCATGTACTTAATGCTTTAAATCTATTCATACACAACAATCACAGTTTTCATAAGTTGTTTGTGCATATTACAACTAATGATTCTTGTATTGCATGCATAGCTATAAATATATATTGTGGTATTTAATTTTCTAAATCTATGTATATGATTATTGATAACAGTTATAGATGTAGTAACTAGGGTTAATCTATGAGGCCAAATTGCCGGAGTGGAAGTTCTTGGTCATTGTTTTGTAAGTTAGTTATTGATTGACATATTCTGATTAAAGGTTAGTTTAGATTAGGCATGATTCTCGTTGAGTGTTAATGTATTGTATTTCTATTTTATTGCATTTTATCCAATAGGTAGATTTACAATGATAAGGATATGGCCATTTTCCATTGAATATATGAAAATCGATGGCTTGCTAAAGCCTATCAACCTATTGTGATTTAGGATTTAATGATTCCTAGATTCCATGTGATATAATTATAACTATGTTACGAGATAATGTTATGTTCTAGTGTTTGAATGCAATCCATGTATATTATATTGTTTAATGGGGGTTTGTTTAGTTGTTTTTTAGATATTTATATTATATTAAATTTGAATTTCGATTAATTAAGTTTGCATTGAAATGTTTGGATTAGTTTAGTTAGTTTGGTTAATTAAGTTAGTAGTCATAGTTTTTAGTTATTTATTATTTCAATTCTCATTTTATTAGATTAACTAAATTAAAAAAAAAAAACAAAAAACAATTTCTTTAGAAATTTGTAAAATCCTTGTGGAGATGATATCCCACTTACAACTACTGCAAATAATAGGAAAATACGGGAAATTATCGTGCACCCTCGACACGTGTCAATTTTTGCACCGTTGCTGGGAATTCTTAAATAATTTCGTAGGATTTTAGAAATTATATGGTCTACCCACTTCGTCATTCTAATTCTAATGGAACTTTTTCATCTATTTGATCCTGGAATAGATATAACTAATAATCGAAATTTAAGACAACAAGAACTTAGGAAAAATTTAGCTAATAGGTTGGAGGATGACAAAAATAATAATAATGACAATATCATTGATAATAAAAATAATAATAATATTAACATTAATAATAATAAAAATGCTAAAAGATTTATCAATAATAATAACAACAATAATAAAGAACTTATTTTTAGACAAGCAAATAAATATGTTGCAGCATATGAGCCTACGTGCATAGCATACTGCAATGGATTTCCTAAATGTGAACTTAGATCTTAATTTATTATTTCCTTACCTAACTTATTTTGGTAAAGACAATGAAGATCCACATAAATTCATAAGTATGTATCAACTTAAGGTTAACGGGATGAAACTAAAAGAAGGTACCCTATAACAAGTCAAACTTAAAGTTTTTCCTTTTTATTTGAAAGATTAAGCATAAGATTGGTTGTTTGATCTCCACCAAGATTCAATAAGTACATGGACTCAAATGTTGGAAACTTTCCTAGATGAATATACGCATGCTAGAAAAATTGTTCCTATAAAAAGCAAATCACAATAGCAAAGATGAAAGATGATGAAAACTGTAATTAATTCTTGGATAAATTGCGAAGATTAATTTCTTCTTGTCTACAACATGGATATAATCAAAGAGCTTTATTAGAATATTTTTTTGAAGGACTCATTCACTTTGAAGAAAGGTTTTTAGACACAGTATGTGGTAGATCTCTATTTAAAACAAAGCCTACTTTAGCAAAGGAACTAATTTATAAAATGGTTAAACAATCTAAGCAATATGGTAAAAAAATTGAATCTTAAAGAAAGAAACTTTATCTAGTTGATAATAGAAGAAATAATACGTCTGATAATAAAATTGATGAGTTATCTAGTATGGTTAATCTATTAATTAAAGTTAGATATAATAAAGTTAAAGCTTATAGATTTTGTAATGAGGTTACACATCCTACGGATGTGTATCCTACTCTACTTGAAGAGAATACTGAAGAGGTTAATGCAATGATGAACCAATATTTAGCAACCTCAACAAAATGCTCAATCTATGAATCCAAATTAAGAACAAATCACGCTTAATTTTATGAACCAAAGTCATTAAAGCTTTAAACAGATTTCTCAAATCAGATTAAGACTTATACTATTATTAATTAACTAAAAAATCAGTTAAGTCAAATGAATTTATAAATAAATAGGTTAAGTACTCAATAGAGTAATCAAGCTAAAACATCTACTCAAGTTGTTGCCGCACCTACTCATAAAGCACAAGTCAATGTTTTTTCCAGTGATGAAAAAGACAAACTGATAAATAGGAAAGATACTTCAAAAAGGTAATAAAAATAAAACACATAAAACTATTGAAGAAGAAGAATAAATGATGGCTATTTGCATTCCTATTAAAGAATAGATGGCAAAATAATTGAAATATATACCTTTTCCTAAAAGGTTATACCCAAGGTATTTAGCCAAAGTCGAAGCAAATGAAAAATCTTAAAAAAAGTTTGAAACAATTGATAAGGATGAAAATGATATGATTTGTGATAATTTGAATGTATGTATTCATCTTCTACTATTGCACAATGATTAGCAGATGCAAGGAAGGAAGAAAACAATGAAGACATAATTGCTGCATTTAAGAAAATAGAAAATGATAGACTATTAATGGAATCAATTATGAAATTTTCTAATAAAGATGAAGTTTGAAATAATTCTCTAAATCTAAGGGTAATTTTAACATAATCTAAAGAAAACTTAAGACAAAAGGTGTATGTTTTAATTAAAAAGAAAATACCAAACAAATGTTCTGATCAATGAATGTTTTGAATTCCTATTACATAAGAGACTTCTTTTATAGATTTTTATATTTGTGATCTTGGAGCATCAATTAATGTTATGTCACTTAAACTATATGAGTCATTGAAATAGGTTCATTGACTAATACACTTATTATTCTTACCTTAGTGACAATACAATTGTTAAACCTTATTGTTTACTATAGGTTGTCTTAGTAAAAGTAAATGACTGTAAATTTTCAGCACCCTTCTATGTCATGGAAATGGGAGACTTAGTATTATGTAAGTCACTGCATATACTTTTTGGAAGACTATTTCTTACAACTGCTAAAACAAAGTTAGATATCTTTAAAGAAACAATGTCTATGGAATTTAAAAACAAAATTGTCACTTTTCATTTTTATGATGAAGATGTCTATGAAAAATCTAATGAATATAATAATGAATAAACTAATGATAATGAATCTTTAAAATTAAATCATTATAATTTAATCGCTAAAGTATATTTTATTAATGCATTAAAAATGGAAGACAAAAATGTTATGACAAAGAATGAGCGAGTTGAAGATACTTCAAATAAAATGATAATAACTCAAAAATGGAGAGTTAAGCAACAAAACAATGATGAGAATGATCATAAAATGGAGGAGTTTAAAGTTAATAAAAATAAGATGAAGAAAAAGAATATTCTAGGTATTGTCAAGCTCAATGATATAAGAGATATATACATAAATAGTAAAGTTAAATTGTCTTGGTATTTTAAACTATTTGTGATATAGGTTCTAGAGCGAATACATGCCAATTCACTTCTTTTATTATACTCAACTGGAGTTGGATGTACATGCTTCTGAAATAGATCCTCTACTAAACGGTTATTCAATGAAACCAATAGGAGTGGTTACTAATGTACCAGATCAAATCAACAACTACATTATTTCCACAGACTTTTTGGTTATGTCACACTTCATCAATGAAAATCCTCTATTAATCTTAGGATAAATTTTTTTAGCGACTTCGCAAGCTGTCATGGATTCTCTGAACAAGACAATCACTTTTAGGGTGCATGGTCGAGCAATCACTTTCTGGAATGTCATTAGTGCGGAAAATCCTACATTTAAGTTTATAGAACAAGTTTAAAACATTGTGCTTCAGTTGAGCCAACAATAGTAAACAAAAACGCTCCATGGGATGCAGCCCATACTCTATTTTTACTTTTAGTTTTAGTATTAGGATAAGTTAGATGTGTATATTTTCTTTCGACTTTTGACTCTTACAATGAGGATATTTTAGGAATTTAATTCTGGAATAATTTCATGTAAGGGGGTTAATCGAGCCAATGTCTTTTCTTCTTATATTTTCTTTATGCATAAGTTTTTACTTAGTCAATTATTTATAATTATGAAATTATTGTTTACTACAAATCATAGTCAAGTTTTAATAATTTTTAATATTTCTACCCTTTTATTGGACACATAAGTGATAAATATATGGAAAATCAATTAAATTGAAAAAAAAGTTCAAATAGGTCACTGATTCCATAGCAATTCTAGTTTGTACTAGAATTCGCTAAGAAAATCGATCTTGATTTGCAAAAATTTTTGTGTAATTTCAGGTTACGATTTGCACTTATAACTAAGATTCGCTGAACTAGTTAATGAGTCATTGTGGCTTATTTTTAGTGCTTTAGGTAGCGATTTTCCATCGAATCCATTTAATCCATAATTCGCTGAGAACGAATACACATTTTTTAAAACAAAAACAAAAAATCGCAACAATTACTCACTTTACACTTACGAACCATTGCAAATTTTCAAACCGAAGTCCAAATTTTTAACTAGATTAAACCTTTAAAAGGTAGATTTTAGTATATTTTAGTGATTTCCACCTTAATCTTCACACATTCAACTAAAAAGTTGGTGAATTTGATAGTGTATAGCCAACTATGATTTTAGCAAGTGGAATTCGAAGTTGGAGCTTGGAGGAGTGTTCTATAGGAGTTTTAAAGTTCCAATTTAAAAGATTCACTTTCAAGAAAGTAATCAATGAGAACCCTAACCTTTTATATTTTTTTCATGGATTTTTTTTATTTAGGTTAAGGCCTGAATTTTGAAATTTATGCTCAAAATTGGTTTTGATGTCGAATGTTTTCAATTATAATACTAGTATTGAAGTGGTGTGATAATATGATTATTGATATCAAAATTTTTAGCTATTTTTAGTACGTAGCGAATGGATCGAATTTTATATGCAAACAAATTTGAGAGTAAATTTCAAATGAGTTTGGGGGTTTTTGTATTTGTCTATCACATGACTTGATTTACTTACGAATGATTGTTTTTATCAATTATATTCTTTCAATGAATTTCATATGAATTTAAAACTCTCGATTTACAAACGACTCTTTCCAATGAAGTTCTCCTTATTAGATAGATAAGTTGAGTTTTAATTAATACTTGACCGACAAATTTTTTTTAAATGGTTTACAGGCTTATTCATTTACTTGTGTCTTTTAAAATAGCTGAAAGTGGAAGGGGTAGAAGTTCAGTGGAGGAGAAAGGGAAAAAGAAGTTATTTTAGACACCCAAGGATAAATCCATGTTTTCCCTAATTAGACCTATGGGAATTTCTTTCAATACACTTAGGATTATATCATAAAGATAGCCTACTCCACTTTTATTGTTAAGCAATGATTAAGAGGAAGAATATGAGGATGAGGAGGAAGGAGTAGAAAAAAGAGATACCGATAAGAGTGAAGAAGTACGTTCTTAGGGAGGAAGATTTTGTTAATGATAAGGCATTTGCCAAGATTAGGAAAGATATATAGAGAGAAAGGAAGGAAGTTAATAGTAAAAAGGGGATCTAATGTGAAGAATGAGTTGAAATATAGGCCTATGATCTTAGATATCCTTGATGTGAGAAACTGGGGGTTATTGACTAGGGACTATCACCATTTAGACCTTTAGAATGTTCTAAGTGAGAAGGGATGCGACATTTTAGTGACAGAGTTGTATGAAAAGGCTTATAGAAGTAACAGCAAGATAGTGTCACGAGTTAGAGGAAAAATAGTGGATTATTTTGCTACGAGAATAAACCGCTATTTTGGTTTACCGAAAGTTCTCCAAAAAAAAGAATACCAAAAGCCTGAATATTCAATTAAGTATCATCATCCTACCATGGAAATTATGGGTGGATTAGAGGCAATCCATGCGGATGGAGTTATTTTAGGCACGGATGGGTACCTTAAGCACATCACTACCAAATTGTTTAGGAAGATCACAAAAACATGATGTTATTTCATCAACACTACCTTATAGCCAAGTCTGCAATGTTACGAGGTCATGAACTATAGAACTGCTTTGCTTTACCTCATTATGAAGCGATTGGGATATTTAGATGTTGGCAAGATTATCTATGAATTGATAAGGAGTGCCCTCACCACAAAGAGGAATGATGGATTACCATTTCCTTTGATGACTATGACATTTTGCGGAGAAGATCGAGTAAATATGGCATGAGTTGTGATGGATGTTTTACCAAAAAAGACAATCACACATGCAATAATAAAGAGTTATAGAAAAAATGATGGATATGAAGACTTTGAAGACGACAAGGAGAAGTCTGAGATAGCCAGCAAAGAGATAAAGCAAAGAAGAAAGATTAGAGAAGAAATAAGGAGAGTTTTAGAAGATATCAAGAGCAAGAAATGATCAAAATGTGGAGCAGCCTGCTACGGACTTTGATGGACTTTACAAGGAGGAGTTAGAGTTAGCAATTATGGTTCGATTATACCTAATAAAGTGAGAACTCCGCGGAATCAAGAATTAGTGTTTGAGAACTAGAGGTTCTTTGCAAGGAGCAATCACAATATGTAAAGGACGATGTCAAGAAGACACAGAAGACGTGGAAGCACAAAGGTTCTTCTACGATATACACAAATGAGGGTACCAATTAATGATATTTTTGATGATCAACTACTGCTGGGTCAGGACTTCAATGATGATGACATTGATTTCTTTTCTCTACTTTATCTCCTTTGTCTTTGAGTGATGTTGTGAGAGGTCTTGCATGTAACTCTAGTGATGATACTATATGATCCGTGCTCATGATATACTATTTTTGATATTATGCTTAGTGATGTGATTTCATGTGATAAATTAAATATGGTGTTGTGGTGATACATTTGATGGTGATGTTACATTTGATTTACATTGGTGATGATTATTCACATTTTTAATGCACTTTGTTTGATAAAAATTTATATACTAACTTTATATATTGATTATCCAATTTATGATTATATAAATTTGTTTATACTTCAAGAGGAATACCTGTTTTGTTGCAAAACTGACTTAATTTTTGAACCTTGAGGACAATGTTTCGAATGCGTTTAGGGGTATTTTAGATGAAGTATGACAATTATAGCAAAAAAAGTGAGGAAAGAAAAATAAGTAGAAGATAAGTTCAGAATTGATGCAAAGTTCAAACTTTCAATATTCAAGTGAGTTGATGAAGTTTTTCAAATATCTTTCGTATTCAAGTAAGTATGATTTTAATTTTACTTTATTTTTAGTTAAAAATATAATATAATGACTATATATTTTATTTTTGAATGGAATTAATATTTTTATTATCCAAGTGAATCATATGAGAAAAGGAATCAATTTTTATAGCATTTTGATTTACTTTACTAGTAGATGTATGCACTAGATGAGTTTAGAGGGATTAATTGCCATGTGTTAATTATTAGAATGGGTAGAAGATTGAAACAATAGTGCAAGATGAACAAGAAAGATTTTCAAAAATCTTGTTATATAAAGGCTATTGATTAAGTATTTTTATAGTAAATATATAGAAAATTATTATGTTATAATTGAAAGAAGAAATAGGTAAGAAATTGATGAATTTTATAAGTTTTTTTGTTTTTATTGGACAGTGAGAAATGCTAACAAGAGTTTCAAATATATAAAGTATACTATATATTTAATTGGAAATGGAGCAGGGAAAAAAAACTGAGAAAAATCTTAGAATGTCCACAAGAAATGGAGCATGGACAAAAAAGTCAAAAATAAAGAAAATAAATAAATAAATAAAAATAATAATAAAACTAATTAGGATGAAATAGGAAAAAATGAGAGATGAAAAAGGCGGATGTTCTTAAACTCTTAAAAAAAGATTTAGCTCGAGTGCTTGAAGCTACGGTTGAGTGAAGTATTTCTTTGTCTAACATGTTTTAAGGTATATATTCATTGGTATCATAACAAAATTCCTATTGATTTTGATTGTGGTACTATTATAAAGTATTTTCTAAAATTAAGATCAACCTAGTGTTTTTGTGTTTTTAGATTCTACAATAGTCATCGTAAGCTAGATGCTTGTCTGTGGAGATTGAGAAAACCTATTGTCAGATCCCACCTAATTAGGGCATCTTACCGGCTTAGATTACCTTAATCCCTTGATAATCTAGAAGCCTTAACCTCTCCATCAATAAATAATTAAGAAAAAGATCTTGTAATCTTCAGTTATCAGACTTTATTAATCACCAAGGATTCTAAAGTGAATCTTAAACCTCAAAGTTCCATAAAAAATAATTATATAATTCTCAAAGTTCATTTAGATTCATTACATTATCCACAAAATTTCATAAATTTTTTTTGACAAAATCTCCTTTATTTCTAAGCCTACACCGAAAATCTCTGGCTTCAAAAATCTTCAACAAAACCTGATCAGCTTTGGTGGAAATGACGAAGGACTCACAATCTATCCATAACAATATATATTGAATCAACAATATAATATATTCATTCTAACTTGATTTAAAGTATCTAAATTCTTAAACTAGCATTAACTTAATTCAAAAATTATTTAAATTCATCTTAAAACTATTCCCACCATTCCAAACGAGATCCTAATCACACTCGAACCATAAACCCATTTATACAATTTAATATATTAAAAAATAGTACATACAGTGGGAAAAGAACTAAGCAAGTCACATACAGTCGGAAAGCTTTCTCTTTCTTTTGTCACTGCTAGAACCTGTCATTATCAAATAATAAAAATTCTATAATGTTAAATAAGTAAATCCTACACTATCTAGTACACATGTAATAGTCAAATGCATAGTAATCCAAGAGATTAAATGGAGAATATAGTCCAAGGAACTCAATTACAACCGTGAATCCATTTTGTTTTTGTTATCAGACTATAATGAAATAACGTTCTCTGAAATTGATAAGTAAAAAATAATAAGGACTCCTACGCAGGGAGAATAACTGAATGAGCCTCGTTCCTCGAGTCTATCCAAGTATGATCTAGTTCAAATGATCTCAAGATAATCACGTAATGCAAAGTATCAGTTACTCTAGCCCCTCAAGCATAATATAGTGTTCTATAATGATGGTATAGTCTACGCTATAACTAGACTCGTATCGCCTTATCCTTCCAAACCATGTATGTATGTACAACAAAAAATGCAATATCAAGGATAAATGCAATTTATATGAAATTATAATCATATAATGTAAAGGTTACTATATGATTTTCTTAACCTTACAAACACAATATCACATCTCCCTTGTGCTCCGGGTGGGTAAACTAGTCCACACAAGCTGCAATCGTGGTCCTACAATTCATTAATACATTATGTAAGCCTTCATAACAACTTCACCATTTTTCCACTTATTTGCAATTTAATTGATCCAATTGTGTCCTTCAAATCCTAAAATACTTGCAAAATAAATTATCCAATGCATGGATTTAATATTTGACTCAAAATTATTGTTCAACATTGAAAATTATGTCCTCTAGGCTTAAATATAATTTTCTCAGTTTTTTATATATTTAGCGGTCTTTGTATAACTCAAAAACTTCGGAATCCCTTCAAATCAACTCTTCGGATGTCCCGATCGCAATTTTCACTCCACATTGTGGTTTAGAATCGAAAATTAACCTATAGTAGGCTTTTAAATAATTTTCCAAATTTCAGATATTTTTCGAGTACACCAAGCAATAAAAAGGAAATCACCATATAAATCCTCGATAAAATTCCAAATTCCTTACTTTTCATAAAAACCCCAAATTTCCACCAATTTTTTCAAAAATTCTATTTTTCAGAATTTTCATAATTTTTAGGGATTTAATTTTTTTTCCTATTTTTAATGTTTTAAATTTTTTTTCAAATGAGGAGGGTTTGGCCCCTGAACAGAACCCGGTTCGATCTGAAGGACCAAACCCCCCCATCCCCTTCCTTATTTCTACAGTTATTCTCTACATTTTTTCCATCAAATTCATTGGGGTTGGTCTCCTAACCCCAACCCAAGGTTGGGACTTCGTTTGGGAGATCATTGCCCTGCCATCATTTTCCTCTCCCCTCACGGTCTCTCCTCCTTCAATGATCCAAATCTTCCTCTCCCGATTCACCATTAACAACACCACACAACAAAAATAACAACAAACAACACACAACGTCTCACTTACCATATTATTCGATCCCATCTCCTCTTCCTCAGTTGACTAGGTCCCCCTTCGTCTCTATCTTTCTCCCAATTTTGACTCTATCATCGAAATTAAAAAAAAAATAGAGGAGGCAATGGTTTGTGTTGAAAACATATATTTGACTTCTTTGAGATTCACATCACGCGAATCTCAAGAAAAAATTAATTATTTTATGTTCATAATTAACTTTGATCTACCTCAAGGTACGTACTACGTATCTCTTGATCAATCTTTATCTCTAAAACTAAGTTAAATGAGGCGATGGGTTGTTTGCATAAATATATGATTTCCTCAAGATTCGTATTGCATGAATCTCGAGGCAAGTTTAAAACTAACAACCATTTACTATTCTTATTGTATATGTTGATCTTCCTTGAGATACGTGCTATGTATCTTGAGGTATATCTTAGTGACGACAAATAAGATCATTAACACCTAACCGCCTTTAACAAAATCAATTGTATTTGATCTCCTCGACATACTTATCGTGTATCTCGAGGTAGATCTAATGGTTTCATTACTATACACCACTTGTTCTTCCTCGAGATTAGATAACTCTCTTCTCAAGCCGTGGACAAATTATCTCCAGCACGTTCCACCATTCTCTTCCTTGACACTCATGCTACACATATCTCAAGGCACATCCAAGGTATATTTCTATTTAATATAAATCAATTATAAATAAACCCATGGCATACCTACCTCAGCATACAAATCAATTAGCCATCTATTTATGGAGTTGAACTCCATATAGGAGCCGATATGAATCTTAAGCTAGAACATTGGTTTCTTTGATCAAAATTGAATACTGATTGCAATCCTCCCATCACGGTGTTAAAGCCAAATGGCACTTTTATAGTTGCTTTAGGGATATCAAATAATATGCACGTACGAGTAGGTAAGCTTACCATCATCACATATTTTCGAATCATGCTAACAATCGACCTAGATGATTAGATATTATTTGGTAGAACGATCTTATCAAAGGTCGGAGCTATCATCAACGTATGTAAACGCCATGTTACACTAAAGATGGGTGATGAAGTATTATCATTCTGAAATGGGATTGAGCTTGACGATGAAATGGAAGAGAAGCACTTTTATGTCGGTGATGAAATCAATGATGACGGACATTTCTCAAAACCTAGTTAAGACATTCTTAAAGAGGAACCACTTGAAGTGATGATTGATTCATTCACACTCAACAAAGATTGATTCTTTATTAGTTGAGCAAATAACTATATACAATAGTGCTATGTGGGAGGCAGCCCATATGTTATTTCATACTAATACTCCAATTTTTAGTATGATACCTTGCTTCAGTATAGCTTGTTTTTATTCTCCTTCCTTTTGACTCTCTTTTGGATTTACTTTCGCAACTTACGCTTTGTAGTAGCTTCATTTAGAGGGGGGATGATCAAGTTTTTTTATTGCGAAGACCTTTATGCAATTTCACATTATATAAACTTAATTATTTGTTTATTTATATATTTATTTATTTAATATATAAAATTATTAGGTAGGTACGTATCCCAATCAAAATTTTGATATTTTTATTAGTCCTTCCAGTCAATCTTACCTTTACAATTATTTTTAGGTAGGATTTATAAGTTACTCATAAAATAAAATTGCAAAATAGCAAAATTATCAGCAATTCCCTGCGATTCTAAATGACATTAGGAATCATTAGCAAAATCCATAGCAAGACACAGTAAAAAAGGTTGAAAATTAGCGTCTAGCAATTGCCAGCGATTCCACTAAAATAGGAATCGCTGGTAAAATTGACATTTCATCAAATATTTAAGCAGGTCACTCATTCTGATTTTGTTGCGATTTCTAATGATTCCACTTACATAAGAATCGCTGGCAGGAATTTTGGTTTTTAAAACAAAACCCTAAATCGCCACACATAAAGCATCATTCACACAATCAAACCATTGCACCCCTTCACAAAAAATTACAATTCCTTGCTATGATTCAACACACCTATGCTTAATCTTAGTCTATATAAGTGATTCCCACCTTCTTTTAAATTCATTCAACATCAAATAATATCCAAATTGTGAGAGTAGAACCAAACTAAGGTTAGTTGAATTCGAATGTTAAGCTTGGAATGTTGTTTGAGTGGAGTTCGAGAGTGTATATCTTGCAAGTAGGTGCAGTGATTTTCTGTATATTATTGTATTATCACTAGATATATGATAAGACGTTAATTCTCATCATCTGTTTGATGCTTAACTCGCTACATATAACGAGTGAATTTTGGAATAGACAAATAAAAAGAGAATGGACTTGTGAAACAAAACTGAACGTGATTATAAATGAAATATACTCGAGGAGTCTAAGTTCATAAAGCTATTGCAAGTAGTTTGGTACTAATATAATAGAGGGAAATAGTTAGTTATAAAACCAATAGGAAATTTGTCGGAAGGGAAGTTCAAGTGATTCAGGAACGCAAGTACCGAAATATTACAATTTATAAAACACTCAGGAAAGTGTCAAAATGGAACCATGATTCAAAACAATCAAATGACTTTTAAAAGAAGTACTAAATTTTTTTTATTGTTTCTCACTCATGTTGCTTAATGATAGGTGACATTGAGTGTAATGGTTGTTTGAGTCAAATAAGGAAATGATAAAACATGTGGAAACATGAGTTAGAAATAATCTTTCTTGACACCGGATTAGGTGTTGTTGCAAAACAAAAATCAACAAAATTTCTAAATTAAAAATAAAAGGTTTAGTAGAAGATCAACATGTTATAAGTTGAAATTGGGGAAAATTATATGAAAATAGCTAGGGTTAGCATTTAAAAACAAAACACAAGTAGTTGTGTTTTTAAATTCAAAGTATCAATAGTCATTTCCAATGAAACTAAGTTATGATGCTTATCAGTACAATATAAATTATAATAAATGAAAAGATAGATAGGCTAATTGAGAATCAATAACTAATTCTTATAGGAAATCGGTAAGAGCTCCTATTTTGCAAAAAATTCTATTACTACGACTTAAAGGACATAAATATTATCCTTTAAAAATTTGATTAGTTGTTAAGTCTTTTTAGGTAATAGAAATTCAAAATTTCTCTATCTCTGCAGTTGAATTATAAAGAAAAGGTTAATTCATCAAAAGTAATTTATTGAACTATAACATACATAGTTATCTTTAATATTATCTTGAGAAGTACTGAATTTCTTTTTGAGAAAAAAAGTCAGTAAATCTTAGACTAATGTAAACAACATAAGGCAATAATAAATAGTTAGTCTATTTGAGTAAGGAATTTCTCTATTTCGAATAAAGATTAGCTAAAGAAGACTTCGATTCATTGAATGATAATAAGAAGTTTCACCGTCCTTAGCTATAATTTTTAAAAGAGAAGAGATAAAAAAAATTGCTTTTCTAAGTTAAGGTAATGAAGCTGTAACTGGTCTAATTGTTGAACAAAGATCAGGTAAGTTTGTAAAGGGAAAAAGAATGAGATTAATTTGAATAACTAATATTGACAAAAACTAAACAAAATAGACTCTTTGTTAAAAAAAAATGGGACGTTGAGATTACTTGTGACTGTCAAAAGTGAGACGAATAGACTGTTTTAGTCAAGGCCAGACACTGGAGTTGTTTTGCATGACCAAAAGTTTGAGTAACTCCTATTCAAAATGACGATTCATTCACAGTGTAGAAGACTAGTGTGATGCATCGACTTGCCTTTAAATAATGGAATGAATTGGTGTGGTTCGGCATAAAAATGTCTATGATGTTTCGTTGAAGTCAATTGAAAGCTAAGTATATGCTAATAAATGGTCAAGAGATTCTCACATTCGCATAAAAATGAAAATTTCGGGTTAACAAGTCCCAATTAAATTAGAATATAAAATTATAAGTTTTATGGAAATTAGTATATATTCTTAAGGATCTTGCTAGAAATCAAACTCCAATTGTTGAAAGTTTTGAACCAAAGTAATATACAACTAATATCAATGAATTTTGTTGCACATATGGGTTCGATTGTAATGTTACACCACCTGATTAATAAGTGGTGAAGTTTAAAGCACTAGGTTTGGTAAATTGGAATTTATGTAAGATACTTTAAGGACAGTGAAGATACAAATGAAATGAAAAGATATGTACAGTTTACAGCTTAGTTAGTAAGTATTATCCGTATTGCTTGAAAATATTAAAAAGAGTACAATATTATCTGACTTGATATGTTACAAGAGTTGAGTATTCTTCCATTGTGATTTAGGAAAGTTTGAAATGTATTGAGTGGAAGTAAAGAGAGGTATCATATTTATAACTTGTACAAGATACAAGTTAAAAGTTATACCATGGGAGTATACTCCTGGAATATGTCGATATCTCTAATGAAAGATGTCTAGTGAACAGTAATGATTATGATTGAAAATCTTAATAATTAGAAAAATAGTGAATAACCAGAGTAGTGATCGAGCGAATCTAGAAGTGATTAGTAGTTAAAAGAATGGAATGAGGTTTTTGGATAACTTATGGATAGAAAATGGTTTTACGAAGTTAGAAAAGGCTTTAATTTTCTAACGAGTCAATGAAAAAATAATTAAATGAATTGGCTGACGAGTTGAATTTGGTAATTTCTTTCTAGTACACAACCTAAATAATATTATATGAAGACATTAAGAAAATGAGTAAGAGTTGCAAGATGTGTGAGATTGCATTTTCTGATCGGATTGTAATTTAAGATCCATAGTAAAGGGATGACTTGTAAAATTTCAGGTTTCGATTGAGAAATGTTGGAATGGTGATGGATCAAATAGACACACAACCCTACTTAGTATCTAATGTAGTGGTTAAATATTATTTGGATTACTATATAAATATTTAAACTGATGATAGTTTAAGAATTGATCGAATGAGGACTCTAATTAAAAATATTTAGTGATAAGAAACTAAAATGGGATGTGTACATGAGTTTAGTGGATAAGGAAAGGATTATCAACGGTTTCTGGAATTATTATCAATTACGGTGAAAATTGTTTTATTGAAAAGCTAGATATTGATGCTTGAATTAAATTCAAGGCATGAAATATATAGTGAATTAAGGTTATTGGATATTCCACAAAGTTGAATGTTTAAATTGTTAAAAATTCACAAATTGCCAAGATTGACAAAATGATGGAGATAACGTTTCATTGAACAAAGGATTTGGAAATGAAAAGTTAAAACATTTATGATATCTACCACTGAGTTGTGAATACGACAAACGTTATTGGATCCACTTAATGGTTACACCTTGGAAATATTTTTTTACAAGTTTCAATTAAAAGAATTGTATATGAAGGATCATTTTCTCATATCTTCTTGGTTTCAGTAACCTGCAAGTTTAAATTTCGAGGACGAAATTTTTTAACTGGTTGGGAATAATTATGAAATTCAAGGATTTCATAAACTTGAATAAATGACTAATTAAGTATTTTCTATTTTTTTGGAGTATAAGTATTCAAGGTGGGTCCCATGCATTTTGGACCAGATATCATAATGTATATTTTATTTTATGTGATGAATGTCTAGTTTGGCTCAATTTCGGACCCATGAAAATGTTCTATTTTGTCGAGAGATTGGTTCAATTTGGTGAGAAATCAGATTGAAAATTAGCGCCGAAAGTCAAAACAAGTCAAAATAGGGATTTATGGAATTAATAAATAAAAAGAAATTAAGTTGCAGACAAGCTGCTGAGGGTTTATATATAAATAAAGAAATAAAAAGAAAAAAATAACTGATTGATTTTATACATTTCAACAAAACGTTCAGTTCAAAAGTTCCCTAAACCTTTCAGCCGATTCTTTTACTCACGTAGCGCTCTACGTCAGATTTTTGCCTGGTTTTTTTCTCAAAATTGTATAAAATCGCGATACGGTCAATTCGAGCTAATTTCCATGGTGGAAATGCTGTATTTGACTCGCAATTTGGTAAATTCTCAGGGTTTTGATAGAAATTGGTAGGAACTATTATTAATTGGTATATTGGATTGATTTGCGTCAATTTATGATAAATTACAACAATGTGGGTTAGGGTTTTGATGAGGTGAACTAGTTCAATTCAATTGATAACTATTTTGAAAATGTTTTAATTGTTGATATTGATTTATATTGGATTAGTGGAAGAATTGGTTATTAATTTTAGTACAATTTGACTCCACGAGCTGTTGAAATATTTTGGTGTTGGTATCGAGTGGTTTCGAGGTGTTTGTTGCTGAGTTTTGAAGATTTAATTGCAAAAATATTTATTTGGAGAAGTTTTTTTAGTTCAAAACAAATAAAGTTTGCCTAGTTGACAGGCCATATGGGAAAATTCATAACTTCTCCGTTAGTGATATTATTTGGGTGTTCTTGGATTCTATGGAAAGTAGAACATGATTACTACAAGTTCGTTTTAAGTCATCATAACAAATATTGAGGTTTTCATGGTTACAAAGTTACCCCAAGTTGGCTAGTTGAAAGGTAGTTCAAACAGTTATATAAATAAATATTTTTGGAAACAGTTCTCAAGTATACTTTGATCGTTGTTTTCATTGGGTTTTATGATATGTTTTCACTTGAAGCTTCACCCATAATATAATTGGGTATGCAGGCAAGTTATTAGAACCATTTTTCAAGGATAATTGAAGCTCTGGGAACTCCGAAAATTAAACTTGAAGTGGTAAGGTTAAGTAAATCCCATGGGAAACTTTACATTGTATGAGTTTTTCTTGAATATAATTGCATGCACGCTTTATCGCTACATATTTATTGATCATGTATTCACGAACACGAGAAGAAAGAGGCCTTTAGGTGTCCCATTATGTTTATTGGCTATATGTGTGGTAGGATGAACATCATGGTGCTATGTGACTGGAGTCACTAATCATTATTGACACTTATGTCGGATGGGTTGTTTTGATGATGCTAGCCAGGATCGTACTCCATGGAAAGTCGTGGGCATGGCTTCTCAAGGGATTAGACAAATTGAATCTTGACTTAGAAATCACAATGAGATTGTGATTGTATTAGTCAAGTTGTCTAAGTCGTTTTTTAAGGAAAAAAAACTTTGATATAAAAAATTATCTCCTTTTCGAACTGAAACGTCAAGTGAAAAAAATGGGATAGATCCATGGTTTAAAACAATCAATCGATTTTTGTATAGAAGTAATGAAAACTTTGATTGGTTATTACTCAAGTTACTTATCCACAAGTGACATTGAGTATATTGGTTCTATGAATCGAAAAGTATTGATAAAATGAATGGAAATACATGACTCGAAAATAATCTTTGTTAACACCGAATTAGGTGTTGTTATGAAACAAAGATCAGTGTGATTTTTAACTTGAAAAATGAAAAATTGTAGTGATGAGAACAAAGTTTTAGAAGTTAAGGTGTTGGGGAAAATAGTCTAATAATAGCTTGGATTAGCTATTAAATAAAACACAAGTTGTTGTGTTTTGAAATTCAAAGTATCCAATAGTAACTTATAACAAAATTAAGTAATGATGTTTATCACTACAACTTAAAATATAACCAATGAAGAGATAGACATACTGATTGAGAATCAGTAAGTAATTTATATTGGACGTCAGTATGAGCTCTTATGTTGTGAGAATTTCTATTTGTAAATCTTAATGGATTTAAATAGCATCTTTTAAAAGTTTGAGTAATCATTAGGCTAATAGGAATTTGGCAATTCAAATTCTTCTATCTCTTTAGTTGAATAATAATGGAATTGTGAATTCATCAAATGTTTTTTGATGAATAATAAGATACAATATTATCTTACACAGTTGTTTGAATAGTACCGATTTCTTTTTGAGAAAAAGAAAAATTGGGGTATTTGAGATTAATAAAAATAACGTAAGGCAATAAAAATTGTTTAACTGTTTGAGTCGCTAAGTTTCTCTGTTTAGAGTTAAAATTAGCTATGGAAGACTTTAATTCATTAAATGATAATAAGAAGGTGCATCATCCTTAGTTATTTATTTTAAAAAGAGAAAAGATATAAATTGCCTCTCTAGTCAAAATTACGGAGCTATTAGTGGTTTGGTTGTTGAGTGAAAGTCATGGCAAGTTTGTAAAGGGACAAAGAACAAGATTAATGTGAGAATAGTTAAGATTGACAAAATTGAACATAATAGACTCAATGTATAAAATAAAATGAGATGTTGAGACGACTTGTGACTCCAGGAAGTTACACGGATGGATTCCTTTAGTCAACGTTACGGCACTGGAGTAGTTATGCTTGACCAAAGGTCTAAGTAACTCCATTTCATAATCAAAATTTATTCACAGCATAGAAGACTAGTGTATGGCACCCACTTGTCTTTGAATAATAGAATGAATTGATGATAGTCGAAATAAAAGAGTCTATGAAGTTTTGTTGAAGTCAATTGGACGCTTAAGTATAAGCTAACAAATGTTCAATAAATTCTCACATGAGTATGGAAAATGGAAGTTTTCGGTGAACGAGTGTCAAACTATGAGTTTGATAAAACGTAATTTATTTTTACAAGAATATTACGCGGATTCAAACTTCGATGATGAAGTTTTGAACCAAAGTAATATACAACAAATATCATTGAATGTGTTATATATTGGTTCATTGTAGTGCTGCACCACCTGATTATTCAGTGGTGAAGTTTAAAGCACTAGTTATTGTAAATTGTAGATGATATAAGGTGATTGTATATTAGTGAAGATATAAATGAAATGAAGAGAAATGCATGACTTATAGCTCAGTCAGTTAGTTTTATTATCTGTTAGGTTGGAAATATTGAATAGAGTACACTGTATGTGACTTGGTAAATTTGAAGAATTGAATATTCTTCAATTGTAATTAAGTAGAAATGCAAAAGAAATAACATATATATATAATTAAATGAAATGCAAGTTTAAAAGTTATACTATGAGAGTATAATCATCGAATATGTTGATATCTCTGTTTAGAAATGTATGTCTACTCAAGTTAGGGATAATTGTCTCTATTCAGGTAATGAGAGAAGTTGGTGAATAATAAGTAATTAAGATATGGGTTTGAAGGAGGTCTTAGTTAAATGAATGGAATGATGTTCTTGATGAATTCATCATTGGAGAACGATATAAAGAAGTTAGAAAAGTCAATGATTTTCTAACCAGTCAAAAGAAGAAGTTAAGTGAATTAGCAAACGAGTTGGCACAGGTAATTGCTTTCTAGTCCATAATATAAATAATATTATGAGTAGACATTCAGAGAATAAGTGAGAACTACACGATGTGTCAGGTTTCAAGTTTTGATCGGATTGGAATTTGAGATCTCTTGTCATGGGATGACAGATGTTTATGATATCTATAGTCATGGGATGACTTGTGTAATTTCAGGTTTCTAGTGGGAAACACTAGAATGGTGGTGGATCAGATAGACACGCGACTTTACTTACTATCTAATGTTGAGCTCAAATATTATTTGTATCAAAATGTAATTTCAGTCTAATGATAGTGTAAGAATTAATTGACTAATAATTGAAACAAAAAAGGATTGTTTAGTGATGAGAAAGTAAACTAGGATGTGAACCAGAGTTGGAGTGGATATGGAAAAAATTATCAAGAGTTTGTGGAATAGTATTCAGATTAGAATGATAATTATGTTATGAAAAGAAATATAGGCTAGGTCTTGCTAGTATTAATACTTGAATGAGATTCAAGGGTAAAAGATGAGAAATGAAGCAAGGTTATTGGATATTCCATAAGGTTCATCGTTTAACTCGTCCGAAATTCACAAATTGCCAAGATTGGCAAAGTAACTGAGTCAACTTTTCATTAAACCAAAATGTGGGAAAACGAAAAGTTAAAATGGTTATGATCTCTACCACCAAGTTGTTGAATACAATGAAAGTTATTGGGTCCACTTAACGGTTAACCTTGGAAGTGGTTTACAGGTTTGGATTAAAAGAGTTGTATACAAAGAATTATTTTCCGTATATCTTTTGGTTCGGTAACCTCTAAGTTTAAATTTTAAGGACGAAATCTTTTATTAGTTAGAAAGATTGTGACATCCAAGAACTTTATAAACTTAATTAGGCGGCTATGTAAGTATTTTCGGATTTAATTTAGAATTTAGGTATCCGAGGCGGGACCCACAGGTTACGGATCAGAGATCATAAATTTTAATTTTATTTTTGTGAGTTGTAAGTCTATTTGTTTTATTATACACTATTTCGATGCGAAATAGGTTTAAGTGGAGTGTTTAAGCTGTGTCCGTGATTTCAAAAGTGTCTTGAAGATTTTTTTCCAATTTAGGTAATTTTAGGATTTTGTCATGATATACGTGCAGACATGAATTCCATGGAAGTTTAAATGTCGACCCAAGCAATTTTTTTTGAGTTTCGCAAAAAAAATATATTTAGAAGTAAGTTTCCAAATTCCAATTTTGGACTTTAAATAGACTAAATGATCCGACATGGGCCCCACACCTTGATTTGCGTGCAAGACCAATTATTTGAAAGTTTTGGAGCGCTTTGGTAAATCCTCCAACTTTTAGTGAAATTGGGATATTTCTCGGGGTTTTATTTGGATGTAAATTGAAAAATAATCATGAAATTAAATAAATAATAAGTAAATTGGTGCAAGTTTAGCTAAGTAAAGCAACAAAATTGGTCCATAAAAGATTTTGTATGTCATGGAAAAAGTTAAGATTTTTGGAGTTTTAGTGCGACCAAAATTATTGTTATGGACATTTCATGAAAATGGACTGTTTTGTCGAGAGTTTGGTTCAATTTGGTGAAAAATCGGATCGAAAACGGGCGCCGAAAGTCAAAACACGTCAAAATAGGGATTTCTGGAATTAATAAATAAAAAGACATTAAGCTGCTGACAAGCAGCTAAGGGTTTATATATAAATAAAGATATTAAAAGAAAAAAAAATCAATTGATTCATTCCGTGCATTTCAACAGAATGTTCCATTCGAACGTTCCCTAAACCCTTCCTCCGATTCTTTCAATAACGGAGCTCCCTACGTCAAGTTTTCGCCTAGTTTTTTTCGCAAATCTATAGAGGATCGCGTTGCGGTAAATTTGAGCTAAATTTCCACGATGGAAATGAGCTATTCGGCCTACAATTTAGTAAATTCTTAATGCCGAACATTTTTCCTCAATTCAATTTGAATTGTCATGATTTTTAAATTTCTTTCGTGGGGTTTTGAGAGAAATTGGTAGGAATTGTTATTAATTGGTGTATTGGATTGATTTGCGTCAATTTGGTATATATTCCACTGACGTGGGTTAGGGTTTTGATGACGTAAACTAATACAATTCAGTTGATAACTATTTTGGAGGTATTTTGTTGATATTGATTTATATTGGGTTACTAGATGAATTGATTATTGATTCTCATATAGTTTGACTCCATGGGCTGTTGAAATATTTATGCGTTGGTATCGAGGGGTTTCGTGGTGTTTGTTGCCGAGTTTGGAAGATTTAATTGCAAAAATATTGATTTGGTGAAGTTTTTCTAGTTCAAAATAAATAAAGTTTGCCTACTTGACAAGCCATATGGGAGAATTCATAACTTCTCTGTTAGTGATCTGATTTGGGTGCTCTTGAACTATATAGAAAGTAGGACATGAGTACTACATGTTCCTTTTAGGTCATCATGACAAATATTGAGGTTTTCAAGGTTAAAACGGTACCCCAAGTTGGCTAGTTGAAAGCTAGTTGAAATAGTTATATAAATAAATATTATTGGAAACTATTCTCTAGTGTACTTTGATCGCAATTTTCATTAGGTTTTATGATATGGTTTCACTCGAAGCTTGACCTATAATATAATTTTGTATGCAGGGAAGCTATCGGAACCATTTTCAAGGTGATCCGACGATATTGGAACCCTACAAATTAACCTTGAAGTTGGTTATTTTGTAAGGTTAAGAAATTCCATTGTAACTTTTACATTGTATTAGTATTTCTCAAATATAATTGCATGCACGATTTCTCGAATATATGTGTGGTAGGATGAACACCGTGGTGCTCTACGACTGGAGTCACTGATTATTTTTGACACTTGTTTTGGATGGGTTATTTTTGTGATGTTGGCCAGGATCATACTCCATGGAGAGTCGAGGGCGTGGCTTCTCGATGGACTTCCTCTTTAATTCATCAATCTTTATTATTGTTTACCCACCACGGTGAGTAAACAATAATAAAGACAGGTGTACTGGATAGTATGGAATAGATTGCATACTTGTATATATATGATTCCTTGCCATATTATTGTTCGGTTAAATTCTTGGAATACAATGCATTTGATTATTACAAGTGTACTGGATAGTGTGAGATTTATTTATCTGACATTATCGAATTTTTATAATTGGATAATCACAGGTTCTAGCGACGTCGAGGGAAAGGGGAAGCTTTCCGATTGTATGTGACTTGCTTAATTCTTTTCTCTATGTATGTATTGGTTTTTGAATATATTATATTGTATAAAAGGGTTTTTGGGTTCTAGTGTGATTTGGATCTCTTTTGGAATGTTGCGGAGCTAAGGTAATGAGAGTTTAAGGATTTTTAAAATTTGCGATAGGTTAGAATGAATAAATAATTTTTGTTAATGCAATATATATTGTTGTGGGTGGATTATGAGTCCTTCGACATTCCTACCAAAGATGAGCAGGTTTTATTGTAGATTTTTGAATGCAGAATTTTCAGTGTAGGCTTGAAAATAGAGGAGATGCTGAAGAAACGTTTTTACAGAATTTCAATGATTATTTGACTCGTGTAAACAAACTTTAAGCTTTAAGATTCAGTTTAGAATCCTTAATAGTTGATAATATTTTATATTTAATGATCACAAGATCTTATTCTTAATTTTTTATTGATGGAAAGGTTAAGGTTGCTAGATTATCAAGTGAGTTAAGGTAATCTAGGCCAGTCAAACCCCCTAATTAGGTGGGGTCTGACATATATTTTGTATAAATATCCTTAAATGTGCTTTAATTTTAAGTATTATTGTGATTTCAGGAAATTAAGTTGTAAAGGAATTAATTGAGCAAAACGTGAAGAAATGGATCAAAAACCCATGAAAACACGATTAGAGCCGTGGCTACACATGTGTGCGCTGTTGTAACATAAAGCATAGCGTGTGAAGGAATGGCACAGTGTGGGAAGGAATGGCACGACATGGGAAAGATGAGAAAGTGAAGAAACCAAGTCTGAAAGTTTAGCACAGTGGTGCAAATGGGACAGCACCGGACAAGTTAGTGACAACGCTGATGCACCAATGGATCAAAATATATGCAGTGGCAGCAAAGTGGCGGTGCAGTGTCCTGTAAGGCACGACGCTGGGGCATTAGTGACAGCATTAGACATGCCGAAAATAGAAAGTTGGAGTTTTAATTCAAATTAAATTGTAAAGTAGGGTTTCTAATTTTTATTAAGGAGTGTAAATAGGTATTAGGACGTGGTAAAGTAACCACATACATACTATTAGCCACCATTAGAGTAATTTAGCATAAGGTTTTCTTTAAGTTTGAGTATTAAGGAGTTTTGTATGAAGAAAAAATTAAAGACTACATGTTTGCAATTCACGTTTGGTTTCATTCATTAATTCAAGGTAATAGTTATATTCATTTCTAATTTGCAATGATTTCAATTATGAATTGTGATAAGTGCGTTTCAATGGAGTATGAGTTGTCTATTTATCTTAAGGATGAATGGATCCTATGCAATGCATGATTGCTTTGAATATGAGTAAAAATTATATATAAAAAAGTGCAATGGTTGGAATTTGTATTTATTTTAAGCGTAATGCTTAAGACATCTTAAACACGTGTTTAATGAATTTAAGCTTTAGGAGTTATCTTGGACATTGAAACTTGTATTCCGTTCATAAATGAAAAATATAAAACATCGAGCAATGCGTGTTAACTAAGGAGGCAGGGATAACAATCTTCTTTGGTTATGAATCTAATGATTTGGGACTTAAAGCAATATGGAGATTACGTTACTCAAACTGATAGGTGGAATTCTAATCGGGCATTGCACACAATATATAATGATATAAAAATGTTTGAAAAGCAAAATATTTAATTACATAGGTGAAACTGTGAACTAAAATATCATTAATATAAGAGTTTAAGTAAGATTTACATCGATTTGTTAGATTAGTTTAGTTAGTACAAAACAAAGTAAAAAAGTGATTTCCTTAGCAATAGTTCAAAGTTAAATAGGTAAACCACTAGTGCATAAAACTTTCCCTTAGGATGATATTCGTGATCAAAGCAAGTTGATTGCATTATTATTATAAGTTAGCTTTTATACTTGCGGTACACATCAAGTTTTTGGTGTCGTTGCTGGGGATAACTAACAATTACTGTTACTTTGTTTGAAAAGTTGTGAAGTTTTAGTTCAAGTAATTTACTTTTAAGTTTATAAAAAAAAAGGCTTAAATCTCAAGTCTGACTTTTTGTACTTGATCATTTTGTGTTTTCTTTGCTGTCATACTTACTGCAGGCATAGCAAGGGTGAGAAGGACCAAGTGCCTTACGACCCAAAGATTTATAGAACCAACAAATGCAAGAAAAATAAAGGAGTAAAGAAGGTTGAGGAGCAAGCTAGAATCCAACAATAGGAATAACCAACGCGCATGAGATCTGGTATTGCAGGATAAAGTGCCAGGACAAATATGCCTTTGTAACTACTTCAAGCAAGAACTTCAGGAGACTTACAACTAAGTGATAAGGCTTCTAGCCAACACCATCGAGTTTGAATTGAGACAATTTATGATAATCATTGTGCAAAATAACATGTTTAATAGGAAATCCAATGAAGATCCGGTTGCAAATGTTGAGAATTTCTTAAAGAAGTGCGACACCGTGCACATCACCGAAGTTACGAAAGAGGTGATTAAGATGTGACATTTTCCATTCTCATTAGGTGGAAAAGCCAAATCCTGGTTCGAAAGGCTGAATGAGAAGATCAATGAAAGATTTCTTGATAAGTATTTTTCCCTAGTGAAGGTCCATAAAAGGAAACATGAGATTAACCAGTTCAAGAAAAAAACACCAAGTCTCTTAGCGAGGCTTGGGAAAGATTTGGACAGATGTGAAGGAGATGTCTGGGACACGAATATGTCTAATGGGCATAACTTCAAATATTCTACTATGAGATGAACCATAACACAAAAACGCTAGTAGATGCTGCATCAAGTGGCTCTCTACTTACCAAGGCGGAGGATGGAGCATTGGATCTCTTTGATCTTATGTCTCAAAATTTAACCTCCAGTACTCATTCAACTATAAGTAAACAAGCAGGCTTCTATGAGATTTACTCGGAAGTTCAAATTTATGGCACAACTATCAAACTTAAGCTGTCAAATGTCGAAACATCAGATGGGACACCAAGGTCCACAAGTAGCACAACAACCCATTAATCACCAAGGCATGGTGATTAATCAAATGGATATAGAGCAGGGAATGGAGTGTTAGAACATCAACTTCATGAACAATCAAGGCTAGAGGAAGTACTTTAGGCCGATAGGAGTAGTTCCTCAACAGTTTTATTAGGGATTCAAAAACAACAACCCAAACTTCTCTTATAGAAATCTAGATAATTCACGGAAGTTACCTCAAGGGTTCGATCATTAAGTCCAACAAGGTAAGCTGGGGTAGAATGAATAGATGAATTTCTTAAAGTCAATTAAGAAGTATTTGCAAGCTATGGAAGTTAGTAATAGAGAGCACAATAAGAAACACGAGAAAAAGTTGGAAGTAGTGAATCAAGCTATGAAAAAGATGTACAATCAAGAACATAGAAAGACGAATTGGTTATATCCTTGAACTCGAGGAAACAAGGATAGTTTCTTAGCAACATCGTCACCTATCCCAATGAGAATGTGTGTGCCATTCGCAAAATGAGTACTAAGGTAACAAGGAGCCAAGACGAGAACAAGAGATGTATAAGCAAGAAAAGGTCAACACTTATTGCTTTGAGGAAGCATGAAGAGATGCATGAGCACAACAAGAAAGTGAAGCAAGAGGAGCTTGATGGTTTCAAGAAACAAAATATCAATGCCTTGAAGTAGAAGAAAAGGAAACAACAATGGAAGTCCGAGCAAAAAAATGAGGGACCTTCCGAAGAGGACCACAATGCAATGAGATCAAGTTGTTTTTAAAGAAATTGTTATTGAAGCACAAGTTCGTCCCGCGACTTCAACCTATTTAAAAGAAAGATACAAAAAATATAAGCATAATGATAAACATCAACGGACACTGGTTTAGAAAATTCTTATGTGATACAGGAGCCTTATTCAATGTTGTGCCACTAATGGACATGTTACGCTCCGACTTGAAGATCAATTTTCACGTTACTATGAATTTGGAAGTAGCAAATGGTAACTTGATACCTACTATAGGAAGAGTTTTGAATGTCCATATGAAAGTGAGTAGATTAACATTCAGTGCAGATTTTGAGTTTATGAGCCACAATATGGATGATGATGTGTCTATGATGCTTGGGTAGCCATTCCTAAACAATGCCAAAGTAAATATCTACACAAGAGAGAGGAAGATCACGATGTGTATCGACGAGGGCGATGATGCTTAGAAGGTTGTCTTTGTGGTAGTGAATAAGTACTTTCGAATGGGAATGACATCATAATATCTAATTTAGAGATGGGAGAACACTTCTTTCGGGTTTTGTTAGTATGTTTTTACTTATTTTTGCATTGTTTTTTAAGTCAAAAGTATCTAAGTTCCATGTTCTAGAGCTATGTGATTTAGTTAAAGGGATTTAAGGATTTTGGAGGTTTTGTGCTTTTACTTCCAATATTGTTTAATTATATTTTTTGTATTCTTAATTATATTGTTTTTATAAGATTTTATAACTTTTTAATTTCTCATGGTGTAAGTGCACTTGCACATCGATTTAGGTCAAAAGCTATCTTAACTGATCTTACTGTCGCTCGGTAAGGGGGATCATGTTAGGTGGCTAGTATGGCCTTGTCCTTTGGCAGTTGATGTGCTTAGTGTTGTTAAGATATGAGAAGGATTGCAGCATATTGTAATTTCCACGTGATAGGTGGAAGAATTTGATGCTAGATACTACTTATAGTAAGTGTTCTCATGGAGTTTAATGCTGCTATTCAATTGAAAGTTATTGGAGCACTCTGGATTTTATAGGTTTAGTATGTGGTTATGTCGCGTGTTCCTTCCATTAACATGAGGAAAACGAGGTGGCGAGGGTCATAATAAGCCTATCTGTGGAAATTAGTACTAAAGAAACCTTTTAAACCCGACAAACGAATCCAATTTCATTGAATTTCAATTCACATTATGTTCTAAAGTTATATATATATTGATTTTCGTTTTCTATGCAATTGAGTTTGGTTTTCTTTGCATTTAATTCTTAATGCAATTAAGTTTTTGTTATCAAGAAACCCCAATTTTATCTAATCTAAAAAGAAATATCCCAATCCCTGTAGGTTCGACCTCTACTTCCCTCAATAAAAATCTAAGGTTGTCGGTGAATTTGAGACTATTATTTGTGCCTTCGACAAAGGAATAACAAGGTTTTGATATATTTTCCTCTATTTTTTGTCTGCCTTCAACTGATATTGTGTGAGGCCTTGTGCTGCAATATGATATTATGTTATTTGAAATGTGATGTGATACTCTGCTACTGCTATGGTTTGTACTTGACTATGTTTGATTTGTTTATGCTGCATTAACATTATTAATGATGCTTGAAAATTCTTAATTTGTAATTTTTCTATATTTATGGTAATTGATTATTATGATAATTTATTTATTAACTATTTATTATTATTTTATATTTAGTTCGTTTATGTTTCATGAGGTTTTTTTTAAAGCCTAACGTACATCTTAAATCTTGAAGACAAGGTTTGGAATGAGTTTGAGGGTATTTAGGTGAAATAGAGTATAAAGAAGCAAAGTATGAAGATTCAAGAGGTAGAACCAACTTATTGAGTATTCAAAGTTGACTAAAATTTTTCAAATTTTTTAAGATACGTGTAATATTCCTCCATTTTATTTTCTTTAGTTAGGAAAATATGAATTGAATATAATTCAGATTTAAATAGAAATGATATTTTTATTACACATGAAAAAAAAAGTTTATGATAGCAAGGAATTGTTATACCCTTTTTCACTCAACCTCAATTTTGTTTACATTAGAGAAATTTAAAGGGTATTGATTGCTTTGTGTTAGATATTATAATTGGTAAGAAATTGAAAGAAAAGTGCAAGATAAACAAGATTGATTTCTAAGAATCTTGTCATACAAAGATTATTGATCAAGTATTTTATACAAGTATTATATATATGATGAAAAGAATTTATGCCACGATTAAGTGAAGAAATAGGAAATTAACCAATAAAACTTTACATTGTTGGAAAGAATGCTTCCTTAACTATAGCTAAAGTGAGAAAAGATAAAATTATTTTTAAATGATAAAAAAGAGACCCACAGATTCCAAAAGAAATGAAGTAGGGAATCTCGTTGTGAGAAAAATGAGAGAAAGAATTCTTATAAAAAGAACAAGAGTATCCAATGGAAATGGAAAAAGGAACTGTAGGAATATAATATAACAAAAGAAGAAATATGTTTATATGTATAGAAGAAAGAAATAGCAAAATGTAGATATAGAAAAAATTGAAGGATGTTTATTTAAAAATCTTCAAACAAATATTTTGCTCGAGTGCTTTTAGCCAAGTTAAATGAAGTATCTTTTTTTTCCAACATTCCAACAAATGAACATGATAGTGATAATTATTGGTGGTTAAAAATTCCTATCGACTTTGATTGTGGTGGCATTTGAAATGTTGTTTGAAATCGAGATTGATCTTGTGATTTTCGTAACTTGTAATTCTATAGTAGTGATCGTAAGCTTTATGCTTGTCAGTGGTGATTCTAAAAACCTATATAGTGGTTGGGCATTGGTATTCGATTGAATTTTGAATTCTGAGGTGTATTGATTAAATAGAGGTTTTTTTGTCAAGGGTATTGCTAAAATAGAGGTTAAGTTGTCAAATAAGGAGTTGTTCTTTAAATATTTTTAGTCTATAATAATTTAAATTTTTATGAGGGTAATATGTTTCTTTTTAATAATCACTTTTATGTTAGAATAAGAGTAAGTAATTATGAAATTAACATAAATAAAGAAAATAAAATATGATTGAGAGTATTTCTTTGATCGGGACAACAAAGTGTTGAGATTGGGGCTATTTGATAAGTCGATAATTAAATAGTATTTTGTAGCATATTTTAAGGTGATTTTTGATGTAAAAGGAAATATTACAGTGATTTTCTAATTTTTTTGTGATTTCATGTTATAATTAGATTATCTGAAGAAATGGAAGGAATGGGAAGAAAATGAAGAATTTTTTCAAGTGAAGAAAGTGCATAACGAATTAAAACCGAATCAATACAACAACAACATAGCCTCAGTCCCAAATTAATTGGGGTCAGCTACATGGATCAAACTTTTCCATTGTGTTCGAATAAGTGCAATTGATGGTGAGCTTTCCAAACCATTCAAATCCCTCATAATTAATGCATCCCATGTTAACTTTGGTCTACCCCTACCTCGTCGAATTTCTACAGTTTCTATTGAGTCAAGTTTTCTAGTGGGGGCATTTATAGGCCATCTTTGCAAGTGGCCAAACCACCACAACCGCCCTTCCCTAATCTTTGTATCAATTGGTGCTACTCCTACTTGTCTTCAAATTTCTATATTTCTTATTCTATCTTTATGAGTTTTACCACACATATACCTAAGCATCCTCATTTATGCTACGTTCATTTTATGTAATTGTTGTTGCTTTACCGCCCAACATTCACTACCATAGATCATTGCTGGCCTAATTGCGGTCTTATAAAAGTTTTCTTTAACTTTCTAGGAACATTTCAATCACATATCACCCCTGTTGCACTCCGCCATTTCTTCCATCTAGCTTGAATGGCAAGAGAAATTCGTGATCCATAAAGGTTCATTTCCACCAATTATCAAGCTAATTCAGATTAAGTTGAATCGGTTACGAATCACTGTATTCAATTTCGAGAATTTTAGATAACCACAAGGAGTTTTAATTAGTTTCGGATATGTACTTCCTAGAATACTATATATATAAACCTAGCTTCGAAATTAATTTACCTTTACCACCCTAGATCATATTTTTAATTACTCTTGGAGGCGTATTATTTCATTTTTATTAAGTTTTAGTTTAGATTTATTGTTCATTACTTTTGGAGATGATTTGAAGATTCGAACTATTCTCTAACAGGTATTTATTTATGCCTTATATTTATTTTATCGTGATGTATATTATGAATATGAGTGACTAGTTAATTAATCTAATCAAAGTCCGAAGATGAACTTGATCCATTATGTAATGCAATCATAATTAAGATTTATTTGTACTTAATGCTTTAAATTAATCGTATTCTTCGATTTATTGATTTAATAGATTATTATTTGCGGATTATAATCATGAAGCTTTGTATTACATAAATAGTCTAAAATGTGCATTGTGATATTTGGATTTAATACCTAGTTTAAAGTAGTAACTGGGATTGTTTAAATAGGTCTTTTACCATTTAGATGACCTAGGTGAATTGAACTTTAATATTTGAGTGGCTTTTCGAAGGTATTAGGCTTAGAAGTTCAAAGTTTTCATGAAACTTAATGTTGTTTTATTTTCTAATTAATTTCTTTGATCTTTTGAAAGATTCAGTTAATAAAATTAGGATGTGGCTTTCCCATGGATATAAAGAGAACTGATGGTTTACTAAGGACTATCTACTCTTATGATTTAAGTTTAGTGATCTAAGAATGCTTTATAAATAATATAAAGTATGATTATGACTATGATTTAAGTGATATGTTTGGATACAAAACGGATTAATGTTTCATTGTTCTGGATATTTTTTTAGATATTTGTTTTCTATTGAATTGAATTGATTTGAATTTAATAAATTTTATTTCTGTTAGTTAAGTTAATTTAATTTGTTTAATTAAGTATTATTGTTTGATTAAGTATTTTTTAAATACCGATTTAATTAAATTAATAAAATTATAGTTAAAATAACAAAACCCTTGGAAAGACATTTTCCTAAAGAAGTTTGTAAAATCCTTGTGGTGACGATCCCACTTATCACTATTACAAATAATAAGGATATTTGAGAAAATTATTGTATACGATCGCCACGTTTCACACACATAAATTGTGAGGAATACCTAGGTTATACTAAAATGAAATATGGTGGTTTTCTAACGAGCTTATCCTAAAAGAAATTTAATTAACAAACTATCCTAAGATAACTAGCTAATGCATTAAAAAAAGAAATAATAACCTGAACAATATTAAAGAAAGCCTGAATTAAGAATAGTTTCAAACATTGCAATCATTGGAATTAATCAACAGTTACTAAAATTGCATTTTTCCCTATTGAATTCTTATAAACAAGCTTTAGTGAAATTGCACAATTTTCCATGGTTGATTGTAGGGCCGTGCGACACAACCACATATTATTATAGTTTTTGGTAACACGTATGGAGTTAAGTATATGAAGACTTGCAATCTTTCCTTCAGTACATGTAGGGACACGTCCTAGCAAAGGTTGCAACCTTAGACTCATACCTTTTTTATTTCTATAAATATCTATAGGGAGATAAATGAAGTACATTGATTAATTGAGTTTCTAAAGAATAGTTGTGTGTGTTCTCTCTTCATCGTCTGCTTCTAGACTGTGGATACGGATCACGCTCCATAATGGTGGGAGATCACTCTCGTAGGAACTACAACGACGCTAGGCGAAACATTTAATTCATCGTGATCCGAGGTAACATTTATATTTAATTCTTCCACTATGTATATGTATGTCTATTAATTAGTTTTGAATAATTTCATACAAATAACAATTGGTATCAGAGCATCATGCAATGTGTTCGTGTTTGTCTCATTTTTCTTTTATGAAGTAGAAATCTAAAGTCATAGATGTCTTGTTTTACAAGATTCCGAAATTTGAATATGTATGTATATCAACACAAAGCTGAAAACGAAAAATTTTATATATAAGTTTTCTTTCAAGTGTTATTTTTTTATAGCATCATAATTTGACTCTGGTTTTCTTCAAATTCAATGTTTATATATTAAATTAGATTACGTAGGGCTTGATGTTTGTCTCATTCTAGTTATTTCATGAATATTGTAAAATTGATACATATTTTTTTTGTTTGTTGTATCATCCATCGAGTGGATTCTGCCAATATTTGCACCGATTGATCATTAAAGATTGGTCAATCCAAAAGCACACTGATACGGTGGTTCCAATATAACACATATTCATCGCTAAAAAGTTTATAGTAACTTACAAAAAAGTCTCGGGAAATTCTTTTTTGACAGCTCTATTTTTTGTATATATGCAAGTATACATTTATATATAAATCAATAAGTAGTTTTGTGAAGTACGTTACCGTCACATCAATTATTATATATATATATATATATGCATTCAATATATACATGCGTACATTAGTACATATATGAATTGCTTCTTTTGGCGACAAATAAACCTTAAATATGAATTTTGATTATGTATATATAGTTATATTTTATTATGCGTCCTATTTCGAGTGGGGCCAAAAATGTAGTGTAAACAATATTGAAATGTATAGCACATTAATTAAATAATAGTTAGAATTTTAATCTTTTGTGCATGTGATGATTAAGTGTTTAACAAATTTTTGATTATGCGCCTTGTTTTATTTTTTACCTAATATTTAGATTTTTGCAGTATGTATAAATGGTGTGGTGCCACTCATTAATTCTCATACTTAATAAAAAATTAAGTTTTTCAAGAATGGCTACTATTAATATTTTAGCAGACTTGAATAAGTGAGAAAAACTGGATGGTAAAAATTACGATATTTGGCATCCTAAGATCTAGTACCTTTTGAATGAGCAAGATGTTCTCACTACAATTAACTAAACAATTCTCCTTACGAGGGAAATATGGCTCAACATAGACGCGATCAAGAAGGGTACAAGAAGTAGCTAGATAAAGATCTTTGTGCTCATTTCACAATGCTCAATAATGCACAATGACTTGATAGGCGAGTTTGAGCAATATTCCTTTGCCAAAGATTTGGGGGAAGCAACAAAACGTGGCTTTTGTATTACTTCTTTTGCCAAATTGCGTGGACTGACAATGAAATTTGTTTCATATGAGAAGAAGATTAATCACTTTATGAGGGCACATATATGAGCAATGTGAGCGATGTTCCGAGAGCTTGGAGCACCCGGACATAATTTAACCAATGAACAACAGTTTCAAGCAGTCTTGAGATGGCTGACTTTTTTTTAGGATAAAATGAAACAAAACATGACTCAAAATGAAAATTTCCAGACATTTGAGAACATTTTAGGTCATTTAGAACTGGAGGCTGAACGTCTTAAGTCTCCCAAGACAGATGGTTTGGCTTATGTAGTAGAGTCAAGTTCTTATGGTCAGTTTAAGAATGGCAAAAGAAAAACCAATGATTTAAATTTGCTCATATGAAAAAGGGGAAATTTAGGAAGTTCAAAAGGGGCAAAAGAGGTGGAATAAGTGACAAATCTAAAGTCACTTGCTATAATTGCAAAAAGCTTGGACACTTCACTTGTGAATGTATCCAGCAGAAGAAGGTGTATGCATATCAAATTTTAACCTCTGAGTGTTTTGTTATAAGTCATATTTTACTTGCTCATTATCCTCAATTGTGGTTGTAGATTCAGGAGCAACGGACCATATAACAAGAAGTAAAGCATGATATGTTGTGTTTCACCTAATTCCTATTGGGAGTCGCAAAGTTTTAATGGAAGACCAATCGAGTGCAGATGTTCTTGACATAGGCATATATCATCTAAATTTGTGATCAAAACGGATTTTACACCACCATGATGTTTTATACCTTCCAAGGATTCGACATAACTTAATTTCAGTGCTCCGCTTAATGGACTTAGGATTTACATTTATGTTTGCAAAAATGATGTGAAGTTATATTTACACAAAACTTATTATGGTTCTGCTTATGTACAAAATGGTTTATTTATAATGGATATTGACTATTTTAGCATAAATAATGATAACTATTCTTTGTGTTATCTTTCATCGAATTTTGAAATTGATTCTATCAAATGGCATGCTAGATTAGGTCATATTGTATAAGAAAGGTTAGCACAACTAGGTAGAGAGGGCATTTTAAGTTCACTTATTAAAGTGACCTTGTCTACTTGTGAAAATTGTCTCACTAGAAAGGCAACAAGAAAACCATTTGGTAAATTCAAACAAACATCTAAGCCTTTATTGTTAATCCATTCTGATATATGTGGTCCAATGAATCTAAGGGCTACACATGGAGCACCTTATTTCACAAAATTTATAGATAATTGTAAGCGGTTTCGTCATTTCTATCTAATCTCACACAAGTCAGAAGCATTTGATTGCATCAAACATTATGTATCGGAGGTAGAGAATCAGTAAGATAGAAAGATAAAATCTTTAAGAATTGACCGAGGACGCGAATACTTATCTAAACAATTTAAAGAGCTATGTGATAAAAAAGGAATTACGTGGCAATTGACTACTCTTTGTACTCCACAACAAAATGGTGTTGCGGAACATACGAATAGGACATTCCTAGAAATGGTACGATCAATGATGGCACAACCGAATCTTCCAATTGTCTTTTAGGGAAGTACATTATTAACTGCAGCCTACATTTGAATCATGTTCCGTCAAATTCTTTGCCAATTTCCCTATACGAGTTATGGACAAGAAACAAACCAAATTTAAGTTATTTACTTCCATGGGAATGTGTCGCTTACATACATGATATTTCACATAAATAAGGGAAGTTAGGACATCGAGGCAAGAAGTCTATCTTCATAAGATATTCTTCTACTTTTAAAGGATATGTATTTCTAGGTGATCATGCTAATGGGGGATCACAAAAATAGAATCTCAAGATGAAAATGTTTTAGATGAAGATTTTTTGAGTCAAGGTCAAGTGAAAAAAGACATTGGATTTTATGAAAATGAGTATCAAACTGACATCACTCAAAATCCAATAACTATGGAGGATGTAGTACCTAAAAATAAGAGGGAAAATGAGAGTGCAATGCTAGAAGTGGAGTCATCAAATTTTGATGAAAATACTAATGAAGAATAGTTTAGGCACAGTGCGAGGGGAAAAATCCCATGCCTTCGATTTGTGATTGAGGGGGAGGCTTTAATGATTACTCCACTTGATGACGTTGATCCTAAAACTGTTAAAGAAGCGTTATCTTCCTCTAATAGCAAAAAATGGATTGCTAGAATGAATGAGGAATTAGACTCTATGAAAGCTAAACATGTATATGACTTGGTTGATTTACCACCAGGGCGTAACGCTGATGGTTCCATAGAGTAGTATAAGGCACAATTAGTCGGGAAAGGATACACTCAACAAGAAGGAACCGACTATGAGGAAACGTTTTCTCCTGTTGTTTGATTCACTTCGATATGTCTTATTTTAGCCATTTTATCAAATTTGGATCCAGAATTATGTCAAATGGACGCAAAAACTATCTTTCTTAAAGGATAACTAGATGAGGAGATCTATATGGATCAATTGCAAGGTTTTGTTGTAAATGAAAACGAATATAAAGTTTCCAAACTTAATAGATCCATTTACGGACTAAAACAATCATCTAGACAATAGAATTTGAGATGTCATAAAGCCATTACTTTTAATGGGTTTACGATGATAAATGAAGAACATTATGTGTACATTAAGAAATCGAAGGCAATTTTAATAATTTTGTCTTTATATATTGATGACATTTTAATGGCTAGTAATGATAAGAAGATGATTGTTGAAACCAAGTTATGATTGTCTTCAACTTTTGAGATGAAGGATATGGGTGATGGAAATTACATCTTAGGTGTTAAGATTATGTGGAATCGTTCTAAGGGACTTCCTGCTTTGTCTCAAGAAACATATATTGACAAAATTCTTAAACAATTTCAAATGCATAATTGCAAACCTTTTGAGACTCATATCGTAAAAGGTGACTCCTTAATCCTTAATTTATATCCTCAATCATTAGAAGAAAAGGAAAAGATCGTTCATGTACAATATTTAAGAGTTGTTGGGAGTCTAACGTATGCTATGATATGTACACGGCCCCAACATTTGCTATGCAGAAGGATTAATAAGTTGCTATCAACCCAACCTAGGACTTGCTCATTGGAAAGTTGTTAAAAGTATAATGAGATATCTCAAAGGTACTGCCTATAATAAACTATGTTTCCAACATTAAAGTTTGCACTTACTAGGCTATAGCGATGCAGATTGAAATGGAGAACTTGATGGACGTAAATCCACATCAGAATATGCCTTTTTGTTAGATGGAGGTGTAAAATCATGGTGTAACAAGAAATAATCACGCATTGCCCTATCAACGATGGAAACAAAATTCATTGCATGTTATGCTGTTGCGTAAGAAGCTATTTAATTAAGGATATTTTTTCAAAGTTTGGGAAATGTCACAAACACTAGTGATCTTGTGATAATTAATTATGATAGCATAGCTGTATTAGCCAATTTTAAAGATCTCAAATACCAGGGATAACCAAACACATAGATTTGCGTTACATTTCATCAGAGATATCGTCACTAAGAGAAAAGTGTCTTTAGAATTTATACCTACAATGCAAATGGTAATAGATCCATTAACAAAACCTATAGCTCATGATGTTTTTATCACACATGTTAGAGCTTTGGGATTGTATAGCTTGTGACTAATACATTTTATTTATTTATAGTAAGATAGTTATTTATTTATGAGACCTTTGTTGTTTAATGAATGAAGTATAGCTTTTATAGAAGCTTATTAGATTATTTGTGTTACACAATACTTTATTATGTTGATTAGTATGGTCCTGACTTGAAGATCGCCTTTTTCACATGATCGATCGCCTTTGGCGCTTTGTAATTAGCAAGCAAAGATGAGATATTGGAGCTTAATGTTAAGATTGAATATATTAGGGAGTTAGATTCATTTAGCTAATTTTTATAAGTCGCCTTGATATAGGTCAAGATGACATTAGCACTAAGTTTGACTTGGATTTCCCTGTATCCAAGTTATATGTGGTAAAGTTGATACCGAATGCGAAATCTTGTATTTGACACTAGAATGATATCAAACTATACATAACTCTGGTTAAGCTTTTGCAATAGTGACTAGATTAAGATTCGTACAGCGTTTTAGAGTCAAACATATGCACTTTAATAGTGACTCTACTATGGCATGCTTCTATAGAATGCATGTGTAGGTCGACCATCTTAGAAGGAGATGAATGGATCCCTGCTTCATCATCAAGTGACTTCTAAGTTGTAACTTTTATATGACATATTTGTAAATGTTCTTATCACTTTTGACTACACGATATGGTGGAAAAATGGTGTCTGCTACTTTGGTAAGTTGCCATTGGTCATGATTTAATCGACATGATGGGACTTCACAGAAAAAATGATTATTATTCTATTGTATAGTGAGAGGGCGAAAAGGAAGATCATTAATTTTTCATCATGCTATATATTGAATCTGAATCATTTATATTTTTCAAATATTTAAATTCTGAATATAATTGTGGATATTTTGTATAATGCTTGGAGTGGTTCAAGTAAGACTCTTTATTTTTGAAGGATCAGAGATACTTGAAAAGATGAAACTAAAATGGATCTAGAACATGAAAGGAATTGGTTTGGGTTGATGTCTCTATGCAGCTTATTGCTAGTGTAGATCTCCCACTTGCTGGGCGTCTTACGGTGGCACGACCTATTAGCTAGTATGGAAGTTATCGAGGAAGATTTATAACCATCACAATCTCATGTGCGAGTAGGAAAAATTCAACATAAAACTCTAAAAACTAATGCCTATGAATAAGTGATAATTAACCACATCATGTGCTATTGGGAAATTGTTGGAGTTTTTGGTAACATGTATGGAGTCAAGTGTATGAAGAGTCACATCATGTGAAGAGTTGCACTATTTCCTTTAGTACACGTAGGGACACGTCTTACCAAAGGTTTCAACCTTAGATTCATACTTTTTAGATTTCTATAAATATATATAGGGAGATAAAGGATGTACATCGATTTATCGAGTTTCTAGAGAATACTGGTGTGTGTTCTCTTTTCATCTTTCACTTCGACGTTGTCTATACAGATCATGCTCCATAGTGGTAGTGCAATCACTTTCGTGGGAACTCCAACGACGCAAGGCGAAACATTTAATTCATTGGGATCCGAGGTAACATTTATATTTAATTCTTATGTTGTGTATATGTATGTTTGTTATTTAGTTTTTAAGCGTGTCATACATATAACACATAATAACTGGACCTTCAAAACCTTAAGAGCTCTGCATATTTTCAACGGACTAGCAACCTTACAATCAATGAAAACAATTGCCCTAATTTGTAACTAGAGTGAACTGTTACCCTCTAAATAGAACATAAAGATTACTACTCAGACAAATAAATTAAAGCAATGAAAATAAACCAAATAGTACCATTTATGCAGATCAAAAACTTTCGTAACTTTCTAGAACTAAAAACAAAACATAGAGAAAAGTAAAAGAGTGGTCCAGTTCTCCCCCCTTCCAACATCTAAACCTTAGCTATTTATAAGGAAATGAAATACAAGGAACTAGATAGTAGGAATCTTACAAATCCACGAAATCTAAAAGTGTATATCTTTTGATCTATCCAGCGTCGTATGTACAAAACTCCAAGGCAGTGTTAATCATTGAGGAAGTACTACTACACTCTGTTTTTCCCTAATTCTGCTTCGATTCGAGTCTAGTGTCGCGACAACATCGTTAGGTTATTCTTAACACATTATGAAGGTGTTTGGATTTTTATTGAAATTTGAGCTCCATTTTTCTCCTATATCTTTAAAAGGCTTCATACGCAACCACTCAAGTGAGTTTCCTAATATCTAGTCAAGTTTTATGAAACGATTACTTGGCGATTTTTTCAAACCCGAAGTTGCTAGGAAGTTGTTCAGTCTATCTTTTGCTTTTTGATAGGATATTTGTGGAAAATCATTCCATTTGGATTAATAGCCTATATTTGCCTTCAAAACAAAAAAAAAAACTTTTTTGAGTATACATAGAGACAAAAATCTTGCAATTTATAGTAATATAACACTAAAATATAGCATAATTGGCGATTATCAAAAGGCAATGAAAAATAAAAAAGACTCAAAGATCTTTAGTGAATACTATCAAGTTTAAAGTTTAGTTTTCTTGATGTAATCATGTTATATATATTTCTTTTGGGTTTCTTAGGGTGAGTGTAAGTTGTTAAACACCGTTGGAAGGTTATGAAAGTCTACTAAATTAGTTTGAAGCAAGTCGAGAGATTTATGTTTCATTTTTAGTTTATTTTTGGATAGTAAAATTATAATTATAGTATAAGAGACTATAAATTAGTTTTAAAATTTCAATTTAGTTTATATTATGAACTGTAGGGAGTTGTAAGTCCTTCTAGGCCTCTCCCCAATTCTGCAGTCTATTAGATGAATTCTTTGATGGGCAAGTATTTAAGGGGGGAGAGGAGTAGCAGGGATTTTTAAATAATATGAAGACTATTTCGTATGATTTCCTAATTACCTCCAATGAAGTAAATCAAGAATTGAGTTTTATTTGAGGATCTAAATTAGTTTTTGGGGCACTATAAGGATTGAAATTAAAGATAATTCGAGCTCAAAGTTAATTTGAGGGATTAGGTGCCTAATTAGGGGAATTAGGCTAAGCCAGGAGTTAATGAGACGGGTCTTTACATAGTTGGTATCAAAGCCTAGGTTTTGAGGATAAATTTTGGTTGAAAACAATAAAGTGATGAACGTTAGTAATTGGGAAGTGACAGTGAGTTAGGGATACTTTGTAATTGTAATATGTTTGTTATGTATTTATGCATTATCGTCAAATATGTGATAAGAAGTTTATTCTCCTAGTCTATTCGATAATTAATTCATGAGAAGTGATAAGTAAGCTTAGGAACAGATAAAAAATTGAGAATTGACTTATGAAACAAAACTGACCATGATCAAAAGTGAAATAGACTCGGGAAGTCTAAATTAACAAGGTTATTATAAGTAGTTCGATACCAATATAACTGAGTGAAATAGTCAGTTATAAAACTAATAGAAAGAGTGTGATCAGAAGTGAAATAGACTCAAGAAAACTAAATTAACAAGGTTATTATAAATAGTTTGATACCAATTTAACTGAGTGAAAAAGTCAATTATAAAACTAATAGAAAATTGGTTGAGCAAGAAATGTAAGAGATTTAGGCACATAAGTACTGAACATGGACTCCTTTGAAAATGAAAGTATCGAATTATTACAATTTTAAAATGCTTAAAGAAATAGCAGAAAAAAAACTTAAATTAAATCTCAAACCATTGAAAAATATTTGGTAAGCATGAAAATGTAATTGAGACTTTTGGGAAGCACAACATATGGATATCTTAGGTTTTAAATTAGGTTGATACCGATTGAACTAGTAACTCGGAAATACCTATTTAATGAAGTGTTGGTTTAATTCATAACTAATAAAGAGTTGCTTCTAAAATAGAATCAAATGAAATGAAAAAAGAGACTGATTTTTTAAAAATAGAAATTTTATTAGACAAATTAAATCTTTATTGGAAAATACCAATTGGATTGTGATAGGGTCAGTCATGTTATCTAAGTTGGTTTCTAATAAAACAAAATTCTTTGAAGCAAAGTATTGTATTTTTTTCTAAGCAAAATATAAAGTGAAATGTGGAATAGAACCATGGTTCAAAACAATCAAATGTCTTCTAAAAATAATTATTAAATGTTTTTTTTTAATGTTTTTTACTCAAGTTGTCTGACCATAAACGACGTTGAGTATAGTGGTTCTGTGACTTTGAAAATGGAAACACATTAGTTAGAAGTGATATTTGCTAACGCCGAATTAGGTGTTGTTACGAAACAAAAATCAACAAAATTTATAACTTAAGAATGAAATGTGTAATGATCGTATTAAGATGTTAAAAGTTGAAGTGTCTGGAATATGGTATAGTAATTGCTAGGTTTAGCTATTAAACATTAACACAAATGATTGTGTTAGGAAGTTTTGAGTACCTTGTAGTCACTTCAAACCAAATTAATTGATGATGCCTATCACTATGGCCTAAAATATAATAAATGAAGAAATATACATACTGATTAAGAATCAGTAAGTGGTTTAGGTGTTGAGCGAAGTTTGGGTAAGTCTATGAAGGGACCAAGAATGAAGTAAATGTGAGTATAGCTATGATTGACAAAAATCAAACAAAAAAGACTGTGTATAAAAAAATGAGATATTGGGATGACTTTTAACTGCTGAAAGTGACACGTACAGGCCCATTTTGTTAAGGTAAGGCACATAAGTAGTTATGCATTATTAAAAATCTAAGTAACTTTGTATCATGATCAATATTCATTCACAGTGTAGAAGACTGGTGTGATGCATCCACTTACTTTTGAATAATTGAATGAGTTGGTGATGTTCGATATAAAAGATTCTAGGATGTTTCGTTGGAGTTAACAGGAAGCTTAAGTGTAGGCAAATGAATGGTAAATAAATTCTCACATAAGTATGAAAATGGAAATTTCAGGTCAACGTGTCTCGATAAGACTTAAGGTATTAAACTATGAGTAAGATGGAATTTAATAAGTCTTCAAATGGATATTACAAGAAATCAAACTTCAAAACTCGAAAACATTAAGCCGAAGTAGTATACAATGGATATCATTAAATATGTTGTATATTGATTCAAATGTAGTGCTACACCCCGTGATCAATCAATTGTAATGTTTTGAAGCACTATATTATTATAAATTAGTGTTATTGTAAGATGCATGTTAGGGTGTGTGCCCTAGGCAAATTTTTGTAAACATTGTTTAACTATTTTAAATAGATGCATTTATCCAAGCATAATTATTGTATTATTCTAAACATCTGTAGTCAGTTACTATTGTAGGAACAATAATAAATTAAGACTAGTATGAGACTTTATTAATTGTCATATGATGATTATGCTTATACTGATACGGATCAAGATCATGGATATCTGTTGGGAACAAATGCTAGACTGACCAACTACGAGAACACTACATGGTCAATTTCATAAGTGATTCTCATGAGAGTTCTAACTTCTAGTCCTTTGACATGAGATCACCAGAGACTCCAACATTAGGAGCACAATGATTTGATACAATCAAATGTCGCTTTAAACAAAATGATTATAAAGATTTTGATTGGTCATTGTTTAACTAATATGTGAAAGTTGTGTGATCAAGTTGGGATTTGTCCCTCTCTTCTATAAAGAAATATCTATTGAGCCCCTCGATATGTTACACTGATAAATGGCCATGTCTAGTGAATTGATTGGATCAATGTCACTTGACAATTATAGTCTACTTGGAGGTCGAGACTAGTAGATTGAACTATAAGGGTGACATTCCATATCTTACGTTCAATCAAAAGATATCACGTGACAAAGGGATATGATATACGCTATCTATTAAGTTGTATTAATTTATTGATATTCGTGCAACTTGGGTAGTAATAATGTCTTGCTAGAAGCCGCTAATGATTTGTGTGCTAAAAAGTATTTTAGTTTGTCACTAACGTTGTATGAACCTATTGGGTTGTACACGAGGAACGATTTTGCATAATTTTATATTGTCTAGGTTGATGAATTTAATTTGATAAAATTCATCTTGAGATTATCATTAAGTGTCCAAGATTGACTAGGATTCAAAAATCTCCTACATTTCTAATGTGACAAGAAATTTTGTCTCTTAGTAAATCCTATTTTGAATAGGACTTTAATTGGAATTATAGTATGAATTTAACTCTTATTTGAGTTTTCGATGAATTACAACACTTGTTGGGTTGGTAATTGTAGATTATCTATGAATCCATCATTTTATGTAAGACTCTATTTAGAATATGATGAGGAGATGGAGTTCTCTCACAACTCGACCTATTATACTATAAATAAGACATTAAGGTCACAATTTTTGTAGAGATTTTTCTATAGAGTTTTTGTGAGTATTTTTGCCTTATAATTTTCTGGCGCTGGCACTCTTTATGATAGTCTGTTGGTGTGTGAATTTTTGATAGAGGACGTTCGTCTATGGCAGCGTCATGAAGTAATCAATCAACACTAAACAAGGAAGACATGGAGTTGTTCTTATTAAGGTACGATTTTTATCTCTTGGTACATCGGTTTAATGGAATCAATATGATCATGGTTCAGGGATATTGGAAAATATTTCAAAAACTTATGCTATGCTTGATCTCTGAAACCCTAAAGTGGTATCAGATTCAATTAAACATCTTGCATTAATTTCTTCTTATGTATATGATATAGTTGTTGAAGAAAGTACTTGATCATTAAACAGTCGAGATATATATGACGTCAAAGTTATTGTGCATGGAATTGTTTTATGCGCAAAGAATTATAAGGTGGTTCATTAAGATACAAGGTTGAACAAAAGTGTTTACAATGATCACCATGCATATTTGAGATTTTAGACCCAATTAAATTTATTGAATATAATAGTTATATTTGATTGAAATTGTTGTTAAAGGCATATTTTAATGACATTAAAAGTAGGTCGTGTATGTCTTCATTAGTATTAATTGCTATAATCGGTTTTGATTTGGGTCAATGCAAGGTTCCACGTGATTATCGTTAAAATTAAAAGGTTGATCTTATTAGCACATGCAAGGATGTATCTAATTGGCACAATCTCACCTAATCACGATTTGGTAAAGATTAGTGTACATAATATGTGGATTCCATGTAATTAAGTAATTGCGATTCAACTAGAACTATCTAGTCATATATTTAACGGAAGTATTGTACTATTGTTCCCATAAAAAAGGAGTCTTCCAATAGTAAGGCATGGTCATATATATCCAAATGCCTTAGCTCGTTTTGTTCACCCATCGAGATCCCTCGTCACACCGCTAAGATCTTAGTGGTTCAATCTGATCAAATAGGATTTGATTACTTTAGATTCATTACTAATATGAGATTTTTGAAAAATAATAAAAATATTAAATTCACGTAACCTTTGGGCAAAATGTGTACAAAATTATGTGCACTAGCACATTCATAAGTTAGTGTGATTAACTTATGACATGGGTACTAATTTTGGGGCGCTATAAGTTAATATATGATTAAATAAGGCCAATAAAATAATCATTGACTATTTATTGGATTATTTAATTGAAAGTGTTTAATAAAGTACAACATTTCAATTAATGTTATATGCCCTGCTACTTATATCAATTGGATTCATGGAACTTAAATTTTGAAGTAAATATTTTATTATTTGATGATAAAATTATTTAAGTTTAACCCACAACCCACAGACCGGCCAGTGGGACTGTTGCGTACCTAATTCAAGTGCATGGAAATTTTTTCTAATAAAGTATAGTTGTTTAGTTCCCTAATTTGTCATTATGATGCTTATGTACATGAAATTGTTTCCTATTTTATTTTATGTACTTTATTCTATGCATATTGGGTATATAGAATATTCATTAAATAAATGTTAGAATTAATTATCATAAAAATAAAAATGATCATAAAACTTATTAAAATCCCTCTTACAAAATTATGTTAATGCCACCCAATTTTAAAACACTTGTTAAGGCCTCGTTCACATCAATAAGGGTGTGCCTTCACAAGGTGTATTGTGTTATCTTAGTGAGGCTAGATGGGTAACGGTTACATGGAAGTTATAAATATGTTTGACTTAGTAAAGCTATCTGAACTGTTTTGAGCTTTAAGCAATAGATAAGACATAACGTGTGGTGAAATATGATGTCTAGTTCTCATAAAAAACCTAAAAGTTGCATGTGATACAATTGGTAAAGGTTACCTACCTAAATAACTTGATTTGGAATGTCATGCCTTAGCTGTCTCCAAATTAAGTGAAATGTAGATCTTATACAGCTAAATTAATATTTACAAGGGTTATTGATTTATTAGGAGTTTAATTACTCACTAATAATTTACTCTACATAATCTTGTAGGTGTAGATTTTAAACTCCTAGTAACACTAATCTAGAGTAACTGCGATCAATCCTTAGAAAGGATAAAATAATTTCTAAGACTAATTTCTTTCTTTTTTTATTTGAAAATTGATAAATTTTATCAACCATAAAAACAAGGATGTATGTCTTAGATTAATGGTTCCTTTTAAACAACCATTTATTAGTAGAAGAATTATATGTCATGTCAGTAAATATAAAAATCGGACTTTAGTAAAGATTTGGGACCATGGAAGCTAATGACATGACAGTGACACTGAACGAAATGTTTCAAAAGTAAGTCACACGGGAAGGTTATAAGATTACAAAAATTTATAGATTCTTATAAAATGGTTGAGAACCTATTAATATGTCTTTATGTTAGGAACATGAAAAGACTATAATAAGTATCTCAAAAAGTCTTTAATCTTCATGTGCCAAAAGTTGACATTAGATTTGATCTATTATTCATCAAAATAGTTTTGTACTATACAATTTTAATGACATGGAGAAATTTGTTTAAAGTTGCATAAGATGTTTAAAACTATAAGAAAAAATATTAAAAAAAAGATAGGCCTGTCACATATAGTTGATGGTTCTTAACATAAAGGAACTTACTAAAGAAAGATAAAGGGAATGTAAAATATATAAAAAGGTTTGTGTGGGACACAAAAACCTTAGTTGTGAGCCATACTTTTTGCCTAGTTCTAAATAAAAGCTCTAAAGGATAGATTTTGTTATTGATATAATGAAATTGTTAACTTTTATAATGAATTTCAAATCATATCAAGAAGACATAATTTTGAATTGTTGCGAACATTTCAAAATGAGTATAAAAAATAATCACTTCACCAATTAATTATTTACATACTTTGATGAGATCAAAGTGGATAATACTTGAGCCAATAGTTTAAATGACGTTTGAAGTAGAAAAATTGACCAATATAGGATATAATTCATATAATGATGTAGCACACACACCTTCCTATTTTGTCCTATTGAGGCTATACTTTAGAAACCACTACACTTAGCACTAAACCTTATTTTTCATAAAGTGGTTGATAAAACTTCATATACGATATGGAATAAAAAATTCCTAGATTGTCTTTTCTTCGGACTTAAGGCGGCGAGACTTTTGTAAGACCCTAAGTAACATAAAGTTTGATGCCTAAGTCATTTGTGTCTAATTGTGATTGGACATTATGATACTATTTTATACAATTGAAAACAAATTGTTTGTTGCTCAAAATGAAATTTTTCTAAATAATGAGTTTATTTCAAAGACACCGTGGGGAATAAAATAAATCTTGAAATGTTCAAGACCCACAAATGAGAAAAGAGCCACAAATGAGAAGTGAACCACTTTAGGATGCTCAATAAAGTTTTGAACTAGTTGGGTATACACATTGACATATATCTCTTAAAAATCTTGAATAAAATGAAATTGGCCAAAGAAATATGGAATTTCTTATTATTGATAGTTGTGATGTGTTTTTGATACTGGACCAGAATGAATCACTACCTATAAAGAGACATGTCTTGTCTAGATTGGATGAAAAAACTAAGTGTTAATGAACTCTGCATTTTCATTCATGTATGTTATTCAAGTTTGGAACTTGATTTATTAACTTGACAGTGGTATGACCATTGGATGTAAATGATTAAAAATAACATGAAGAAAGATGCATACTTAAAAGCATTGCTTATCAAAATATCTCAATCTAAATCAAGGTGTTGATTATGATAAGTTTTTCACTAGTAGCTAAGCTCAAGTTCTAGAATTTTAATTTTCATTACTTCATAGTTTAACTATATGATATGAAAAATAGGTTTCAAAATAGCATTGCTCCATGTTCCTTAAAGATGTGTATGACACAATTTAAGGGTTTTGATTATCTTCAAAATTTAAGAAATGTATCCAAACTTAGAGAATCCATTTGTGGAATACAATAAGCTTATCAGAGTTGGGATCTTTGATTTGATGAAATAATTAATGAATTAAATTCATTTAATCGAAGATAGACCTTATATATACATAAAGGTTAGTGGGAGTGCAATTATCTTTCTGAATCTATATGTTGATGATATAATGTTCATTAGAAACGATGTCCTTACCTTGTCGAATGTCAAGTGTTAGTTAAGGAAAAGTTTCTTAATGAAATTTCTAAACAATTAGGCCTATGTTCTTTTTATATAGATATATAGAAATAGATCAAAATGGCTAATTGATTTAAATTAGAGTGCTTATATAGACAAATAACTGAAAAGTTTTTAGTGTGTAAGATTCTTCAAGAATTCGCTCTTCTATCTTATAAAATAAGTATCCGCAAGAATCAAAGTTTTAAGACAAATAATGAGCCGGCCAATATGAATATGATTCCATACAGAGTAGCTATGAGAATCATTGCATATGTTATACTTTGCATTAAAATTCATATATCATATGCTTTGTGCAAAACATATATATCCCATAGATTCTAGTGAAGGTCACTGGATATTTTTTATAACATTCTTAAGTACTTCACAAGCACTTGAGAAATTTTATTGGATTTGCAGAGGTTTAATAGATATGAGTCTTGTAAATGGTTATAGAATGCAAACCTTCAAGCTAATATAAATGTTTAATAATCGCAATATGGATATGTGTTAACTTTCTTGGAAGATGCGGTGAGTTGGAAACGTTTTAAACTCACACTAAGAAGTTCAATAACATAAAATGATTTTTTAGCTGCACTTGATGCAAACAAAGAAAATATTTAGATCATAAAGTTCATGATAGAATAAGTTGTGATTCTAAGTATTAGAAACAACGTTGCCTTTTAATGTAAAATCAATGGAAAAGTTTAGGCTATGGAACCCAAATTACACTATAGATCAAAACAATCACTTGAGCATTTTTGTCTTATTAGAGAAAGAACGTGAAAATTTATGGAACGTCAACTTTAAGCAATGTTGTAGATACATAAATAAACTTCTTTCACTAAGAACGCATTAAGGTCACAAAGTATTGGATATATGTAGGATTGGAACTAGTGCAAGTGGGATAAGTTAGGGTTTGTGCCCTAGGGAAATTCTATAAACATTGTTTAACTATTATAAGTAGATGCATGTTTATTTTATAATAGTATCCATGGATAATTATTGTATTACTCTAAATGTCCCTAGTCGATCAATATTGTGGGAACAATAATAAATTAAGACTAGTATGAGTCTTGATTTATAGTCATGAAATGGTTATACGTATACGGATATAGATCGAGATCATGGGTATCTGATGGGAACAAATACTCGACTGACCCGGTATGAGAACATTACATGGTTAATATCATAAGTGATTCTCATTAGAGTTATATCATTTTGTCCTTTGACTTGAGATCAACAAATACTCCAACACAAAGAGCACCATGATTTGACACAATCAAACATTATTTTTATCTGAATGATTATAAATATTGTGATTGGTCGTTGTTCAACTAATATGTGGAAGTTGTGTGATCAAGATGGGATTTTTTCCTCTTTTCTAAAGAGAGATATCTATTGCCCCCCTCGATAGGTTAGACTGATAAATGGCCATGTCTAGTTAATTGATTAGATCAATGTCACTTGACAATTTCAGTCTACTTAGAGATCAAGACTAGTAGATAGAACTATAAGGGTGACATTCCATATCTTAGGTTCAATCAAAAGATATCGCGTGACAAAGGGATATGATATACATTGTCTATTACGTTGTATTGATTTATTGATCTTCGTACAACGTGGGTAGTCATAATGTCTTGTAAGAGGTCGCTTATGATTTGTGTGCTAAAATGGATTTTGGTTTATTGCCAATGTTGTATGAACCTATTTGGTCGCACACAAAGAACGGATTTGCGAATAGGTCGCACACAAAGAACGAATTTGCGACATTTTAATGTTTTCTGGGTTGAGGAATTTTCTTTGATGAAAGTCATTTTGAAAATTCTTATTAAATGTCCTAGTTTAACGAGGATACAAAAATCTCCAACATTTCTAGTGTGACTAGAAATTTTTTTTCTTAGTAAATCCTATTTTGAATAGGACTTTAATTGGAATTATAGTATGACTCTAATTATTTTTTTAGTTTTATAGAAATTACAACTCTTGTTGGATTTGTAATTCTAAATTATCTATGATTCTATCCTTTTGTATTTGGACTTTATCTAAGACTTTATTTAGAATGTGACAAGGAGATGGAGTTCTTTTACAACTCGACCTATTGTTCTCTAAATAAGACATTAGGGTAACAATTGTTGTAGATATTTTTCGAGAGAAATTTTTCCATAGAAGTTTTTGGCTCTAGCACTCCGTATTGTGATATTATATTCGTGTGTGGATTTGTGATAGAGAAAATTTGTCTCAGGTACCATCTCAAAGTAATCGATCAACACCAAATAATGCAGACATAGAGTTGTTCATGTTAGGATATGGTTTTTCTCTCTTTGCACATTTGTTTAATGGAATCATTATGATAATGGGTTGGGATATTCGGTAAAGTTTCGAAAAATTCCGCAGCATTCGATCCCCAAAAATGCATCTAAGGACGGTGAAGATACAAAATAAAATTAAAAGAGACATATTACTTAAAGTTTAGTTAATCAGTACAATATCTTTAGTTTGGAAATACTGAATAGAGGACATTGCATCTGAATTTATATTTTTGATGAATTGAATATTCTATAACATCAAAGTTGCTCCAAAAAAGTCGTAACCAAAATTAAGTTGACATTGAGCCTTCAACCAATCAAGAGGAAAGATCATAGATATATATTAATACCATGAAGCATTAATGGGCATTGTTTAGAAACATCTTGTGTGATACGAGAGCGTCAGTCAATGTTATACTTATAAAGGACATGTAACAAGCAAATTTGAAGATCAATTATCCCGATACAATGAAATTGCAAGTAGTTAATGCTAACTTTGTACCAATAATAGGGAAAGTCTTGAATGTGCATGTTAAAGTGGGTAGATTCAAATTTATCACTGATTTAGGGATTATGGATCATGATATAAATGATGATGTGTCTATGATACTTGGGCAGCTATTCTTGAACACCGCGAATGAGGTCTTGCTCACGAGGAAGAAATAAATCACAATGAGTATCAAGGAAGAGGATGGTATCGAGAAAATTATCTTTGTTGAAGGGAAATAAGTAATCCAAATGGGAGAGATATCATTATATCCGACCTACAAATGGATTATCTCGATTTAGACTTAGACTAAACGAGCGAAAATGCGTTGGCCTAAGGATGAGGCAGCTTAGGGGTTTTTAATTTCAGTTATTTATTTATTTTAGTTTGAACAATCAAAACATTTTAGTAATTTTCTAATTCTTAATAGTTTTGTGCTAAATTTTAGGAAAGGGCCATTTACTATGAGAAATTACTTAAGAATGGAGGAGTCTAAACATACTCAGCAAAGAGCGTAAAAGAGCAAAGGATTAAGAGCGGTAAAGGTCAGGTACATAGATGAATCACGTGTAAGTT